>CM055315.2:83239814-84461347 GCA_029255685.2 Silene conica | reverse complement strand
CGTCTTTTCATCCGTTGTTGTTTTCAGCTCCATGAATCATTATTAATTTATTATTAATCTTGTTTAATAATTAAAGTCTCCATCACATAACTATTACAGTAATCTAGGAATATTAATAATAGTTGAGCATCAACCATCAGCTTAAGGTTTTAATTGAAATGGTTCATCTATCAATCTATCATGATATCAGAGCCAGTGTGACCGAAGGTCACAGATTCAAATCCTGTCAACTCAAAACCCCGAATTTTGATAGTAGAAAGTCGAACTGTACTCTTTGCAGTAATATACAATATGAAGTCCGAGGGAAGATTAGGTTTGTAAATAAGATGATCGTCTATGACAACAGAGGCGCGCGGAAGCAGAATGGTTTAAGAGCATTTGTGTAACAAAGGTAACATTGACAGTAAGTTTGTGTAAATCCAGCTTTGGAAAGACTTGATGTGCAGTTTAAAATGGTAAATAGGGTAAGAATAAACATTAACAGCATTGTGTAGTGAAGGAGAAACCAGTAATAATATTCAGTTACGGCTCATTTTGCAGCTTGTACACAGTAACACTTAACAGTAAGTACGCGGCAAAAGCCCATTTGACGACAGTCAGCATGCTATGCCAATAGGAGCCAAAAGGCAAAACCGGAGGGTACCTTCCAGCTGCTAGTAGATTCAACCTGCACCGCACGCACATGATCATCTTGATTTTGCAAGACCCACTTCAGCATTTGCGAATCCCGATTGGATCCCATAACCCAGGTGTTAGGGTGCAAACCCATGTCCCATATCGGTAGTTTAAAGGTGAAATATCATCTTTATAAGTGTCCTAAAAATATAATAGTACGAGTCCTTTTGGGAAGGAACCCAAGAGTAAATCCGTGAGGGCTTGGCCCAAAGCGGACAATATCGTACTATTATGGACATTGGACACCGGCGCATCTGGGCCTTATTAGATTAGGTCAAATCGTTCTGAATCTGTAATCTGGGAAACCACACACCGTTAGTGAACCACGTAAATCGTAGCGTATTGTTCTTTATTGTTTGTTTTAGTTTTTCTCTGTGTTTCCGTTATAACACCATGCTCTACTTCTTCAGCTGGAATGAACAAGCCTCACTCAGAGTTCTTTCTCACTGCTTGAGTGCTTGATAATACGTTCAGGCACTGTGATGCGACGAGACAACAGGATAAGTTGTCATGACAATGTTTTTATATGGGGTAAAATCAAATTGAATGATAATGAAGTACATACTGCAGCAAGAGCTAAATTCCGAGAAGAAACTGCAACTCCATAAGACGAATCTGATACAGACCGGAGCTGCAAACGCTGTCGTCTTATCAGCATCAAATACCCAAAAACTATAAACAAGTGAAAGAAAAAAAAAAATCTAGAAACAAGTAAATAAGGTAGACGATAGCCATACATCAGATGAGCTCTCGATTTCGGATGGTCTGGCAGAACAAATGCTTTAGTTTTATCAGAATTCCTTTAAAATATATCCATCCATGGATCAGATTCTCCTTTAGTTGTTCTACGCGATGCAAAGATATATATTAACTGATAACATGAAGCATTGAAGCACATACTGACAGTAACAATCACACACCCCAGCATAGAATGCTCTGCAGAGTTTAGTTCAGGTAGTCAAATTGGCGAGTTATCGTAACAGGTACAGAAGTAATGCAGCAGCAGATTATGTATATATATTACTTCAATTAAACTCACAAAGAATTCTACAGATTCAACATTCGAGCTACCGAAACTGAATCCAGAGCAAATGATCATACACACGGCATACACTTTACTTACGCATATTCTCCTAAGCATACAGATTGTATTCTCTTTTTTCTCAATTATAGTGCAAAAGTTGGTGGGATTCTGTCTCCCTGCGGTTGTTTCCTATATTGGGTTTTTTCGTGTCACCAAAAACCACTTGTATCTTTCTTTCTTTACAAATTCTCTCGCATTTCTGATTATTTACATAGTTGTGCACGTTCAATAGATAGTCGCTTTAATCCACGCATCACATTTATAACTCAGTAGTTTTTTACCAAAATGCCTGTCTCGCTCTTCTTACACATGCCCAAATGCCGTCCTAATTCTAGCCCTACGCTTTTTCCACGGCCACTTACTTAATTAATCGACCACCAACACTAACATTACAAAACCAAACTCACTCAACGAGTCTCTCCCAATTCACCCACGCCACCCACATCTCCCAGTACAACAGCCTTCAACAACAGTCCTACCCTCCCCTCACGTCACCCCAACTACCACAAAACAAACACTTGTTGATCATGCGTGGTTATTCCCGCTTTCTGAAATCTGGATATCCAGATATTTGGATATCCAAATTATTGGGGTCGGATCTAGATCCCCAAAATTCAAATTTTTAATACTGGATATCCGATCCGGTTATGAAATCTGGACTTGATAACCAGTTCTGCTTAATCCTAATTAATAGATAAACCCTTATTTTATTAACAGTAAATTAATAATAACTACTGTATCTTTTAAAATTCCGTTTTTTAAAATTACTCGCTTATGTAATTTTTTTCTAAAATGACTCTTTTAAGATGTATTTTTATCAAAAATTGCTTCAAAACTCTATTTCAGGTAACTTATTCTACACGTTTATGAATTGATTCCGTTTATAACATAGCTAATTTATACTTTGAAAGATATAACAATGGAGAATAAGTTCAAAAATATACGGAGTGTGTGTTTGGCCTAACTTTTCAAAGTGTTTTTGAACTTAAGAACATTTTTTCGCCAAACACATCATTTATTTAAAAGTTAAAAATAATTTCTCAAAAACTTAAATACCCTCTTTTCCCATAAAAATAGAAAAAACAATTTGGTGTTTCTGATTCTTGAAAACTACTTTTAACAAATTAAGCTTTAAAAACAAAAACTCATTTTTAACAATTTAAGCCAAACATGTTCAAAATAGGTAATCTAAATTGGAGTTTTGAAACATTTTAATAAAAGTGTATATTAAGGGAGTAATTTTAGAAAATAACTAGTTTTGTTGCCCGTGCGTTGCACGGATACTAAAATAATGTATGATAAATTTCACGATAAAATGGGATATGAAACATAGTTCATGTGTAAGATTTTATGCATGCCGTATGACCAACAAATAATTCTCATCAACATAATATTGACATGAGAATAATGAGTGTTTAATTAATAATTTTTTTTGTTAGGAAAAAAATCAAGATAAAGTTTATACAAATGATCCTCCGAAAAAAATTAATATCTATTTTACAAATTACCTCAATGATGCAACAAATCTCCTTAATGCTTTGGAATAACAAAACATAATTAATCATTATTGGATCAAATGGTAGTATAGCTGCACAAAGACATTCAAAAGTAGTTACATTGTTATATCTCCCGGTCAAACTATAAACGTACTTTTGAATGTGAATCAAGCTCCAACGCCTATGGCTACGACTGCTTATGCCCCCTCCCCCCAAACAATCATTAGACAATACTACAACCACCAGAATCATTCATTATGCCACAAATTGACATATGATTGGCTCACCGATGAAATTATCTATTATGCCCTTGTTTAATGATACCACCAATACTGGTGCATGCAGTACTGAGATATACTTTTTGCAAACTCAACATGATTTTATCCTCGCTCAATTTTCGTGCACAATATCAACTCAACCCATCACCCCAATCTTTCCCCTATTTTCTCATTTGAAACAAAATATTGCTTATAAACCCCTATTTTTCTTCTTTATTCACACACATGATCTAAACCAACGTCATTCCTTGAAAGATTCATCCTTGTCTCAAGAACTCATCTCAAATCTATTTAACCAACAGAAAAACTAAACTCTTGCCTCCAGAAAAATTCATTATCCAATGGAAACTAACCCTTACTCTCGACAATGTTGTTAGGATTAAGATTACTTTGGATCGATGGAGTCAAAACTAAATATATCCATATGATTTTTATAGTTTTTTTGTTTCGGTACCTATTTTTTTTTATGAAAGTAATATTTTATTGATAAATAGCCTTAATTGTTGATCACTATCATTGACCAACTTAACACCCTCCACAAATGTACACTCCTTCTACCCCATTAAATTTACCTGCAAAATAGAATATTAAGGTCATCTTGATTAGTTCTTACTACTTGGAACAACCTTTAATCAAATACCACCACTTTGCTGCCATGTTTTACAACTAAAAAACCCTAAATCGCATTAAGCTTCATAAAACACCAATCCCTTACTCTAACTGGATCCTCGTCACTCTTATCGAAGATAATTTATTTCTCCTTCTACAAAGAAAATTTTAAGAAACAATTTTCTTTCTCTATCTCCCCCTCCCATCTCTCTCCCTTCCTAGTCTTTTCCCTTTCCTGTTTTCTCGTCCCCTCTCCGTGCCTCCATTTTTAGTACTCAAACAAAGTGTTCGAGTACTATGTTGATAAACCAAATTGTTAAGTTTTAATATTATATATATATATATACACGAACTTTGATATTTATTTCATTTTGCATAAATAATTAAATATATCATTCTCCTTCCATCTTACGTTTTCTTATCTTTTTACTTCAAATCTTATCTTATAATTATTGTCCTTTTTCTATCTAGTAAAGAAAAAGGTTACCCAACAAACTCGCCGCAATCATTCTTATTCCCACTCAAAACAACCCTTAACCCACTACTAAAACCCTTCGGTTCACGAATAAAACGGTCTAAAATCCAAAACTTTCAGCCATCCTACTTCAATCCCCTTTACACCTACAATGAAATTAACTACTACCAAATCCGATGTAGTTAGCCTTATTACTATTTCAGGCAACCATATAACTCACTATTGACACCCTTCTTCCAACCCTAATAAACCTAAAATATCAAAGTCGCCCTTTTTTCACAAAGCACTCACACTTAACCCCCAAAAGTCATCTATCACTTTAAAAAGTTTATCCACCCAACAAAAATCTAACCTCTACTTTCGAAACCTCTTTTTTACATTCCGTAAAGGTAAAGTTGAACATGACAAAAAGATGCAGAAACTTAAGTTCTGTATAATTGGATAACGGATTGGACGTTTTTTTTAAAATTCTAAGAGTTTTACACTATTTAAATGACCAATCACCAATGTATTATTTTGAGTGTTGATCATCGACATTGAAATAGTAGATTGACGTGTAATTTCCTATTTTAAATTATAAGAAAATAAGACGTGAACTTTTCTTTTATCTCTAAGTTAAAGATCAAACTCTATTTTGATCGTAATTATAATTAATATTTTTACTTAAATATATAAATCTAAGCATAAGTGCAAATATGTTGGCTAAAAGTTATAAATCACAAATTGTACAAAGTAGTATACACTTTTGGTTTTTTAATTTAAAATAAATATCATAAACTATAATGAGAATGAGAAGAGTTGGTAAGTGTGTGACCTTCTTTTAGGTTTAATTTTTTTCAGTTATTTTTATGATTTTGTCTAAGGGTGTTTAAAGCATCATATTATGTATGAATAATATATCTCACCTTTTCCAATTTGTATCTCTCCCTAAATAAATTATAGTAAAATAAAACAGTATAGCATAATTTTAAGATACTTACTCATTTATCATAATATGATATATCATTTCACAAATTAGTAGCAACTTTATTTATCTTTTTAATACTCCTTAAAAAATAGATATATCGAACTTTATACATATCAATAATTTTGTGAATATCGCATTTAAGTTTGGACTAATATAATTTTATATACTTTATAAAATGAAAAATGGGTGTCAATAATAAAATAATAAATTATCGATAGTTGAAGTGTGCTAGGAGGGAAATAACTTTAAAACTAGTTTTGTGACCCGTGAAATTCACGGGATATTTAGTTTGTAATGTGATACTTTAGTTATTTGATATCATATTATACTACGATCAACTCAACTTACGATTTTTAAGTTCTAAGAGGTATAGAAAGCCAATTAGCCTTTTGTACAACAATTTATCAGAAATTAAAGTGATATATAGTAGATATTAAGGCACTCCCGCCAAAACTAAAGTAACTCGATATAAGCTAAAATAATTAATAATATAGGTATAATCAAATAATACAATACTATATTAACAAACAAAAATCCCAAAATAGAGCACCCTCGCCAATTAAATATTAAAATTTCAACAACAATTATAAAAATAACATAAAACACGCGATTATAATGTTATGAATGACAAAACTAATATATCATGATCCCAATAAAATTGAAGCTAATACAACAATAATATATTGTGGAACTAATAATTTTAAAGCAGCAACTTGAATAACAATTGGATCATTAATGTCGAATACTACGTCTGTTAAACAATCTTATACAAAGATATGAATAGAATTATAGCATGAAATATCAATGACACATACCATTTTACTAACGATATAGATAAAAAAAATGTTTTTTTTTCTTACAAGTTTGCCTTTTATCAAAAACATATAAACAATTGAGGATGTGTTTTATAGCTTTTAAATATACTTTTTTTATTATTACTATCAAATTTAATATTGGCATAAAACAAATCAAGATTCATGATTTTTGAGCATCCTTTTTTCCATTATTATGAAGTTTAATATAAACATATATGGAAAAATGAGATATGGTATGTAAAAGGTTTGTTTTATTATTATATTATTATTATTATTATAATTACTATTTTACAAAATTCCCTTTGCATGAAAGTGGTTTAAGAAGTTATTTTATGTAATTAAAAATATGATACATGGTTGATAGTATATAGTTTGGTTTGCCTTTTAATTATATTAATAGATAGATTTAGTCGCTTTATAATCCAAATTATTAGACTTTTTATTACTACATATAGAACTTTTTAGCTACTATATTTATGCTTAACGAAGAATTTGATGGAGAAATGGTAAGATTTAAACGATGAGAGTAAATTCGTAATTTATTTTTATAATTTAAATGAGGATCTTACGGTTTCCACCAAAAAAAATATATTAATAAACCTTATAAAGAATTTTAATAAATAGCTCTAAAATAATTTTAATATTAAACAATATAAACTAATAGAATTTAATTATGATAATCCTATGTGGCAAAAAATTAAATATTGTTAAGTTGCCTTTTAATTGTATAGTACAAATATAGATAGAAGAATACTAATCAATTTATTAACATATTATATTAAAAAAAAATTAAATAGGAAAAACTTTTAATTAATTTTTTTTGATGGTTGTTAAGTATTATGAAGAGTTTTACCCTATTTAATACTATTTAATTAGATAGGACGGAAAAGTGTCAATAAAGATGGTGGGTGTTAATTAAGTAATATGAAAAATTTTAATTAATTATTAACATGTTTTACTACAAAATATTCAATTAAAATGTTAACTTTAATTATGAATGATGAAATTATTTAACATGTTTTATTACAAAAAATTTCAATTTAAATAACATTATAAATTATAAAATTTTGATATAAATTTGTAAGAGTTATATAAATTATGGAAAAAAAAATATATTTAATAATAATAATAACATCCATTAATATAATAAATAAGTGAATTAAATTAATTTATAAATAAATAATTTAGATCAATGTCATGTAATAATAAATAGTTAATCTATGTCACATAAATTTTTCATGTCACATTAAAAATATGTCATGTAACAATTAAATATGTCATGTCACATTAAAACCCTTTTAATTAAATTTTATAAATTAAATATGCTATGTCGCAACTTTAATTTTATTCTATGAGAAAGGAAAATGATTTATAAGAAAACAATAAGTTCCAAATAAAACATACATTTGAAAGCTCATGAAATACTAATTTTTTTGCTAGGATATAGTATTGAGTGGGGTGCATAAAGAATTTTTTTGCTAGGATATAGTCTTGTTTATCTCATTAACCATCCTACTAAAAAAACATTGAGTATTAATAATGGACAAAATGGTGGAATTTGATTCATATGTAATATTAACCTTATCTTTATTTATTTAAGTTTTCCCTTAAATAATGAAAGAAATATGACATTGAGTCATAAAGAATGTAAAGTATATTTACCTTTAAATAGGAGAACGCCACAAATCGTGATAGCTTCTAAATGTGAACAAAACAACACTTAAAATAGGAAATTTTAAAATAAATAACTAATTAATTAATTTAAAAATGTAATACAATTACCGTAAATTAATATACTTACCTTGATTTTGACACAATCATAAGAAAAATTATTGACACACACAATTTGTTGACGATGGGAGTAAAAAAATATATTGGCTTGAATTTTGGCTCACAAATGTTGTCTTCCGTAAAAAATTTATAACCAATTGAGGATGTGTTTTATGACTTTTGATCATCTTTTTATATTATTATCAAATTTAATATATACATAAATATGTAGTAAAGTGTTATAATTTTTGAGCATTAATTTTTATTATTAATTAGCAATTTTAATTTATACATAAATATGGATCAAGGAAACATGAAATGTGAAAGGTTTGCTTTAATATACATAAATATGTAATATAATTTTATTACTTTTGAGCATTATATTTCATTATTAATAAGTTATAAAATTAGAGATTGTAAATTTTTATTTGAAGTATAACCTATTATAGTTTTAAAAATTTAAAAGGCTAATATTTAATGTTAAGTATGTTATTATTTTCAATTAATATTTACAAATTTTTATTTTCTTATAAACGGCGTAAAAATTAGAATTATATGTATTTATTTGTTGCTTAAAATATTCTAACAATAAACATCTATATTTTAAATTTATTAGGAATTTTGATTTTTAATTGTTATTTAATTTAATTAATCTAGAATTTAAAAATGTCAAAAGTTAATGTTTGTTATGTTATTTACATTTAATGTTTTAGTATTTTTTTTCATTTTTCTTTTTAAATAAAAAAAATGATGTGGCTCCATGTGTGTAATAAGTGACGTGACTTTTTGTTGATGCTAGGTGTCATTGTCTACGTGGCATTTTGGGTTACCTTTTAATTATATTGTATAGATTAGAAGGATAAATATATGTCATTTGCAAAATAAATTGGATATTGTGCATATTTAAACGTGACATTAGAAATACCAAAAGATGTAGGGGCGCATTTCAGCATTCATTTTGTTCTATACATGACTAAATACCATGTAGTACGTATTATGTATGAACATTTGTCTTAAATCAGCTCGGCCGAGGGTCTTTTGGCCTCTTAATGCCTCTGTTTTTACGCGAACATTCTTACAAATTTTTATATTGTTAATCTTTTACAAACATTTTATGTTGTGAATTATCATATTTAACACTTCATTATCATATTTAACACCCCATATAGTATTGGATATTATAAGTATATCGAAGGTTTTTTTTTCGTAATTAATAATAAGTGACCAAATATTAATGGGTAATTTCCTAACATTGGATAAATTGCATATTATTAATTTTTTTCCTATTTCTAATAGGAAAACAATAAATAATTAATTAATTCTCATTTTTAGTAGAGAAATTGCATTCCTATTTCTAATTGGAAAAATTATAAATAATTAATTATCTCCTAATTCTAGTAGAAAAATTAATAAATAATTCATTATTTATTAATAGTAGTGTTTTTTTAAAAGGTGGAGACTACACTACCACGCGCTTAGAAAAAAAGTCTCCTTTAATTATATATATTGATTATACAATGGAGTAATTTTAAAAAAAATCTATTTTAAAAGATAGTTTTTGTAATTTAGACTAAAAAAAGGGTCGTGCTTTTTCACATACGAATTTTACTCTTTCACATACCATTTTTACACTTTTACCCTTACCATTTTTTTTTCATTCTCCCTTTTCCTCATATCCGTTCACCACCAACACCACTTTCCCGATCGAAAGATTTCCGTTCACTTGGCTCCGGTCGCCGGCTAACATTGCTCCGGCCACAAAAAAATTGTTCTTCTCCAACATATTATACACACTGCTTTGTAATTAAGTTTCAGTTAATTGTTTGTTGAATAGAAAACGGCTCCTTTCGGAACGTCGTAGTTCAACAAATTGATTTGATATGCCGATTTAATTACTCTAATTGAATCCTAGTGGCACTCCATGGTCTTGAACCAATCAACAACTTTTATCTTGTGCAATTAATTGATCCAGCAACATTGAATCGTGCATAGATTTGCTAGTCTTCTAATCTTAAATCATTTGCCTTTTGATATGAGTTGACAACATTGTTGCCATTTTGTGCCTCTTGACTCCGGCCACCATAACCTATTGCTACTCATTGTACCAGCTAACCAACATCACGCATCAGAACGGCCACGACCCAGAACCACCATTTAAACCACCAACTACAAACCTAATTGGTAATAATTGATAAATAAGTTAACATAATTCATTAATTGAAATTTCTAAATTTTTCAAAAAATATTAATAATTGCTAAACACCAAAATTACTACACTAATTGGAAACTTATAATTCATTATTTAAGTATTTAGAACAATCAAATTTGATTTTAGAAAAAAAAGTTATGCAAAACTTAATTTGTTTAGGGTTAAGAAAAGGGTATGACACGGAAATTTAATGAAAAAATGTATGTGAAAAAGTAAAATTCGTATGTGAAAAAGTAATTCTAGTAGAAAAATTAATAAATAATTCATTATTTATTAATAGTAGTGTTTTTTAAAAGGTGGAGACTACACTACCACGCGCTTAGAAAAAAGCCTCCTTTAATTATATATATTGATTGACTAGTTTTTTTGCCCGTGCGATGCACGGATACTAAAGTATTTGTATGTTCATAAAACTTGTCACTGTGTAAATAAACAATACTAAAGTACTTTTTTTCTTGCTAAAAATAGTATTACTTTGTTTTATAAATGTGATATGTTGTTAATAAAATTATCTCGTTTATATTCATTTATGTCATTAATGCTACATCATCTATACACATATCATGCGTTCATCGTATTAAATCACAGATACATCTAACCACCAAACTCGCCGCAATCATCTTCAATATCACACGAAAGAATCCTTTAAACGACTTCGAACAACACATGAAACAGTCCAGAATCCAAAGTCACGTCTACTAACCTATCATGAAATTAACCACCAAATGCGATGGAGTCGTCTTTATTCCTACCTCAAACAACCATCTAATTCATCATCGACACCCATCTTTTAGTTTCCAATACACACCTAAAATATTCAAGTCCCCCTCATTCACGAAACACCCAGACTTATCCCTCAAAGTTAACTCTCCCTTTGAAAAGTTTATCCATCTAACAGAAACTTAACTTTTACCTTCAAAATCGACCTTGTTTGAATGAAAAGTGATTGACGGGGAAAACAAAGACATGCAATTTTGTGTTTAGTTAACAAATGGGGTAGGAGAGAAGTGGCAAGGAATGAATGAGGGATGCAACACCCGATATGTTATATTGGAGTTTGGTGTAAAATTTAAATCATGACATTTTTTTTAATCGATCACCAAGACAAAAAAAAAATAGCCTAGTTAAAAGTTAATAATATTTTGTTGACATGACATTTATTAAGATTTTATTAGGTATTTTTATGTTTTACAAAGAAAAACAAAATTGAGTTTATAAACATGATGTTTTAGAGATTTTTAACCTATTTTTATTGCATGTATGCCTATGTCATTTACACATAATACAACCTTGAAATAATATTTATCAATTTCCTCATTTTTCTTACTACAAACCCCTCATTTTTCACACCATTCAAACATTTATCGTACCCTTTTCACCCAACTAACCAATTTGACCATTAGAATCGACCGTATGCGTCACTGGACAACCTCATCGTACATACATTTATAATTACTTGTACTACTCAATTCACACTCTTAAATGTCGGAAAGTAACTCTATCCTAAAAACACTTACCTCGACCTCAACACCTATCTAACTCTACCTCTAAAAAATAGACACATCCATTGTAAAGTTAACTCCCATCATATAAGACAATCAAAATTGAGAATATTTACATGATATTATGAGATTTTGACCTTTTTTTAGCATATGTGCATATGTCTTTTCCGCATTATTATATAATCCTGAATGAAATTCTTATAATTATTTTCTCAATTTTTCTAATCATTGTCTTACTACCCTTTTTCACACCATTTAGGCATTCGTCATATCTACTTACCCAACTAACCAACTTAAATCAACTAACTGTATGCCTGAATAATATTAACTTATCGGCATTTGAGTGCACCACTCAAACACACTATTAAAAGTTAGAGATTAACCCTACCCCTAAGACATTTCTACCCTTAATAATTTATTGTTTTCTAATTATAACATGAAGGTGGTAAATAACTTATTTTTTTTATAATCAACTATATTCTAGTTCTAATAGAAAAATAGTAAATACTTTATTATTTTCTTATTTTCTATATTAATAGCACAAAAAACATTATGAAATCATTCAACATTTAAATGAGTATAACATTTGATTGTTTAGTTTTATTTTTAACAAAGAAACAAAATTGAGTTTATACACATGATATTTTAAAGGCTTTTAGCCAATATTTATAATATTTATCAATTCTTATTTTTATATAATACACTTTCAAATAAAATTTATCTATTTACCTTCTCCAATTAATATCTCACGTTACCCACCATTATTTTCCATATCCAACCATTTTCACCCGACTAACAAACCAAACCCTTCAGAATCAACCATAACCATAACCTTATCCTTGAACAACCTCAGCCCCCACATATGAATATATTTTTCTATCTCTTAAATTACACTCGTAAACGTCGGAGAACAATCCTACCCGTCGAGTACCCTTCTCCCAAACCTAACCAACTTACCCACCAAAATCAGTTGTAAAATATATCCCTGGAAACCTCAGCTTACCGACATTTACTTGTACTACTCAAATCACATTATTCAACATCGGAGAGTAACCTTACCCCATAAGACACGTATCTTCTCCCTCGAGACCTATCTAACCCCCACCCTTAAAAAACATAGACACATCTAATGTAAAATAAACCCTCACCATATAACAATCAAAATTGAGTATATACATGTTAACTTCAAATATTTCTAACCTAATTTTACAATATTTATGGCTCTATTATTTTCAAAAAATAGAACTTTGAAATAAAAATTATCTACTTACTTTTGCAGTTGTTCTAATCATAACCTTAGTACACACGTACGTACCATTTTCCCATACCATTCAGGTATTCTTCGTACATTTCTCACCCCTAACTAACCAACTTGAAAAACAGAATCAAATGTATCCCTGGACAACCACAACCTATAGACATTGTTTTGTACAACTCAAATCACACTTAAACGTCGGAGAATAACCCTGCTCCCAAGATACTTACTTCATCCCTTGAGACCTATTTACCCCCATTCCTAAAAACAAAAATCGACAGATCTAATGTAAACTTAACCACTACCCTATAAGACAATATCTTATTGTAAAAAATAAGTTGAAAATTTGGAGAAACAAAAGGAATACGGGCTACAATAAACTATAATCTAATACTATGATAAAAAAATAATTTTGATTTTTTTTACTAATTACTCTATCTGTCTCGTAAACACCTTTTATTTCACATTACTTTGTTGTTTATGAAATACCTTCTAATACACAATTAAATTTCATCTCACCACACAGTTATTCCGCTTGACTCACGTACGTCGTTGTATTCTTTGTTATTTATGCTCATTAAATCGAAACTTCACAATCCAACTAACCAACTTGATCATCAAAATCATCAACTATATCCCTGAATTACCCCAGCCTATCGACATTATGTTGTACTACTCAAATTATACTCTTAAACGTTGGAGTCTAACCCTATCCCTTAAGACATTTACCTCCTCCCTCAAAAGCTATCTAACCCCACCCTCGTACAAAATACGTCACTATATAAAACAATGTCTTATCTATAAAGAATAAAGTGAAAATATGTAGGAAAAAATATTTTGTTGTTTATAAAATACCCTTCAATACTCATTTAAAATAAATGTCATCCACACAATTATTCCAGTTGATCTATATATCTAAATCATCATTGTGGTCTTTAATATTTATATTTATACTCCTAAAGTATAGTATTTTTGACATTTGTCTTATTTCGGTTGTTACTTAATTAAAGAAATTATCTCATTTCTTTCGCATTCCTAAGTACGAAAGTGTATAATTTGAAATACTTAATTAAGCCCTTACCGTTATTAGTTTCACAAATTTTTAATTAAGATGGGGTATTCATTTTAAATTTAAGAAGATTCAAGTAATATGAAAAAGATAAAAACATAATGCATAAGACAAAGTAACAAATTTGTCTAATATCTCCAAGTATGACTATTTTTGACCCATTATAATGTTAAGACGAAGACAAGCTGAGTTAAAGGTTGAATAAAGTTAATAAACTTAAATAGTAAATATATAAATATTAAAGAATAATATTCGTAGTCTAATAGCAAATTTGTAAATAAATAATTACTCCGTATGTTCTAACTCATTTGCCATTTTCATATTTAATAAAAATATTGAATAAAGTTAATAACCATTTTCATATTTACAGCTGCCAAAAAAAATAATCTTAAATAATAATATTATTCTTAATCTAATAGAAAATTTATAAATAATCACCCATTTTTTAATTCTAATAGAAAAATTGTAATCAATTAATTATTTTCTTATTTTCTAATTCTAATAGAAAAATTATAAATAAATTATTATTTAAACAACTATTTTCTAATTTTCTAATTTTAATAGAATAATTGTAATTAATTTATTATTTTCTAATTCTAATAGAAAACTTACAAATAAATTATTATTTATAAAAAGAGAGTTTTGTAATAGTTGGAGACTACCATGTAGCTCGAAAAAAGCAAGAATAATATTCGTAGTCTAATAGCAAATTTGTAAATAAATAATTACTCCGTATGTTCTAACTCATTTGCCATTTTCATATTTAATAAAAATATTGAATAAAGTTAATAACCATTTTCATATTTACAGCTGCCAAAAAAAATAATCTTAAATAATAATATTATTCTTAATCTAATAGAAAATTTATAAATAATCACCCATTTTCTAATTCTAATAGAAAAATTGTAATCAATTAATTATTTTCTTATTTTCTAATTCTAATAGAAAAATTATAAATAAATTATTATTTAAACAACTATTTTCTAATTTTCTAATTTTAATAGAATAATTGTAATTAATTTATTAATTTATTATTTTCTAATTCTAATAGAAAACTTACAAATAAATTATTATTTATAAAAAGAGAGTTTTGTAATAGTTGGAGACTACCATGTAACTCGAAAAAAGCCTCCTTTAATTATATATATTGATTGATTATACAATGGAGTAATTTTTAAAAAAAATCTATTTTAAAAGATAGTTTTTGTAATTTAGACTAAAAAAAAACTCATTTTATTTGCAAAGTGTGGAGAGGCCAATGTAGAAACTAGAAGTGCGTCTATTTGTGCAGCGTTTATGGCTCAGACAAATTCGTCCGATGGCTGCTGCCTTTAAAAGTAGGAGAGAGAACAAAAAACAAAAAAAAAAAACAAATAATAATTATAAACCTTAAATATTTTCCACATAATTTTCTCAAACCAAAAAAAACAATAATAATTCATCTTCTTCTCTCAAATGATATCAGTGTCAACATCAAAATCCGGTTCTAACTGGCTAGACCGTCTCCGTTCCTCTCGCGGTTTTCCAACCGGTGAAGAACCCGATCTAGACCGCTTCCTCGCTTCCTCCTCTTCTTGCAGCTCCGGTTCAATCACTCGCTCTAACTCCACTCACTTCCCCCGCCGAGTCAACTCGCTCAACAACAAACTCCTCGTCGTCGAAAATGTTTCCGATGTACTGTGTGATTTGTTCAACATGGGGGAGTGTTCGCGAAACGTTTCGAAGAAAAGCGGGAGAAAGCAAGCAAACCCTAGGTTTTTCAATTCGTCGAATTTGGAGGTGAAGAATAATGATTTGTGTTCGTCGGATGATTTGCGGAGGGATAAGAGTGATAATGCGTTGGCGTCGAGTGGTGATCATAGTTTGAATCGCGGTAATTGCGATGTTAATAACGGTAATGATAACGATAATGATAATGAGAAAGTTCTTCGGGATGGTGAAGAGGTTGCGGAGGAGGAGATGGTTGATATGAAGGAGTATACGAGGAGTGAAGTAACGGTGATTGATACGAGTTTCGACGAATGGAAGTCGGATAAATGGGTGTTTAGGAAGAAAGATGAGTGGAAAGTTCGGGATAAGAAGAGGAGTAAGTTTAGTGGGAAGAAAAGGAAGGTTTTAGTTGATGATAATGTTGAATTCAGGGAAAAACGTGAAGAATATGGTCGAATTAATGGAGAAATGAGGAATAAGGAGAAGGTTTTGCATCTAAATGAAGTAAGATTTACTGATTTTAGTGAAATTGTTGTTGTTTTACTTGTTTATAATGGATTTGAGTTCGTCTTGTTTAAAACCGTCTTAAGCTTGCCATGTATGGAGTAGTTATTGTAGCGATATCATTAAGTGAATTACATAGCGTGGAAAGATGGTGAATTTAGTTAAAGACGGTTTCAAATGAGATCTAGATTGATTATAAGTGTTATGATTTGGGTTTTTGTTGTGTGATTCAGAAATAGTTTGGTTGTGTGTAGATATTAAGTAATAACCTCTCCATACTTGGTTAAACCCGTCTTAAGCTTACACCCTATGGAGTAGTCAGCATGGAAAGACGTTATCTTAAATTTAAGACGGTTTTAAATGAGATCTAGGTCGATTATAAGTGTTATGATTTGGAAATAGTTTAATTGTGTGTAGATAATATCATAATAACCAGTCCATCCTTGTTTGAAAGTCGTAATTATGGTAATTTCTGTGGGTGTTTTTGATTTGGGTATTTGTTTCATAGCTTAATTTGAGTGAAAAGGGGTTTGGTTTACATGGGATGTTAATGATTTGGTTCTTTTGTGGGGTTTTATTCTGTTTTTTCGGGTGTTTGATAGTTTTACTATGGTGATTTTTTGCTTAAATGTCAATATTTCATGTTCAATATGGTGTAAAAATTGGTTGGATTGTGTTGTTTTGTGGTCGAAACATGAAATTAAGGGTGCTTCGTCTGTTTGTTAGGCTGTTCAGTTTGTTTGGGATGGTTTTGTAGTTAAATTTGGCGATGGACTTTCAGGTCAAGATCTTTGTGGTTTTAAAAGAAGGTATAATTCAAGATGTTACAGAAAATAGTTTGTCACTGTTCTCTGAATTTGCTTATATATATCTCTTCATTTTGAGTTTGTGTGGTGGATTCAGATTGGTGATGTTTTTATGTTTATTCTAGCTTAGCAGATGTTTAAGCAGTTCACGGGATTGTTGATATTACTGTTTGTATTGTGCTTCACGCTCGAATTATATTACCATGATGTTGTGAGCAACTGGAAAGGGTTTTTGATTTAGTCATAAACCAGTAAACCACTTAGTTGTGATGAATTTATGGCAGTGTATACCTAAAACTCTGTCTCTTCTCTCGTCTATTTTCTGCATTTTTTATGATGTGGTAACTGTTGCTAGCGGTTCCTTCTGGTGTCTGCTTATTAGGGCTTGTTCTTGGCATTGGTTCAACCGCAAGCCCTTGAACAGGTAACAATACTGATTTTTGAGTATTCAAAAGAACTTTATGCTTCTGGTTGAAATATGATGTGCATTGTTTCTGTTAACTCCGTATGTTTAGCGAATGCTCCAGTCCATGTTCGAATCAGCTCTAGATGTGCAGTGGAGAATTCCACGGGTATGGCCTGCATAATCTGATCCTTATATTTGAGAAACTTGCATAAAATTTTGAGAATCCTGCTGCATCTTGATTTATAATCCAAGTTTTGAGGCAAAGATAGGAAAACGTTGATGTGGATCCATTGCCACTTCGGTTATAAACTTGTGCTGCTTCTGCTTTAATTAGTTGCCAGGCTGAGATGCTGAAAAATTTCTAACCTATCGTATTATCCTCGAATCGTTTCCTCGTTTTATATCTCAGATTTCATGTTCATTATCTATCTATTATTCACTTGTGAAAATATGTATCTCACTCTTTCACCAGGCACAAATTCATCAGGCGGACATAAAATCTGCTTATATAGTTTTTCAGATATATTGATTACCAGCTTAGAATTAGGTAAACCATCTCCCAATAGAGTCTATGTGCTGAACCTTTAGGGTATATAGCCTTAACCACGGTGAAAAGAAAGAAAAATTCCATTCTTTTATTTTGTTTGCACTACATGCTAGGGTTTCACTTATGTGCGCCGAGTTATTCAGACTTACTTAGCAATCTTTTTCCTCTCATCTGGTGATGACCAAGTATGGTCCGGCTCGCTTTCTTGTACCTGTAGTGTACATCAGAATCCCTCAGTCTTTCTTATGTTTGAGTTCGGGGTCCTTCTATGTAAAAACTGTTCTGTACTTGTTTCATTCATGAATATAAAATTAAATTAAGTTAAATGCACCGAAACTCGGCATCTCTTCTGTTAATACTGTATTGTGATACTGCTGTAGTTTCTGACTAAGCATTCATCCAACTATTGCCATTTCTATGTTTTTGCTTCCTCATATGTTCTACTAATGCTATTTGTTGCTCGTTTACCTATTTATATACTTATTTTCTGAAGGTGTGTTTGGATAGACTGTTAGGAGGGGAGAGGGAATGTGACGTTGGTGTTTTCCTTTGAATCTTTTCCATATTTGGCGGGATTTTGATTTGGATCATGAGTCGGAAGATAAATCTTTTCATTCCCACTTTCCCTCATTTCCTTCCATCCCATTTTACTATCGAAATGAGGGAGATTGTATACCTCCCTCTAAGTCCTTTCATCCACACAAAGAGTTAAACATTTGTGTTTCCCCTACAAAATTTATGTGCTCATAGACATGGAAGTTTCTCACCTATTTGGTACCATCTCCGTTTGGTTAAACTCCATACGTTTGTTCAATAAATGAGGTATATATGTTAATAAAACGATATGGAATTCAACCAAACAGAGGGAGTATTTGAATTGAAGCATAACACAGATTACTATGTAGATAATCTATTTTTAGATGGGAAATTGGGAATATAATTTGTTACTGTACTAAGCCACTACTTATGGTTATGGACCACTTTTTTAATACAAATCTTAAGCTTTAGATTCTTGTTTTTTGTTCTAAGGTGCTTTCTGTCACAATATCCAATTAGGACCTGTAGTTTAACTTTATACCAGTAACCGGTTCGACATTTCATGCTGTACTTGATTGATTAAGTCAACAATGGCTGCTTGATTGTACCTGTAAACTTTACTGGATCATATCATACGTTGAACTTTCTTTACTTGACGAAGTGTTTGCATTTTTGTTCTAATCTGCATGCTGCGTCCGTCCGTTACGTCTTTTATATAGCTTCCGGAAAATTTACGAGTAAGTTAGTGCCCAAGTAATCATTTTGAGAGACGACAGGCGTCTCATATTTGTATGATGTGAGGCTAATCCTTGAAAAACCCCGTTAACACGCTGGCATATACCCGCTAGGCCGCTAATAGTTAAATGAACGAACTAGCTACTCGTGGGTATTTTTTATAACCTACAGACTGTCTCATATTTGTTGGAGAATTTGTGTTCACTACCAGACGGTCGGACTGATTATTTCTCTCGACGTACATTTGTATCATTTTATGTAGAAACAGCCCCAGAATGACAAAGCAAGAGAATTATTAAAGGAAGCAGCAAAATTTGTCGGGAAAGTTCCTCAAAGCAGGCAAGTACCCTGTCGATCTTTTTTTTTTTTATGACGAGGGGGTTGAATCCCCCCGGGCCCATGCATTCTTGCACCACCACATGGACCATGTAAGCCACTCCTTTCGGGGCTGCAGTGGCCAAATGGTCATCGCCCCAGCTGGTAGTCGAACCTGAGACTAGGGGTGTGCAAATTCCGGTCCGGACCGGAAAAATGGACCGGAGCGGACCGGAATCTACCGGACCGGAACCGGAATTAAAAATTCCGGTCCGGTCTCCGGTCCACCATTTTTTAAGATTCCGGGTTCCGGTCCGGTCCGGGACCGGGTTTTTCCGGTCCGGACCGGTTTGGACCGGATTTTTTATTTTAAACGTTTTTTCCTCGAAAATATATTAAAATCCGGTCCAAACCGGTCTAACCGGTCCAAACCGGTCCAAATCGGTCCAACCGGTTCATAATATTCAAATTTCGGTCCATAATTTTACCAATTCATAATTTTATCGGTCTATATTATTTAAATTCCGGTCCAACCGGTCCGGTCCGGTCTTGGACCGGAATTTTACCGGTCCGGTTCCGGTCCGGAATTTTTAGATTCCGGTCCGGTCCCGGTCCATCAATTTTGGCAATTCCGGTTCCGGTCCAAACCGGTTCCGGTCCGGTCTTGGACCGGTGCACAGCCCTACCTGAGACCTCTCAACTCCTGCATTTCTGCAAGCCGATCTTTTATATCTACTCTCTTCTGTATGAAAACTGTCGAACAAAATCTTATATTATTGAGTAAATTGATGCTATAGGTTTCCTTGTCCGAGACCACCTGAGAAGTTAAGAATTGAAAGCACACCTGTGATCCTTTTGAAGTCGACCCCATCGTGCAATAACGCTAATGGCATCACAAGACTAGGCAAAAGCGCCAAGAAGGGTTGCCCGAAAAAGTTTAAGATCATATGATATACTGTTACGAGGCTCATTAACGTAATGGTGCCTTCTATGTCTGGAGTTTAACCAAATGACGGGTTCTTCACTCGAGCCGAATATTGTAAAAAGTTGCAGTTTTGTTGTATCAATACATATTGACTCATTGCAATTACATATGGCAATTTTTGTTCTCACCGAACAATAAATTTAATTTATAATTTCAGTTTTCAACGTCTTCGTCCCCGACTCCCCGGAGCAATGGAGATGTTCTTGTTCAAGAATCTATGGTTGCCTACAAAGATTTTTGGGAGGACCTCCATATTTTCGGATTGTATATATTATACAAAACCTGGACTTCAAATCGAATTTTTTTGCATTTCTGCAGCTTGATAAGTGATCGCTTCAAAGTAAGTCGATAACCTTAACAGGTAACAAGTTAAATCCTTCGTCTTCTTCATTTGTTTATCTTTTATATTTTTCTGTTTTTTTTGTGTACACACGCCTTTTATATTCTTTGTGAAATGCATATTAATCCAATAAACAAATAATTGTAGAAAGAAGTATTTTTTTCCAAGTAAGAAATTATGTTATCTCCTTATTACGAACGAAGTATAAAAGTTAAGTTATTTAAAGGTTTTTGATTGGTTCAAATTATTTTAAATTTTTTAAGGGAAAATTTCATTTCCTATAGCTGGCCCATTCTAAACTTACCTTAAATTTATTTGAACTATCATTCATATTATTATAGTACCAACTAAATATTTCGTATGTGAGTAAAATCTAGTGATAATATAACGATTTTTTTATTAATAATGGCAAAAGTAAGTTTTGTACTCGTATGTTTGATGAAAAAATCTTACAAATATTTCTATTTAAAACATATTAGAAAAACTGTAATATAAAGTATAAGATTAATGCAATTTTTCTTTTAATGTTTTAAGCGTTCGGTTAGAACGTTCCGCTCACATAAACAGAACGCTCGTAACGGAACGCTCAAAAGTGTAGATCTTTGTTGGACATTCCATGTGCATTTTTAGGGATGGAATGTTGTAAAGTAGTTTTAGCTGTTTTGGATGGAAATAGATGTATCTCAGAGTAACCCCACAATAGACCGTGTGGATGTTTCTTAATCCGATAAGACGGGTATATCTGTCACAAGCTTGCGACGGGCCAAATACTACTCATGTGAATAGATAAAACAAAATAAATTATCTGCATTGTCTTATGTAATACGAAGTACGTCGTACTTTACTTGATAAACTATGGATTCAGAAAGATACGGAACAATTTTGCATATGAGAGTGTGAGACCGTCTCATACAGACTGTGTACGAATTTTTTTTCACTTGGTTCATAATATTAGGTGTCTAGTTCTCTGTGTCTGTCCTAGATTCGCTACAAATGCTTTTATTTATACACATCAACATTATTCCAATAAATTAGCGGGTACGGGTTAGTCTACTATTACTCTAACGATTCATATTGCCTCATGTACTCATGTTCGACATCTGATCAAAGTATGAGACTTGAACAATGAACACATTATTTCAAGCCAAAATACGCATATATTTCAAAAACATAACAAACGTTCGGTAGGAGGAAAACCGTATCAATAAGATTGGGCGTCACCGCGTCAATGCAAAGTTATAACTAGCCTTAGCTTGGCCATCGTATTAACTCGTTTCAATAAGATTGGGCGACAGAATTGAGCAATTAAGCAAGATTATATATAAAAAAAGTAGGTCAAAATTACAAAAATACATCAAAATTAATTTCATTTTAGAGACAATTGAAAAATTAATTTGATGTTTTCTTATGCACGTAGCATATAGTTTTCATTTTGATAAATTTTGTAGCGCCCTAGCGCCACACTGCGATGTAGGTCAAGAATGAGAAAACTCGAGCCATGTAGGGGGAGAGTAGTGACTAAACGGAGATGGATGGCTATATTCTTCAACAACGTTCCTTTCCTTCATGACTTTCCTTTCCGCCATGCTATAGATGCCCATATCCATTACGCGATTTGGAACAACTCTGGTCATGTAAAAGGAACCCGTCGCAAAGTCATCAGTAAAATAGATGCAATTAGGCTTACAACTCCGTTCATCTGAGGAACAATCAACATAAAAGGTCGAATTGATGCCTACAAAGATCGACTTCTTTTCGAAATTGTCGAGTCTTGTTGTTTTTCCATTATCGACATTCAACTCAAACACTCGAAAATGTGTAGTCCCGTAATGTACCTTGTCGTCTATAAACTCTTTCGATAATATTCTACAAACCACCAACAATTTGCTATCCACTTCGGCTAGATAAAAACGGTATGCTGACGACGACTGTGGCATTCTTGAGCTTGACACACGCAATTTAACCACAATACTTGAACAAGGCCGATCACGGACACTTGTTGCAAAAGCCATAACCTGCCCTGTGCTATCAACTGCATATAAATCACCTCGGAAAAAGCAGACATCAGATACACCAGTAACCATAAAATCAGCAGCAGGAATGCTCCAATGGTCTTGTCCGGGTTTCCAAAAGGCTAAGTTTCCGTCCATGTTACATACCATGGCAAGTGCATAATCATTGTCACTATCACCCTCGTAAATCCTCTTTGATAGAACAAATTTAGAGACAACAAATGAGCTCTGCCAAATCCAATCAGCGATCAATAAGTGGAACGGAACGCTTGGTGGCGAAATCACATCAGCTGTTATGGGATTTAAGACCGTGACTTTACAAGGCTGAACACTGACACAAATTATGCAACCTTTGGAAGAAAAATAGCTGTAGAGGAAATGTGGGATTATGGTTTTTAGAAACGGCAATGAACATACGTTTGGTGAGGCTAAATAGTTTTCGATAAGGGGTATTGGGATGATCGGGAAGCATAAGCCAAGGTAATTGGGTTTTCATCGAGGATGGCCGGTATTCCACTCCCCTTAATGCACTTCTCCATCCTGCACATACTTTGATGAATGAGAAATTAGAATGAACCCAACATAATAGCTAACTAGTTTTTTTGCCCGTGCGTTGCACGGATACTAAAATAATAAGTGATAAATTTCACGATAAAATAGGATATGGTACATAGTTTATATGTAAGATTTTATATATGCCACATGACCAACAAATAATTCCCATCAACAT
The DNA here is from genome assembly GCA_029255685.2 of Silene conica. NCBI lineage: Eukaryota > Viridiplantae > Streptophyta > Magnoliopsida > Caryophyllales > Caryophyllaceae > Silene > Silene conica. Next base: position 84,437,516 of record CM055315.2, on the reverse strand, counting down.
AATATTGACATGGAAATAAATGAATGTTTAATTAATAATTATTTTTTGTTAGGAAAAAAATCAAGATAACGTTTATACAAATGATACTCCGAAAAACATTAATATCTACTTTACATAATCAGCTCAATGATATAAGTAATCTCCTTAATTCTTTGGAATAACAAACCATAACTAATCATTGTTCAATCAAATGGCAGCTACCAAAAACATTCAGAAGTTGTTACATTGTTAGACCATCCCCAAGCAAAAGGTCGATTTAATCGAGTCAATAACGTATTAACCCTTAATCTCACCTTATTGACATTGACCCTCTTTTAGCCTCCCAAGCAGAAGGTCACGACCTAGGTCACTAACCCAATCATTTTCCACTTTCCAACATTCCCAATCATTTCCCACTTTCCAACATTCCCAATCATTTTCCACCTTTTCTACTCCACCAAAACATCTCTCTTACTTTTTTCAATTAATATTTAATATATTTACCATATGTTAAATTTTTTACTTTTATAAAATAAATAGGATCACAATATGTTAAATATTAAATTTTTGGAGTACATTTTTTGAAAAAAGTAATAAATAAAAATGTTAAAATTTTAAAAATTGAAAAGACGATTTCATTGACAATAAAAGAACCGGATACATAATTTTTAAAAAAAACATGCATAAAAAAAACAATAATACATGATATTAAAATATTCAAAGTACTACGAAATATAATAGACGATCGAAACTATTCTAGTTACGGAAAAACATGCATAAAAAACAATAATACATGATATTTACTCATTATTTTATTATAAACATGAAATTCAACAAATTCATTACCGTCGTTATCCTTGCGAAATAATTGTTGAGCTAATTCAATGTCGTCTTCGATGTTAGTGCCGCTTGCGGGTGGTCTACTCAAAACTTTAGAGTAGCAACCGATCCATTTGTTGACTAACATATTGAGACGTTTAACACGGTTTTTCATTCCCTCAAGACTCCTTATCCCAATATTATTTTGATTTTGATTTTCCGTCCGAGATTGTTCATACAACTCGTGAACCTTGCTCCATATTGTGATTGATCTTTGGTTTTTGCCAACTATTGAGTTGGTTGTATGTAAACACCAAGCGGACATAAGCGCTTCATCCTCCTTTTCGGACCAATTTTTACCCTCCCCAATTGTCGTGGACTGTTTTTTTTTTAATGGTATTGATTTTTTGGATTTTGTAGCACAAAAAATAGGGGTCTCCTCTACAAAATCTTGAGTAGGGAGTTGGGACAACAAAATCGGATTTCAATTTTGATAATTTCGATTACCCGAAACTAATTCCGTAAACGTAGGAATTGGAGTACTTTGATTTAGATCGATATTTTGAGTGTTTTGAAATGATGTAGTATTGTCATTTGCATAACTTGAATAATCAAAATCATTTAAATCCATATTGTATAAAAAATTAGAAAATATAATAAGTGTGGTTTTTTTACTTTAAGGAAATGAAGACAGTAATATTTTTTTTTGGAAAGACAGTAATTTTTGTTCAAAGACAGTGATTTTTGTGAGACAGTAAATTTTTTTTTAAGAAAACAAGTCAGTAATTTTATTTAAGAAAAACTGATATTTTATAGTAAATTTTGTATTTAATGTTGCAGGTGGTTGAATGTTGGAGTTCTACGCGTTTTCAACAGCCTGTCAAGGAGTGGCAGTGAACAGTGAACAGTGAACAGAAATGGCAGGAAAAGTGACAGCCTTTCATGTTTTCAAATATTTTAATACTTTATCTTTTCTTTTTTTTCTTTTTTAATTTGTAACCAATGACAACGTAACACATCATGGGTCAATAGTTGGGTCAATTAATTTTCTCCCCCTTGGGTCACAAATTGACCCTCAACTCTCATGGGTCAATACTAATTTGCTACTAATTGTAATTAACTTGACCCAAGCAAGCAATTGACCTTGCAATTGACCTTGCTTGGGGATGGTCTTATATCTCCCGGTCAAACTATAAACGTACTCTTGAATGTGAATGAAGCTACAACGCCCATGGCTACGACTGCTTATGACCACCCCCACCCTCATTCCCCAAAAAAACAATCATTAGATAACAGTACAACCACCATAATCATTCATTATGCCGGAAATCGACATCTGATTTACTCTCCGATAAAATGATCTATTCTCCCTTTGTTTAATGATACTGTTCATACCAGTGCATGCAGTAATTGAAATATACCTTTTGCAAACTCAACATAATTTCATCCCCAATCAATTTTCGCGCATAATATCAACTCAACCAACCACCCCAATCTTGCCCCATTTTCTAGTTTGAAACAAAATATTTCTCGCAAACCCCTATTTATATATTTCTTATTCACACATGATCTAAAACAACCTCGTCCCTTGAAAGATCCTTCTTCAAAACTTATCTCAAATTTATTCACCCAAGTGAAAAACTAAACCACTGCCTCTAAAAAATCCATCATCTAATGAAAACTAACCCTTACTCTTGACAATGTTCTTAGGATTAAGATTTACTTTGGATAGATGGTGTCGAAAATTAAGCATATTCATATGATTTATAGAGGTTTCTTGTCATTGTTCATGATACCTATTTATTTTAAGCAAGTAATATTTTATTGATAAATAACCTTAATTCTTGATCACTATCATTAACAAACTTAACACCCTCCACCAAAGTACACCCCCCCCCCCCCCCCCCAACCCCCCACACACACGCACACACAATAAATTTACCCTCAAAATAGAACATCGAGGACAACTTATTAGTCCTTACTACTTGAAACAACCTTCAATCAACTACCACTACCCTGCTACATGTTTTACGTCAATCCTAAATCTCATTCAGCTGTATAAAACACCAATCCCTTACACCTGGATCCTCGTCACCCTTATCGAAGACAATTCATTTCTCTTTCAACAAAAAGAAGTTTAAGAAATAATCTTTCTTATTTCTCCCCCTCTCTCTCCGTTCCTAGTCTTTTCCCTTCCCAGTTTTCGCATCCCCGTCCCTCTCACTGCCTCATTTCTGATACTCAAACAAAGTGTTCGAGTACTATGTTGGTAAATCAAATAATTTTTAATATTATAAGTATATAGACACGAAGTTTGCTATTTATTTCATTTTGCATAAATATATCATACTCTCTCCATCTCACTTTTATTATCTCTTTTACTTCAAATTTTATCGTATAATTATGACCCTCTTTATAAATCTAGTAAGGAAAAAATTTAACCAACCAACTCGCCGCAATTATCCACGTTCCCACTCGAAACGACCCTTAACCCGCTACTAAAACCATTAGGTTCACAAATAAAACGGTCTAAAATTCAAAGTTTTCACCAATCCTGCTTCCATCCCCTCTACACTGAAATTAACTACCACTAAATTCAATGCAGTTAGCCTTATTACTATCTCAAGCAACCATCTAACTCATTATTGACAGTTTGACACCCTTCTCTTAGCCCCGATAAACCTAAAATATCCAAGTTACCTTTCTTTCGCAAAACACCCACACTTAATCCCCAAAAGTCATTTCTCTTTTTGAAAAGTTCATCCACCTAACAAAAAATTAACCTCTACTTTCAAAACCTCTTTTTTACATCCCATAAAGATGAAGTTGAACATGACAACAAAATGTAGAAACTTAGGTTTAGTTTGATAACGGCAGATTGAACATTTTTTTAGCATTTCGAGAGTTTTTACACTATTTAAATAACAAATGTGTTATTTTGAGTGTTAATTGTCGACATATTGAAATAGTAAATTGAGGTGTAATTTCCTATTTTACATCATGACCCTTTAATTAGTACAGTATATTATAAAAAAATAAAAATTGAGTTTTTTTTAACTCTAAGTTATAGATCGAACTCTATCTTTATCGTAATTATAATTTATAACTAATATTCTTAGTTAAATATATAAATCTAAGTAAGTTCAAATATGTTGGCTAAAAATCACAAATTATACGAAGTAGTATATTCAATTTTTGTTTTTTTAATACGATATAATTGTCATAAATTATAATTAGAATATTAATGTAGTAGATAAGTAGAGAAGAGTTGCTAAGTGCGTGACCCCCTTCGAGTTTTTTTTCAATTATTTTTTATGTTTTTGCCTAAGGGTGTTTATAGCATCAAATTATGTATGAATAATATGTTTCATCCTTCCCAATCTATATCTCTCCCTAAATTATAATAATAATGTGCTCAATTTACAAAAATAAAATAAAATGGTACAGCATAACAATAATTAGTTTGGTCCATATAATTGAATAGTACCGTTTTTTATGCATGTAAATTTGTCATAATTAGTTTGGTCTATATTCTTCAATAGTACCGTTTTTTGTGTGCTTTTGTGACTTTTATTTTAATGTTGATTGTTGCTTAAAGTGACTCTCTAATCTTAGAAATATTTTTATGATAAGTGTATGTACCTATTTTATCTTTAACCCTCATCTGAATTATTTTATCACTCTTGGCACCATTTTTACTTTCAATTGTAAAACAATTGCACAGTAAAGTTTTTAAGACACTTACTCATTTGTCATAATATGATATATCATTTTGCAAATTAGCATCAACTTTTTTTTACCTTTTTAATATGCTTTAAAAAATAGATATCAAACTTTATAGTTATCAATAATTTTGTAAATATCATATTTAAGTTTGGATTAATATACTTTTATATACTTTATAAAATAAAAAAATGGATGTAAATAATATAATAATAAATTATCGATAGAAGTTGAAGTGTGTAGGGAGGGAATTAACACTAAAATTAGTAGAAGAAATATATATGTTTTTACAAAGTAAACCGGGTATTATGCATATTTGAACACGATGACATTAGAAATAACAAAAGATGTAGGGGTGCATTTTAGCGTTTATTTTGCTCTTTACATGAGTAAATTTCATGTAGTACGTATTATGTATGCACATTTGTCACAACCCAACTGGGTCGAGGGCCTTTTGGCCTTTTTAACGCCTCTATTTTTTAATCGGACATTACTACAATTTTTTTATATTGTTAATCTTTAACAAACATTTTATGTTGTGAATTATCATATTTAACACTTAATATAAAAATGGATATTATAAGTATATCAAAGGTTTTTTTTTCCTAATATAATAATAAGTGAACAAATATTAATGGATAATTTCCTAATATAAATAAATCGTAGATAATTAATTTATTTCCTATTTCTAATAGGAAAATTGTATTCCTAATTCTAATATGAAAATTTTAAATAATTTATTATTTTCTATTTCTAATAGGAAAATTGTAATTAATTAATTTTTTATAATAGTGTTTTGTAAAAGTTAGAGACTACCAATTTATTTCCTATTTCTAATAGCAAAATTGTATTCCTAGTTCTAATATGGAAATTTTAAATAATTTACTATTTTCTATTTCTAATAGGAAAATTGTAATTAATTAATTTTTTATAATAGTGTTTTGTAATAGTTGGAGACTACCACGCGCTTAGAAAAAAGCCTCCTTTAATTATATATATATATATTTATTGATTGATTGATTGAAAAGCTAATGCGAGAAAACACATAAGAAACAGCAGGCCCGGCTTGTGACGAGTTAATCCCGTCACAAGCTTGTGACCTCTCATAAAAAGGGAAAGGGGATAAGGTGAGACACCCTTCATGTGCTTTCCCACTCACCTTTTATGTCTATTTTGTGAAAGAAAACAGTATCCGTCACAAGATACCGCCGCCACAAACGAGAATTTGTGCACAAGAAAAGGGGGAATTATCCAAAAAAATGATGACATAAGGAAGAGCTCTAGAAAAGAACTTTTGTGTTTTATGGGGATTTGGGGTATTGTTTCGTTTGGATGATGATAGGAGTGTGTGTAAATAGATCTTTATAGGTTTTATGAAGAACCTGGAAAAGGAGCTGCTACCTTCCGCCCATTCCCACTTAATTCTCCTATGTCGAGCCTTTTTATATGAAACAGATTGGCAAGCTGAAATTCTTCATGTTTATCGGGAGGCGAATTCTTGTGCGGATTGGTTAGCTAATCTCGGAGTGGAACAGAATGTGGGTTTACGTATCTTTGAACCCGACTCTACACCCACCCCCTTGCGACAGCTTGTTACCCTTGATGCACGTGGAGTCGCTTGGCCGCGTATGGTGCCGGAGAATGTAGCCGTGTAGTATAGTTGTAGTTTCGTTTCCTTTCGTTTGCCTTTCCTTTCGTGCTTAGCTAGTTTCGTTCCGTTGTTTTTTGTTTTTCGTTTGCGTTCTGTGTTTGTTTTGGGTAATTTCCACGTCTCTTTACCAAAAAAAAAAATAGGGAGCTGAGCGTATGTCTAATAATTAGTGAGGGTAGTTTGGTCAAAAAAATGATCGGAAGTCGTTAAAATGAAATCGAATCGATAATTACGCAAAATCGTCCTAAATATGTAAAATAAGTTAGATTGTTGTGGATTAATAAGAAATTAGACAGTTATTTGTAAAGTTGAATATAAAAATGGTACGGAGTAATTTGTAAAAAAATGGAACACATTAGGTGCTAATTCATAATTTTTCCTAGTTTAAATAACATCAAATTCAAATTCATCTTAGTTATTTTCACTTAAAACTATAATTAATACACTTGTCTATTATTTAAACATAAAATTATCATCTAAAACTAAATATATAAGATAAAATATATGTCGATAACCTGACCCGACAATGACCTGTTAATGACCCGACTCGACTCGACTGGCCACCTGTTGATGACCCGACCCGAAGATGACCCGACATGAACCGAACGGACCCGAACCTGTCATTGACCCGACATAACCCAAACACAAACCCGATATGATATGACTCGTTTTGACCTGATCTGAGTGATCCTATTGCCACCTCTAGCTCATTGCAGTGATGGTATTATCTAGCATTTTCTACTTTTCTTAACGTGTGCCCTAAGGGTACACATTAATAACCTAAATAAAATTTACATGATATTATACACTCATATTTACCATAATTAGTAAAAATATCTTGCAAATCACTTCACATTTAGATTATTAACGTGTGCCTTCATGCATAAAAATAAAACGTCAACTAGGCCAAAAAAACCAAAACATATCATTAAGACATTGTTACTGATTTTTATGAACTAAAAAAACATTTGAGAGACAAGAGGCATCAATACGTTTTTAACGATGACAAGTGAGTGATACCGTTTAACTCCTCTATTAGCAATGGTTACGTTTTTCTCTGAACGTATCTGTAGACTGTAATGGGTAGCTTATAGCAAGGATGTCGAGTGCTAACTATATCAACAAAGTTTCGATGCAAAAAATCTAACTATGCACGTCTTGTATTATTGAGTAATGAATTGCATAAAAAAGCAGATTTCCGATCTATGAACTGTTCCGTCTTTCAAAATGAATGGGTTGCGAGTTTGTGACTCTCCACAACTAGAGCATGACTGGCATTTGATGACCGTTTCTTCGTTTCCATAACTTAAAAAGACGGTTATATAAACCAATAAAGCCGCGTCTGACAAAAGCAAAACCATCAATGGCCGCCCTAGACTCCGACATACACAACCCCCTCGACTTTCTTCCCCTTCCGAACCCCTCTGCCGAACAACAACCTGACCTCAATAACACCCACAATCAAACTTCCATTGATGATCTAAGTGATGCCTTACTAGAATTGATCTTCAGAAGGTTATTCCTATGGAAACAAATATGTACCTGCAAATCCGTTTCAAAGCGTTGGAACTCGATTATTTCCAATCCCGACTTCTTTCGTGTTCTTACCCGTGAATGTTTTCCGTTTACACTCGTCCTTGGGAGAGGAGGCGGCGCTAGATGCCTTGTCACCGAACACCCTTACTTCAAAAAACATCAACTCTGCCTCGATTTCCTCCCCGGTGATATGACTTTCTACGGTCATAAATACGTAAACATCGTTGCCCATCATCGCGACCTCTTGATTTCATACCGTTCCCCAAATCGTGAGCATTCCGTCTATTATATCGCTAATCCCGTCACCAAACAGTTCAGGGTAGTTCCTTTAACATGGACTGAAGCTATGCAAAATGTTCCAGTCTCGGATATTAACAGTCGTAGCCACTTCTGGCCGATGTGCAAGGTTGGGTTCACGGGATTTGTTGCCGGTGTTACAAATCGTTACGATGATGGTAAGAATGATGGGTTTCGGATTGTCCGAATCATTAAGTTATTCAACCCGAACCAAACTATTGTGCAAATCTATTCTTCTCAAACAGGGCAATGGAAGAGTTCTCCAATGAATTATTCTGATTTTGTGTTCGAAACCTCGATATCTTGGAACAATAAGTTGTATTGGCATTGTAAGTCTCAAATTCTAGTCATGGATCCGTTCGTTGATGACATTGTAGCGACTCGTTTAATCAACCTCCCTGACGCGATACACAGAGACAGTGTACTTGGAGTCTGTCGAAACCAACTACGTATCGCCCAGTATGAAGCAAACGGGTTGACCGATCAGGATGGCCCGAGGATTAAAGCATGGGAGTTTAAGGACTACGACGACAACAACAACAAAGTCGGGTTAAGGTTGGTAATAGATTTTGCACTGGAGGCGTCAGCTGTTGACCTTATGTACGCAAATCCGTCATACCGGAAAGAGAACAGAGTGGTTTGTTGTCATCCGAATGATCCTGATATTGTTTACTTCTTCTATCTTGGTACATTGTTTTATTGTGACGGTTTCGGAGGACGACACGAAGTGAGGGCTCGTTGTACTAATCACCGAAACAGCATAGTGTCGGATCATTGTACGAGTGATTGGAATGGCGGATTGGTGTTCTTGCATCCGTTGGTGACTCCGTAACTACTATGATTATGATGATATTGTTTAACTGTTTGATGTTACTCTCGGCTATTTTAGATCTAATTTCAACGAATGTTTCAAAATTCGCTTAGTTCGTAGAGGCAACGGAACACTAGCAATAGAAACGCGGAGAGTAACTTCAGGCAAGTCGTTTAAGGGTTAATCACCATTTTCAATATTCCGAGCCATTGAAGCTTCCATACACGGGCGCTCTGTTCTAAAGGAATAGCTTTTAGAAAAGCGGTGTTGGTGAAGCTTTACTTCGAGGGGTTATTACAATGAAGGGAATTTGGATGTTCACGAACAGGAGGGGACGGAGAATCTTCCATCCCCATTCCATCCCTCCTCTTCAGTTCTCAAATGCTATCCAAACACAACAAACCCTCCGTCTATATATCCGTACAACAGAGTTGCTTCAATGTCGTATTGGAGCACTGAGCGACTCATGTTGCCGTAATTACATCTTACCCCTCAAACTCGTTGCTGAAATTTACTATCGAGTTCAAAGGTTTAGCTTCATATCGTTAAATCCACGCCCTGTCATTTATCTGAATCTCAAACTACATCTCTGCACTTAATTCATCCAAAGCCAAGAAGCTCTTACACAACTACACAAGTGTAATGTAAAACCGGTTAATGGATCATAATTTCTTGGTAGTTTAATCCGTTTCATACAATAATTGTGCAAAACCGTCTTACTGTACGACTAATTATCGTAACATTCAACATCTGCGAGCTGCATAGCAGAGATGCCAGAGAACAATAACCAGGATTTACCAATGGCCAAGAGTAAAATAAATCAATCTGATCTACAATCTTGTAAACTTCATTAATTTGCAGTAAGTATTCAATCTCCAAATGACAGACAATTGTTATTTACAAATATCAACCAACATCAAAATCCAAAATTGTAACAAAAATCAATCAACAAACAACACCACCACAACAGGGCAAGAACTCGAAAACTCGAAAACTCGAAAACCCGAAAACTAACCAGTAGTCCAGTACCAAGCTACATTACACAGTATCCTCAGGAACCCACTTCCAAAAATGTCTTACAACCTTGACCGCGTCGCTAGCAACCCCTTGATCATCGCATTCCGCCTCATACTCTTCTCCCTCCTCCGTCGAAAACTCGCCCTCCGGCAACCCTTCTACAAAAGCATCCACATAATGCAATACATAACAAGCGGGTAAACCAGGGTACGATAACGAAACCCTCTCATCAACCTTCCTCTCGTAAGAATCCATCACAATCTTCACACCCTCATTAATCACAATTCCCAATTCTTCCTTAATCGCCCGTTTAGCACCGGATTCGACATCCTCACCGGACTTCAATTTCTCGGATAAAGGTCTACCCCTTTTCCTAATTGAACCATCTGATAATTCCTGATGCGATTCAATTAAAACTAAATTACTATCCCCAATTCTACGAACCCTAACACAAACAACCTCTAGATTACGAATTGGGGGAATTGCATCGATTAACGAGGTTTCACCATCGGAAAGCTCAAGCCAGAGGTTATGGATATTCTTAGTACCTGGTGAAATTCCCCAAGTTGAGAAAGAATCAGAAGGTAATCTGGGTTTCAACCAATCGGATAGAGATTGAGGGTTTGGGAATGAATTAAAATTAGGGTTTTTAGGGTTTCTAGGGTTTTGCGACATTGTAGTAATAAAGCGGCGATGAGGTGGAGGAAATGATAGAGAAAGCGGCGGCGGAAGGCGGTGAGAAAGGTGGTGTTTTGGGGAAGTAATAAACAGAAGAAGAGAAATTGTTGTAATTAGAAATTCAGGGATGTTGTTCGGTTTTAGGAGATATGTGGGGGGTTTATTTTGTATTATCGGGTGTTGGTTGAGACGGTTTAATCGTAGATTTCGCGATGGTGGTTGTTGCGGTGGTTGCGACGGTGGCATGTTAATTAGAATTAGAATTGTGGGTTGTGGTAAGGGTGGTAAGGGTGGTAAGGGTGGCAAAGGGGAGAATAGAAGATATATTATTGTTCATGATGATTTTGTGTGGAAATTAGAGGTTGCAATTGCAAGATTGGTAACTATTGTTGGAATCATGTAATGTTGTCTTAGTACAAGTTTTTCACTTGTCAACAACTTATGTAACGAACAATTCTTGTTTGGACCCACCATATATGCAGTGTAGGACACAAATTCTCATTAAAAACAGATATTATCTGTCATAAGTTGGAGACGAACGTTATCCCATCTGCCCTCCAGTCAGAGGATCATACATCTGATGTATTACCACTAATTTTATACTTTTTGAGCATTTATAATAATGTTTTGAATTTTGTTTTAAAAATTATGAATATTGGTATAAAAATTTTGAGTTAAGTTATTAAAACATTAAGCTGAAAAACATTCCATAGAAACTTAGTTACTCGTATATTTTAGTTCAAAAAAAATCTCATGCTCAAAAACAAATAAATTTAAGGTAATAAACTCAAAAAGTTATTCATAAGCTCAAAAAATATTCATATGCTCAAAAAAATATTCACATGCTCAAAAAAATATACATATGCTCAAAAACTAAGAAAAGTGTGAGATAGTACCTCCGATGTAGGGGTGTTCATTGGTCCGGGACCGGACCGGACCAAATTCTCTGGATCAAAGACCAAATAAGGGATAAAGGTGGACCGAGGACTGGACCTTATTAATATGGTCTGATCCTGTCCGCGCCATAAAAAGTTGTGGACCGGACCGAATGGACCAAAGTGGACCAAATATGATTGTCATTAACATGATTTAACATGTAAAATTAGAACTCGAGAAGTTTTAACGATCAAACTAAGCAACATTATTTTTTTACTAGATTTAACTACATAATTATACATCTTATAATACAGGTAAACAAAGTAAAAATAAAATTAATAATATTACAATTTAGAAAATTCATTTCCAATATAAGTTTGGTCCATGGTCCGATCCGCAGTCCATTCGGTTTGGTCCAGGACCGGACCAAAGACCAAACTAAAGCAAATAGGTGGACCGTGGACCGGACCAAGTAAAATTCGGTCCGGTCTGGTTCGGACCAAATGGTCCGGTCCGGTCTGGTCTTTGGTCCGGACCACTGAATGAACACTCCTAGTCCGATGTATGTTCCTATTTCTCATCTGTCCTCCCACTGTGATATTATAAGGACAATATTCGTCTTCAGCTTAAAAGAGATAGTGTCTATTTTCAATGAGAAGAGCCGTTGTACAAAATATCTTGAACTAGCAAAATACTTCTCTTTTTTTAGTTATAAAGGAAGTCGAGAACACGGCACAAGCACAACAGGTGAGGAATCCGGAAGCCACGGTATAAGGTTGTAAACAACATATATCAAGTCGGGTCGTTTTTTTATCGAGATAGCGGAAAATGAAATGGGGATCTTTAAATAATTTATTTTATGTTTCGGCCATGACAAGAACCAAGCTCTATCAGAAGTGAATCACAATGGGTTATATCATTGTGTCTAATAAAAAAAGATGACTCTTAAAGTCATAAATTAAGTGCTATAGCCCAACAAAGTCGTCGAAATCATCATCGTCATTGTAAGATCTAGCGGGACTTCTATCTTCAGCCTTATCGGGTTCTTTCTTAGCAACTTCATCCACGGGATTATGCTCGGAATTGGCAGGCTCCTCTGGTGTTGCCTACCAAAATGAAGAAAAAAAGATGAAACTTGAGTTAGTTTTATACTTTTATGCATCAACCAGAAGAGTAAAGTGGCAATAGTTTCAAGTTTTTGAGTGAGTACATACCTGGGTCTCGATATTGTCCTCGGGCTTGGCTTCATTGCCTGTTGGTTCGACAACATCATCTTCATTAGAATCATAGTCCTTCTCCGCCTCTCTTTCAGCTTCCAAGGTTTTGATCACAAGCTCAAAGCATGAATTATCTGCAAATGGCAGAATCAGCAAATTAGGGGGATAACCAGATGAGTGTTTTAACTTTTAACATGACTATTAAGATGAGATTTCTCAAATCGGTATTTGAGTCCTCCCGAGACTCCTCCCATCCTTGTAACCAACTCGTTCCACTCGTGTGAGTGTGAACCGTGACATCCCATGTGTGGGTTGTTGCTCAGTCGGTTATTATCCTCTTCTGTATATAATGTTTTATCTGTATAAATCGCTAATTAAATAGCACGTCGTACAGTTAAGGGCGTGTCTTTAAATATCCTTTCAAATGTGGGGTGGTAATAAATAACAACTATGGGTTCAAAACAAAGGAATGACTGATACTGAGCGATTGAGATGGACGAAAGTTACGAAAAAAAACTGTGTCCTAGCAAAATCAGCAAATTGGCAAGTGAAATGACACATTGTGGAAAGTACCAATTTTCAGGTTGATGATCAAAACTACCACCAACATTTTGAAAAAACAGGGTTTAAAAACATCTTCAATACGTGGCTTTTTTTGTTCTAAAAAGGTCTTTCTTGGCAACTTTTGTTTGTAACTTTAACAGAGTTCAGTAATTTCGAAAATAGCTTAACAATGTGAAACCACGGGTTTGTAATGCGAAGTTAATTGCAGATAAATATACCTGTTGCTTTATTAGTCAGAGCATCATGCATCATCATAGGGTTTTGCTTCTGTTCCTTCCTGTATTTCGATCTAATTTGTTCCAAAGTCCGGCCAGGGAAAAGTTGTTGTATCATTGATAAGTCCGTACCGAATTGCCGCATACCCTACAATAGCAAAGAAAGACTGACCACATGCTTGATGCATTCGGCACAAGCAGAACAAAAATAAGGACCAAGAGAGAGGTCTGACAATAAACACAGCTTTAGTTGCACCACTCGCGGGACTAATGAGGACTTAAAACTGCTTGGATATACTCCTAGTATGATATCTGGGAACAACACCAAATAATAGAAATTTACGAAGAGTCCTGAAGTTTTCTGCGGCCGCATTTTTAGGCAGTATTGGCCACCTTTACGGCGCTAGGACTGGATTAGGTCATGATCGCTGATTACAATATCAAGTTTCAAACAGATCCAATCTAACACAATGGATACACTAATTTACGCCAAGTTCATGAATATATTGTTCCGATAAAGGTCTCTAAAGAGAAAGGCCATGTTTTTCGTTCTTTTTTTGGGGCGTGGCCGTGTGGGGCTCTGGGAAGCCAGCCATTATTTCTCACGACAAACAGTTTTTAGCATGAAAGGTAACTGGGATATGACGTGGCACGCACGCGCACACTCACACACATACACTGATTCACCTTATAAAACATACACAATGATTCATTCACCTTATAAAACAGCTCTGTCTCCATCTTCGTCCATTTTGCCCTCGGTTGAGGATTCCTGAATGATGCATAATTATAGTAGCCTGTATCTGTTTGAACCCCTGATGTTGAAGGATTTTCAGTTAAATCTCTATCTTGGTCAAACTCACATGCCTCGTCATCATAAGGGTAGCCTTCGGAGTGCAGGTTATCAGTCCTGTAATAGAAAATATAAAGACCAGAAAAATATCAAATTACTACACATTTCAAGAGACAAGTCGTCAGGGCAGTAAGACACAACTAAAGCATCTTTTACTGAATGAAAAGAACACAAGCATTAATGCTTCAGGCAAGTTTGCCTGTGGAGCAAGATCCAACGTCAACAATCAGTTTCAACTAGAACGTCAGTTTTTTACCTCTCATTACTTGGCGTTGGCTGTACCGACATACTTTGTTTCTTCTGCATATAAAAGGACAATGGCTACTATTAAAGAAATTTCAAATACAAGAAGCCATTCTGCTACAAAAAGAGAAAACAGGAAAAAAGAAATTACTGCTTCTCGATCTCTATGCTCTTGCAATATTATCAAATCCCTAAGTGGCACCCTGTGGAGGTCGAGTTCATCCTCTGGTATTTCCAGCAAAGCCTTATCCACTATACCAGAAAATAAGACAATGCTATCATTAAAAATGACTAATGAAAGAGGGAAAACACGATAATATGGATGAACTGTACCACATCTTTTCCGCCGAGTCGTGCGAGGGAACTTCTTGGGAGGCTTAGCAATAGATTGATCCGACTTCTTGGATGCCTTCTTCCTCTTTTCAGCAGACTTCTCATTTTCTATTGCAGCCTTTTTTGATCTTCTCCTTTTCTTCTTTGATTTTGTCTCCTCTGAAAGAACACTATTATCGTTTTCCTCTCTATTTGATATCAACTCATCATGAACATTTGTTGGAGATTTACTAGCTATGTCAAATCCATCATTTGTTCCGTCAACAAATTCAAAACTATTATCATTAGCCTCAACACCCGACAACACGGGTCCTTCATCTGGGATGTTACCAGGGGCATTTTCACTATTAAATTCTCGATCCACTCCTTCCTGGAAGCCACACACTGAAATTGTTAATAAACTACGAATCAAAAGTTGTTCATTATTAAAGATTCCTAACATGGATAATCTGACCTGTTGGAACATATCTGAAGTCACCAATGATTCAGTATTGTCAAAGAGAGCATTTTGAGACTGATCATCGGTAGGATTCATAGAAAAATTACCATCTAGCCCAGACTGTGACGAATGAAGAACGGAATTGAGTCCACCATGTACCGAATCATCTATCACAGGCACATCATTTGATGGAGTCTCGGCCATATCTTTTGCTCTATTTTGCACCTTGGGCTTCGGCTTTAACTTAGAGGTTCTCTTGCCTAGCATGATCACACAACAGTAAGTATGCAGGAAGAACAAGGGAAAAAAGAATCATAGGATCTCAATGGCAATACCAGAAGCACCGCCAGCTTTATTCGTCATCTCTACTGCGTCAAGACAAGAAAAGTCACCAGCTTCCTAATTCATTTGCCCAGCCCAAAACAGAAAGAAGTGAGGCCAGGTAATTGCAAATTGTTTACCTTGTGAAAGTTATAATAAAAGATTAAGAAGTTTTGAAGCATAATCAAGTTTACCAGCTGCTCCACGTTTATCTGAATGTCTCCAGTGTCTTGTTGTGTTAAAGGTATAGAAAGATCATCGGCTATTTCAGAAGTACACGGTCTGATAGGTGAGTAACTAGCAAAAGAGACATCAGGGAAACCGGGAACCCCCATCTCATTTTGGATACTCGGAACATCCAGAGCAGGTGTCTCCGAAGAACCTACAGAATTACAAAATGATTGTCAGAAGGTAGAAAAACAAGGGTGCTTTGGTAACTACATTCTACAGCCTCCAGTCATTGCGATCAAATAAGGTACTACCACCTCCATCCCATATTTATTGTCCCATCAGACATTGGTGATCATTAATCAACAGATGCCAACTTTTGTCATTAATTTCTACGACTATATGCAGAGATAAAAAAAAATATGGAGTAGAAATGGCATGTTTGATTTCTCCAAAAAATGATCTTCACATTATCATTTTAAAATAGCCTTGGTAACTATTTTGTATTGTGACAAACAATCGGTCAAAGTGAACAACTCCTTCATTACCAAAGTATATGTGGACAATATCACAATTAATGAATCTGATTACCAGGTAATTCATCTGTAATCGAGAAATCAGCAGTATCCTTGGTTTTTACCCCGGATGAACTTGTAAGAGCTTCTGACTTGTCTTTGAGAATATCATCTAATGTAGATGGCTGCTCCTCGATAGCATTCACTACAACAGACTGGGAAGCTACTGCTGATGCTTTCTGAGGTTGTTTTTTGGTCTTCGCCTTAGGCTTAAACCTGCTCGTAACTGACATTGTATAACACCAAATGTTATATTCGACAGACCTTAAGCTCCATATGACGGAAACAGAAATAATAAGTTCTACTTGCAAAATGCATGCTTATAGAATTACCATTCCCAGCCGGTGGTTCAGAAACAAGATCATCCAGAAAATCCATCACAAAAGGTACATGTACCTGGAAGCAAAACAGAATCCACTCTAAAGTAAATTATTAGGCGATGATATTCTGTTAGTTTAAAAATAAATATTATAAACATTGACAGAAACAGTATGCTTATACTGCAGTACTGCACACAGGACTAAATTATTCTCAAGCATCAGATAAAAGAGATAACAGAAAACCAGAAAGTCAGAAGCCGTCCGCTTATTCAAAGTATCTATTGATTTTCATTTACAACTTCAATTTATGGACATGAAAGGGATGTATTCATCATTGGCGACTATGATCAGGTGAAACGGAAGTCAGCCACCAAGGCAACACATTAATACACTGTTTTGAAACAAAACAAAATTCCTTTCTCAACCTGATAGAAGATAACTCATTTCAACAGACATACATCAATCAGTAAATTCAGTATCGAACTATGGACACAAGAAATTTCAAAAGAAATCTAGAAATGGCAACAAGCTTAGAGCATTAAGTGATCCATTTTCAGAGTAGTTTTCCACTTTTCCAACGACCATTAACTGCACAGCTGCACCAGATTCATTTCAGGGTTTCGAGGGTGTAAACTCCCTTCCCATCAATTCACCTAAACCTGAACCCAAGTCTTACTAGTTACTAGTCCATTTAGTAATTAGTCTGTATACATTTTTTTACGATTTCCGACTGCTGTCAGCTTTGTCACTTCTTTCTTGCCGTCGAAACATTATTATGCCTAGAATAGCCATCAGTGTACATAAATTATGCACACATATCAATCAATCAATCAATCGATCAACGATATTAACTATTAACACTACACTTCCATTCATTCGACAATATCCGCTTCACAACGAGACCGGCATTTGGCTAATGTTCATCAGAAATTAAAAAATCAAATGCATAAATAACCAATTAAATCAATCAAACAACCAAATTTAATCAATTTAATCAATTCATTGGGTGGGGGACGCGTTGGAGTGTGCGACCGCCTTGAACACCACGTGGCAAACGTAGAAGGTGACAGGTGGAGGAGAGAGAAAGAGAAGTATCGTAGGCGGTGGTTAGCAGAGCAGTACCGTGTGTTTTTAGGTGCTAGGGTTTTGGCCTTGGATAAATATATTGGAATTAAACTGTCAATAGATAGCCGTTGGATTGGTGGTAGCGGAGGGGTGTAGAGGTTTTTGTGCGTGCGTTGATCAAATCTATTGGTACGGGGTTCGATTCTACAATCAAGGAAATAAATGTTTTATTGTGGATAGGTATAATAAAATTTAGTGAAAATTGGTAATAACAACCACCTAGTATTTACGCTCAAATTATCACATACATTAGGCAGGGCGGATCGAGAATTTGAGGGAAGGGGTGGCATAGTAAGAAAAAAAAATCGTACACTAAATTCTAATATCGTCAATACATAGTATAATTACAGATTAAAGGAAAAATCTAAAGCCATCCGACGAGGATTCATATCTTAAAAACGCCTAATAATATTATCATTACTAACTTGTGCAAAAAAATCTCTCTTAATATAAGTGACTAAACAATTATTCAAAAGTTCGTGGAATGTATGAGTTATTCAAGCACTCCCTCTAAGAAAACAGGCGGTCTTTAGCTAGCAAGGGTATTCTGCTCTGGCCTCTGGATGCTATTGCAGCCTTGGATGCTAATAGAGTGTTCTGCTCTCTAACAGGGGCGACTCTTACTACAACTGTCAACCCTCCCTTATACAGTTACACTCGGCTATTTCTGCAATTCTGCTAACCCTGAATCCTAATGGCACTGTCAACCTAATAGAGTATGGATGCTAATAAAATAAAAAAATAAAGCTATAGGTACTTCGAGAAAATGAACATGGAATTATTCTCATCCCATACAAAAAAGTCGAGTAATCATACAGTCAAGTGTGGCAGCCAAATAATTCAGACAATGATAATTCTGAGAGCTAAATGATATGTGGAGTAGCAGTAGTAAATTGGCAGACCTTAACACATGCGCTAGGCTAGGCGGCTTTTCACCTATAATACATTAGAGTGCTTCTCAGGAAGCTGCTACTTTCTTCTTAATTAAGAGAGCTGCTACTTTGGGCTGGGACTTTTCGTATTCGACTCGACTTTGCTTTACATGCCAGTTATACTGCTTTATAGCTACTAAGATGGGAATCGCCGCAGTCTTACATCTGGTTTGGGGTCTAGGGATGAGGCATCAATTTCGAAAGTATACCTATAAATAAAGAGATATTTCTTTCTTTTAATCCAAGTGGTGGTCTTTTTCCCTTTAACTCACTAACTCCGACAAATTCCTGGACTATGATAAACTGAAGTTTGGACTCTAAAAGTCTCCTCTTATTCTCTTTCTTGTCTTATTTAAGGGCATATACCAAAGAAGACATGTCCCCATACACATAGGGAAGAAAGGCCCCGGTGAGCGAGCAGCAGGTTAGACTTCTACCATAGTAATCGATTAGGATAAGCACCTAGTACAGCAGACAGCTTCTCCGAAGAAAAGGAGGGCGAAAGACTGACAGACAAGGACGAATTGACGAAAGCTTCCTATGAAGATGATCACAAGTGGGTCCTTTAATTATGATGGCATTTCTGCCCGTAATCTTTCTGACATTTTTGATGACTTTTCCAGTACTTGTTTAAGCACTTACTTTAAGTTAATATGATGTGATGCCTTGCAATGATCTTTTAAGTTCTGGTATGCCTTTCTTCGTTCTTTGTACGGGATCGTAAGTTAAGACTTTTGGAGACCTCTTCTGATTCGAAAACCCTTCTCATTTTCAGAAATGCAAGCGCTTCGTATGATCCTTAAAGACACGTAGGGTTTCGGACCTTGGACCCCCTCTTTCTATACTATTAGTATTAGTATTTGGGAGTCATTCAAGCCTTAATATTAAAAACCTTGAAACCGAATATTCAACTGAACTGCACACAATTCGTCGTCATGTATCTTTGTTAGCATAAGGCATACATTCAGCAGGATCTAAACATTTAAGTTGGTTTATAAATTAGACAGTTATTTCTGCAATTCTGCTAACCCTAAATCCTAATGTGGCACTGTCAACCGAATAGAGTATGGATGATATTTCTGCTTTGTTTTGAAACAGTTCTCTACCAATTAATGAATTCAATCAAACTACCCCAATCAAATCTACAATACACGACTAAATTACCAAACATTCAATCAAATTCAATAATCAAATTTTGGGGAAAAACGTATGAAAAATAAACATACCGAAAAGAGGTCTTTAATGAGGGCGGCCGGCGATTCGCGACACGGCGGTTGAGGGCGGCGAGGCGGCGGAGGGGTGGTTATGGGTTGGATTTTAGGGTTTTAATTTGATGTATATGTTTCTTATTTGTGTTTCGGTTTTGTTTAACTAGTTTCGCGCGTTTCTCTTTACTTTTTTTTTTCCACTTATTTTCTCACGTGAGGGCACGTGACCCACTTTCCTCCCCTAATCCGGCAGACGCCAGTGACACTAGGTATATACACTATATATCCAAATTCACACCATATTTCACTTCCGTACATATTATTTCTCGACTCAATTACTATCTAAACTAACAAATTAGTTTAATTAACCCACTAAACTAACAAATACTAACTCTTGTAAAAAATAAAACCCTTCAAAATCACTATTTTTTGTCATTTTTGAACCCGGATTCTCTTTCTCTTCTAACTTCTTGTCAATGGCTCAATATATCCTATAATAATAGATATTAGATGCATGAGTTTTTCACAAAACAAAACAGAATAAAGTATATAACTTATTTTGTCTATTTCAAACACGGCCTTTAAAGTAAGTTACGGCTTCTAAATGTGTCTATTTTAAACCGGATGCCAATTTTAACACATTGAGTCATTTTTATATAGTATTAAGGCACTATGGTTCGAATTTCGAGAAATTTTTATCCCGGAACCTTTCCGACCTAAAAAAACGTTGATAATAACCTTCAAAATCAACTAATTTTGGTCATTTTTGAACCCAGATTTTTTTATCCTGAATTTAAGTCTATAAGCTCAATTTATCATGTAATAAATATTGGATACATGGGTTTTTCACAAAATATAATATAGAATAAAGTATATAACTTATTTTATCTATTTCAAACACAACCTTTAAAGTAATGTTACGGTCTCTAAACATGTCAATTTTAAATTATATGCCAATTTTAACACATTCAGTCATTTTTATATGGCACTAAAGCACTATGGTGCGAATTTCGAGAATATTTATCTTGGCACCTTTTCAGTCTAAAAAACGTGGACAACCTTCAAAATCGACTATTTTTGGTCATTTTTCAACCCGGATATTTTTTCTTCTGAATTCTTGTCCTCAGGCTAAATATATTCTATAATAAGTATTGCATGCATGAGTTTTTCAGAAAACAATATAGAATAAAGTATATAACTTATTTTGTCTATGTCAAAACACGATATTTAAGGTTATGTTACGGTCTATAAACGTGTCTATTTTAAGCCGTACGTCAATTTCAACACATTGAGTCATTTTTATAAGGTGTCAAGTAGGGATGACAATGGATCTTGGATCCGGTCCAGATCCGTAAAATCCGACCCCGATGGATCAGATCTGGATCATATTTTTTCAGACCCGCTGGATCCGGGTCGGATCTGGATCCACTAGTTTTAAAGCAGATCTGGATCTGGATTCTTCTACCCAGACCCGGATCCGACCCTGAACTTGTTTTCATAGTAAAAATATCAAGTTTTGAAAAAAAAATGGCAGGAGTCTTTGATTAATTTAGAAAATGTACAAAACGTTTCACTCTCGAGCTTTCATTTCTCCCCTTGTTCTTCCCTCATCTTCACTTCACATCCAAACTGTTTAATATACCGCAGCAGCTCAATATAAGTACGTCTTTTACTACGTCTTAGTTATTATTTTGTTTCTTGATTTGTGTTTGGATTACTTGATCATTACTAATTACTACTTGTACTAATTGGTTGAACATAATTGTTACGCTACTAAATAACTAATTTTCCATTTTATTGTATTTCGGAAAATGGATATCAATTGTATTATGACTCGTGAGTTTTTTTTTCAAAATAATTTTGGGCTAAAAACTTGGACCCGTAACGGGCCCGGATCCGTTGGATCTGGGCCTAGATCTGGACCCGTTGGATCTGAATCCATGGTATGCAATGCGGATCTGGATCTCGATCCTGCTGGATCCGGTCCAGATCGGACCCTTTGCAATCCCTAGTATCAAGGCACTATGGTACGAATTTCGAGAGTTTTGTCCCGAGTCACTACACCTTTTCGGACTAAAAAACGTGGATAACCTTCAAAATCGGCTGTTTTTTGTCATGTTTGGACCCAGGTTTTTTTTCTTCTAAATTATTATCTATAGGTTCAATATATCTAATAATAAATATTGTATGCACGGGTTTTCACAAAACAATATAGACTAAAATATATAACTCATTTTGTCTATTTCAAACACGACATTTAAAGTAATGTTACGGTCTCTAAATGTGTCTTTTTAAAATCGTATGTCAATTTTAATACATTGAGTCATTTTTATATAGTATCAAGGCTCTATGGTGCGAATTTCGAGAATTTTTATCCCGTGACCATTCCGGCCTAAAAACGTGGATAACAACCTTTAAAATCGGCTAGTTTTGGTCATTTTGAAGCCGGATTCTTTTTATCCTGAATTTTTGTCTATAGGCTCAATATATCTTATAATAAATATTAGATGTATTGGTTTTTCACAAACCAATATAAAATAAAGTATATAACTTATTTGGTTTATTTCAAACACGACCTGTAAAGTAATTTTACGACCTCTAAATTTGTCTATTTTAAACCGTATGCCAATTTTAACACATCGAGTCATTTTTATATGGTATTAAGTCACTGTAGTGCAAATTTCGAGAATATTTATCCCGGGACCTTTCCGACCTAAAAACGTGAATAATAATATTCAAAATCGGCTATTTTTGGTCATTTTTGAACCCGGATTTTTTCCTTCCGATTTCTTGTCTATATGCTCTATATATCCTAGAATAAATATTGGATGCATGAGTTTTTCACAAACCAATAAAGAATAAAGTATATAACTTATTTTGTCTATTTCAAACACGACGTGTAAAGTAATCTTACGACCTCTAAATGTGTCTATTTTAAACCTATGCCAATTTTAACACATTGAGTCATTTTTATATGTTGCGAATTTCGAGAGTTTTTATCCCGGGATCTTTCTGGCCTAAAAAACGTCGATAATAACCTTCCAAATCGGCATGTGTTTTCACCCGAATTTTTTTCTTCTGAATTCTTGTCCATAGTCTCAATATATCCTATAATAAATATTGGATGCATGAGTTTTTCAGAAAACATATAGAATAAAATATATAACTTATTTTGTTTATGTCAAACACGACATTTAAAGAAATGTTACATCCTCTAAATGTGTCTATTTTAAACCGTATGTCAATTTTAATACATTGAGTCATTTTTATATGGTATCAAGGCACTATGGTGCGAATTTCGAGAATTTTTATCCCGGGACCTTTCCGACCTAAAAACGTGGATAACTTTCAAAATCGGTTTGTTTTGGTAATTTTTGAAGCCGGTTTTTTTTTAATCCTGAATTTTGTTTATAAACTCAATTTATCCTTTAATAAATATTGGATGCATGACTTTTTTCACAAAACAATATAGACTAAAGTATGTATCTTATTTTGTCTATTTCAAACACGACCTTTAAAGTCGGGTTACGACCTCTAAATGTGTCTATTTTAAACCGTATGCCAATTTTAACACCTTCAATCATTTTAATATGGTATTAAACCACTATGGTGCGAATTTCGAGAATAATTAGCATGGGACCTTTCTGGCCTAAAAAACGTGGATAATAACCTTCAAAATCGGCTATTTTTGGTCATTTTTTAACCCGATTTTTTTTTCTAAATTCTTGTTCATAGGCTCTATATATCCTATAATAAATATTAGATGCATGGATTTTTCAGAAAACAATATAGAATAAAATATACGAAGTATAACTTATTTTGTCTATGTCAAACACGACATTTAAAGTAATGTTACAGTCTCTAAATGTGTCTATTTTAAACTGTATGCCAATTTGAACACATTAAGTCATTTTTATATGGTATCAAGGCACTATGATGCGAATTTCGAGAATTTTTATCCCGGAAACTTACCGACCTAAAAAAACGTGGATAATAACCTTTAAAACCGACTATTTTTGGTCATCTTTGAACCCATATTTTTTTATCATGAATTTAAGTCTATAAGCTAAATTTATTATGTAATAAATATTGGATGCATGAGTTTTTCACAAAACAATATAGAATAAAGTATATAACTTATTTTATTTATTCCAAACACGACCTTTAAAGTAATGTTACGGCCTCTAAACATGTCTATTTTATACTGTATGCCAATTTTAACACATTCAATCATTTTTATATGGTATTAAAGCACTATGGTGTGAATTTCGAGAATATTTATCCCGAGACCTTTTCGGTCTAAAAAACGTGGATAACCTTCAAAATCGACTATTTTTGGTCATTTTTGAAACCGGATTTTTGTTCTTCTGAATTCTTGTCCATAGGTTCAATATATTCTATAATAAATATTGGATGCATGAGTTTTTCAGAAAACAATATAGAAAAAAGTATATAACTTATTTTGTCTATGTCAAACACGATATTTAAAGTAATGTTACGGTCTCTAAATGTGTCTATTTTAAACCGTATGCCAATTTTAACAGATTGAGTCATTTTAATATCCTATCAAGTAGAGATGGCAATGGTCTTGGATCTGCTCCAGATCCGTAAGACCGACCCGATGTATCAGATTAGATCTTATTTTTTCATACCCGTTGGATCCGGGCCAGATCTGAATCTACTAGTTTTAAAACAAATCTGGATTCTTCTACGCAGACCCGGATCCGACCCTAGACTAGTTTTCATAGTAAAAACATCAAGTTTTGAAAAAAATGGTAGGAGTCTTTGATTAATTTAGAAAAAGTGCAAAACGCTTCACTCTCTACCTTTCATTTCTCCCTTTATTTGTTCTTCCCTCATCTTCACTTCATATCCAAACCGTTTAATAATGTACCGCAAGCTCAATACAAGAATGTCTCTTGCTACGTCTTAGTTATTTTGTTTCTTGATTTGTGTTTGGTATACTTGGTCTTACTCATTATTAATTACTACTTGTACTATTTGGCTGAACATAATTGCTACGCTACTAGATAACTATTTTTCCATTTTATTGTATTTCGGAAATGGATATCAATAGTATTATGAGTTTATGACTCCTGAGTCTTTTTTTTCTCAAAATAATTTTGGGCCAGAAACTTGGACCCGTAGTGGACCTGGATCTGACGAGAATCCGTTGGATCTGGACCTGGTTCTCACATATTTGGACCCGTTGGATCTAGATTGAATCTGGATTTGGATCCTGCTGGATCCGGTCCAGATCCGACTCGTTGCCATCCCTAGCTGTTGTTGTAACCTTGACCATTATTGTTATAGCTATTGTTGCCATAACCATTGTTTCTTTTATAACCACCTTTGTATTGACCACAATGACCAGCATATAAGGCAACAGAATCAGCTTGAAAGCTAACAATGTTATGAATCTCACGTTGTCCTTCTTCTTGAAGAAGATTGTTGTAGATGGAAGATAGCTCGGGCAAAGGATTTTGCATCAAAATAGTACCACGATTGACAAAATAAGAATCATTTAAACCCTTCAAGAACTTTACTACTTTTGGATCTTCTTAAAACTTCTTTTGTCGGGTTTTGGCTTCACATTGACAGTTACAAGAACATATATAGAGGATTCATTCCCATTCTATCAATCTCATCCCATATTGATTTCATCTTGGTGAAGTAGGTAGACATGTTGTCATTTCCTTGAGAAAAATCTGACAATTTCTTCTGTGTTTCGTATAATTGTGCTCCATTACTTTGACCAAATCTATCTTCTAACTCATTCCATGCGATTTTTGCAGAGTTGTTGTAAAGAATGGATTCGCCAATTTCAGGAGAGCAAGAATTCAAGATCCAATAAAAGACAATATTATTGCATCTTTGCCAAAATTTTACTGTGGCTGCAGAAGAAGGTGGCTTTGGAATACCGCCATCAATAAAACCAAGCTTGTTTTTGGCAGAAAGAGCAATTAGCATAGCACGACACCATCCTAAAAGATCAATATCATTAAAAAGGTTACCAAGCAATTTGATTCTCGGTATATCAAAATGATGGATGTAGTGAGGATTATTTAGGCCCTGTTCTTTCTGGCTTTTTAGAGCTGAACTGAACTGAGCTGAATTGAATGGGGCTGAACTGAACTGAACTGAACTGAACTGAACTGACCTGAGCTGAGCTGAACTGAACTGAACTGAACTGAACTGAATTTAATCGAGCTGAACTGAACTTAATCGAGCTGAATGAAACAGAAATTAATAGAAATAAACCGAATATAAATGTTTAATTAAAGTGTAATAACTAATAATAATATTAATAATAATAATAATAATATAAAAAAAGATTGATTAATATAAATTTTGCGATTTTTTAAAAAATAATTATATTATTAAAGTAACCATATCTAGGCCAAATGACCACTTTATTAAAGTGTTGTCCAAACTAACCATATCTAGGCTAAAAAAATGTATTTACTTAATTTAATCACTTGAATCCACGTCTACACTTCATAATTTCATTCGGATGCATAAACTTGGTATCCAGTTATACAACATCAAAGTATTCAAGGAAGAACAGATTCAAACATGGATGATAAAGAACGGAAGAAACTCATGAATAAAGTTCGAAAAGAAATTAAAAAAAATAGGGTGTGATATTGGTGTCTATAATGATCTCGATAATGAAGCACATCAAGACGATACGGAAGTCAATAGCGAAGCAACATAGATGATGTCTTTGTTAATGATATTTATATTTTCAAGATTATGATTTTCGATTGTGTTAACAAATATTATTATTTGAATGTTATCAAATTTTACTTCTCAATTACATTTTTTCCACTCTTTCATGTTTACTACTACTACTAATAATAATAATAATAATTATTATTATTATTATTGTTATTATTATTATTATTATAAACAATAAAAATATATATAAAATATTAATAAGATGAAGAAATAATAAAACAACAACAAAAACAACAATACTAATCATAATAATAATAATAATAAATAGAATAATAATAATTAATAAATAAAATAATAATAATAATAATCATAATAATAATAATCATAATAATAATAATAATAAGGAAATATGACAAATTACTACCTAATAAGTTCAAAAAATTGCATATTACTACCTAATATAATTAATTTTGCAACTTACTACCTAAAATCACACAACATTATTCAATTTGCTACCTTTTTGACGTAAACCAAACTTAAGTTAGTTTTAAATGTTCGGGATAAGTTAAATGACGATTTTACCCTTTCTTAATAAAACATCTTCAACTTTCTTCCTCCCCGATTAAACTCCATGATTATGTGGTTCAACATTCAAATCAATCTCTTTATTATCACTTTCTTCTATCAGTCTCTCCATTATTCCAACAACTTTTTTTTCCCTGAGTTTCTCAATTTCACCCAAAAAAGCAACCAACTTTCTTCTTCTCCCGATTAGACCCTTGAAAACATGTTACCACCGGAAAAATTAGGTAACATGTGGAAATTTGGGATTTATTGATGAAAATAGAAGAAAATTGATGAAAATCTGGGGGAAATGGGTTCTATTGATGAAATAGAACAAGATTGATGAAAGGAGAAATGAATTTTGTTGAAGTATTAGAAAGGTGTTTTAATGGAGGAAGGAGAGGGGAAGGGTAATATGGGTATTAAATTAGGTTTTAAATTTAAATAGGACGAAATAAACTGATTTCCGTTATTTTTTAGCAAATTGGTCATTTTGGTAGTAATCGTGTCAGTTTTTACACTTATTAGGTAGTTATTTGAATAATTGAACATATTAGGTAGTAAGATGCAAAATTTCAGACTTATTAGGTAGTAATATGCAAAATAGCCTAATAATAATAACAATAATAATAATGTGGGCTGAATTTAATAAAGTCGAGCTGAACTGAACTGAATTGAATGGAGCTGAACTGAACTGAAGTGAACTGAATGGAGCTGAGCTGAACTGAACTGAGCTGAACTGAACTG
This sequence comes from Silene conica, assembly GCA_029255685.2. Taxonomy (NCBI): domain Eukaryota; kingdom Viridiplantae; phylum Streptophyta; class Magnoliopsida; order Caryophyllales; family Caryophyllaceae; genus Silene; species Silene conica. The sequence continues at coordinate 84,409,624 of CM055315.2, read as the reverse complement.
AACTGAGCTGAACTGAACTGAACTGAACTGAATAGAGCTGAGCTGAACTGAAACGAGCTGAAAATAAGCCAGAAAGAACATGGCCTTAGACCAATAGTTTTCGGGTTATTCACGGGTCGGTTTTCGGATCGGGTCAAGTTTTGACAGGTCTAGCCTTAGACCAATAGTTGTATTATCTTCTAACATGATTTAAAGATATAAAGAAAGTTTGACTTAATAAGAAAAATGGTGTTTTCGAAAAAAGAAGAACGAAAGATATCAATGAAGGGGATATTAGCAACAAGATCAAATAAATGACCTTGCTATGATACCATTTAGATAATAGAACTTAAACATTGTTATTTGATTGTATGATTCAATTGAATGAAGAATAAGAAAGAGGAACAGAGAAAGAATTTGATCTTGATTAATTGAGATAAATGAAGTGTATTGTGAATATGACCATCCTAAGCAGAAGGTCGTCCTAATCGGGTCACCAACATTTTTACTCCTAATCTCACCTTAATTATTTTCACCCACTCTTCTCCTCCCAAGCAGAAGGTCACGACGTACCCAAGGGCATCAATCTAATCATTTGCCACTCATTTTTCATTTTCCAACATTTCCAATCATTAACTTCATTCTTTGCCCCACCAAATGATATAATAAACCAATAACGCTTTGACACGTCAAAAGTCACCAAGAAGGTGACCAACTGATTTCAGGGTCACAAATTGACCTCGAAAACTTCAAGGTCACCAAAATGAATACAAGGTCACCAAAATTAGTGTCTTAATTACGTAATTACGGTGACCCAATAAGGTCGCGATCTCTTTTACAACCTTACTTGGACATGGTCTTACAAAGGAGAGGATCAATCTCTATTTATAGAGAAGATGATCGACTTTTCCAACAACCTAACTAACTATTTTAAAACTAATTTTTCTTTATTCTCCAATATATATTTCGAAAAAAGGCATAATAAAAAACCTAAAATAAGGTGAAACATTACAACGAGGACTTCAAATATAATTGTGTGATTTTAAGGACCGTAACTGAGTTATACCGTTATATTTCTACTTTACGTCTATGGATTGTTGTGTAATGTCTTACTCTACATTAGTAGAAATTCTTAAACGGTTTATCAAAAAGTAATTACTGACCTCCATCTTTTTCTCTTATTTGCATTACTATGCACGCTGATGAGAGTTTTTCAGCAAATAACTTATAGAGCTGTACAATGGGCCGGCTCGGGTCGGACCGGAGGCGGGCTGGGTCAGGAAAAGGCAGCCTAGCGCGGCCCTAAAACAATGTTGGACTGGGCTATGTTGGGCTAAGAAAAGTCAGCCCTGGCCCAGCATTGTGGGGTTGTTAGTTGTGTTAGTGAGCGGAATTTGTGTTAGTTGGCTAGACTGGGCTGAATTTCGCACAGGGCTATTGATAGGGTTGGGCTGACAAAATCCGGCCCTGAACCTAATCGCTCCCGGGCTGGGCTGGCCCAGCCCTAACCCTGTGTGGGCTAGAAAAAATTGGCCCATGTAACAGGGTTGGGTCGGGTTGGGCCGGGCTGGCCCGCTACGTTGTCAAGCTCTAGGAGGGAGTACATAAGACCATTCCCAAGCAACAAGTTAATTTAATCGGGTCAATTGCATATTAGGTCTTAATCTTTCCTTATTGACTTTGACCCACTTAAACCCTCACAGGCAGAAAGTCATGAACTCATGACCTAGGTCAATAAACCCTCCCAAACAACCACTTTTTTAGCTTTTTTTTTTCTTAAATGATACTTCCTCCATTCCAATCATTTCTATACATTTCACTTTTTCGGTACTATTCATAAGTCGAGTGAATCTTCGACCCAACTTCTAATATGTAACATAAAATATAGTCATGTGAGATCTTGTTTAAATTGTCTTACCGAGTATATTGTGAATATCAAAGTTTTATAATTTTTATCGATATGTAACTAAAGATATTAACAAAAAAAAATGGGTATTGGAAAACGTGAATAAAGCAAATGTATAGAATTGATTTGAATGGAGGAAGTATCAATTATAACATGCCACGTATAGGTCAATTTACTTCAAATTGGGTCGATTTGTGACTCAAATCGACTTGAGTTAATCATAATCTATTTCTTAATTACAATTAACTTGACTCGACCTCCTATCAACCTTCCTATTAACCTTGCTTGGGGATGGTCTAACACCTAGATCGTTAGACCATCCCCAAGCAAGGTCAATTGCTAGGTCAATTGCTTGCTTGGGTCAAGTTAATTACAATTAAGTGCAAATTAGTATTGACCCAATGGAGTTGAGGGTCAATTTGTGACCCAAGGTGGAGTAAATTGACTCCCCAATTGACCCCTTATGTGGCACACTCCCATTGGTTACAAATTAGAAAAAGGAAAAAAAGAAAAGAAAAACTATATTATTGACTCGATTAAATCGACTTTCTGCTTGGAAGGGTAAAAGAGGGTCAATGTCAATAAGGTGAGATTAAGGGGTAATACGTTATTGACTCGATTAAATCGACCTTTTGCTTGGGGATGGTCTTACAAACTTATAATAAATTTACTCATCACAAGAGAAGTTTATTGACTCGATACAATCATACAATACACCATACAAGGACACACTAGTCACTACACAAGTGCAAAATTGTAAACCCAGGAACTGCCAGTTAAAAAACTGAGAAAAACACCTCTTCACTTCACTTTTAACGTACTAAAGTAACTCGAAGCAATGATTTATCTGGAAAGAATAATATTCACCGCAAAAACACTAGATATTTTAATTAATCCGCTGTACTTTTGTAATGTAGTATTGAAGACGGGACTATTCGTCACAAGCTGAAAACAATAGTGTTCCTTTTACATAATGTAAGTTGTACTATTCATAAATTGCTCCATTTTCTCTCATTGGTATGTTCACTTGCTTTATTGTAAAAGTAAAATCTCCGTTTTCAATTTACAGCGAATATATCCGTCGCATGGAAGACTCTTTGATAATACAGAAAACGAATAATCAACTGACAGCAACAAAAAAATTACCAAAATAAAAATAAGGCTAACATAAATGCATCAAATCTGTGGTACAAGTTGCAGAGTCTCAGCTTGGCAAATTTTGGACGGTCCACAAATTCCCTCCACCAACCTCACATGTCTCCATCATTTTTTGTCACTTACCAAGTACTTGTACTTTCCCTATTATTTTTTACCATTTTTATTTAACTTTTTTTTAAAAAAAATTAGAATCTCTCAAAATATTAAAAGTCCGACTCATGAGCAGTTAGATCGACTGATAAAAAGTTGTTTTAGCTTTAATTAGATGTCTCGACTTTAAGCTCTAAGAATGCCGAAGTAACGACAACTTATGAGAGAGAGAGTTTTACCATCTTAGTGATCCTATCCGACTCGAATCCAGACTAAATCAGATGATAATTGGTATAGACCAAAAACAATGATAATATTATAAGGTGTTTTGAAAATCTTACTAATGACAAATACCGAGTACAAAATTTTCGATACACTTATTTATGCAATTTTACCTAAATCAGTTTGCTGCATAGACAACCACGTAAACTTAAATAAATATATTTATTTGAAACTTTTGAAGAAAGAAAAAAAAGAATTCTAAAAAATCAATATTTTATCGTAGTTTAATTAACTTGTTTATATTTTATCTACTTAATAGTTAATACACATATTTACTTTAAATTTTTTTCTAAACAACCGTGAATATTTCAACCATTATCTTTAATCATATTACCGTATTGTTAATAAATCTACGCTAATTTATACAAACACAAATTCTCACTATTATTAATCACCTTTTATTTAATACGAAAATACTTCGTACTCCCTCCGAGTCATAGTAATGGTTTCTTTACCTTTATGCACACAAAATAAGGAAATGATTCTAAACCACACAAAACACCCTACCCCACACTGAATTGATTTTGGACCACAAAAAAGTTACTAAAATTGGAAAGAGGAACCATCACTAAACTCGCACAAAAAAGGAAGTAAGAACCATTACTCCGACTCGGAGGGAGTATAATATAGTGAATGAAGATTCTCAAGCTCTTTTCTTTAGCTTTACAGAAAAGTGAAAGTTACTCCTATTTACTCTCTCTTTCTTTACATTCCCCCCTCTACTTTTTAACCTTCCCAAGTAGAACCAGGTAGAACCTCAAGTACCACAAAAACACGAGTTAAGATTCTCTCCGTTTCCTCAAATAACATCGATTTTATAAATAACTCCTACTTCACGTAATCATCCATTACTTAAAAATACGTCCAGTAATATCATTTCGAGATAAAATATGAACTGTTATAAAAAAACAGAGAGATTCTCCTCGTTTCCTCAAATAACCATCAATTTTATATTTAACTCATATCAGTGACGGATGCAGAAATTTACATTTAGGACGTCACACAGGGCCGGTCCTAAAGATTTTGAGGCCCTAGGCAAAATTTTAAAATGGGGCTCTAACTTTTTTAAAAAAATTATTCAAGTAATATATGTGTAATTATCTAATGCTCTGTACAATTTAATAAAACGGACGCATGCAAACTTTTGAATTAGATGGAGCTGATTCAGGAAAAATCTTAAAAAATTTAGAAAAAAATAATTTGGATTTGGAGAATTGGAGAAAGGGTACCTTATAATTCAACCATTTTATCGTTAAAAATCGCAATAGACTGAATTTTTTTTCAAAGTTTAGATATTAGCTTTATTAGACGTGTCTATTGAATGTATAATTTAGACTAATTATACTACGACGAACACAATTCGCATAAAATTTCAAAAGCATGTAAAATATTTTATAATTCAATTGTCCCACTAAATACGTAAAGAATTAAATGAATGAAACTATCGACGTAGTGAACTTTAAAAAAATATAGAAATGGGCCTTGTAATAAATTCAAAATTGAAAATAAACAAATATAAAATGTCGCCACTAAGAATCGAACACAAGACCTCTTAACCTTTAGTAAGATACAAAACCACTACACCACTTACCTTAGTTTACTTTTAATATGTAATACAAGTATATTCTATTTGTCAAATAGCCGACTTTCAATCTCACACTAATGGGCCCCTTTTAGACTTGGACTCTTGTCATTTGCCAACCCGGACACCCCTTAGGGCCGGCCCTGATGTCACAAATTGTTTTAACCATAATTCTGATATTATTCTGCGTTTATTTTAATAAAATATTAGAAATAAATATAAATCTAGATATAATAAGTAATGAAAATCAAAATAGTGTAAGGTTTGGGAATCAAACTCGGGTTTACGTTACTATCATTTCTATTCATTTACCGCTACACCAGTATCGTTATATTGCAAACAAAAGATACTAATTTACCGCTACACCAGTATATATAATTGAATATTTTTGGTCACATGTCCTGCCCTCCCTTACCCTCTCCCAGATCCGCCACATACTCATACTTCACGTCTTCACGTAATCATCCATTACTTAAAAACACGCTCAACAATATCATTTCGAGATAAAATCTGAACCGTTAAAAAGAAACGGAAAAGACCCAATTGGCCAAACTACATACCCAACCCAAGAGAAGTCCATTTCCTCACTGATTTCACTCCAACTTTTCCTTACTTTAATTCATCATTCTACCTTTTACATGATTTCCTGATTCTATAAGTTCCCACACCCAAACCACAACCATTTCCCCCCCTTTCTCCTCTCTTCTTCCTCCTCCCCTCCCCTCCCTCTCTCAAATCTCAATACTCTGCTGAATTCTCAAAAAATTCCCAGATTTTTCATCATTTTTTCATCATTTTAGTACAAAAAAGATTCAATCTTTTTTGGGTTTTACAACAAAATTTGTTATAAAAAACATTAATGCTGAATAACTGGGTATTAATGTATGAGATTCATGTCTCAAATTCTCAGTGAATTGTATCTTTCTGGTTGTATGATAAATTCTACATACAGGCGCAGGACCCATCTTGTTCAATCTTTCTCTGTTGTTTTTCTTTACTGGTTTTACTTCATTTCATAATTATTTACCCTCTTCTTTTACCCTCTATACTATACTATTATAGTTTTTTTTTTTACCCTTTTTTTTACAGTCTGAAATCAAAAATCTTAGTAATTAGTTAAAAGGGTCCTGCAAAAAGTAAAAAAAGTAATTAATCAACTTTGTAATAATGGCTTCACCCGGAGGAACATCATCAGGATCATCATTCCTGCAACAAAACTCAAGTTCAGAAGAAGAGATGCAAATGCAAGTGATGGATGAGAGGAAGAGGAAGAGGATGCAGTCGAACCGGGAATCGGCTAGAAGATCAAGGATGAGGAAACAAAAGCATTTGGATGATTTAATGGCACAAATTGGAAATTTAAGGAAATCCAATAATCAAATTCTGAATAGTATTAATGTTACAACTCAAGAATTTCTGAAATTTGAAGCTGAAAATTGCATTCTCAGAGCTCAGATGACTGAACTTAGTAACAGATTACAGTCTCTTAATGAGATTAACACTGCTCTGAATTCATCTGCTAATCATAATCATAATCATGGTTATAATCATCATGATCATGATCATCAGGGTATGGGTATGGGTATGGGAATGGGAATGTATGCAGGGGGATGTGATTATGGTGATGAATTGTTTACAGTTCATGATAACAGTTTCTTGATGAATCCTTGGGATTCTGCTGCTTCCTGTATGAACCAACCCATCATGGCATCAGCTGACATGTTTCAGTATTAATGCCGTGTCGTTTCTGCAGTCAAAATTAAATTAAACGATATTAATTCCGTTTAAATATCGTTTTTATGAAGAGAAAAGGGGGATTATTCTTCTTAATTTGGGTTTTTAGTAGTTATTATGAATTGAATAATTAGTAGCTTATATGGGATTAAGGTTGAATGTATGTAAATGAGCTCATATGATTATGATTATGATTATGATTAAATCAGAGATTATGTAATCTTTCATGATTAATTATCTATAATCCATGATTTGTAATGCTTAATTTGGTTTCTTATTTTGTTTTTTAATGTCTTTTTATTCACAACAAATTTCAGGAGAATATATAAATATCTATCATTGACTCAAAAATAAATATTCCTCTATACTGATTATTTATTATTGTAAAAAGTATTTTAATTAAAATTAAACAAATTATCGGAACAGATGAGTGATTATTTCCTCCTCAATTTCGATTTTTATGGCGTGACACCATAAATCAAATCAGTACGGTGTCTAACCTTGTCATCGGTTAAGTTAGACCTTGTTCTTTTGAAGTTAATTTCAGCTCAATTCAAATTAAGTCAGTTCAATTCAACTGTTCTCTTCACAAATTAACTCCGTAATTCATTTCAATTTAGATCCATTTGGTTAAGTTTAGTTCAGTTCAACTCCAATAGGTTACGTTAGTTCAAACGTTTTCAGTCCAAAAAAACAGAATTTTAATTGACATATGTTCAAACGAGACCGAATTTAGTTATGTTGGTGATTAAAGGAAGGCTAAATAAATTCATAACCCGACCTGATTCTAAATAAAAGAGCAATATTAATCCAACAAAACTCAAACGAAATATACTTAACTCGCTTAATTAATCTCTAGTGACTCGATTGCTACCTCGAGAATGACACTATCATCACTGAGCTATCAACAAACTAAATTTAATGTTTGAAACTTGCGTTTGTAAATTTTGTATGTTTGATGGACGTACAAGTGATGCGTTAATTAGTGGTACCTTCCAAAAAATCAACAGCTATAAAGCACGATGTCTCACTCGTTACACAAATTCTCGTTAAAAACGGACACTATTCGTCATAAGTTAAGGATGGATAATGTTCTCTCACAAAATCCAAGTGACACGACTCAAAAAATGCTCTATTTCATCCATTTGTCCTCCCGTTTGCCTTATTATGAGAGATATTATGTGTCTTCAACTTGTAACGGATAGTATCTGACATTGCACTAAATATACTAAAAGACACTTTGAATTAGACGAAGAGGGTACGCAACTCTCAGTTATAAACTTACAAACTTACAAATTAAAAATTATGTCTAAGTACATGTTTTGTTGGAAATTATATTCCCCAATGACACGAATTAAACTTGGTCAGAACTTAGAAGTATTTGACACGTATATTTATCTAACGGTCAGACTCGACTATTTCATAATCATTCTAATCATGTTAAATCGATTTTTCGATCTTCATTCACATGTTATTAATCTTATTATATGCAGAGTTCAGCTGAAATATTAGTATATTAGACACGTGTATTTGCCTCAATGTCAAACTCGACTATGTCATAAATCATTCTCTAATCACATCCAATCGGTTATCGTATCTTCTTTCATATGTTAATACGTAGAGTTTAACTAAAACATTAGTTTTAGACACGTATATCTGCATCAGTATCAAACTCGACTATTTCACAAGTCATTTTAATCATGTCAAATCGGTTTTTGGATCTTCGTTCAAAAATATGTGGAGTCCGGCTGAAATATTAATATTAGACACTTATATTTGTTGGAGTGTCCGACTATTTCATAAAAACATTCTAATCATATTAAATCAGTTTACATATGTAGAGTCCAGATAAAACATGTATCATTCTAACAATCAACAGTGTATCAACGTCAATGACTGAAACTTGGTTAGAACGTAGAAGTATTAGACACGTACATTTATCCAAGTGTCAAACTCAACTATTTCATTGATAGGTCTGATATCACTGGATCGGTTTTCGGATCTTCGTTCACATGTTAATGTTAAGATGTAGAGTCGGACTGAAACAATGATAATCATGCAATCATGAATTAGTACATTACCAACCAACTTAGGAATGAGATGGAGATTTTATGATGTTGACCTATACATACATAACAATAACAGACGTTTCTTGACAAGTGTCCTAAATGAAAAAGGGTACTTTGAGAAATTAAAGGTACTTCCAACACATTTTTAGTTGTGTGACAACAATAATGGACGTGAATTCAAGAACAACATTGTAGAAATTTACCTCTCTTATAACTTTATAACTTTAAATCCCACCATGATAGTGAGATTTCAAATTTTCAATATGCATTTGTGTTTTATTTTCTCATAGTTTCCTATTTCTTACAATGTTTTGTTTAAACTTCCTACTTTCTCTTCCTAGCAAAGACAAATTTGAAACCGTGATAGCGATACGAGTAAGAAATTAAAGCTCTAAAATGTAGTTGAAATTTGAAAATGTAGTTGGAAATTAAGAACCTAAACCCTAAACCTTAAACCTGAAAAAAGTAACTGATTTTGATGAAATAACGTAAAATGATATAATAATTAGAGTTTTTTGCTTTTTACCACCTATTGAGTCCTTAGTTTTACAAATTACCACCTATTGAGTCCATTTTTGCCAATTACCACCTAATTTGCCATATGTTGACGGGTTTTTTTATTTATCGTATCGGCTACTTTTTATCGACTCTCTATTATTTACAATGACCAAACTACCCTTACCAAATATTATACCCATTTCAAAAAAAAGCATTAATCTACCCATATCTCGGACCTAACCCAACCCGAACCTATATACACCCGACAAGTAAAAACCCGTATTTACCAAACCCGAAATACATGTGACACATAGTCTATCCGAACCCAAAATAACTGAAACGTAACTCAGCCGCCCGACCTGTTTGACAGTCTATTTGTAACTTGTAACTGTAAGTGACCAAGAATAGCGTTAAAAATCGAAGGCTGTGGGACAAATTGAAGGCTGTGGGACAAATTGAAGTACCTACTGCTCTAGTACCTAATTGTTAAGGCATGGTATCTAAATTCAAAGGAACTAGTAGATCCTTTCGCCCGCTAACAAAGCCCTATGATGACGATCTGCCCAAATCTACTTGTCGGGTGGATATAAGTTCGGGTTGAGTTAGGTCCGAGATATGGGTAGATTAATGCTTTTTTTTTGGAATGTGTATAATATTTGGTAAGGGTAGTTTAGTCATTGTAAATAATAGAGAGTCGATAAAATGTAGCCGAGACGATAAATAAAAAAACTCGTCTACATATGGCAAATTAGGTGGTAATTAGCAAAAATAGACTCAATAAGTGGTAATTTGTAAAACTTAAGACTCAATAGGTGGTAAAAAGCAAAAAACTCTAATAATTATTTAATAATTTTGACTTGGGATACAAAGGTAAAATAAATGCAAATTATGTACCTGAAATCTCAAATGCTACTCTAGGTAACATTTCATTTAAGGTGACTTATTTGGTTAAATAAGCTACTTGCCAATTACCGGTTACGAAAAAACAAAGTACCTGAAATTTTGGTCAAATAAGCTACTTTGACCAAATCGAGTACCCGAAATGTCTTGTCAAATGGAGCCTAAAAGTTATGAAATAGGGATACAACTAAGCACAAGCCGACTATGTGGTAAATCGGGCAAAGTTTCTTGAGAAAAGAAGGAATATGTTTTAGAAATATCAGTAAGATTAATGTTTCAACCCCAGTTAGAATTTAACCTGATATAATTTCAATACAGAGCAAGTTACAGTGTCAATCACGCCAAGCCGTAAACAGTAATTATTAGAAAGACAGATACGACTGATGTTTTAGCCTTAGCTAGAATTTAAATCTAACTTCGCTCTCGATCTAAAGTAAATCACATCGTCAATTCAGAACACAAAAACGTCATACTCCCTCTGATTCATAGTGTTGGTTCCCTTTGCTTTTTGTCAAAAAAATAAGTAAAGAGAAACTATTACTCAATTCACATCGAAAACGAACAAGAACCAACACTATAAAAATCAGACATAATATAATACAAAATGGAGAGAATATATTCATTCATGATAGGCAAAAGCAATTGAAGATCTACCACATTGGAGGAAGTGAAGATTAAATTTTTTAAAATCATATGATTGCAAATAAAGATGAAAATAATAAACCAAAGAGTCTTGCTGAATGCAAGTGGAAAGATAAACCGAGAAAAATGAAGTATTTTTATGAGTTATGTCACTTATATTTTGTGAGAAAGACATTATTTATTTTCACTTTGTGACGAATAGTGTACGATTTTAATAAGAATTTGTGATAATAAAAAGGAAATGGGGGATGGTGGGAAGTGTATGGAAGCATTAAGGAGCCCCACGTGCATGGGGAACCATGTTCTCTAATAATCAAAGTATATAAACACAAGACAAGATACCTTAAAATAATTACAAGTACTAATTATACTATTACAAATACATTAACTTTAAGAGAATCCAACCTTTTATGATTATTATTGTCTCTTGACCAAGTACATACACAAACTCTTATTAATTAATAAATTATAGGGGAGATGAGATGCTCATTTTGGTCTCACCGCCCTTTGAAAAATTTACAATTATTTGTTTTAAATCATTTGCATTCACTTATTATTGACTTTTGAGCACAACACAACAATTACTTTGTCTCAATGGCTCCTTAAGTCGTAAAGTGAGGTCGGATGTACGCAGTCTTAACTTTATGTTAGCAGTATATAAAGGTTTTTGAATGATTGAAGATGAAAATTGCGTTTGAAAATTGCATCAAAGGACTCATACTTCACAATAGGAAGTAGCGCAACCAATCTAGTGAATCATTTTATTTAATCATAATACCAAACCACCTACATTGAAAATGGAAAATAGTCTTACACATAATACTCTATATTTCTTCAATTGTTGCTTTTCTATATTTTACTTTTTTATTTTGATTTCTGTTATGTGCGGAGTGGGTTTTTCCAGTGATAAATGATCCATAAAAGCATTACAATTTAGAAAAAAGAATTTGAACCTATGATTTATATCGCTCAATGTCATACTTTCTGCCTTAACCAGTAGACACAAACATCATTATAAATGCTAGTTACGATAGCGTTGTCACATTTCCCTTATTGAATCCAATTTTACTATGAAAACACAATAAAAGAGAGAGGCAACCAATATTGAAGAAACATTTCCATTTTCAAGCATAGGTGGGGATTGGGGAAATTATAAAGCTTTCAATGGACATCAATAAGTCTTTCCTGCGACGATATATCCGTCACAACATTTTAATGGGTCAAATAATACTACTCGATTAAATAAGACAAAGCAAATCCCAAATGCTTGTTTTTTGCTACCTAAATAGGAAATACTTGACCCGTTATAAATTTGTTTCGGTCATAAATACGAATTTGTGATGGACATGTCTTTGATGGGAGTTCACTAAGTAAAAGAGTTATGTGTGAGGGTCCGAAAGAGTTCACTTGTCATGGAAAATAAACACAAGTATTTCCTCTCACGTAATCTTCATCACATTTAAAGCCCTACAAAGTTGATGTTGAATTTCAAAGTCCGACATAATGTCCTTTCCATTTAAACAAGTGAATATAATATACATATATATATATGAAAAATAATACGAGTACTCTGTAAAATTAATAAAAAGCAATTTCGGGAATCATTTTATTATTTTCAACATTAATTTCTTAGCATTACAATAAAATATTTGAATTTTGTTTTAAAAATTACGAGTTTATACTATAAAGTTTCTGAGTTATTAACTTAAACATTTAGCTCAAAAAGTTAGAATATATAACTCAAAACCATTACATATTACATATACACTCGGTTCAATTTAAATTTTAACAGTAACAAATTAAATAAAAATTCTACACTTAAAAAGTTCAGAGAAAATACACATAAATTCAATAACAAATGAGGTCTAAGATAATACGTCCAATGTAAATTCCTATTTCTGAAGATAAAAGTTTCTCATTAATGTTTGTGGAAACCTTTCTATAAGGGGTAATTATTATTTTTATTTTGTTTTATCATTTTCTTTTATTTAGTTTTTAGTATATTTATTAGTTGTCTTTCATTAATGTTGAGATGGTCTCTCAGAAAACTTAACAAATATTTAAAAGCCAATAGTAAAAATGAAGTTAATTAAAGTCTTGTTTTAAATCGGGTTTAAACTAAGCAAAATGAGTTTGGTGTGGTGGTTGTTCACCTCATCTCTTAATCATGAGATTAGGATTCAATGTCTCTCTATGAGAATGAAACAAACTCTTTGATTAGCTATGGATCTCTTCAAGAGAACACTTGTGGTAAGATGATATACACTTTTGTCGACTGTAGACATTTTACACAAAAAAAAATGGTCTGAAAATCTAAAAGGCAACTATAGGAAAAGAAATGGGTACTTCGTTAGTATTCTGCACTTACATTTCACATTTTCACCTTGAGAAACCAACTAAAACAGACAGTAATAGTAATTATGAAGCCACATGTTCACCAGAGTAGCAATATCCCGGTAAAATCTAATGGTTAAAATTTGGAGAAATTTAGAGGAAATCTGGTTGGAGCTTTTCAAAAGCAATTTTGTGGTTCAAGTGGGTGGCTGAAAATTCCCTCGTCACTACACCAAAAATGAGAAAAAAGATACTTTAATAAGTATTGCTTATAACGCTCACAAGCTTAGGATAAAACCTAGTCAATGATCCCAACTCCTCATAGATTCAACACAAATTCTTATTTGCAACGGCACTATCCGTCGCAAGCTTGTGACGGATACCGTTTCCTCTCACAAAATACCCACTTTTTCTCTCTCTCCAACGCTATTCATGTGGTCCCCTTTCTCCACCAACTCATTTTCTATCCACTTTATCTCACAAAATATCCGTCACAAATGGTGACCCGTCGCAAGCAAGACTTACGGTAGATTCAAAACAATAGTATCATCAATATAAAATTAGAAGTCCCATACTGCAACATCAAGCCATATTGTAAAATTTAATAGCATACAATAATCTCTTACAAGTAATGGGTAAATAAAATTATACAAGTATAAAAGTATACAAATGATATAATCGTTCAATTTTATACTCCCTCCGTTTCAAAAATCACAAATTCTAATTGAAGACTCACACTATCCGTCACAAGCTGAAGACGGAGAGTGTCCCTCTCACATAATACAAGTTGCACTATCCATACGATGCTCCACTTTCTCCCACTTGCATATCCACTTGCATTTTTATGAGAGTAGTATCCGTCTTCAACTTGTGACGGACAATATCCGTCACAAGCAAGACTCAAATATCGACTTCCACTTCGAAATTTGGCAAGATTCGAGGCCACTTGAGAAAATAAAGCAGGGTGGGCAATTGGACATGCAAGCATATATATACTTACCTAGTAATATTCACCATATATACTCTCCTAATTAAGCATCAAATTAGGGTAGTTGGGTACAATCTTTTAGGTCCTACAAAAGAATGCTACTTTCATGTCACATCTTACTATTATTTGTGAAAGAAACAAACTTTCTTTACATTTGCGTATCACAATTTTCCTTCATGCATGTAACTTAAATGTCCTATGTACATACTATACCTTCAGGTTTGGCATTCTATTTCCTTGTGTTTGCTAAGGGAATAAATAGTAAGAATAAAATTATGGTTATGTTTTACTAAAAGCGAAATCGACACCAAAGTAGAATGTTACCAAATTGTCAAGTGGTATACAATGACATGAAAATATCTGCAGGCTTAAAGAAAAGAGGAAACTTGAGTTAAACAATCTTCGGATTAAGCTATGCGAAAATTTTACGTATTATGGTGAATTTACAAGATTTCGGTTACAGACTCATACAAAGAGCGTTAGAACACGCGGTAACACCACAATTTTACCAACGGTTTTGTATCAGACATCGGGTAGAAAATCGAGTTAAACAATCTTCGGATTAAGGTAAGCGGAAAATTTCATGTGTTACGGTGAGTTTATAAAACTGCAGTGACAAACTCACACAAAGAGTTTAGAGAAAACAGTAACACCACAATTGTACCAAGAAGTGTCGTTTCAAGACTCGTCATGTTTCCAATTTGAACACACATGACGCAACAACTTAATTCTACAAGACATGACTACAACATGGACAATCATCAATCAAAAATATGGACGTTAAAGAGTTTTTAAAGCGAAAAATGGAGATATTTTAGAGACAAAAGACTTAAACTTGTTAAAAATCAAATTGTGTGCTTCATGTACTCATTTTTTCTCTAATATGTCGGACGAGGTCTCTCTTTGTATCTCCGATAAGTCGGGAAATGTCGGGTCACCGACAAGGCGACAACCATGAGTGTTGTGCAGGTAACCCAAAAGTGAAGAGTCGAAGTAACATAAGTTTAAAATCAATCATGAACAAGATAAAGATACTTAAAATGCAAAACGATGTGAATACAGCACAACAGACAAAGGCATGAACCAGGTCCGTAAACCAAAAAAGATAATCATATAAAATTACAAGCAAGTGTGCAAAACTTACGCAAAATTTGGCATTCTTGTGCCAATTGCCAAAGATATAATACAATATTATATGGCTATAGTCTATTTATTCATAGGTAAAGTTACTCGAACCGATTCTTCAAGAAGGATAAGAAAAAGTATATCCATTTAAAAAGGAAGCTAGTAACAACTAACTAAGTGCTATGTTTCGTAATATAACTGCTGGTTGGCAATATACTCCATTACTCCCTACATCATTTGCTAAACAAATGCGTTGAATTTTAATCTCATATTATAACAGTAAAGCAGAATTAATAAGCAGAGATGAAAGTGCACCAGAGCCTACAGGTTGTTTTATTCACTTTTTTTTATGGATTATTTCATGAGAATAATCCATCCTATGGTTGCCATGTAAATATCACTTCACTCTATCAATAATTCCAATTTAATCCATCATATTCACCGGTCTTCCCATAACGGTCTAATTGGAATTATTGATAGGGATAAGATGGATTTAATTCATTGATAGGATGAAGTGATATTTGCAGGATACCCATATGATGAATTATTCTTAAGAAATAATCCTTACTAGAATGTATTTCGCTACTCAAAACTCACCTTAAAAAGTCGAGTTATTATATGATGCTCTCATATAAACAAAATATGAGAGCCATCTTTGACGTTATCATAACCTTTTCTTCTCCTTCCATCATCCTTATTCCGAAGGTAAAACATTAAACTTAGGGGCCATACTTTCCTACACAACTTTATTTCCATCGACATGACATAACTACGGTTTTCAACTTAACAAGCGGATATTTTTCATTAGGTAGAAAACCATCATTGCTACTTAACTAGTTAACTAACATGGCCAACCCTGGACCAAATCTAACTGATACTTACTAGACTCACTATCACCTGTTGCTATGGATACAATAGTGTGATACTAAGACTCTGATTTAAACCAAGTGGTGTTAGTCCAGTGATAACTGAGTTAAACCTTAAAGCTTGCAGAAATGCAGGAGTTGAGAGGTCTCAGGTTCGATTACCAGCTTGGGCGATGACCATTGACCATTTGGCACTGCAGCCCCCGAAGGGGTGGCTTACATGGTCCATGTGGTGGTGCGGAAATGCATGGGCCCGGGGATTCCTCGTCATTAAAAAAAAAAAAAAAAATGACCATGATCTAGATCTTTTCGACTTAATTTCAATTCAATTTAGTTTAATTCATTTTATTTTTCACTTATGTTCAGTTTAATTCAGGACCTACGATTTATTCTAAGAAGTTTTAAGAGGAATACTCAAGTAGCGCACCTTCATTCATCTTTACGATAGCGTACTAATTCTAATAAGCATTATCAAAGAAGTGGGACTATTAGGTCGACATTACTTTCATGTAAAATATATAATAGATACCTTAAAGGTAGGCATCAAGGCATGATGAGGTGATGAAATCTCACATCATCCCTTTTTCCTCTTTTAAGTTTCGATGCTAAATCGGAGAAAGTAAAACGAGGTCACAATAATGCATATACTATTATTCTTAAGTGTGTGTTAGTTGGGTGATGGTGAGAGCATGTGGCCAGCCATACTAATTGAATGGCTCACATGAATCAAGGAATAAAGTAACTTTGTTTAATCACATAGTATAATTAGTTAAGAGTGATTAGTCATGTAATTAGATGGAGCTTCAAGACTTGTGATCTAGATTGTGTCCTTAACTCATTATTCTATGAGAATAGAGGTGAAGTAACAAATGGAAAACATAAATTATAGAGTAAGACGGTTTTACATGTGAGACGATCCATTTCTGTAATGAGAACATAATTGAACTGTTGTCTTTTATACAATGGGACTGTATCACAGTTTGAAACCGTCTTACGCAACAATTACTAGATGAAAAATGGTAGGTAAGCAAACTCTAATATCATAAGACTAGTTGGTAAGACATCATTGGGACAGAAAGACAAGAACTGTAACAAAAGGAATCCTGATCTCACTAAAATGATAGTCATAGGAAATCAAACATTTACCTTTGTTTGGCATTTTAGTAGATCTTTCCGAAAGCCGATTGCCGATCTAAGAACTCAATTAGAAGCGTCTTCATTTTCTAAAAGAAATGAACGGTCCGTTTCCTCCAAACGCTCCAGATTTCATTAGGCGACGGTCTAAAAATCAAGGTTTAATCCTGAAAAGTAACAACAACAACAACAACAACAACAACATCAGAGCCTTAGTCCCAAAATGTTTTGGGGTCGGCTAACATGAATCATCCTTTGGAACCGTCGTGAGTGAAATAAAAAATGAAAGGCAAAAGGGGTTTTATTCAAAAGTAATGGAAGAGAAATTCAAAAGATAATAGTAATATCGTTATATTCTTTTAGGAAATGCAGAGGATCCAAACTCCTAAGAATCACCCATATTGTCAGCACATAACTAAACTATCACAAATTCACCAAAATTCAAATTTTTCGTAAATAGATAGTTAAGTTGATCTGCCTTCTATAAAAAAATGTTTTCGCCTTTCAGAGTTGAAGAAGGCTCACAGTAAGTATTTGATACTTCGTCCACAAGTCAATTACTTACGTTTGATACACAAAGACCAAAGTAAGGGGTAAAGTTCACAAATATCGTTCCCTTTCCCCCCACCTTTCTCCTACCTCACAAGTCACAGACTCACAGCATATGCAGATCCCTACATTTTTAACTTCCTTTTCCATCTCCTTTACGCTCCCTCATTCGAATGCCCATTGGGCTTGAAAAGTGGTTAATTTGCACAGACCCCTCTATACCGTGTGCTAGGTTTCCACTTCGTCAGTTTTCGAGGGGTTTTGAGGTTTCCACTTCGTCAGTTTTCGAGGGGTTTTGAGGTTGCCAGGATTCGAACCCGTGACCTTCGGTCACACTGGCTCTGATACCATGATAGATGAACCATCTCAAGTTCTCAACCAAAATCTTAAGGTGATGGTTGAGGCCCAACTATTATTAATATTCATAAGGTTTTGGTTGAGATGGTTCATCTATCACCTTCAACACCTTTTCCGCGCATCTCCTTCATATCCAATATTCCACACACAGATCTCACAAATACTTCAAATGAACTTGTCCATAGTAAACTGAGATATGTTGGCGAGAGAAGTTGTGTTTCATAAACAGTTAAAACTTTTAACGGGGCTGTTTTGAGGCTACTAATGGACGTCTAAACAAAAAACGTAAATAATTGACTGAATGCCTCCATGAAACTATAAGCAACTCACTTAATGACGTAAAGATATAGTAAATTGCATATTTTAGCTTTGTAACTCCACAACTCGTCCAATTTTTGCAAGGCTTTGAGAGGTACTCAATAAGTTGAGTGAGGCAATCCACAAAATATGTTTCACATATCATGTCCTATTCTTCCGAGGTGGGCTGAAAGTCGGCAATAATATCCTAACGGACCGACATTATTTTCTTTCCTTACAGGATAAAAAAAGGTTTGAAGGTACATCTGCATGAAAAAATTGACCATTGCTATGAACCTCCAATCTCTTCAATAGTTCAATGTAATATATTTAGTGGAATACTAAAATACTCATTAAAAGCGTGCAAAATTCCTGCCCAAATGCACTGGATGCATAACTACCCTACTGTTTCGACTTTCTAGCCCTCCAAGGCTAGGACGTAAGGAATATAATAATTTTGATAGTCCCTAAACCTTCCAAACATTGTTTAAACAAAATCTCCTATAAAAGCAATGACGGCCAATGATTACATTTAACACACAACTACGTGAAACCAACAGGTTTAAGTGTTTTACATATGGAATTCTTGACGACCGGGTGTCCTATTTCAGGTCCAAAGAAAATACTCCCTCCGTCTCACTCGGACAAAAGGAGTACTGTATATGATAAGATTTACATATACAAATAACAACCCGCTATACAAAACATATATAAGGTGTAGTGTTTTTAAGAAATTATCCTAGGACGAATTTCAACACCTCTCCAAAATTCAAATAATGAGTAAATAAACCACCGGAGAGAAGAGAATAAAAGTGGGATAGTTCTATGAGTCGGAACGTGGTGTGCAGTCAGTAAGAATGCAAATCTAGTATCAAGTGCTAGTTTGTGATAAATCACTAGACACAAGCAGAGAAGGAATTGGGTATGTGTGTCAGAAATCTTAAAAATCACTAGACTCTGAGTTACAGGGGCTCTACACATACTCAAAAAAAGAAACATAGCATCGTCGTTAAGCATATACGGAGTACTAGATTTAACAGAAGGTGGAGATGAGAGGTAACTTTTATCGACTCGGACCTCTTTAAAAGAAGTGTTCGATTTAACAAAACTATTCACAAGATACTGACTATGCCAGGCTACGGAAAATAGTGCTAAAATCATACTCCGTAGAAGATAGAAGACGTTAGAAACTAATGTCAAGGCAAGCACGGAAAATGCATAACAATATATTTCCAATTTATGATGAACTATTAACAAAGAGTCAAAGATGGTAAATTAAAGCTAACTAATCGAAATGCCAGACTCTAACTCCGAACTCTTAAAAAAGCAAGCTTTCTAAAAGACTTACTATATGTGAGAGATCAGATTTAGAAGCACAAATTGCAGAAAAAGATACACTAAATATTATGCCGAATTCAAACCGTCCAAACTCCAAATTCTATATTAAACTAATGATTCTCTTAGCAATAGTAATGGTTACAGTTAGCTGTTAATGCATCTGCTTTATTCTTATCACAGCTTCATTTAGCAAAGATCAGAACCCACTAGTTTTGTTATCCCTATTTGTTTCTGATGTGTTTTGTTGTACTTTCTTCCTTTATTCCTTTTTTTCTTTATCGTACCGTCTTCCTTTTTCCATTGGAGAGGGAGACATTTCAGAGACAAAAAGCAAAAATACAACTTCAATTTGACAAACTTAGGGCGCGGTTGTGAAACATCTCCTAGTGGTTGAAATGTCATTTTTCCTATTCACATCAAGGTTAAAACAAAAAAGTATCAGACACGCACTCGTGTCGAGGTGTTCCACTCAATTATTTTTCTGAAGTACTTCAATTTCTGACGTAAAATAAAGTGTCAAGTATTATACACATGGTTTGAGTAACACGGATTTTACACAGTGCGCACCTGGTAAAGAGGCAACGGCCGCCGATTCCCACGTCATCCATAAAACCCAGAGATTTGCAGTTTGCATTCCTCACTTCTTGCAAATGAAAAGGTAGAATTACAAAATTATTATATTGAGCTTCCTTAGTTAAAAAAACAGAGAAGAGATAACGATAGAGTTGGAAGTTTAACTGTTTAAGTTACTCATCATCTATCAAGCCCATTTAAAACCGTACTAATTAGGCATAAGGCAAAGTAACCCTTCTATTCACGACTAGCGAAGTTTTTGGTAAGTCGTCCTATCCATAACAGCTCATGATTAAGCTCTAATCATAAAACAGTAGTTGTGGAATTCTTACAGATATGAGTGTGTCTCTTCTCTTGTTCAATTGTAGCATTGACAGGTCTTTCACAATCAAAGTAACCTATGAAAACAGAATATAACTAGTGAACAGAAAGCCATACTAGCCTGATCCGAGTAGGTTGACTAGGTTCTACAAAACTTAGAAAGATTGGTCAATTGATCATCACTGATAGTCACTATAACTACCAAGCATTTTTAAAGTTCCTTGATCTTTAACTTTCAAAAGTGTAAAGATGCACCCAAGTACATAACTTTCCCAAAATCAAAAAAAATAAACCACTACTCCAAAGCACATGTACTATTTGTACCGTGTGTTTAGTCTTTAGTATCCCACGCTTCACGATGCACATACCGAATTTTGTGAATACTTTCCTGATAATAGTGTTACTGCTACTATTCCATGATAGGAAGAGGGAAACTTCAATCCGCAAGCACCCATTGTATAGGCTGTCAGCCTGTCACCATCTGTGGCCGGAACTGTTGGAGACAGTATCAGTATTTTTGTGTTATAGATTATGACGAATAAAGCAAAGTGACTCAATAAACTAAAGTGATTGTTCTATAATGTGGCGCAATTAGTCATATAATGTATTATTATGGGTCAACTCAAACATCATCTCTATGTTGTTAGCAAAGATATAAGGTTATGTACGTCCGATTCATCCCAACCGACTGCATGATTGCAGGAGCCCTGAGGTAATTTTGAAATTGTATTGTAACTACTAGTACGAGCATTACTATCGTACTGCTAATATTCCTGATAACAAGGATAGACACAAACTTCCTACTTGTACTAGAAGAGCAATTGCACAAAATAAGCTTGAATCCTACTACCCACTACGATTTCCCCATTATCTTAAATGATCTCTACAAGAATTATAGGCAAAAACTTGTGCATGGAGTGTGAAAATTGCAGAACTAGAGACTAAAACGCGGCCCCGTACTTTTTAAATTCGTATACCTCGGAACAGGTAAGAAAATGCATAATCTGATTTGATGAGATTGAAAAGAAGTCAATCTAAACCAAGACATTCATTTGTGGGATTGCAGAATTATGTCCCAAGCCATATGAGATGTTATTGTAACAACTATGTGGACTGTGCAACAGCCAGCAGAAGCCGAAGGGTTTTTAATTTTATGAAATACAATACTCCCTTTGTCCCGGTCATTTGTTTACCTTTTCCATTTTTTGGTGTCTCATTTATTTGTTTACCTTTCTATATTAGGAATTTAGGAGTATTTTTTATGTATGATTTGATCATCCATACCATCAATCTATCATGATCCACTTGTCATTCAATAACACTAACCACAAGTGGTCCCTTTAATCAGAGGCGATTCTAGGACTCATTGGATGCGGGTGCGGAAAATTAACGAAATTACAAAAATTGCGGAATTATGTTTATATGATAAAATTTGTTGCTAACAAAATAATTTAGTGTGTGATTGGAAAAAAAATATAAATAAAACAAATGGTAAAAAAACATTGAACAAAAATGGTTTACTAGAAGTATTGAACCGTTGACCAAGAAAACCTACACCCAACCACTAGACCAACATAGTTAATATGTCTATTAATTACACAAATTTATACTTATTTTTTAACAAAGGGAGTGCGGGTGCATCCAGCATCCCTGCACCCCCCATATACGCCACTGCCTCTAATCTCCAATTGTGCCAAAACCAAAGGTAAACAAATGACCGTGATGGTGGGAGTACAAGATAGAGAGTAATATCAATTATGTTACATGAATTCAGCAACTTCATAAACATCATCATTATAATGCCACCATTCCTTAAACAAGATCACTTCCCAGAACTAATATCCTCTAAGATCTCAAAATATAGAGCCTGGTTTTATATCATATCATGTATCCACAAAAAAAAGAAAATATATAACAAAATTTTGAGCCTGTCTCCAATGTACAACAAAAATTGCAGTGAACAAGACAGACCCCGATCTAATAGACAGACCCCGATCTAATAGGCAACAAAAAAAAGGAGTTGAGGACATAACAACTCTAATAACAAATACATTTACGGTGTGTTTGGATAACAAAAAAAGGAGGGGAAGGGAGGGGAGGGAGAAGGAGGGAAAAGAAAGGGAGAGAAGGGGAGGGGAGGGAGAATGGAGGAGGTGGTTTTCCTACCAAATCTCTCCTTTGTTGGAGAGAAAATAAATTGGCTTGGAGGAAGAAAAGGGAGGGATCCATTTTCCCTTTCCACCAAATCCTTCCACTCCCATTTTGCTAACCAAACAATGGATTTCTCATCCCTTCAAATCACTCCCTTTCCTTCCAAATCTTTCAATCCAAACACACCCTTAGGGTGTGTTTGTATCTGTGTAGCTCCGACACTGCTCTTAGGTGGCGTGTCGCGTGTCCACACGACACGACACTGGACACGACACCTAGGACGTCTGGGATACGTCATTGTTAGACACGACACTCGACACTGCACGCTGCACGGTGAAGCCAGCAACGATGGAGAAAAAAGAAACTGAAGAGCCAAAAATGAAGAGGAAAAACGCTGTACTTAATTTTTTCTGGTTTGAGGAAAATGAAGAGCCAAAAATGGAGTTTTTTTATAAAAGGAAATGAAACCAATAAAAAAAGATGAAGAGGCAAATGAATAGATGTGTTAATAATGTGCACTGCATTAAGTACAATAGGTAGGTAACCAGAAGTTGAAAATTTTGTCTCGTTAACTTCTTATTATTCTTATTATTTTATTAATTTGTTAAAGTTAATTTGTGTACTTTTAATTTTGAAGTGTCGTATCAGTGTCCCTATAACAGGTCAAGACACTTCGTTGACCGTATCAGAGTGTCTAACAAATTTTGGATTGAGGTGTCCGACACCCCGACACGTGTCCGAAACGACACGTGTCTGGAGAGTCTGAGCAACACAGGTTTGTATAACAAATTGGGAGGGGAAGGAAGGAGAGGGGAATGGAGGGAAGGGAAAGGGAAAGGGAAAGAAGAGAAAGGGAGGGGGAATGAAGTTGGGCTGTTTGGATAGTTTTCCTTCCAAATCTTGCCAATAATGGAGAGATTATAGTTTGGTCTAATTGAGAGAAATTAAATCCTCCCATTTCCCTCCCCTTCCATTTCTTTCCTTCCATATATTGTAACCAAACAATGGAAATTGAATTCCTCCCTTTCCCTCCCCTCCCCTTCCCTCCATTTCTCTCAATCCAAACACACCCTTAAGACGTGCAAAATATCACGATTGAGCAACTCTTCTCTTCTCACTGCCTCAAGACTCCAGGAAGCTTCAATCTTTGATTTTTCTTCCTCTCTATAACACTCATACATTATGTTTGAGACTATTGGTCTATTGGAGACCAATGTGGCCATAGCACAACTAGTTTCTATACCATATTTACTGTATATATCTATATCTCAGAGGATTTTGTAAATGACCATCCATCGTTCTTGTCTAAAACCTGCTTCGGTATTATTTGCTTGGCCTTTTCCTACTTTATTTTACCAGACAAGGTTTTATTCCCCATATCAAAACTACCAGCAGGAAACCTAACTTTACATTACTTCTCTAATGTAAGATGGCGTTTCTGGACAATTACTACCAACAGATATTTGAAAATCAAATCAACCAACATGAAAATACAAACAGGCTAACAGAACATGATCGGACATGAATTAGTACATTAACTTCATCACTAAGACATAAATTCCAAAAGACAAAGGTTCACTATATGCCAGACAGACCAAAAAGGATGTCCTACCTATGTCAAAGAAAGGATTTCGTGAGTAGGGAGTTTCAAAAGAAACGAATAGCATAAGAGCTTCCCTCGTGAGTCCTCTTCCCTTTTCCCTCCTTCTAGCTCTCTTCTTAACCCTCTTTCAAGGAATAGGATTTAGTTTAGACCAAAAAAGACAAAGGAAGATGACCAACTAATAGAAAATTAACAAATACAGACCAGAAAACAAGGTTGGATGACAGTCTTATTATCCCACAAGCTGCTAGGTACAATCATTCACAAACTCAAAAATCAGGATAACTGCGCAAGGAATAGACACTCGCTTCCCAAAAGCTCAAGAACTGGCCCAATGACCATCAGATTCTCTTTTTCGTATTAGTTCACTGCCACCACAATCTATACTCATTAGCTAATGAGGAGGTGCTCTCGCAAAATAAACACGGGTCCAGCTCACATTCTTGATTTCCCAGGTCATTTTACCTCTAAAATAAAACTCTTCATGCCAAGTAGCAACCATGAAAGGTCCCATGTGAAAATTTTAGTGACAAAACTTAACTTTGACATTCAAAATATCTCCAACAATATTAATCTGACACTAGAATTACACCCTCAAAGATTCCTAAATCGAATAGAACATTCCCCTTTACAACGGTATACAACACTAAAAACTAAAGGGTGTCAATCAATGCACGGCGTAAACTTTACTAACAAGTCTAATACCATCCTCTCATCATTGCAGTTGTAATGCATGATCCTTCAAATGGACATATAGACACAAGTCACACAACGCCCATCATTCAGGAATCAACAACAGTGAAATCATTCAAAACCAACGTACGAACAAATATGTCCTGGGAGTTGATCACCCTATCTAAGCTACTAATTTATATGTATATGAAAGATTGAACTCGAGTTATCTCAGCATTTACCAGTATCACCCTATGTAAATGATTACATCACAAACCCTTGACGCCTCGCCTTACCCCTTTTTGCCAATGATTACATCACAAACCCTATGTAATCATTTACATAGGATGACAGTCTTATTATCCCACAAGCTGCTAGGTACAATCATTCGCAAACTCAAAAATCAGGGATTACCATGGAGGATCCCCATAAACTTAGGGTCTACAAAATTGATAACTCGCGATCCTCCATAGTAATCCCTTATGTTACTCCGAGTCTTTAATTTAGACCAATATTCGCGTATAAGACCGCACTCAAAGATATGTACATAAAACCAGCACCTGATACTTCCTAATCCGAAACATCTACCAGTTACATTACGTTTATACTATGCATAATGCATTGTACAATTTTTAGTTAGAAACTGCTTTACGTCTCAAATATATCTCGATTTCACTATCAAAAACTCCAAATAATCCAAATTCTAATATCGTTTCCAGTTTAATGCCGGAATGTGTCCGATACGAGCATCGTCGTTTCAAAATACAGTCCTTCTGTCCCGATATTCCATTCATATCATCAATATAAAATCAATCAATCAATCACAAATGTTTACATAGCATAAAGCAATGCCATACAATGCTACAAGCACACTAACACGCACAAAAAATGAGCAATCGTTATAAAATTAATACGTCCGTCTCCATCATTTGTTTATCATCGATTAAAATACTAGGTAAATGATTAAAATACTAGGTAAACAAATAATTGAGACGGAAAATATAAGAAAAACAAAGGTAAAAGATCAATTCATACCGCCTCGAACACTCTGCAAATGCAATGAACACGTTCAAAATCTTTGTAAAACGACGCCGTTCAACCGACTGAAGTGATTAGCGCGCCGAATTCGCAGAATTTTGAGTTGTTAACACTTAATACGGCGTCGTTTTAGAGATTGTTGTTAATACGTGTAAGCTAGCGAAGAAGAATTGAGAATTTGGGCTACAATTGGACACTTTGATGGGGTTTAGTGTGTTGGACTGTTGGGCTGTAAGCCTGCTAAGTGTTGTGTGGATATGGGCTTTATTTTGAAACCCAATGCTCGGCTCGGACTTGGTCCTAGGATTACACATTTATGCTTATCGCAAATTCTTGTTTCAGAACGGTTATTTCGTCTAACTAATATGTCGGATTTTTTGAGAATAAGACATAACTCAAGTGGTAAAAGCGCTCTTATACCAACTACGAAGTTGGGGGGCTCGATTTTCATCCGCGATTTAGTGTGCTCATTTGAGCCAAAAACAATTATGTCGGATTTTCTGATCATTTTATGGTTATATGTAATCACACTGTTTCATTAGAGTTAAAGCTTATTAATAATTTTTTTCTGAAAGTTGTCAAATTTGGTTGTAAAATGGTCCTATTAATTTAAACGAAAATGACTTGTCTTATGAAAGACAGACTTTTACACTCATGCAATCAGTTTGAGAAGTTATTTGATCTTTTTTTTGTACTCTTAACACCCCGTACCAAACCTTGAGTCGAGAGCGGTTATTCACGGTAGGTTGCCAGGCTATGTACATAACCCACAGATTAACACGGATTTTTTTCAACGCATTTTGTTCTCACTCATCCGTATCCCAGAAAATTTACCGGGAAATCACACATTTAAGACTACTCACAATTAAATACGTTTAACTGTGATGTTTTTTTGCATGAATAATCACAACAAAAGTGCACTTTATTAATATGAGAAATATTTTCAACCCATATAACTTTATAAGCATTAATCACTTAAACTTATCAATTGAACTTTTCAAGGGGTAGCCCTCTAAATAACATCTTAAGTTATAGTATGAAACAGAGTAGTCTTATTTAAAATAGTCCTGGCACTAAGCAATATATAATCATTTTAATGGCGTTACTTGGTCTTTTATTAGTAGGAAGTTAATAAGGAGCGGACCGAGTACATCTTTGCCTTGTTGAAACATAGGTAAATGATATTAAAGGCGTTTATAGGATTTGCTGATGGAGTGCGTAAAATTTGTTAACAATAAAAATTTCAAGTTTCGGAAAAAAATTGTTTAGTTGGATCGAACCACGATCAGTAATTAAGAAATATTTTAATAGCCATTAGACCAACATAATTAATGTGCTACTTTAATAAAAGCAATTCCGAAAAATATTGTAGTTATTTTTTAGAGAAGGGGTGGAGATGAACGCATGCACTCCAAATATTGGTCTTGTACTTTTCCCCAAAACATTGTAAATGATGCTTGAGTAATCTGAGTATTTGAATCCGGATTGAACCTAATTATAAGTGTTCTCAAATAAAATAAAAAATATATCATTAAAATGACCAACTTCTATGAGATTTTTTCTGCGGTTCTTGATATGAGTGTTACAAATAAACCATATACGGATTATCACACAACTCTGCCGAACTCTATACCATACAAATGTTGTCAGGATCCGAAACAAAGCCTAAATTTAATAGCATGAATGAATGGTATGTATTACTCTATATTATATTATTATATTATTGTTGAAAACATGTATTCAGAGGTGTTTAAGGTCATGTTCAGCCATGAGCGGGGAACCGGGTTTCCGGCTTTGGTGATCAAATTTACAAACTTTATTGATAAAATTTAATCAAAACCTTAAGCATAGTACAATTGTGAATTCGTATTTAGGGCTTTACAATTCTGTGGAGTTGGCCTTCGTTTATTTAAGACGCTCATTGTATTGTAATCATTGTTCTATAACATATGGTTGTCACCCTGGTATGTTGAGCTTAATTTGGGCTTATGCAATATATCCATCTTGATTAAGTGTGACGTTGCTAGACTAATAAGTAATGACGATTGACGATTGACGATTGACGATCCATATGAAATGGCCCATTGGTATCGACTATTGTTAAACGTGGACCTTGTCAAGCCATTCGGACAAGGTCGTCTTCGAGATTTCAGGGGCATGTGCTGAATTTTAAAAATAGACCCCAATATCGCTATTTACGTTA
The DNA here is from genome assembly GCA_029255685.2 of Silene conica. Classification (NCBI taxonomy): domain Eukaryota; kingdom Viridiplantae; phylum Streptophyta; class Magnoliopsida; order Caryophyllales; family Caryophyllaceae; genus Silene; species Silene conica. The sequence goes on along the minus strand of CM055315.2, from coordinate 84,381,235 downwards.
ATACCTTTATAAATTTACATGTTATTTTGTTATAAGATTTTGTTTTTTAATATGAGGAAATGTTTATAGTTTATTTCTTTCATATTAATATGTTTTTTTATACAAATTTCAATAAAAAAAAACAAACAGTTTTAAATGAAATGAAACCAATATATTATGGCATATATTCACAATTTAGTCCACTAAAAGTAGTTTCGGAAAAATTACAAAAACCAATAAATTAGGACAATGTCATAATTTAGTCCACTAAAAGTATTTTGGAAAAAAATTACAAAAACTAATAAATTATGGAAAATCCAACCTAAGATGCATTAACATGAAAAATCCAAATCATCACAAGCTAAACCATTGTGTCATTCTATATATCGTAAATATTAACCTCACTAATTAATATATATTTTTAATTTAATTTCGGTGACCTGTGCAACCGCACGGCCCACGCACCCAAATAACTGGCCCTGCATTCGGAATCGACTTTATTTACACGAGACTATGAGAGTCAAATTATGTGTGGATTAATTTATCGGGCAATCCGACGTTTTGGTGTTGAGTATGGGTTAGCATTGTCGTGCAATTGAATTGGGGCGGTCGCCTAATGTGGACAATCCACGCCCAATTGAAGATTTCATTTCTTCACGTGATCGAGTTGTGTGAACTGTGAAGGACGCAATTGCAGTCCGTGGCGCCGTGTTCCGATAAGGACTATATGGCACATGCCTTGCTACCTTGTGTCGTGACTCGCGACTCGTGACTCGTGACTGATGTCACATTATGGTATGCAATTGGTGACGTTGTATACGGTGTGGTGGTTTGGAATTGGTAGCTACTAAGGTGACTCGCAATTTGCGAATCACCGAAGGTTCATTACTTCTGGTCCATCCCTTTGATTGTTTTGGTTGTTTTTGCATTGATAGGTGTAAAAATACGGCATGGCACATCATCATCACATCCTTTGTCGGATAAGATATGTAATTCACGATCGTATCAGACGTTGGACATATGTTTGACACGTCCGTTTGCGCTATCAAGAAACTATCTCAATAAAAGTTTGAGTTAATGATTAGAGTCTAAATATCGATTTTATATTCTAACACGCCTCTTTCACACGGATGTCCTTTGAACTTGAAGTGTAGATGCAAGTGCAAGCTTCCTCATACTTGATGTTCATACTTTTTAATAACACCGACTCTAATACAATTTCATCTTGAGGGGTCGTTTGGTTCGACATGGAAATATACAATTTCAGGGAAGATTAAACTCAAATGAATTTGCAAATCACATGAACTGGGTAGGTGACTTAGTGCATTACGTAGGAATTGGAGTTTCATATGAAGTAAGATTTCATTTACCCATTTTTCATGATTTTTCAATTTCCATGATTTTAAAAGTCAACCAAAATAGGATTCATGGATACTCCTTATCTAGGGAAATGGTGAAATTCTTGGAAGTATTGAATTCGTTGTGATCCGAAAATATCCGTCTAGAAATTGGAGTTTCATAGAAAATTCTACTTTTCCTGAATTGCGCAACCAAACAAGATTCCATTTACCCATTTTTCACAATTTTCCAATTTTCATGATTTTAAAAGTCAACCAAATAGGATTTATAGGATACTCCGCATCGACCGCATATGGGGAAATGGTGGAATTCTTTGGAAGTATTGAATTCGTCGTGATCCGAAAATGTCCGTCTAAGAGTTAGTGTTTTCATTTACTACCTACAGTATGTGTTCACCACGTTAATGGGTTTGCAGAGCTCAATAGTAATGGCAAGTGGCAAATTATTACACCATTATTTTAGGACCAGTTGTGTCGTCAACAATGAGGTTATCGTTCATGAAACAAATGACGTATTAGTCTAACTCCATTTATGACGTGCTCATCGATCAACTCGTGCATGCCACTCATCACTAAGTTTAGAACAAGGACTGGGTCATATTCCGTCACAACCTCAAGACGAGGTCAAAAGTTAAGACAAGATGTAGCCGCGTACTTTTTTAAACTATAAATATTCGTTATTGAAGTGGTCACATTTATCGCTAAATTGACGATATCATTTGGCTTACATTCAGCTTGTTACGTAAAGTGTCCGCCTTCAGTGAGAGAAAATTTGCCGACTATCTATGACTCGTAGGGACACACTTATCGCTGATGCATGGATATTGCTCCCATGAAGCAACGGTGATTGATCTTAAAACGTATGGAACGCGTAGATTACTTATTTACTTGTGTTTTGCTTTCTTCTCTTATCATTATCATTATCTCCTTCAACTTTGCCTTGTTTTTGAGTGCTTTTGGTCCTAAACAGCAGGTGATAAAACCCGTTTGGAAGATAAAGACAAATAATTTTCTGATTTTCTATGCAATTTTATTTTTATCTTATTTAAATAGTGGATATACTTGATGGATATGGCCGTCACAGACTTGTGACGGATATAATAGGAATATTAATAATAGTTGGGCCTCAACCATCGCCTTAAAGTTTTGGTTGAGATGGTTCATCTATCATGGTATCAGAGCCAGTGTGACCGAAGGTCACGAGTTCGAATCCTAGCAACCTCAAAAACCTGGAAACCAGCACACGGTATTGGGGAGCCTGTGCAAACTAACCACTCTTCAAGCCCAACGGGCATGCATTTGAGTGAGGGAGTGTAATAGAAATATTAATAATAGTTGGGCCTCAACCATCACCTTAAGGTTTTGGTTGAGATGAGTATGTAAATTTATTTAAAAATTATTCAGATAATATAATTCCCTCGTCATCCTTTTCTTTTTAATCGTAACCCTTCATTTTCATTAGTCGAATTAAAGGCCTAGATGAAGATTCACAATTACAAACTCGAAACAAAAAAAACAGAGAATTGACCTAATCTTAATTGGGTTTTTACTGAAAAATGGTACTCTGTTTTAGGTCTTTTTGGTAAACAGCGGGTTTAATAAATGACAGAATTCTATCAGAATGTTGATTAACATATTATAATTAATAGAATTAATTTAAGTGTTTGGTAATTGGAGATTACGATTTGTAAATTGTTAGTTTTCTTTTTAAAATGGAACAAAATTTCTTATTTTACCATATACTAATCCAAACCCAATATGCTCCGAATTCTATGCTCAATAAGCAGCATATTGTAAACAATAGATTTCAATATATTATTTACTAAAAACTAAATATTTAAACCTACTAAAACTTAAATATACTAAAAATCGGTGAACGGCCGTTTAACAAACAATATAGTGAATATACCATAAAAATAACAATTTTATATACGAGACTTTGTTCGTTCTATATTAATGCGAGAGTTATCAGTAAACTATGCACTGATTATGACACTAACTCTGTCGGATGATGAAAAGTCCACACTCCAATGTCCACGCTATAACACAATCCCACGACAGGGTCCTTCTTGTTTGTGACGGACACAAGCTTATGACCGTTTTACAAATCTTCACTTACTTGCTTTTCCGCCTGCTCTTCCACTTGCTCTTTGTGAGAGGTCACAAATTTATGACGAAATAATATCATCACAAATGAGAATTTGTGATTCCACAAAGTATATGTAGATATCGCGAAATAAACCCAAACTTTTAAAATTGATCAAAAATATCTAAAGTGATAGTTGCTCCAATATCCGATATGAGCAATTTGAATGATATCTAAAACCCGACTCAATCCGAATTAAACTAAACTCAATAACAACTGAATGATACTCGAATCTGAATATCTGAATTAAAATTATTTATTTCTCATAGATGTATATTTTAGGTATTTTTCATTAGTTCTTTGTTTAGTAACGTTATTTTGAATTATCGCATTCAAATTGATAGGTATAACACTACATAGTAAGTGTTGCTTGCGACGGGTCACCATTTGTGACGGATATTTTGTGAGATAAAATGGATATAAAATGAGTTAGTGGAGAAAGGGGATACATAAATAGTGTTGGAGAGAGAGAAAAAGTGGGTATTTTGTGAGAGAAAACGGTATCCGTCGCAAACTTGCGACGGATAGTGCCGTTGCAAATAAGAATTTGTGAACACTACAAGGGTACAAACAAGTATGACTCGAATCTTAATTGATCTTAATGAACTGAAATTAACCCGACTCGAAATAACATAAATCGACTAAATTTACTAACCGAAATGAACACAGTCAAAGTCAAACTGAAACTAAAAATAAGGTAAATCCAACTTAAATCAAACTGATTTAACTCAATCTAAAACCGAACTGAATAACCCGTTTACGAAATCTAACACTAGACATAGATGATGTAGATGTTTTGTAGTGAATACACATCATGTGATCAGTGTGCAGAGACGAAGTCATGAGACTGATCACACCGTTGTTGCATGTTGTGGTTGTGCATTTGTACTCTTGTACCCTACACAGCTATTCTTGTTCCTCTTTGGTCCCTAACCGTGCAAAACACGGGGAAATACATCATACCACGTTTCTTATTTTTACGCTACACGTACATTTGTTTCGCATGCACTAGGAGCTTCAGGGGTGCACAAATTCTTATTTGCGGGAGTCGAGGAGTCGAACCTGGATCTACACACTATCAATCTTTTCCCTTTACTACTACACCAGTATCATTATATTGCAAACAAATTATATTAAGTTATACATATAACTGAATATTTTAGGTCACGTGAGGGTACATAACCGCCGGTCTCGTAAGGATACATAACCGCCCTTTCCCTTGCCCAGATCCGCCACAATTTACGACGAAAGAATATATCCGTCAAATAAAACTCACTTAAATAAAAAAACGAGTTATATGTAATTTCCGAGGTGTTATTGCCTTTCTCTTATCTATTAACTTCAATTCAGTTCATATCTTATATATCTAGAAAAGTTTTGTTCAGATTTTATAAAACTTTATTCTTTTTACTTAATATCAACTTATTTCAATTCAGTTCAGCTCTATTTATTTCCGTTCAATACAGTTCGATTCAAATCATCTTATCATAAATTACCTCGAACTCTAGTTCAATTTAACTCTATTAAACTTAGGGGGCGTTTGGTTAGAGAAAGGGAAAGGGAAAGGAAATAAGAAAGGTTAAGAGGGGAAAGGAAAGGGATTACCTAAAACTTAATTGGTTGTTTGGTTACTACAAGAAAGAGAACTAATGGTCCATTCACACTCACTCCTACTACTAACACACACCATCACAAACAACCACTTATCTACTGGCGATAGTGATGGTGGTGGGGTGTTATGGCGGCGATAGTGGTGGTGGCTACGATGATGGTCACGGCGATGATGGTGGTGGGGTGATCATGGCGGTGGTGGCGATGATGGTGGTAGAGATGTATGGCGGTGACGGTGGTCACGACGGCGATGGTGGTGGAGTGTCATGGTAGTGATGGTGGGGGGTGTCACGGCGGAGGTGGTGGTGGTAGGGGTGTTATGGCGGTGGTGGCGGTAGGGGTGGCGGTGGCGGTGGCAATGGCGTCATGGTGGTGATTTGGTTGTGGCTATTGTGGAGTAGTTGTAAGTGTGGTGGTAGGTGAAGAAAGTGGTTGAAGGGTAACAATGGTAATGAAATCTCATACCCTTGGGGGGTGAGAGGTAAGGAAGTAGATGGATTGGGGGTAAGGGAGGGAGTTAAATTCCTTTTGATTGTGTCAAACAAACATCAACAAAGGGAACGAGTAAATTTGTTTTCCTTTCCCTTTCATATAAACCCCCAACCAAACGCCTCCTTAATTATTAATTACAAATCGATTTTATTAAATTCACTTTAATTCATCATTTAAATGTCACTCTCATCAAAGAGTGAATGTTTTCAAAATGACAATTGTAGATTCTCACCTATCTATTGTATCTAATATATCCATCTAATCCATTACATTATCCACAAATAATATAGTCAAAATTATCGTCTACTCAAAAACTTTTTATTTAAAAAAATTAACTATATACTCTTAAACACAAATATGGTACCAAAAATACTCTTACTTTTGTCGAAAAAGAAAAAAAATACTCTTTGAATGAAAAGAATGTTAATTTTCCGACTTCACTACACAAATTAAACATCAATTAATTATATCTCTATAATCATGTCCTTATGTAAAAGCATTTCATTAGCAAAATGGTTAGAACAATTAAATTTTTTACTTAATTTCATTAACATAAAATACCTTAAAAATATTCGTCTATGTCATCAGGTCCTTGTGTAAAACCATTTCATTAGCAATAATTATTCCGGACCTAGTCAATTACAGGAGAGTGTTATAAAAGAAGGGTATCATGGACAATGTTACAACGGTAACATGGAAAATTCTCGTTAAAATATCTATTTAACAGGTACCTGTATTAATTTATTTTTTAAAAAAATTATTATAAATTACAATTAAAATTAATGAATCGATTTGTTATGTTGGCTGATCACTTTATTCATTAACCATGAGATTAAGGAATTCGATCATTCTTTGAAAATAAATGTTTCTAGAACAAGTATACATCATTCACAAATGACAATAAAAGAATTACTATCGTTATCGATGGTGGACACCCAGATTTACGGAATGTAGTAATTGACTAGGTCTAGAACCACATGGAAATAAATGGGCCGGCAAAGAAAGCAATTAGTGGGATGTGTGGATCAAGCTTGAAGCCTAAGTCTTCTGCCCCGTCTACAACGCAATTACTACTTTATTTACGGTGCCCGACCCACACGTTAATCCTTTGTGCCCACCATTACCTTACGTCCTTACGTACTACTTGTGTCAATTTCTTATCAAACGTATTAATAACGCCCTCTTCTTCTTTTTTTTTTATTATTACCCTAGTTAATTATTGCCCCCACCTCAATTTGTAATCAGTAGGTCTTGTTTAAGACGGGTCAAATATATCAAATGGCCTGAGGTAATAAAGACAAATAATTGTCATTTTTTAGGTAACAAATGAGGTGATTTGGTATGTATTTGACCCGTTTTACACTTAAAACGGATAATGACGGTTTTAAAGAAGAGTTTGTGTTTTGTACTATACTCCCTCCTATTCAGACCATCCCCAAGCAAGGTTTCGCTAACTAAGTCGCGACTCACGACCAATTTTATCTTTTAATCTTACCTAATTTATCTTTACCCACTTTTACACACTCAAGCAGAAAGTCGCGACCTAGGTGACCAACTTCATCATTTTCCACTTTCCGATATAATTGTGTCCTCTACATTTGTGTCCAACAAATAAAACTACGACACGTGGAAGGTTACAAGGCAACTCACCTAAGTCATGGGGTGACCTTACTTCTCTTCTTAACTAGTTTTATGCCCGTACAAAACATGTACGGGTCTATTTCTAAAATTTTCGTAAATATATTAAAAAAAGTAGTACAAATATAATTTAATACGAACTTAAATGAGAAATATATAAATTATGAATCCGGGGAGATTTTGACTCCAAATAATTGATTTACTGGTATAATTAATTTTTTTTTAATGATTATATAAATTGAAATAAATAATCATGACATTATGAAATAAATTTGAACCATATAAAATAGATAAAGAAATTGTATTGTATTTCTATATATTACCCTTTAAATAACTTACTCTCTAAATGAAGTAAAATGATAGAAATATTTTTAATAGTAGTCTCTTAAAATTTGTGGATGATTTTATAAAGAAAATAATAATGTATTGTTATTAAGACCATCTTTTTACTCGATGTTAACGTAGTTTTAATTGACTAATTCTCGAAGGTTGTTATATTTTCTTAAAAATCGTAAATTTATATTTTTTTTTTTGTTAATTTAATGGGTTGGGTTTATTTGATCTTATTCAAAAAAAATTGATCTACGTTTCTTTCATTTTTTAATCTACGTTTTTTTGTTAATTTTTATCTCCTCGTGTATTTTTTTCATTTTTCTAATTTTATGGGTTGGGTTTATTTGATCTTATTCAAAAATCTTTGATCTATGTTTCTTTCATTTTTTAATTTACGTTTTTTTGTTAATTTTTATCTCCTCGTGTATTTTTTTTCATTTTTTTAGATATACGTATGTTTGTTAATTTTTAACCCTTTGTATAATTTTTTTCCTTTTTTTTCGTTTTTCATACCTCTAAATATTTGTTAGTTACTTCTAATTGGCCATCTTTTTTTAATATTGTTGAATTTTATGTTCCTGGGTAGAATTTTAGTGATTTTTTTATTTTCGGATTTGGAGTAAAGTTGTTTTTTTTATTATGGAGATAAAAATTATTTGTAACTTTAGAATGTTAAATGGAGAAAAGTAAAATGAAGAAAAATTAAAGCTCCTTGTGTGAGTGGTGGGACATGCGAGAATAAAGGTTTTTAATTTCCTAAAAATAAGCAACCAATGAAAAAGCAGGAAAAGTTGTTCCTTTTATTGATAAGGGATTTAATCTAAAACCGTATATAATAAAACGACATTATATATTTTTGTTGACCCCAACTATTTCTGAGCTTGTAAAAATATATATTTTGGGCTATCTAATAGACAACCATAAAAACATGGATCGATATAGATGCATGAGTCGACAATATCACCTAATAATAATTATTACTCGTATTATTTTATGTAGCCTTAATTTACCATTTCGCAAAATTCTACTTTACGACGGTCGCACATGCGACCGGTAGGAAAGTGATCACGTTTTGATACGTAGTGACCACTTTTGATTAAATAGTGACCTTTTTTTTCATATTTTTGGAAATATTGATATTTTTAAGATTTATTTTTCATCAAAATCTTAAAATTTGGGCCTCGTGTTAAATTTAATGTATATGTTTATATAGTATATAAATTTGTTTTTATACATTTTAATTGTCACAAATTATAGAGTAATACGGTCTCATATAAAAGTTGTTCCTTCAGTGCTAATAAACGATTTTTCTTTTTATATATGTTGATCGTCTTATGGTATGAGAGTATGAGACCGTTCATATAAAAATTCTAATTTAATTTTAATAGTCAAGGTATCCAAGAGGTTAATTTTCCGGAATTGTAATTTTTTTTAATTAAAATTTATTGTCCCCTATATAGATTTCCGATTTTTTAAACATTTTCTTTTATTGTAAGGTTGAATGTGATTATTTTTTTTTATCATAAGTTTTTTAACATATGAATATGTATATGAAAAATAATAAGAAATGAGGAGAGGGGGTAATTAATTGGAGAGAGAGTAAGTGGAGAGGGTGGAGTGGGTTAATGTGTGAAAAAAAAAATTAAAAAGTAAAAATTTCAGTCAATCACAAACCTAGAAAAAACCTTCCTTTTATAGATAGGGGATTTTTTTCTTGATGCATGATTAAGGAGACACACCCGGCCACCCTCTTGGTGACCTTGCTTGGGCGTGGTCTCGTGGTTTCTTCTCCTTTGATATGGGTACGAGTACAATAGTTAAGAAAAATAGTAAAATAATGAAAAAAAGAATTGGGTGAGGTTTGGAAGAGGGGAAAAATGAATAATTACGAGTTAAATAATGAATTGTGGACTACAACCATTAATAAAATGAATAAAATATGAGTAAAAAAGTGGGTACGGTTAGGTGATAGGAAAGAGGGGTGAATAAAATATAATTATAAGATTCCAAAATAGGAAAGGGAAAGAAAAATGAATAATCCGATTAAGGAAATAGGGAAGAAAACAGTGAATAGGAGGAAGTAGTTCGTAACAAAAAAAAAAAGAGAAAAATAAAGTACTATAGTCAAATTAGGGGTTGTTTAGTTGTAATCGGAGAATTAAATGTTCGTGAAATTGAAAAACACGTGTGTAGAATAATGCGTTTGAATTGCTTGAAAGTTGTTTGGTTTGGTTGGCATAAATGGATGGAATTCATAAAAGAGGTTTTGCTTTTCTGAAAATATTAGATAATTTTTTTTTTTCATTAAAGAGAAATTATTAATACATATATTGATAATACATTTGAAAAAAAAAAAGTAAATGTGTTACTTTGGTTAAGTAAACAACTCAATTTCAGGAAAGTCTAAGGCCCGTGTATTATATAACAAAAAGTAATAAAAACTTTTACGTACTAAAATCACTTAAAAAACTTGAAATATTATATAATAGAGAATTTAAAAAGGTAAATTACAAAAATGAGTAATAATCATTTTTTCTAAGTTATAGTAAAACAAAAGATATTTATAAGACAAGTACTCTATTTTTTGTTTCAAAAAGAAAAATGGTTATATGAATGAGTGGACAACTGCTCATTTAGTACAAAAAAGTATCATTAATTTAAGGAAAATTTACTAACGTGTCAAATATTACCAATGTCCCATGTGGTAGAGAAGATAACAGTAGGTTTATTGAAAGACCGCCTCTCAATAAGCTTATTAAGAGACTATTGTACGAATTTAAGAAAAAGTGGTACTAAAAGTAATAAAATTGATACAAATCATGATTAAAGATAAAATACGTAAATTTATTATGTAACTGGATACGAAACTACTATAGTACGATCAATGACAAAAGGGTCACGAAATACAAATAAAATGGTGCGAAAGAATGATGTCTGAATAATTTATTGAAAGACTATATCTATCAAGTTTTAGTGATGAGATAAAAACAGAATATCAAAAAAGTAACATTTTATTTTATCCTATTTATCCACATGATTATTGATCCGTCAGAAACTGTAACGATACGATCACAACAAAAATTTACCGAGACAAATAATGACATTAAATACCTTTGTAGTACTTTGTACCATTGTATCATAAAAATTCATTGTCAAAACCAGGCTAGTTGACAATAAGAAATTACTAAAGTCAATGCAAAATTTTATCCTGACCTTGTGAAAATGTTGTACAATTGAATTGTAGAATGGTCAGTGTGCCTCATCGGATTTGTTTTAAACGGTTTTTCACATGTAATATTTTATTTCCCTTACAAATAAGTTGGGGTTTGACCAATTAAATGTAATATTTTACGATTTAAAAAGAAAGTATTTTTTAAATAAAATTAGCTAATTGAATGGTGGTGAGATTTAAAATGCATTTAAAATTAGAGGACGATGAGTTTATGATCGATAAGTTAGTTGATTATCTCAATATTTGGCAGATAAGTTGACAAATTAGCTTATACGTAGTATTAGTTTTAACCCGTGCAAAAATGTTTGGGTTGCTTATTAAAATTCTGATATTTAAAATTTGTTTAGAATAATACAAATATAAATCGATATTATTATTTTCATTGTTACAAATTAAATACCAATGCAGATGTAATTTGTTGTTTTTATTTTAAAATATCGATTAGTTTATCATTCATTCATGAATTAGTTCAATTCGATTAACTCTGGATGAGTTAAAAATATAGGAGGACTAACATTGTGCATCTTACGTAATTTGTCGACAACTAATAGTAACTCTAAATTAATACATATACCTAAACAACCATAATAAAATAAATTGAGCTCAAATTTAATTTGAGTCCACATTAAGAATAAACATTTGGCACCACATATGAAATGAATTTATATTTTATCAACCAAGCACCAAAAAAACACATACTAACCCTAATCTTCTACTGCCACGGACCACGGTACATTGCTATTTTGCTACTTGCTAGTTTTTTAATTTGAGATTACTTTCAAAACAATACTCCATATTATTTACACAATCTTCTTTATTCCCTCTTTATGTCTTTAATTTTGAGATCAGATCACTTTCAAATTAATCTTATTATTTCTTATTATTGTTCTTAATTCACTACTCACCTACTCTTTGCCCCAAACATAATAAACAATAATATTCGACTTTTTAATTTTTTAAAAAATAAACAATAAGTAACAAATCAAAATACATACTAAATTTTAAATTTCGGCGCTTATTATTAGAATATGTTGAACGACAAATAAAAATCACATGAGTTTATTTTTCCATCTTTCATGTATAAAGGCAACTCTTTCTTTTTATTCAAAACTTTCCCAACATCATTAAAGTTTTATATACATATATCTATAAAATCTAATTTAAAGCCTAACTTGAATAAATTTTTTTGGCGTCACATGTCAAGATAAACTATTTACAAAGTATTTATGTAAACAAAAAAAAACATATTATTATATCTCACAAATTATCTAAAAAAGATTAAAGGGGAAGATTAATAAGTGACGTTAATAGCGTCTAATTACACTTTTGACCTTCCTTCTCTCAATAATAATATTTAGTCTTTATCCAATATCTTATTTTCGATATTAAAGTTCTTATGAATACTAAAAATAACTAATTTATTCATTACTCATAACTGGAAAAATATATAAAAAGAATACATATATAATATAATTAAAATGCTAACTTATTTAATCACACATGTTAAGATAAGCTATTTAGAATGTATTTGTCTATAAAATAAAAAATAAATTATTATTATTATTATTATATTTCACAAGTCGGCTAGGAAGATTATTAAATGGGGGGTTAATAGATCAAATTAATAGTTTCTAACATACTTTGACATTTCTTCGCGTAATAGTAAGTTTTAGAATTTTTCTACATAAATTAGAACTTTTAATCCAACATTTATTTTCGATATTAAAGTTGATAAGGAATACCAAAAGTAACTAATTTACTCATTAATCATAAGTGGGAAAATATACAAAGTATTATATAAATAGTGTCAAATGGTAACAATAATATTCACATATACAAAAGTGGTCGGTAATTTTAATTGTTAATACTCTTATTTTATTTTGGCGCATGTTTCCATATTTGATACAGGGTAGTTTATTTTTTAAGATTTTTTATTGATATTTCAGAAAAATGTTTTTAGAAAGGTTATTGACTTAAACATATACTATTGTTCATTGATAGGTGAGAAATTCGTAGCAGAGCAGTTCTAGAACATCTCACACTGCTTTATTTTTACATTGCTAATAAGGTAGGATTTTCCCTACTTAAATGATTGTATAACTATTTGAGTATTTATGATTGAATGTGGATATATGTGTGATTTTTGACATTGTTGGATTTGATTGGAGGTGAAGGTGATGATTGTGACTGTAATGAGCCTATATTGGGAGATGGTTTCATTCTCATGATCGCCTCTTGTGACTCCCCGTCACAAGAGGGATGTGCATATTAATATTTTGGGGTTTGCTCGTTTCGGTGAGCGGGAATTAGGTGGTAAGATCGCGGTCCCCACTAGCAGCGAGAGTTACCTGTTGCGATGGATAACCTTCTAGGGCTACAAATTTCGGTGTGTAGTTAGTTACTGTGAGTGAGAGAGTAAGGGAGTGGATGTTGACTCATTGTGTTGCTTTCGCTGTACTTTTACTTTTACGATTATGCATTTGACTGACTCCGATTATTATTTTTAAAACTGTGGTGATCCATTCGGGGATGGTGAACAGTTGATTAGCAGGTAATGATGTGTAGTAGCTCGCGAAATTGGTTGGGGCCGAGTCATCACTTGATCGTTGTTTTAGTTTCCGCTGTTTAGATAGTAAGATTTATATTGTAAACTTTATACTCTAATCGTACTCTTTATATTATGTATCTTTTACTGTTGATTTGATGTTGATTACCTAGGGCAAACGAGATGGTAACGCTTTTATATGTTACGGTGATTCTTTGTAAAACATTTTGATATATGTGGGTGTTACAGTATTACACTCAAACAAAGACTTGTTAAAGTTAGACGAAAAGTTAGCCTGAAATTGAAAAAATAGTTAAACTCAAAAAAGTAGTTTGATTTTTTTTTTTACAAAAATAAACTAGTAATTAACAACGTAGTTGATTAACATTAAAGTATTTGGTAAAAAGTGCTAAAAAGTTAACCGTATTTTGTAAATGACTTAATATGAATATATATTTGTGTTATATTAATAAGGTAGTTGATTAACATTAAAGTATTTGGTTAAAAGTACTAAAAAGTTAACCGTATTTTATAAATGACCTAATAGGAATATATGTTTGTGTTATATTGATCAATCGAGGAAAAAATAAACCTAAAGTGACCTTTTTCTTTAAAAAAACGATATTTGAAGTTGTGTTTTTTATTTGAGTTACCTTAAATTCGTTTTCCGTAACCATTTTTCTTCAATTGTAAAATGATACGGACAATCTAAATAATCTAGTTTTTGGACTTAATTTTGCTTCAATTATAATTGATACTAAGTAATGCTATATTTTTTTTGGACTTAATCTTTTTCGAATTAGCTAAAATTATATGAGCTAAATTTTCTAAACGGGGTATAGGAGTCAGTATATGATTTTTCTAAACTGAATTTATAGGAGCTGAATAGATAGAAAAAATGGTATGAATTGAACTTTACTTTTCTAAATTGAACTCACACGAGTTAAACTAAATTTATAGGACTTTGATTTTTTTTACTGAACTTATAGAAACTACACATTTATGAACTTAACCTTTATGAGCCGAACTAAACTTTAAGGGAGTAACTTTAAGTCCAAAAGCACAGGACTTTTAGTGAGAGAAAAATTTCCATAAAAAAATCTTCTTAGAGGTTTTTCATGAAATTTTTTAAACATTTTAAGAATAACACCATTAATAGAATACTACAAAAATTTAAAAATATATATAATTATGTTTATAAATGTTTTAATTAATTTAATACATGAAAATGTAAGGAAATAAATTAATACATAAGTAAATAGTACAAAATCGATAAACATGATAAAAAAAGGACTTGATTTCTCATTCATGATTGAGCAAACACAAGGGATTAAAAATCGAGCTCCAAGATTATTCAATTGGGTATGATTCCTATTTCAATAATTCGCGATATTTTTATGTGAATCAAATATACCTAAAAGTTTGCGTAAATGAATTTGTGAATAATGAGTAACAATTAATCAAATTTAACAAGTTTTAACATATAATCAAACTAAGCTAATTTGTTCAAATATCACATCAAACCATTCATGTATTAATTAAAGCACATTTATATAGTATTAATCAAACAACTAATTATTTGTTTCAAAAATAACTTGAACTTTTCAATATATTTACTAGGCTTAGATATTTTATTTTATTATTGGCCTAATGCGTTTCTTTAGCAAATTTTACATCATTAATATCTTGACTTGTCTTACCGACTCTTGACTGATTCGGAAAAAAGTATTTCTATTTTGAGTGATTAGTTATGTATTCATATTCTTAAATCATGCAATTTTTCGCCTTTTGGAATATATGATTAAGATTAACAGTGTTTTACAATTCAATGTAGGACTTTAATAATACGACACGTCGTCGAGTGATACTGAATTTTAATATCATCATATTATTACACACAAAATTTAGTCCTATAAAATAGAGATTTTTTTTTGAAAAATGAGATAATACCTTACTAAACATCAAGTTACAATATCATCTTCTCTCACATAAACGTATAACATATGTTACCCGACTTACAACACAAAAGATTCTCTGTTAGTTAAACATATTGTATATATATAACAAAACAATAACACCCGATAACCCTATCTCATTAATTATAACAAAACACTAATACTACCAATACCATACCCAAGAGTACCAATTCAATATCTTATCAAATATGATGTGCATTAATTCCATAATAACAAAATCCACCTCAAATCATCTAAAGATATATAGTGAAGACAACTTTTACTAAGGCAATTGTCCAACAAAAAATGACTTTAATCCCAAATGATATTACACTTTTATTTTCATCCATTTCAACAATTTGAACCAATCAACCTCATAGTCTTACTTGGAATAAATATATCTATTTTGTCACTAAAATGAATCCAAATATTACCACCAATAATTAATAATAATAGAGAGAACTTTTGCGAATGATTAGGTACAATTGTCCCTATAAAAATGACTATTTAACCTCTGCATTTCAATCTATTTTAACACTTTATTTTAAACCATTCGACCACATACATAGTCTTACTTAAAATAAACATATCACGCTTTATCATTAAAACGAATTCAAATATCACTACTTAGTGAAACTAAAGACAACTTTTACTAATGTTTAGACAATTGTCCCTACAAAAATAATGACTATTATTTAACCCCGTGTGATATTACACTGCATTTCAATCCATTTCAACACTTTAAACCAATCAATTAACATCGTAATCTTACTTTGAACAAATATATCCGTTTTATCACTAATAATACGAATCCAAATACCCCACCTAATGATGATAGAGACAATTTTTACTAATGTTTAAGCAATTGTCCCTACAAAAATGACTATTTAACCCTACATAATATTACACTGAATACATACACTCTATTCCAATTAATTTCAGCATTTTAAACGAAACAATCCCATTATTTAACTTAAGAGTTAAGATAGACATATCCGTATCAATACAAAAATGAATCCAAATACAACCACCTAATAATAAGAGAGATAACTTTTACTAATATTTAGGCCGTTATATTGTCCCGACAAAAATGACTAATTAACCTTACATAATACTTTGTATTAAACTATATTTTAATCCATTTCAACACTTTGAACAAATCAACGTCGTAATTCTATTTATTAGAACAGACATATCCATTTCATCACTAAAACGAATCCAAATACCACCACCTAATAATGATAGAGACAACTTTTAGCAATTGTCCCTACAAAAGCTATTAGAAAACCAAAGGAGAGAAATTCATAAAGTGAATCGTTATATTATTGATGATAACCGTTGGTCGTTTAAATGATTATAATGGTAACATACTTCGAATATATAACATAAAAGATAGTCATGTGAGATCTTGTTTAAATTGTATTACCGAATACATTGTGAATATCAAAGTTTTATAATTTTTATCGAAATGCAGCTAAAGATATTAGCAAAAGAAAACGGATATTGACAAACGTGAATAAAACAAATGTATAAAATTGATTGAAATGGATGAAGTATCTACTAATATCACAATATAATAAAACTCATTTCTAATACTGATATCATTCCGATCAATTCCGGTATATTACAATATACTGTAATATCTTCTATAAAAAACGATCATTTAAGAGAACAAGAGTTAGCTCAAGTGGTAAGAACTCTCTTACACCAACCATGAAATTGGGAGTTCGGTTTTCACCCGTGACTTAGTGCTTTCATTTGAACCTAAACATCGATCTTAAACAACAATTTGCGCACGTATTAATTCTAAGACATGCAATTAACAATATTTAATCCATAATCATACAAAATTAATCATGTCCATTAAGGTTATTTCCCCCTATAAATATTACCACCACCATGACCAACACTTTATAAATGTTAGTATAAATATATGCCCTTTTTCCTGGAAACCTCGAAGCTACACTCATTAGGGACCACCCACTTTTCCTAATTTTTATTTTTCCATCTTACACTATTTGCTTTTTTAGCCTTTCCTCCTTATAAAACCTTAGCTTACTACTTACCCTATGGAAACTAAGGTTCTATCAACTGGTATCCCTTACAAAAACCTTCCTTTAAATTATATCCGACCCGTTTCGCAACGACCCAATTTATCTCAAGTCTCACTTTGTGAAGATGTACCCGTTATTGACTTGGGTTGCCCCGATCATAATCGGGTCCTAGCTCAACTTCATCATGCTTGCAAGAACTATGGTTTTTTTCAGGTTTGTTTTTGTTCTTGTCTTGGAACATTTCAATGAAATAATAAGGTGCATGTATCTTATATGATACTATGACTTGTTCACCTATGCATTGTCCCGGTATCGTAGTTAATAGTTATTGTGTAAGACCGTTTTATATCGAGAATTGTTGTATATTACCTTGTACACTTCTCCTAAATGAGGTGTATTAAGCTAATTATGACTGTTTTATGACATATAATTACTTTATTTTAAAAAAATTAATTTTATGTAGGTCATGACAAGGGGCATTTTAACTAATCAAAAAGTGCATTTGTGGGCCATAAGGATCATGTTAGGACCAATATATACAATCCTTAATGTGGCATTTAAGAACACCTGTCATGTTCTGAGATGTTTCTGACTCCCTCATATAAATTTAAAATAAATATTTAATTGGTATTTAATCATTTGTAAACCCTAAGGTAATAAAAATTACATTTCTGACAGATTACTGTCCAATCATAGGATCCATAAAACCTAATTTTAGTTAAAATAGCTTAAATATGCACATTAATCATAAATTAAAACCCTAAATAAGGTTATTTATGACTTTTTTTTTTATATTTATTTTTATTCCATTAATCATAAAGTGTCAAGAAATAAGTGCTTAATATTTATGAATTATAACTCTAATAATGTGATTCATAACTAGGATTATTAATAATAAAAATTCCAATTCAGCATTTTCGTCTCAAATTTTTTTTTTTCGTATTCTTTGTCAGGTTTATTTTAATTAAAGGTAACGAATAATTGAGACGGAGCGAGTAATCCGAATATTGTGATTTGATTATAACATTTTATGCTTATATTATAGGTGATTAATCATGGAGTATCAAAGGAAAAAGTGGAAAACATGCAAAAGATGGCAAAAGATTTCTTCAAATTACCAATTGAGGAGAAAATGAAGCTATATAGTGATGATCCAACAAAAACAATAAGATTATCAACAAGTTTTAATGTGAAGAAAGAACAAGTGCATAATTGGAGGGATTATCTTAGACTTCATTGTTGGCCACTTGATCAATATGTTCCTCAATGGCCTTCTAATCCTCCTAATTTCAAGTAAGTCCCGTTCTTTCTGTCTTAATTTCTGCTCCTTTCAATTTTACATGACTATATTCCGTTAAGTTTTATTTACGTTCAAGCAATTACGCGCAAAATTCACTCCTAATTCAACTAAAATTCACTTCAACTTAGTTTCATTCAATTTAATTCAATTAACCTTTACTCCGATTAATTCAATTCAGCTGAATTATTATTATACTTTTATCGTCCATCATTTTCATTTGTTATCATTTTTGAATATTATTACGTTGATTATTCAACTTATAATTATTACTCCATCCTAATTAATATTGCACTACTTGTCTAATTGCTTATGTCATTATGGAGTACATGCAAGCTCAGACGACTTTTCTTGTTATAGACGTGTTAACTGTTAATTCATTATTGTTAGAGTTAATCAGTGGCCACGAATTTGTCCCAACGAGGGCGAACGGGTAATGATTTAAAGAAAATTCCGAAAAAGTTGTAAAATTCTAATCACTAGAGTTAATTCTAGATATGGGATATCACAAGAACCTCGTAACACGGTCCTATATCGGTTTTATCGTGAAGTTGTCTTATTTTACGTAAATATATTATCAAACAAAATCTATTGCAATAAAAACTTACAAGATGGTTTTGGGTTGATTTTATCGCAAAATTACCTTTTATTTTACGTAAATATTTTTATAAAAATGATTCTTAATACTCGATAATAAGTTATTGAATAGTGGTTTTACAAGAAACCTATTACTTGAGTATTAAGAATCATTTTTTTTATTTAAAAAACAAATACAAGGAAATTGTCAAATTGAGAATTAGCTTTATAAAAATATTTACGTAAAATAAGAAACGATTTTGCAATAAAATCAACACAAGACCATCTTGCAAGTTTTTATTGCAATAGATTTTGTTTATTGCAATAAATTATTCAATAATTTATAAAATGATGATAAATTCTTTGTAGAATTTTAGCTAGTGTAGTACAAATTATAGTATAAATAAAAGCTCAAAATTAATAATTCATTTTATATATTGTTGATGAAAATGAACTTTTATTCACCTATAAAATTTTAACCAATTTACAACTAACGGTAATGATAATTATTACTCCGTGATATTTATACGTAGTTTATATTATTACATGCACTCTCCTCTTCGTATTCAAATACTGGATTTTTCTAACACGTGAAGCTAATTAGAGAAATATAGTTAAGAATATATCATACTTAATTAGAGGTGAAACTCATATTTACCATAATTAATGAAATAATCTTAAAAATTTCTCCCAACTTAGCTTCTTATCGTATATTGTGTATTTAAAAATCACATACATATTTAAAAACGAAAAAAAAGAGTATATTTAATAATATAAATTACGTATAAATATAAATTACGTATAAATATAAATATCTTAGAAATGGTATAAATATCTAAGAAATGGTACAACTCCGTACTTGGCAATTGGCATACACTATTTGCAGAAATTGAAAGAATAATCAAGACTAATTATAGATTTACGTCATACACTCATACGCATGCATGGAAATATGACGTTTCCATTTGATTATTATTTCCATACATGCGTATAAGTATATGACATAAATCGTATAATTAGTCTTGATTAGTCTTTTAAATTATTACTAATTATAAATTGTGACGTAATACTAATATTTTTATATACACCATACTGCTTTTACTTATATTTTTTTCACAAATTCTCTTGTTTAGATTATTATAACTCGCATATTTTCGTAATAATTTAAAAATTACACGACGACAAGTCGTATGCATGCTGGATTTTTGTTGTTTGTGGTAATTGGTATGACGCACATTAGTTATCTAATTGGCGTGACATAACATTATCACAAAACAAAATGCATGGACTTCTTGAATATGTGAGTCATATATGATATATACAACCACAATAATTGACATATCCCGATATATATAATCCCTCCATTTTTTTAATTCGTCTTTACGAGTACATTAAAAATATATAACTTTTATAATTTTTACAAATACATAGCTAAGTAAATGTATCAATTGGAGCTGAATGGAGGGAGTATAATGGTCGATAACAAACAAACCATTAACAAATCGTATATACAAATCTATCGCCTTATTCATCTAAAAATAAATATTTTAAATGAATTTATTCCTAAAAGTTTCATTTATTGATATTCACTAAATAATTGTATATAGTGAATATCAATAACGTAGTTAAAATAATACTCCCTCCATTCATTTCCACTTGGTACATTTGCTTTATGCACGGGTTTTTACGCATTGTTAAAATATTAATAAAAGTACAACAAATAGGTGTAAAGTGTAGTATTGTGTTGAAAAAGTGGGCATTAATAGTGTTTTTATAGTATTATAGTATTAAAAGTACAACCAAATAAGGAAAGGTGCAAAGTGGATTCGAATGGACCGAAATGGAATAGGTGCAAAGTGGATATGAATGGAGGGAGTAATCAATAGGCCTACACCTTTTTATCGTTAAAGAAATAAACGTCAACTTTTTAACTTTTTATATTTACAAAAATCAAATCTA
Source organism: Silene conica (assembly GCA_029255685.2). Lineage (NCBI taxonomy): Eukaryota > Viridiplantae > Streptophyta > Magnoliopsida > Caryophyllales > Caryophyllaceae > Silene > Silene conica. The sequence continues at coordinate 84,360,060 of CM055315.2, read as the reverse complement.
GCTTGATTATGTTGACAATATTTGACATTATTAAGTAAATTAGTCCACATTGGCTATTTGGCTTCTACTTTCGCGTCATTGCAACAGAAAATCAATCAACAATAATTGTAGTTAGTTAATTAGTTCATGTTATTATGTGAATAATATCTTTGATATTCAATAATACAATATTAATAATAGTGTTATTATTATACTTTGTATATGAAATATATGATATTAATTGTTTGGTGAATTGCTTACATTAATATAACCAACCACCAATAAATTGACAAGATTCGCACATGATCAAATACTATGATAGTACTAAGTACTAAATTCGGGTTGGTATTAACTCGTACGAAATAGAAAAACTTTTCATTAAAAAACCAACTTCTTTATGACTTTCTTTTATGAAAAGCTTTTTCCTATTTCGTACGAATTAATACCAACCAGAATTACGGCCCATAAAATACTTCATCCATCTCAATCATCTGCTAACTTTTATTTAAATTTCATAAATATATTAAGTTAAACAATTAAACTTTAGAAATTTACTAAATGAATACGACCGGTTATTTATATTCTTTCACGACCCAATTGTACTAGGTCACCCTATTCTGTCTATTGCATGCATTATGGCATGATGAGCCAATGACGCACACGCTACACAAGCTAGGTTGTGTAAGCATGTTCGAGTAGCTCCTTAAGTTCATCAAGTGTAATTAATAATAATGTTCAAAGTCCGCATTAGTAGCCAGATTTGCTTACGACATTTAACTTTCCTTATGAAAGCAAAGATAAATAAGCATCATAAACAAATTCGGCAACTAATACGGAGTATGGTCCAAATGAACATGCTTTGAAATGGTGGTATAATGGCAGTATATAGAAACCGTCAGCTTGCCAAGAGGGTAGCTAATGCAACCGTCATAGTTTGTAAATTAATACATATATACTCGGATATTAGGTTTATTACATGTGAAAAAATGTTTACATTTTCAATATTTTACGAGAAATATTTTAGTTAAATGTAAACAATTTATCAAAACAGAAAGAGTGTTATTACCAGAAATCCGAAATTAAATATATCTATAAGAAGTGATAAGTTTTCCTATCTTTAAATGGGCCATATTTTGCATCAAATTATCCGGTGAATTGATGGTAAGAATGAGAAAATAATAAAGAGAGGAATGAATAAAGTTAGAGATATTTTTAAAGCAAAATGCCTAACCACGTTATGAAGGCCAAACACTTTATGTTACATAAAATCATAAATTGCCTCGCAATTACGTAAACATCTATTGCCATTAAGAGTGCCGGTTTGGCTTTATTGCTAAAGCCGATTTAATAATTCTTTTTCGGGTTATTTTTTAAAAAGAATAAAAAAACAATGAGGACCGGTGTGGCTTTATTTGCGAAGGAATAGTATTTCTTGTGTTGTCGTGCATGCCTTCACGAGTAATACTACCATTTCAAAACATGTTTATTTGGACCACTCTTCGTATTTATTGTCCGATTTGTTTGACATTTAATTATCTTTGGTTTGATAAGAAAAGTCAAATGTCGTAAGTAAATCTGGCAACTACGGAGTATATATTACAGAGTATGAACATTGTTTGTCGAACATGCCTACATAACCTAGCTCTTGTAACATGTGTGTCATCGGCTCATCGCACCACAATGCACGCAATTTGGGTCGTGTTAGAATATATATATATAATCGGTCGTATAACTTGTATTCATTAAGTAATTGTAATCCTCTCCGGAAAAGAACACTAAATAATCCTTTTTTCATGAATTTAACACGGTGATTGTTGGTTGTCAAAAAAAAAAAAAAAAAAAAATAAAAAAACACGGTGATTGTTCAATGGTTTACCCGTTATATATTTGACTATGCATTTATTGGCATCTTTTGATTTCTAAAGTCTTAAATTTCACTCTTCGAAATAATTGATTTCACATGCATGTATTTTTGAATCAAACGATCACAAAGATAGTATTCCTTGCAATACTATTTGAATAATAGATTCAGAATGACAATTTCGATGTTGACATAGTTTGAATCCTGGTCACAAGTTTCACCGCTTATATTGCATTTTCATACAATATATTTCACAGGAGAGAAAGATTTGAACACGTATTGTATTATACTCGTATTTGTTATTTTCATTATAATCATGTGACCAGAGACGAAGTTAAGATAAAATTTATACCAGAGCTGAATTTTATTTTATCAATAATATACTCCGTATTACTCATCCATTAGTAGTTACGTCTATGTGAATTTCTCTAGGACACGTGTCAATTAAACATTCCTTTTTATCAATAATAGTTTTGCGTCCCCGTAAATATTTATCCTAATTAGAAATGAGGGACCCATATTTCCATTAGGGAATTTTTTTGATAAATAAAATTGGAATAAAGTATCAATTTTAATTGGACAAAATATAGGTCCCTTGTTTCTAATTAGGGTAAATATTTACGGGATGCAAAATTATTATTGACAAAAAAGAATGTTTAATTGACACGTGTCCTAGAGTAATTCACATAGACGTAACTACTAGTAGTATGTGCTTCATTGAACATTAATCTGCTTACTTTTTAATTATTCTTAAAACTTTCACCTCGGTTGTGGTCCGTCTTGCCTAGACGTAGCTTCATCTCTAATCTAATGATTAGAATGAAGATAATATGTTACGTGTTAAAATCTTCCTCTCCTATGGAATATATTGTATGAAAATACAGTATTGACGGTTTAACTGTGATCAACGGTTTAACTGTGATCAATATACGAACATTATGTCAACATCGAAATTATCATTATGAATCTATTTACTGAAATAGTATCTTACGAAGTAAGAAATACTATACTTGTGATCGTTTGATTCAAAATACATGCATATAAAATTAATTATTTCGAAAAGCGTAAATTAAGGCTTTAAAAATCAAAAGATGGAAATAAATACATATTCAAATATATAATGGGTCGACGATTAAATAATAACCGTGTTAAATTAATCGTATGATTATAAATTTATAATGACCCTCCAACGGTTTCAATTGTGACAACCGATCATTTAATAGTAGAAATCTGACTCACTATCTTTCGATTTTAAAACGTTTTAAAAATGATAATTCGACTATTAATACAAAGTTGATAACAATACCTAACTACTATGACATCATTTAAGTAGTCTAAGCATTATGGTATCTGACATCATCAAAGTTTTGTTTAGTGACGTCACACACGTTAATTCGTTATTGTTAACCGTCTTTGTTTTGGCGGCGACACGTGTTCATACGTGGTCACTTTCACTTTTTGGGCGACACATAATACATCAATCAGACCTCAATCTCAATAATTTGTGATCAAATTTGATTGATGTCTGATTGATGTATTATGTGACGCACAAAAAAGTGAAAAACGAATTAGATAGTGCGAAACCTTAACTTGTACTTTGTTTTTCAAAATATACTAGTTTTACTCCCGTGCAATTTGCACGGGTTCATTATTGAAGTTATTATCAACTAATTTAATTAAACATGTATATTATTTCACAAAAATTGTTTTTTTCTTGTTCAAATTGTGCGGTTTTATATTTTAAAAATGATATATCCAAATGTTAAATAAATTCACATATTAACTTTTATACGAAGAACTTCGTATTATGTAATGTTATTTATTTTTTGATTATAGTTATATGTGTTGCACTATGAAAATGTTGTAAGATGGAATAAAATAACTACTTTCAATATGAATATGTGATACGAATTAATATTATTTGTACTTCGCTTATTAGTTATATATAAAGCTGGATAACAATGTTTATTTTAGTGTTTTAATTAAGATTTTTTTTATTTTTTTTATTTTATTTTTGGTCATACGAAAGTTCGGTATTTTTGAGATATATACGCTAACGAAGTTAAAGTTAAGGCTTCGCACTATCTAATTTACCTACCGATGTTAAAATAAAAGAATCAGAATTAGAAATCAAATTTGATCACAAATTGTTGATTGTATCAAATTAATGAAATTTGATGGGATCAACAATTTGTGATCAAATTTGATTTATGATTCTGATTATTTTATTTTAACATCGTAAGTAAAAGTAGATAGTGCGAAACCTTAACTTTTACTTCGTTTTTCAAAATATATTATATTTGGTAGTCCATACCATTAAGTATTACTACTTTGTATTTCAAAATTGTTTTGATTTATCTCGTTTTTTTTATAAAAGAAATACAGACTTCAATTTTAAAACTTACTTTCTTGTGTTTTCCATTTTTCCTTTTCTATATTTTTGTATTTTGAGTTGTGCGATCACCCACGATTGGTTTTGAGAGTATTTGAACGATAATTCATGTGAGCCAATCCCATATTATTTTGGAATTAAGGCCCTAATGTTATTATCGTTGTTATAGTAAAATCTGGGAATTTGGAAATTGGTTCTAAATTAAGTTCCACAATTTTCAAGGTTACAGTAATTTTTACTATAATTACAATCAATTTTCAATAGCAAAATTTTACAAAAAAGGTAAAAAATGGTGTATTTTTAAGATGTTAAAAAATAAGAGAATCAGAATGAGATATTAAATTTGACGCACAGTTTTATTATAAAGCTCAGTAATAACAAGCTCAGTAGTAACAGAATAATAATGAGAAATAAAAAATGATAACTTGCAATTTGAGTTGCGTATTTTGCAAGTTATCATTTTAACTTGATTTTTCTCTATTTATATTTAAATGTGATTTTCAATTTCTATAAAGTGGAATGTCATGTAAATGACAAATAATTAGAGGAGATAAAAAAAAAGTGGAATATTATTTTCTCTACACTATACATCTGTATGGGTCAAATTTCATTTAACTTGGCATGTAGAATAAAAAATCTGACTTAATATTTGGACTTGAAATTTGAGCATTTTAAAATGGTAATTATTTATCAATATAGTGTAAATCTTTATTATATTGTGAAATAATTGCAATTTTAAAATGATTAATTTTTAAGACCAAATAGTAAGTTAAAGATAACAGAATAAAAGTTTGCATGCCATAAAATATCAAATCAAATTCAAGACATAAAGATGTATTGTAAAGAAAAAATGACATTCTAATTTTTTGTCTTATCTAATTATTTGTAATTTAGTGAGTATATGATATTCTACTTTTTGTAACTTAAACATTAAGAAAATGTTAACTCATACGGTAAGATGAGACAATTTATTTGTCATTTACATGACATTCAATTTTGATGTCTTATTTAATTGTTTAACTTGTTTATGTTTAAAGGTAAATATTTTTGTTATAAACAAAAAAGTATATTCATTTTCAATTTGTAAAGATGTTTCGGAAATTGCACGGCTTAATTTGGAAAGTTTTACTATTATATGAGCATTAAAATTGGGTATGGAAAATTACAACTCAAATGAATAAAAGTAGAGAAAAATCGAATGAAAATGGTACTAGATAGTTAAAAATTTGTACATCTCACATTAGAATATATTAGTAGTAAATAAATGTGTTTTGGATATTGTGTAACTCAGATTAAATATTTTGAGTTACATAATTTTCAACACATTTATTTACTATTATTACATTCTAACGTGAGATTTACAAATTTTTAACTACCTAGTACCATTTTCATTCAATTTTTCTTTACTTTTATTCATCGGTTGACTTTTCTAAAGATATCCGTCACATTTTGTATCCATTTTATCCATTACTCATTTTGTATCCATTTTATCCATTTCTCCACTACTCATTTTGTATTCATTTTATCCATTTCTCCACTACTCATTTCTCCACTACTCATTTTGTATCCCGTGGTCCCATTTCTCCACTACTCATTTTGTATCCATTTTATCTCACAAAATATCCGTCACAAATGATGACCCGTCGCAAACAAAACTTACTACTCTTATTTATAAACGAGGGCTTGTATGTTTAATGATATATTGATCAAGTTTCAACATATTAGTAAGTTTTAATATTTTTGACTTATAAATATGCTATTTAGAGCGCTTGGTTAATGAGATATTAAAATAGTATATTGGGTTTTATTATGCTATTTTAAAATATGTTGCTCATACCAGCATATTGGATTAACGAATTAGAATGAAAAAATTGTTTTATTTACCCTCTTAATAAAATACGAACATTCTTTTTTATATATTTAATAAATAATTTGTTCATGACCTTATATGTCCTTTTACAACGATTTTTGGTAGCTAATCTAGACTGATAATTACCAAACACCTCTAAAACAATTTTACTAAATAAGTCTAGTAGTAAAATCTGCTTGTCAAAATCGCCTTCTATCTAAAGTTGTTTATGCATATATTAATCCGCCGTTTATCAAACAAGACATAATCTATAAAGAAGATAGAGGGAGTTAAAAAAGTATAAAATGTCGATATAAATTAATTTATTTACGTATGATTTTAATTGAATTAATCTAAATGTTCATTTCAATATTAATTCCAATTTCATAAATTCGTTCAGAGATCACCTGAAATTCAGTTCTGAATTCCAATTCCCAATGTTGTTGGGAACATGAAATTGAAATTAGCATTGAAATTAAGGTCACCAACTTTTTTATTTTTATATTTACAAAAAGTCAATTCAAAGAAAAAGCATATTATACGGAAAATTTTTACAAAAATGAAAAGAATTGTAATGACTAAATATAATGACAAAATTTGCATCACAAAATAAAAATTTCTTCTAGTGGAGATTTAGTTAGTAATGAATTTACCATTTGTTTGGTTTAATCAATCGATTAAAGACTAATTACCCTTGGCAGGAATTTGGCTAATTCCGAATTCTGTTGTTTTTCAAGTATTTCAAATATTTAAATCAAATTCGAATGGTTTTCAAGTACTTCAAATATTTAAATTCGAATGATTTTATTTTTGTAATTTCAATCGTAGAAAATCCAAATATTTGAATCGAATTCCAAATCCAATTCTAAAATTGCGTTTGGAAAAACCTTGGAATTGAAATTGGAATTACATTAGAATTGTAGTTGGGCAAGACGAATATGGGTCGAGGTCATCGAATTTTTATATTTCAAAAAAATAAATATTATCACAGAAAATATTTGTGCTCGGAAAAAAATAACATAAATAATAATATTGAGATTTTTCATAACAAAATAAAACGTAAGAAGTGATGAAATTGAAATGACTGCCATATGATACGTATTTGAAAGCACCAAATTTTAACTTGCTTGGAATTGAGTCAATTCCAATTCGAAATTCTAGCGGTTCTCAAACACTTCAAAAATTTCAATTATGCAATTTAATTTCAATTCAAGGTTACCAAACATAATCCGAAATTTATTCTAATTCGTAGTGTTTTCAAACATACCTATTTCAATGCTTTTGCAACTTTAAAAATCAAATAAAACTTAGTAACCTGGTTATAATATAAAAAGAAAGGGAAAGAAGATTATCTTTAACATGTAAGAGGTCTGTCGTTAACATTGTTGAGAAACCGTCTATCTATAATTTTTGTGTATTATTAAAACTATTTTCTTCATATTGCAAAGATGTTTTATCAATATGTGAAGGGGTGGTGTTAATTTTATTTTTAATTCAAATTTAATTGGTGTCTTTGTCGACTTAGGTGGTTAATAATGGTAAGCTAACTTGGATTTATTAGTTTGCGTAAATTGTGAATATGTATTGGTCATTAGATCATTAGGGTAATTGTTATCCATTGATGATCTTACCGGATCGATGATCGAAGTATGCGTGGGTCGATGAATTCAAATGTCACCATTTTTTAATAGAATGTGATCATTTAATGATAAAATGTTATAATTAATTGTGTCAGTTTTCCGTGAAAATAATGTCAACTTTTTATGAGAAAATAGTAAATTTTATCGTAAAATGATTACATTTGATCCATTTTATTTAAGATGGAAAATAGCTTCAGTATTTGGAGCACACTTTTAATGTCTGAAAATGTCGTTCATTATAAGCTTGACGTATGTAAATTGTTGGACGATTAATACGAGGTGTGTTTATGTACAATTTAATTCATTCAATTGACAGGGCTTTTCGTTTCACAAACACGTTATAAGTTACATGATTCCATCTATTATTATACAAACTTCACGGTGTAAGTTTCGCGCATGATTGCATTTAACATTACACAAACTTTTAAGCAATGCTTACTCACTTTGAAAAAGTCCACTGCCATTTCCTAAAGAAATAAAACATTAGTACGAAGTATGATTTATTCTGGTGATTGCATTTAGTATTTATTGCATCACTGAATAAAACATACTCGATCCGTACTAATGTCTTATAAGAAATTGAAATGAGAATGAATTTTATCAAATTATGTAGGTATTGATGAAAAGTTTGTATAATGTTAGATGAAATCATGCAACCTACATTAGTATATATGGAGTATATGATTTTTTCGATGATTGAATTTAGTATTTATTACATTAACGAATAAATCATACTCCGTACTAATGTTTTTTTGTTTTGAAATTGTTAACTTTTGTTGAAAAAATACTCCATCCGTGATAGATTTTTTTATTTTATTATGTTTGTGAAATGAAAAGTTAAGTTAAATTCTCTACACCTCGTACTCTTTCTTGTTTATAATATTTGTAAACAAGAATTTGTAAACTTATTTACATTTATAAAAGCATAAAATCTATTTGAATTTGGAGAGTATAATTATTGTCCAAATTCAAATTGATTTTGGAGAACAATACTTTATTTTTAATAAATGAGTACAAGGAAATATGTTTAATAACTAAATAATTAAATAGATGAAAATACAAAGCAAAATTTGATATTATTTGAAAAACATTTTTTATGAATTGGACATACCTGGTAATGAATTTCACAAAAAAATGAGAGAGACGATTCTTCAATAACGTTATTAAAAGACCTCTCATATGATAAGGTGAGGGATCCACGGAAGTTTTTATTTCTCTATTATGTCTCTTATGAAATTAGTGAGAGACATAAACAGTCTCTAAGACCTACTGAACAAATTTTACTATATTAATACAATTTAAATAATGGGGTTGTATAAACAACTAACATAAATTCTTATTCGTGATGAGATACGTCACAATTTTGCAACAGGTCAAATATAATCTAGGAGAGATAAGACAAAAGTAAAATATATATGGAATAATATTTTAATTTGTCTTATTAACAATATGGATAATATTTAACTCATTATAAATTTGTGATAAATATGTCCATCATATTGTATCAGTTGTCATGACTTGCATGAGTTACATCCGTCAAACGTACAAAAAATATGTATAAATAAACACACCTCGTATCATCCTATGAGTTACACACGTCAAGTTTATAATGAACGTTCTTACCAGGATTCAAAAGCTTGTTCTTTGTTGTATGAGCTATTCCACGTGTAATACCATTGACTTTATTAAACATACATTTTAGTTTTTAATATTTTATGTGAAAAAAATTAGAAGGGTCATTAAAAATTGTTTGTGTTGACAAATAATTAAAAAAGGGATTTGAATTTGAAAACCATATTGCTCTATAAAAGCAAGAATTGGCAATTGATAAGCATACAAAATGTTTGTATTCTCGTATTATTAGTAGATTGATTAATCGAGAGCTCGAGATTAGGATTGATGAGCTTATGGGACGTATTTTCTTCGTCCCAAACATTTGTTTATCTTTGATTAAAACACTCATCGAGGATAAATAAGGTAAACAAATGATTGAGACAAAGAGAATACGTATTATTCACTTGCCTATTGACATAGATGAGAACATTGCTAATCGAAACATTTCTTCTTGTAAATTAGTGACATTTCGGGTATATATCATAATTTCATTACGACAAAGTTGTCGAAAAATTCAGGTTGTGCCACCCCAAGTCACTGTATTAAACATATATCTTTTTATTGTATTTTTATCAGTTTCCGTCCTAGATCGCTGTATATGATTGCTTATTCCATAGCAAAGTCTGCTAGGAATTAACATTCATATTCTTTTTCTGTACTTTGCCAAGAAAAAAAATTGTCGAAAAATTAGCTTATGCGGAAATCTAAGGTGAAACTTATTACAAGACCGCCGAGAAAAAAGCGAGAATCTTATTCCGATGCACAAATTGAATAGTCGATTGGGTAACAAGTTACATATTGTATGAACTTGGCAGGGAAATCGTGAGCAACTATTGTACTGCAGTTCGAGAGCTCGGGATTAGGATTGAAGAACTGATATCGGAGAGCCTGGGCTTGGAGAAGAGCTATATACCCAATGCCGTAGGTGATCAGGGACAGCACATGGCTATCAATTTTTACCCGCCGTGTCCTGAGCCGGAAATGACATACGGTCTGCCTGGTCATACCGACCCCAATACCCTTACCGTACTTCTACAAGACCTGGAGGTGTCCGGCCTTCAAATCCTCAAGGGCGACAAATGGGTAGCTGTCAAGCCGCAGCCCGACGCATTTGTCATCAACATTGGAGACCAGATGGAGGTTTGATTTTAATTTAATTTCGAAATTGACACAAAATATATAAACCAATCACTCCACCTGGCACAAATAGTGACCCCTGTCCCATTTCATGTCTCATCTTATTTCCTGTTCCCTTATCCATGTGACACCTCATCGGAATGATATAAATTGTCGCCAATTTATTATATCAAGGATGATGTGTCACACGATAAAGGTAATGAGACATAGATGGTACATAAAAGTGGGATGATGACAATTTCTTCGTCCCAAACATTTGTTTATCTTTGATTGAATAATCGCCAGCACATAACATATGTAAGTAAATGATTGAGTTAGATTGAGTATATTCATGACGTTCGTTTAAAACTAATTCGGAACAATACAGGCATTGAGCAATGGAATATACAAGAGTGTCTGGCACAGAGCAGTAGTGAACACTTCCACAGCTAGAATATCGGTGGCTTCATTCCTATGCCCGGCCGAGGATGCAACAATCAGTGCCCCACCCGCCCTCCTGGCGGACGGATCACCGGCTGTATACAAGGGTTTTACTTATGCTGAATACTACAAGAAGTTTTGGAGTCGGAATTTGGATCAAGAGCACTGTTTGGAGCTGTTCAAGAATCAAGAGGGTTAGGTTTGCTTGGAAGAAATTACCGTTAGTTTTTTGTTTGGGGTAGTTAATTTTGGAGGGAAAGTTAAAAGAGGGGGAAACAAGGGAAAAATATGTGTTTGTTTAGTTAGCTAAATGTGATTAAATAAAGGGTCCCTCCCCTCCAAATAAAGGGCAAGTGTATGGGTGAGCGTAAGTTGTAAGGACAAATCTTCGAGTACTATTAATGTGGCAATATATATCAATTCAGTTGTTAGGGTGAGAATAAATTACTTTAGTTTATATAAAGTCGAAGAGAAAAATTTCTTTATTTTACTTCCGCTTTGGTATTCGATCACAATCCGCTCCTAATACACGTAAGTATTGACGTGGATGCTTTAATATCATAAGTCTAAATGCAAATCCAGATGTAAGACTAAATTTCTTTATGTACCAAATATCTATGGTACCAAATCTTACAAAATAAGAAATCCCAATGATCACATTTCACATCAGTTATACAACACTCTAACACAACATCACCTAAACCCTGAAAAACATCAAACATGTCAATTAAATCCAAAATCTCCATCATTTCTCATCTAAAAAACTAAGTTTCCCGTCAAAAAATTCCCAAATTTTTGAATCGCAAACAAAATCACAAAATGGGTACTCCAAAATCAAACAATTCAATCCTAATAGAGAGAAACTGCATCGATATTGATGTATCACCATAAAAACGATATGAGAGTACATAATACAACGATACTTAATTTTCAAAAAAAATAGAAAATTCCAATGATCACATTTCACATCATAATTCACACACTAACATGCCTACACTCCTACACCAATTTTATGAAATAATTACAATTATTAAATCGTTACAAAATTAAACCTGAACCAAATATATACTCCCTCCATTTTTATCCAAGTTATACATTTCTTTTTGCACGTTTGCCAATGGACGTTTTACGTTCTTAATATCTTTAGCTACGTACTTGTAAAAATTATAAAAATGATATATTTTCAATGTACTCGTAAAGACGAATTAAACAAGATCCCACATGAATATGTTTTTTCTTACGTATTGAGAAAAAATTGAAATTGAAGGTTAACTTGTGAATAGTGTACAAAAACCTTATGTATCACTTGGATAAAAATGGAGGGAGTATAAGTAATGAAGTTTCATTTTTCCAAAAAAATGGAGATTAGACCGATTTTAATTTCTAAGGCACTAGTATATTACCGTACAAACGATATGACAGAATAAAATACTATTGTACTCAAATTTCAACAAATAAAAAATCCCAACAGCCACGTTGGTTTCATAATTCACACACTAACAAGGTGACATCACACCAAAAATTTTATGAAATAATTACAATTATAAAATCTGCACAAAATTTATTCTGAACCATATATAAGTAATGAAGTTCATTTTTCTAAGAAAATGGAGACCAAACCGATTCTAAAGTATTACTTCTAATATACTCCCTCCTATTCCCAATAACTGACCCATTTCGGGTTGGGTACGGGAATTAAGGAATTCATTTGTTTAATGTAAAGTAATGTGTGGGGTGGGAAGATTGGAGAGAGGGAATGTATTATTGATTATTATTGTGAGTAGAGGTGATTAAAATAAGTAATGGTGTGGGGTAAGGTGGGGTATTGTTGTGAATTAAAGTGATTAAAATAAGTGTAAACATTTACCAAAAATAGACAATGGGACATTTAGGTGAATAGACGGGAATGGACAATGAGACAGTTATTGAGAATAGGAGGGAGTACTACTTTACAAATGATACGACATAATAGAGTATTACCGTACTCAAACTTCAAAATATAGAAAATCTCAACAGTCACATTTCATATCGCAATTCACACACTAACAACACACCACCAATTTTATGAAATAGTTCCAATACTAAATCGTCAAAAAATTTAATCTGAACCGTATATAAATAATAAAGTTCCATTTTTTTAAACAAAATATAATACTAGTGTACTCAATTTTCAAAAAATAGAAAATCACAACGATCATATTTCAAATCAGTCACAATGCACCGACACCAAATCACCTAAACCCTGAAAAAACATCAAATATTTCAATCAAATTCAAAATTTTAATAACAATCACATTTCACCTCACTCATACAACACTCTAACACAACATCACCTAAATCCTGAAAAAACATCAAAACATGTCAATCAAATCCAAAATCTCCATCATTTCTCATATAAAAAACTAAGTTTCCCGTCAAAAAATTCCCAAATTTTTGAATCGCAAACAAAAATCACAAAATGGGTACTCCAAAATCAAACAATTCAGTCCAGATTTATTCCGTAAAAATGATATGACTGTACAGAATACCTACATTACTTAAATTTTAATAAATAAAAAATCTCAACGATCAAATTTCACATCTCAAATCAGAGACTAAAACACTGGCACCTATGGCTGTTAATGAGACGAGACAGCTCGCGAGCAACTCGAGATCAGCTCGGTCAAAGCTCGGCTCGTGTGAGCTCGACTCGAGATCGGGCTCGGCTCGAGAGCTTAATGAGTCAAGCCGAGCAAAGGCTGGCTCGACTCGAAAAGCTCGCGAACGGCTCGAACATTTGAGATTACATAATATATTAATCATATTTTATAAAAATATGCTCATATTTTATAAAATTATTTTATCATTATTATATCTTTGTATCATATATATCAAATATCTTGTTGTTGATTTACTAAATAGTTTTACATATAATCTTCGAACCTTGTTATTGAAAATATCGGAAGAAAAAATTAAAAAATAAATAATTTTATATAGGCTCGATTTGGCTCGAGTTAGGCTCGAGCTCGTGTAAAAGCTCGCAAGCTTTATAACGAGCACATTTTTTTCGAGTTCGGGTAAGATCGGCTCGAGCTCGTGCTCGAGTTTTGGTAATCGAGCACAAGCCGAGCAAGGCCGAGCTCGGGCTCGGCTCGGCTCGTTAACACCCCTACGAGTGGCACCACACCAACAAGTTTATAAAATAATTAAAATCATTAAATCCTCATAAGATTTTATCTGTACCGTATATAAGTAATGAATGTCCATTTTTGTAAGGAAATGGAGAGAATAAGAAACGATCTTGGTATACTACCGTAAAAATGATACGACAGTACAAAAAAATTCAAAAGATAGAAAATCTCAACGGTCACATTTCACATGACAAAGTCACAGACCGACACATCGACACCACACCAACAATTTTATGGAAATTACAATTATTACATTGCCAAAAGATTTAATCTTGATTTGCACCGTATATAAGTAATGAAGGTCCATTCTTCAAGCAAATGGACAAAGAACCGTAAAAATGATATGACAATATAGAATAAGTACGATACTTAGATTTGAAAAAAATAAGAAATCACAATGGTTACATTTCACAACACAAGTCCAGACTCGTACATTGACACTAAAGCATGAATTTTATGAAATCATTACAATAATTAAATCGTTGCAAGATTTAATCCAATTAGAGGAGTATACAAGATTCAGAGCTTTAGAATAAAAAATTTGAGCTTATATTATATTTTACGAGTTTTATTGAAAAGAATCTGAGCGTCTTTATAAACAAATTATAAATCAAAACATTATATTGAAACTCAAAAATAATACATATAAACCCATATATTTTAATTTTAACACTAAAAAATCATAGTGCAAGAAAAAATTGTTAAAAACTCGAAAAACTTATTATAAAATCTGCACAAAATTTAATCTGAACCGTATATAAGTAATGAAGTTCATTTTTCTAAGAAATTGGAGACCAAACTGATTCTATGGTATTATTTCTAATATATTACCGTACAAATAATACGAGACAAAGTAGAGTATTAGTGTACTCAAATTTCAAAAAGTAGAAAATCTCAACAGTCACATTTGACATCGCAATCACACACTAACACCACACCATCAAGCTTATGAAATAATTCCAATACTAAATCTACTAAATCGTCAAAAAAATTAATCTGAATCGTATATAAATAATAAAGTTCCATTTTTTAAAACAAAATATATTTCTTTCTATTCTAAATAAGAGTCCCAATTTTTATTTCCGTCTAGTTACAATAATGTCCCATTGTTCATTTTTGATAAACTTTTATAGTTAATTTAAATCACTTTAACTTGCAAAAATACCTCACCTTAATCTACAACACAACTTATTTTAATCACTTTATCTATAATATTAATCAATAATAATTTTCTCAATTTCAATCATCTTACCTCATACAATACTTTATGGAGTACGGAGTATTATATAATTCGATTATTTAAATATTGTGTTATTGTCTAATTGGGTATCTTTGATAGACTATGACTCTAGGAGGGATTCTATTCAGTCAAATACTAATGTACTCAATCTTCAAAAAAATCTTCAAAAAAATACAGTAGAAAATTACAACGGTCATATTTCAAATCAGTCCCAATACCCTGACACCAAATCACCTAAACCCTGAAAAAACATCAAATATCTCAATCAAATCTAAAATTTTAACCATTTCTGATCTAAAAACCAGGTTTTCCATCAAAAAATTCTCAAAACTTTCAATCGCAAACAAAAATCACGAAAATGGGTATTCCAAAATCAAACGAATCAATCGAGATTCGTTCATCAGATGATGATCAATCCCCAATTAGAGCCATATTCTGCTTAAAAAACAGGACAGACAACATTAAAAAGATTGAAGAGGTTGAAGATTGTTTTATCTTAGATTTTGATCCTTTTGAACCGTCTCCTGTTTCCAATCTCAAGTTCTCGAAACTCGTCTACGACAACGACGACAATGATCTTAGTCTTATTTCCGAAAAGGGTCAGGTATATATATACAATCCGTCTTGCTTGTGATGGTCACAAGCTTGTGAGTTGTGACGGATTTAGCCCGTCGAGAATTGGTAATATACATATTAGCCGTTGGGATCCTCTGTCCCATTTTCGTGTGCCGTCTTGTATCCCACTATATATTACGGAGTAGTACATTACTCTTTTGTCGAAATTTGTATGACAATCTTCTTTGATTTCTTGCTTGAAATTAATTATGGTCGCAATGAAGAAATATTTAGTGATTTTTTAGTCAATTTAGGATTATTGTTGAGTTGGGTTTGATCAATTGATTTGGGGTTATTGAATGAAACTTTTTGGGCTGTTTTTGAATCACTAAGACCATCCGTAAGCAAGGTTGATAGGGAGGTCGATAGGGGTCGAGTCAAGTTAATTGTAATTAAGAAATAGATTAGGATTGACTCAAGTCGAATTGAGTCTCAATTCGACTCAATTTGAAGTAAATTGACCCAACAATCCACCTAATACGTGGCATATTGTAATTGGTTCCAAGCATTTAAGAAATGTTGGAAAGTGAAAAATGATTGGGTTATTGACCTAGGTCGTGATTTTTGTTTGGGAGGATTTAGGTGGGTTAAGGTCAATCAGGTCAATTGCATATTAGACCTCAATTGCATATTAAGGTCTAATATGCAATTGACCTGATTAAATTGATTTGTTGCTTGAGAATGGTCTAATTGTATCTATGTAGATGAAAATTGGCGGTCTCATGATAATCTTATCGCGAGATGTCACATAATGTAGACGGTTTTACACACGACTTACTTTAAATTGTTTGTTGTATGTAGGTGGCATGTAGAGATTACCCACATCCAAGGCATCTCTGTGTGAAATTCCCATTTGATAAGACTCCTCATGAATCTCATTGCGAAATGGTAAATAAATTTACCTTCTACCAAAATTTGGGAACTTTTCACTTTTGTTGTCGCGTTACTGTCGCTCTCAATCCTGGAGAAAGGGGCACTGGCCCACTGCGCGTTTACAACGCTGCAGCGAAACAGTGTCATATCATCATAAAGAACTACTTACATTACTGTTAACTGATGTTCGGGTATTTGTGAATGATTTTGCAGTGTTTTTGCTACGTATGTGAAACAGAAGCCCCGTGCAAAGGATGGACTACAGGCTTGAAGCATTGTGATGCTACTAGCAATGGTGAAAAAATTTGGAAGACATTGAAAGATAGTTGTGGGAAATGTTAGGAATTTGTCAAATTTTCTTCTCTTCCAAGGATTTGAAATCGAATTCAAGCTCAGAATTTGAGTTGAGCATAGCGGAAGTACTTAGAATTGGATGTGCCTGGAATTGTAATGTAGATAATTAAGCAGAAATAGACGCTGTTCTTGTCGATTCTTCCAATCATATGGTCGATTCTTCTGCGATGTCAAAATTATAGGTTGGAAATTCTCGATGTCTATCAACTCAGCAAGCCGACATCTTTGGAGGCCTGTTTATACTTGCCCTTGATTACATCAAATTGAAAGCTCTGCACAGAAAGGCCCTGTTCTTTTCGGTTGAAACGAGCTGAATTGAATAAATTAGAGTAGAGCTTAATTGAACTAAATTGAGTGAAACTGAGGTGGAGTGAATTTAGTTGAATTAAAAGTTACTTTTGTGAGTAGATTAATTGAAAATAATTGATTGAACGTAAATAAGACATAACTGAATACAAACAAATAAAATTGAAAGGAGCTGAAATTAAGCCAGAAAGAACAGGGCCAAAGTCAGAAAGGTACTTTGGTAACAGCATGGGATGCACCAAACAGAACACGCCTGTCGCAGCCTCGCGAGTGCAAGTACCATTACCTTTCTCATACAAGAAAATTAGAATCTCTAAAAGATAAAACACAGAACTGTGACGTCCGACTTGATATTACTGTCAACAGAGTAGAATCACAACCGACATAGAGCACGCGTAAGCTACCATGCTCGTTTCATACAAAATTTTAACTCGGGCTGACATTGACTAAATTCCTAGCGAGCCCACTACATGTCTACATTTCAAAATATTCCACCCTAGAAGTCAGAGACTAGTTCAATTAGCTATTGATTTACAGTTGGGAGGTCATCTCGGGCCAAGAAAGGAAGCTTGGGTTGTTAAGATCAGCATGCTGGCAATATACTGGTGTTTCCTTGAACAGCTTTATAGCAGTGTAGGCTGCAAAGAGGAAGCTTCGACTTCGAATCACGATACTTGTACTCATTTGTGCAATTTGGTCCGACGCATTTCTCACGTGGAGGAGGATATCTGGGCACAGATTAACGGTTAGTCAGATACACCAGACTTGCTCAGCACTACCGGAAAGGCAAAGGAAACATTTCTTAAGTTCGCGAGACCAGTCCCTTTTCCCTTCTCACCTGAATTTAATAAAATTTACCCACCTAAAGATAAAGTACTGAACTGCATATAACGTGGTTTTACATACAGCATAATTGTAAACCCGGAGGTTACTTATTCAGATATATGACATGTAACCGTGAAATACGCATCAGATAATCTGTTATCGTCAGATACACAGAACTCGTTTTTGCATCCCCCAGAAAAGTAAAGCTAACATCCTCTAAGTTTATGAATCCCTTCTCACACGAATTTAATAAAAGCTACCAACTTACCCATCGACAGAAAAACACACAAGTTTATATAATGCGGTTTTACATACAACATAATAGTAAACGCGGGCGTTATTTATTCAGGTACAGCTGTAATAGGCAGTCACTAAAAAGTTCTTCTGTAAGGGTATTTGGATAAATGACATGCAACCGTGAAATCTCCAAATGTAAAACAGCCTTAAAAGCGACTTTGTGCAGAAAAGAAAGCAGAACACAAGCAACAAAGACCTCAAGGATCACAAGAGCATCATACCTGCATGCCAAAGAATTGAATATCTTAGGTAACCCCAAGTCTTCAGAGAATGTAAGGACAGTTCCTTTCGGACTCATGCTCAATCTTATTGTATTGGGTCTCAGTGTTGCAGCCATGTCGGTCTTCTCCTGCGTATAAACTACTGTTAACACATGGTGCTTTCAAGCGGACAGACACACAGCAGATAAGCAGAACACTTAAGTAATCACCTGGGCCAATACTTCCTGTTGCTTCTTCAGCTTATCTTCTTTCTTCTTCCTGTTTGAGTCTTGTCCAAGTATTTTTCTAATTGCTTCAGCCTATGACACGTGCTACATGAATTAAGACCTAATCCACGGGCTCTCAGTGACTTGCATAAGATGGTCTCATATATCAGACCAACAAAATCCTTACATATTCCTAATTCAGTTGTAGTGGTATTTATGGGATTGGTCTAATATGTAAGACCATCTTATATAAATTTCGTTGTTGTTCTAAAAGAATAATGCGGCAATGGCAAACCTCCGCCTCCTTAGCGGCCCTGTCTGCCAGTAATTTGCGCCTTTGAGCAATTTCAGCTTTTCTCAACTGGTTCTCCACTGCAGACAACTTTTGTTCTGAAATGTTCAATAACTTTTCATTAATACTGAATGCAAATGAACTGAAATCAAATGGTTCCCTACGATGTCCTATATTTGCTCAATGTTAGTCACTGTCTACATAATGCCTTTTCAATCAACGAACTGCAAAAAACGTACCCTCTACGCTTCAAGGTAGACTGTATTGACATCTTAACCCTAAGTCAAGCAAAGATACTAGAGCAGACATTGGGACTTCACGCATCCCCATGGATACGCTACATTTTCTTGTAATTCAATTTTCATGTAAAAATGCTAAAAAGGAAATGCAGACTATTGGATAGGACAAACTAAAGAACAGGTAAACTATTTGCAGAGAAAGGGGGAGTAAGCTTCAATTATCAATTCACTTGTTACAAGTTACTACGTTAATATTTAGTAAAATTAGGAGATATATCAGGATAAGATGGTTACTTTTGGAAGGGGCGTCAGGCAACCCATTTGGAAATTCAACTAGACCAACAAAATCAGGACATTCAAGAGCTCGTCTACGTGTCGTCATGGTCATCTCAGCGCCTGACACTGAAGGAAGATCAGCAAAATCTTCTTCATCCCTTGTACTATTGAGCTCATCATCTAATGGTATCTGCCTTTCAAAGTCATTATCTTCCTTAAGTCTTGACTTCTTTCTATGATCTGTTCTGTGATCTCTCTTGTCACTGTGTTTGACACCCATTAGCCTTGCAATTCCTTTTGTTTTCTGTCTACTTTCCTCCTGCCTGTCACCACAACCAGAAGTAACCTTATAGGCTTTCAGTTTTTTTAGGTATCGAATTTCCTCATCATCGTCTTCATCAAATCCATCGTCAAAGGCATGTTTGGTAGCAACTTGTTTGTAGTCCATTGAGGATGCTTGAGGCTAGCACAAGCAACAAAGAGTCCTATCATGCCGCTTGCTTAAAATATACTCCTATGTTATAGATACCCTAATAAGGGTGTATTATTACATATTCATATCAGATTAGGCAACCTTAGAGCACTACACAAACCCTCATAAAATACCTGGTTTTCATGAAGCCCGCCATCAGATGTAATTTCCGAGCTGGATTTAGTATGAAGAGTACGCGTGACTCCACCTAGTTTAAGTTTCAACTTCTTGACCTTTCTTTCGTTTCCTGGAACACTCGGTTCGAGTACCTGAAGTCATATCACCTTTGTTATACTATCACAGTTAATGATCACCCCAAAGGAAACTAAAACTTTGAGAACCTGGCCACATCCCAGAACTGACCTTTGAGTTATACATGTTAATGTCTTCATGTAGTCCGCGATCCATGGGCGATACTGGCGACATGAAAGCATTATGGGGATGGTTGAATGGCTTTGGATTAGAATGTGGTCGCCTACGGGAGGTACTTCTCTTCCTCCTTGAGGTAGAAAAGCAGGTGCTGATTGACCCACTGAGTGCTTCCATGAGGGGAATGTAGGGAGGTAACTCAGTTTAGAAGTTAAAACTGATTAAATGAGCGATATAGAAGCGCAACTATAGCAACCTGCGTCCGCAGAAGAACACTGATAAATTTAAATTTCAATAGAGGAAGTTGGATGGAAAGCAATGACAGAGGCACGACTATGTAAATACTAAATATAGTAAGCAAAAAAGCGTGTCATCAATTGTATTAGGATATTCAACTACTGCCATCTTAGCCAGGTTAACATCATCATAATTCATCTAGTAAAAGGGAAAAAATGAAATACTTCCAACACGGTTTCAAACTACCGCATCCAACAAGTTTTCATAGGCATAACTCTATACTCTATAGCATTATCCTACTTCTGTATCCATGTACTGAAATTAACCATGCATATCATTTACAAAACAAGAAGGTTACACAGTTACGTAGATGTAAAAGACGCTTCAAAGGTTTGAAGGTTGGAAACGCTTCATCAATTGTCATTACTCACAGTTTATAAAGTATAGAGCATGATTAAAAGAATAACATGGCATTAGGGTAAGCATTTCTACAACAAGGAGCTATGTATGGAACTACAGAGAATTATAGTAGAAAAGGTTTTGTTGACAACTACAGAGAATTATCATTGAGAAAAAGGGAGATAGTGGAGTTATGTCTGACAAAAACATGCCCTTTTGCTATTTAACCCCCCACCAACCATGGATCGCGCAGGCACAAGGCTCACACCATCATTTCCACAACACCTTAAGTGCACCTTCTGCATGTGATGCAGCTAACACTCTGCAATTCCTGTATACATTTCTTCAAGGTTTTGTTTAGTATACCCTTCCGTATGTCTCATTATCCCCGCCATCTAATTCGTCACATGCTATCCCTTTGAAAATCCATCAAAAGGGTATCAACGCAAAAAGTTCTATAATAGAAACCTAAATTTGTTTGCTTCGTTGCTGTACCTTACACCTTTGAAACTAAGACCTACACTCACATGCGTGTGCGTACACACACGACACACTCACTACCTGTCACAGCCTCAAAACAAAATGAGCCACTACACTGAGGGGTAAATACAAAGAATTTGATAAACCTATTCATCTTCATTAAAGCAGGAAGAGGCAAGCTACAATAATTTCAAGAAGAGCATCCTCACACCAATGTATCCAAATAGCTTAAACCGACACGATAAAGGATAATGTGGGAGCTCTGTCGTCGACTATAAGTAAAACTGATATATTCCGAATCAAAACCATCACCAACTACTGCAGAAAAAGCAATTAAAGCCTCCACATCGCGCACATGAACCACCCAATATACCAATTACTAAAGCAATTTACCATATTCCTTCAGTAATTCGCCCCCTAACGAAAAATCATGGCTCCGCCACTGGTCACAAAACTCAAACTTCACATGATTAAATGATGTAGACAAACCCACAACCCAAACCCTAGTAATAATCACACTTTACTTTCCAATAATAAAAATAAAAAATCAAACCAACTAAACATAATCCAAAATTATACAACAACCCAGTTCCATAAATACAATCAAAGCTAAAAAAAGTTGAAATTTAAACTAAAAACTCTAGCTAAATAGTTGAATTAATACTAAAATTTACAGAGAAGCAAACCAAGATAATTAATGGGTAGTTGGAATTAGAAGTTGTTAGTTCTTACCTTGTGGGAGCATTTCAAGAAGATGGTAAATGAAACCCTAGACTATGGGTAAATGGAGAACTGGTAAAAATCAAGCAAAAAACACAAGTAAGAAAACACTACCCAGAATGGTGGTGCGATATCGTCGTATTAAGGAAAATAAACTAACGTTAAATAGTAAAGATCGAGTCTTTGATTTCACTAAGTCGATAAGCTATTAAGCCATACGGTCGATACGGCAGTACCCGATATGCCATAGCGAGTTTCATTTGCATTTGGGGAATTGGGTTTTTAGTGTATACTCCCTCTATTCATATCCACTTTGCACCTATTCCATTTCGGTCCATTCGAATCCACTTTGCACCTTTCCTTATTTGGTTGTACTTTTAATACTATAATACTATAAAAACACTATTAAGGCCCACTTTTTCAACACAATACTACACTTTACACCTATTTGTTGTACTTTTATTAATATTTTAACAATGCGTAAAAACTCGTGCATAAAGCAAATGTACCAAGTGGAAATGAATGGAGGGAGTATTTTGTTTCGGGTGAATTATACGGGTTGCTGTGATTCAGAAGATCTAGACCTATTTTTTAAAGTTCTTTTTAGAGTTTTTTTGTCAATTACCACCTATTGAGTCCTAAGTTTTACAAATTACCACCTATTGAGTTCATTTTTGTCAATTACCACCTCATTTGCCATATGTTGACGGAATTTTTTTATTTATCGTCTCGACTACATTTTATCGACTCTCTATTATTTACAATGACTAAACTACCCTTACCAAATATTATACATTAATCCTTGAAAACACAAAGAACAAACAAATATAAAAACTTCCAAAAAATATAAAAACCACGACTAACAAAAGTCAATCTTCAGAAAAGCAAGAATGGAAACAAGGTATTAAAGCCAATTGAAAATTTGTCTAGAAAGAGAATTGGAGCAGGGAAGCTTTTAGAAGGTTTGGGCGCGCGCACCGCTACTCTGCTTTTATTGCGCTATTCATTCGAATTTCAGGTATGTTGAACTAATTCGACTAAAATTAGTATATTCCTCAATTTTAATGCTTAACCCTAATTTTAGTTGATTGTGTGATTGATACCAAATTTGATCAAAAGCCTAATTTGTCTTAATGTTTACATAGTTCTGGGAATTTTAATTTGTATAGCTAGTTATTCAATAATTTGTCTTAATGATTTTTAACGGTAAGACGATCAATAATTGTGATGACACTGTACTATTTTTTTTTTAAAGAATTATCTTATTTTAAGATGTCAGATACTATCATGGGGGTAAAGCTTGAGGATAACTGGACAAAAGAAGTTTCAGTTAGGAGAAGCCCCAGATTAGCCAGAAACCCTACTTTGTCACCTGTTGTTAGAGTGGAGAAGCTGCAAGTAAGGAGAAAGTTGTCAACAGTCCTTGACAAAGAAAAATCAAATGTTATTATTGAAGAGTTGAATGATGTAGGGGACTTATTGGAACCAGGCGACTTACTTGAACCTTTTATTGATGAAGAGGGATATGATGAAATGGGCAAGGAGTACTGGAGTGATGACAGTAATCTTAGCCAATTTGATGTAGGTGACACTGAAGTTGGTGGAGATTTAGTAGAGGAGGAAGAATTGTTTGATAATGGTCCTGATGAAAATCTTATTGATGTTGTTAATAAAAATATGAATCAGTCGTGTCTAAGGGCAAGGGTTGGGAAGTCCAAGTTGTTTAATGTAGATGATTTGGATGTAAGTGTTGGTGATGAACTTGATCTTAACTCAGATGACGACAGGAGCCTGGCTGGTTCAGGGGATGAGGGTGACTCAAATGATACTTTTGACCCTTCAGTTGACTTTAAGAAACCAATTGTTCTTAAGAAAGGATTGAAATTCCCTTCTGTTGAGGTGTATAGGACAGCAGTGAGGCAACATGCTATTGAGAATGGATATGACCCATATTTCTATCACAATGAGAGTGCTAGAGTAACTATCTATTGTAAATATAGATGTGAATGTCCTTGGAATGCGAAAAGGTCAAGATTGCCTAAGTGCACTTGTAAGGCCAAGAGAAGGTGTGGGTATAGGTTATATGCTACTAGATTGGATGATGGGCTCACATTTCAAATTAGATCATTGAACTTGGAGCATGTTTGTGCATTCACAACAAAAAATAGGATGGTGACTTCAGAGTACATTGCTGAAAAGTACTTGGAAACTTAGAGAAATGACCCAAATTGGAGTTTGATTGGGGTTCAAAGTAGAGTTAAGTTGGACCTTGGTGTTGATGTAGGCTATCATAAGTGTTGGAAGGCTAGAGCAAGGGCAAAGATGATGATACATGGTGATTCAGATGGCCAATATAGTAGGGTATGGGACTATGTATTTCAAATTAGGAAGTTCAATCCAGGTTCCTCGGCTTGTGTTAAAGTAGACAGGATTGACAAACCTCCTTTCATTTTCCAAAGAATGTACAGTTGCTTGGCGGCTTGCAAAGAAGGGTTTGTTAAAGGGTGTAGGCCCCTCCTTGGGGTTGATGGCTGTCATTTGAAGGGTCAGTACCCTGGGATGTGTTTAGTGGCTGTGTCAATGGATGGGAATAATAATATATTTCCAGTTGCATGGGCGATTGTTGAGGTGGAAAATGCTGAGACATGGCAGTGGTTTTTGGATTTGCTAGTCAGAGACATTGGCTCAGATGAAGGGGATGGCCTAACCTTTATGTCGGATAGGCAAAAAGGGTTGCTTGAAACTATGAATGTGGTGGTGCCTAGAGCAGAGATTAGATTCTGCGTTAGGCACATATGGGCCAACTTCAAGCTACAATTTACTGGCATTGGCTTCAAAGAGAACTTCTGGAAGGCTGCTTGGGCAACAACAGAGGTAGTCTAAACTTTGCTACCGACTTTCTATATTTTGATTTTATTTTGTAACTGACCTTCATACTAACACTCTTCTATGCTACTAAATAGGCCGAGTTCAATTCTCAAATGGCGGAAATCAAATATCTCTCCGAGGGAGCTTACAACTACCTCAATAGAATACCCACCAAGGCACTGGAGCAGGCATGCTTTTTCAACCAACTGTAAAAGTAGCATGATCACCAACAACCTTTGTGAGTCCTTCAATGCTGTGCTGAAAGATGCAAGTGACAAGCCTATTCTTACATACATGGAATGGCTGCGAAGGTATGTTATGAAAAGAACTATGAGAAAAGAGAAGGAGCTGATAAATATGATGAGGATTTTATGCCATACATTGACAAGTGTTTCAAGAAAATGTACAGTGAAGTACGATATGCCAAAGTCCACCCAAGTCAATCAACAAACTTTGAGGTTCATTACAAAAGTGGTAATTTTACTGTCAATTTGGTTGAACAAAAATGCAACTGTAGGCATTGGGAGCTAAGTGGTATACCGTGCATCCATGCCATGACATGTATTGTAAATCAAAGGCTCATTCCTTTCAATTATGTCAATGATGCTTATTCAAAAGAGAAGTATTTACTTGCTTACTCATGTGCCATTAGTCCAATGCCTGGTGTAGACCAATGGGAAAAGACTGGTCTTGATGAACCCTTACCTCCCGTCTCAAGGAGGATGCCTGGAAGGCCTTCTAAGAAAAGAAGAAGAAAAGAGCCTGGTGAAGGAAGTCAAGTGAAAAGAGTGAAAAAGGCTCACAAATGTTGGAAGTGTGGAACATTAGGCCATAATAAGAAAAGTTGCAAGAACACTACTCCACCTCTCAAACAAAAATCCAAGGGTGGTAGACCTGAAAAGGATACTTCTTGGGTTAGAGCAGCAAAAACAAAAGCACAACAAAAAAGAGAAGCAAGGGCACGTGATCAGGCTGTCTTAAGCCAAATTGGAAGTCAACCACACATTGAGTAGCCTATTAGTTAAATTAGTTAGTGGTCGTTTAGTTTAAATCTAGGTTATTTTGTATGTTTATTCTGGATCAAGATGAACAAGGATTATTTTGTATGGTTATTACTCAACCGTGAAACAAAGATTCGGAAAATTTTAGTAAAATGATCGACTTTTTGTGGCATAAATTCTTCTGCAATTATCGAGCTTTAAATTTCTATTCTGCATGATTTTTTGTGTGTGAATGATCGTCTGTTGGGTCAGATTTTCTGAGTGTGTGAATTAATTTTATGTGGATAGTCAGGGTGTGATTTTTGGTTTGTCCTTTATCGTAGAGCAGGTGTTGGGCATGAGCAGAAGTTTTGTGCATCTGCTGGCTCCTATCTAGTTTGGAATTGTGTGAATTAGGTTGGCTTAGTGATGCGTTAATTGACGCAGAATAAGGGATACAGTTCTGGTCTGAGTGTATGAGCAGACTGCGGGACTGCGCTCTGTGTGAATCTGCAGTCAGTGTGCTTACTTCATCAGTTTGCACGCATAGTTGCAAAATTTCAGAAAAAGTTTGCAAAATCCTCAACTTTTGAAGTGGCCAAATGATGAAGATGATAATGACCCATGTGGTAATAATTGGGAACTTGTGTTTTGTAATTCAGATCAGGGACAACAATCTGTCGTTACTAGGCTCGCTGAAACTTTTGGATACTTGGCACCTGAATATGCTGGTAAGCTAACATCATTGGTATAGTTTAATTTTTGTCTTTTGTCTGTGCTTATTTTGCTTCTAAAGTCATGTACCTCCACTAGCTTAATGACGGAACTATGACAGACTCAAGGAGCACAATGAGCATTGGTGGGCGTAGTCTGGCTAGTGAAGATTCTGATGGGCTGACACCAAGTGCCGTGTTTTCACAGATCATGAATCCAAAGGGACGTTAATCCTAACAACGTCCAATGAGTTGTGACTGAGGGTTTGGCAGTCGACGTTGTATTAGCCAACTGTAAGAAACTCGGGGTTTTGGTGATCATGCTAATAGTATTTATTTTTTAATTTTATTTTGCTTCATTATTGAATGTTAATCTTTGATGTAGTTGGAAGTTGTATCTTTGAAGAGTGAGACATACACATATTTATATTTCACAAGTACTGTCTTCGTCTTGTATCCTGTTTATGTAGCTTATTTGTGATTATATCAGCTAATGACAGTATGACAGTCGCGATTTGTAAAATTATCCAAATATTTCTAGGCACCCGCAGTGCAGATACTTGCAGTCGAGTCGATATCACGACTTAAGAGTTAAGACGTAGCAGTTTAAGTTGGTGTAAGTATAGGAGACGGTGTGATATTAATTTGGTGAAGAATGGTTGAGCATATGATAGGTGTTACTAGAAGGGAAAGTAGATATGGTCAAATTCCTGAAATGGGGTGTGTGTCCATTAATGGTGTGAAAATGAAAGTAGCCTTCAATTTTAATCATCAAGTTAGTGCCATGTTGAAGAAATTGTTGAATTGTTGAACAATGGATGATTTTTTATTTCTATTTTTAGGGGTTTAGAATAACAATGGATTCAATTTGGAATAATTGAATGAAATAATAAGGGTGAGTGTATAATATTTGGTAAAGGGTACTTTGGTCATTGTAAATAATAGAGAGTCGATAAATATAGCCGAGACGATAAATAAAAAAAACCGTCAACATATCGCAAATTAGGTGGTAATTGGCAAAAATGGACTCAATAGGTGGTAATTTGTAAAATTTAAAACTCAATAGGTGGTAATTGACAAAAAACTCTTTTTTTTAACAATGGTCTTATTTCTTTTGTATTGAAATTGTGTAAACTGTACTAAATGAATTTAACTCAATTGAATGAAAATTAAATTGAAAAGAACATTGTCTTATACTTGGCTCTAGTAGTGGACGGAGTATGTCTTTAAGACTTAAGATAGAGAGGTATAGAGATATGGTATACATGTGAATATGTGATAGAGTTCTTGCAACTCATTTGGAACAAATAAAAAGACTTGTTAACGGCCAACGTCAAGCTAGCCGAAGGTATTTGAGTTTGCACAAAATCTTATTTGCAACGGCACTATCCGTCGTAAGCTTGCGACGGATACCGTTTCCTCTCACAAAATACCCATTTTTTTCCTCTCTCTCTCCAACACTATTTATGTGGTCCCCTTTCTCCACTAACTCATTTTCTATCCATTTTATCTCACAAAATATCCGTCACAAATAGTGACCCGTCGCAAGCAAGACTTAGGCCCTGTTCTTTTGAACTGAAACTTAACTGAACTGAACTGAACTGAACTTATAGGATCTGAACTGAACTGAACTGAACTTATAGGAACTTAACTGAACTTATAGGAACTGAACTGAACTGAACTTATAGGAACTGAACTGAACTGAACTTATAGGAACTGAACTGAACTTATAGGAACTGAACTGAACTGAACTGAACTTATAGGAACTGAACTGAACTTATAGGAACTGAACTGAACTTAACTTAACTTATAGGATCTGAACTTAACTTAACTTATAAGATCTAAACTGAACTTATAAAATCCGAACTTAATTAACTTTATTTTAAATTAAGTTAACTATTATTATTATTATTATTATTATTGTTATTATTGTTGTTATTATTATTATTATTGTTATTATTATTGTTGTTGTTATTATTATTATTATTATTATTATCCAATAGATGACATTGATAAAAAATTAGTCTAAAACACAAGGTAGTTTAAAATATTTTCAACTTTATATATAATGGTTTGTTCATAGTTCATACATTATACTACAATTACATTACGATAAAAATAATTCACTATTACAATTTTCTCTAGCCATTTATTTTCTCTAACAATGGTGATGAAGAAATTGATTAATGGGAGAGTGGCAATTGGTGAGGGTGAGGGCGTCGTATGATGAATTATTGTTTTTTGGCATTAATGAGGATGATAGTTTGACATTAATTAGAGAGTAAAAGACGGGTAAATTATTAATGAGTTGTTTTTTTTATAGATGACGTGTATCGAATAATTAAAGCGAAATGTTTGTATCGGTTGTTAAAAATAATACTCCGTATATAAATTTTCTTAATTGAGTTTATATGAACTGAACTTATAGGAACTGAACTTAACTGAACTGAACTGAACTTATAGGAACTGAACTGAACTTATAGGAACTGAACTGAACTTATAGGAACTGAATTTATAGGAACTGAACTGAACTTATAGGAACTGAACTGAACTGAACTTATAAGATCTGAACTGAACTGAACTGAACTGAACTGAACTTATAGGATCTGAAGTGAACTTAAATTAAGTGACTTGAAGTCCAAAAGAACAGGGCCACTGTTGAGTTTGAGACTGGCTCGATAAGCATATTGTTTTAAAGCACGCATGGGCTGGTTAAATTTTGAAGGCCCGATTTGGCACTAACAATGGAAGGGCTTTATTTGGATTGAAGATATCTCAGCGCGTTTACATGGGTAGGCGGTAGGGCAGGGCTAACGAGTGTTATCAATTTGGTCAACCTTTAGGCGGTAGGTCGGGTCTCATTTATCACATACAAAATATTTTGAATAACGTGTGCACAAAAATGCAGTTCAGTTTAACTCTTTCACCCAAAAATGCAGGGCCTTATTTGAGTTCATTTCAGCTCAATACTTACTTCAGTTCACTCTGACTCCATTTAGTACTCAACTATTTTCAGTCGAAAATAATAGAGTCTTACTTTAGTTCAGTTCTGTTCAGTTTACTCCATGCAATTCAGTATAATTATATGGTCCATGAAATAGTTTAGTTCAACTATTTAAAAAAAATGTCACCCTTATTTTTTTTTTGATAGTATCTATTGCTAGACCTAGGGAAAATTAAATGAAAGAATATTATTTCTAGGCTCGTGCATCGCATGAGCATTAAATCTAGTCTATATTATTAAAGGAAGCTTTTTTCACGCGACGCGATTGTTTATATTATTAAAGGAAATTTATGAAAAGATAAAATTTATGAAATACTTTGAGAATATCAACCTTCACAAAACACTCAAAGTTAATCTTAAATAGTTACAAGTTGTAGTTGTAGTCTGCTAGTAGTCTCCTAGCCAGTAGCCATAATGCAATAAACATAGTATTATAAATACATAGGTATTTGTATCTCCATTTTTAGAAACACTTTCGAGTCTCCAACTTTTTCCAATTAAATACAATAGATTTAAAATTTATAATAAAATTTGGAGGTATACAAATTGAAATAATACTCAAGTTATATCATTATATATATATTGATATGTTATAATTGAATTATAACTATCAGGTAAACTATCATTATGAATGCATAAACCACATAACAATCATATAAAAGTGACAAAAACAATAAACTCGGGAAAAAATGTGATACATGGTCAACATGGATCGTGAAAACAAGTATGTGCTCTTTTATACAGTTAGGACTCGTGGTATACAAATTCTATTCAAATATCACTATTAGCCGTAGATGTCAACAACAAATTGGGATTTGCTTTATTATTAAGAGATTGAATTTAACTCAAGAAATATCACAAAATATAATATATTTTAATCTTCAAGTATTTTGAAAAAATTGGCTTTCATACTCGCTCGGTCAATGAAATCGCCTGAAAAATAACAGTCAATGAAATCGTCTGAAAAAAGCCTCCAGCCAATGTATATGTAAGCAGGGACGAAGCTAGAGTAAGATAATAAACTCGCATTATTATTTTAGCATTTTTCGATATTAACTAAGATTTTTAAATTAGGTATATGAACATTCAAATTAATTTTTTATATACATTGATTTATTTAATAAATCCATAATTTATAGAGTGTTTACATTTATAAGATGAAATAACTTGAAAATATAAATAAATGATAATAAACGGTTCTATTATAAACTACGGTGCGATTAAAAACGTAAAACAATCACTATTGATAATATTTTTTATTAGATAAGAACCATTTCCCTTCCTACTTTCTCATTCAAAAAAATCTTCGTTGACTTTAAAATAAAATAGGCTAATGGATATAGCGTATAATGTAACTAATCTCGACTAAATAAATAAAATTGTAAAAAGAAAAAAGAAAAAAGAAAAAAAGCTAAGTCTGAAAAAGCGACTTCCGCAAGTAAAACACATGACCTTGTTGAATGAGATTTAAGTTTTTACCACTACACCACTTGAACAATTATGTTAAATAATACCACTATTTAATACTGGACATTGAAATCCTTACCCTGGCAGTGGCGGCCACTGACTTAGCTTCGCTTTTGTATGTAAAATTAAACACATTACCTATATACATATATTTCATATTTGTACTATTTTACGATACTAATACTAACTAGTTGTAATACCCGTGAAATTCACGGGATTAGATATATTGTCACGCTGTTGGTATTATACAAGCTCAGATTTAAAGCCTCAATAAGCTTCGATGACAAAAGGACTCGTAACAAAAAAAAAACTACAAGTAATGTATAGTCAAAATATATTTTCCTAGTCTGATGGTACAAGTCTTGGGAGGCAAGTATTTCCCTAATCAGTCGTTTATGAAAGCCGAGTTGGGGACTAATCCTAGTTACACTTGGAGAAGCATTTTTGCAGCTAGGGAGGTTCTTATGACTGGAATTCGGAGGCGTATCGGTAATGGGATGGGTACTCGTGTTTGGCACGATCCTTGGGTGTTGGGGGCTGATTCGAGGAGGGTCCTATCTCCTAGAGGACAGGCCTGTGATGACTTGGTGGTGGCTGAACTGATCACGCCGGATGGTACTAAATGGGATTCGCATAAGGTTCGTTCTCTTTTTTTACCGTTTGAACAAAACCGTATTCTTAATATCCGTATCGGGCGTGCCAATGAGGAGGATGATTGGGTTTGGGAGTTGGAGAAGAGTGGGGAATATTCTGTGAGGTCTGCTTATAGGGCTCTTATGGGATGCTATGGGTTGGAGGAGGGACCATCTGATGATACGCACGAAAGGGGCTTCTGGAATTGGGTGTGGAAGATTCGATCTCTCCCTCGGGTGAAGGTTTTGTTTTGGCAGTTCTGTCATGATGCCATTGCTACTAACGGGAACCTAGCGCGGCGTATTCATTCTCGTAGTACTCGATGTCCGATTTGCCTAGATAGTCCGGAAACTGGTTTGCACTTGATGGGGGAATGCATTGGTATGTTTGGTTTATGGGAAAGCTTGGGCTTGCAGGTTCAGAAGAGTACGGAGTATGCGTCTGTCCGTGATTGGGTCGAAGATGTGGCGAGGGAGCTTGACAGGAGGGAGGTAGAGATGTTTATCCTAGGGGTATGGGCTATTTGGGAAATGCGGAATAAGGTGGTGTTCGAGAATGGGGTCCCAAGGATTGAGATTATGACTCGAAGAGTCCGTGACTTGTGGCAGGAACTGGATACGGCTTTGGTTACGGGGCAACGGAAGGAGCAGGGGGCTGGGGCAGGGCCAGTGAGGCAGAGCTTGGGGGCTGGTGCAGATGGGGGTCGCTGGCAGGGTGTGGCTATTAGGGTGGACGCGGGTGTTAAGAAGGGAGGAGGTACGGGGCTGGGGGTTTGGGCGCGTGATGAGGATGGGACTGTTCTGTGGACGTGGGAGGAACGTAGAGTGGAGGAGTTGGAGGTAAGAGTTGCTGAAGCAGAGGCTGTTCTTGCGGGGTTACGGATAGCGAAGCAACAAAATTGCCGTGTAGTGATGATTGAGAGCGATTGCCAATGTGTAGTCACTGCACTTCAGGAACTTCAGATGGGCCGAAGTGATTTTCATTTTCTTATCCGTGAAATCCTGGCGTTTTGCGAGAGTTGTTTTGAGACTGTTCGTTGGTCGTATGTTAGCAGGAAACGAAATAGAGTAGCACATGCTTTAGCTCACTCTAGTAGGTGTGGGGGTAGTCGTTTTCTTACAGGTTTATGTGTTCCGAGGCATGTAACGGAGATGGTTGCCTCTGACTTATCTATTTAATTTAACCCCTGGTGGGCTTTCAAAAAAAAAAAAAAAAAAAAAAAAAAAAAAATATATATATATATATTTTCCACAATTTACCAAGTTTTTGCCACGGATTATTATTATTTTGCCACGATTATTGATATGTTTATTAGTATTTTGTCACAATTATTGTTTTTATTATTGTTTTTTTTTGTTATGTAATTAATTTAACCTAAAAGAAATTTGTCAAAATAAAAATTTATAAACTTTTGTTTGTGAATTATTATTCAAAATAGATTGAATGATTAACATTGTTTCGAAAAATTATAATGAGAATTATAATTTGTGTTCAATATTATTAGATATGTTAGTTTAATTTTTAAGTTTAATTTTCTTAACATTATGCTTTAATCTGCATTTAATGTTTAAAATATCATTTTTCTTTTCCTTTTTCTTTTCAAAATAAGAAAGGAAGATGTGGGTTGATAATTTACTCTTAAATAGTTGAATGGTGAGATGTGATGTTTTAGTTTGTCTTTTTATTATATTTATAGATAATAACAAAGTAACAACATCGATAAACGTTAGTAAATATTAATAACAATAAAAATGATAATTATTACTATTATAATAATAAGGATAATATTAATAACAATATTTATGATGGTAATATTAACTATAACAATAATACTAAGAATAGTAATAATAATAATAATAATAAAATACGATACGTAAAACTCGTATATTTGTAAGATATCACCATTATTAATATAAAATCGTCTTTAGAAAATATCACGTGACAAAAATACTGATATTACCTCAGTGGTCATCATTACAGACTTTAACTAACTCGTAACAAACAAAATAACTGCATTTCCGCCATTAACATACGCAGTATGTCTGATTTTCTTGCTAATTCT
This sequence comes from Silene conica, assembly GCA_029255685.2. NCBI lineage: Eukaryota > Viridiplantae > Streptophyta > Magnoliopsida > Caryophyllales > Caryophyllaceae > Silene > Silene conica. Next base: position 84,325,850 of record CM055315.2, on the reverse strand, counting down.
TCGAGTAGTATGCTCGATTCCGTTCACAGCAGGAACGAGGATGAAGGTATACATTACTTTCTTTTCTTTCATTTTCTGTTTTTTTTTTGTTTAATGCGGTTGTTGATTTCCGGGTTTTTTTTCTTTCATTTTCGTTTTTTTGTTGTTTAATGCGGTTGTCGATTTCCGGTTTTTGTTGTTTAATGTGGTTGTTGTTATTTGCGTTTTTTGTTGTTTAATTACATGAAATTCTTGTATGTATTGTATATGTAAAGGAAGGTTATATTGATAGTTTGAATTTAATATACAGGTGAAAGAGAATATTTTAGAACCTAAATTAGAGGAGCAATTATTGCAGTAAATTACATGAAAAAGAATCAGAATATTACATTTTACATAAATAGTACGTAGAAAATATGGAAAACAAGGGAAAGTGGGGCACGTGGCCTCAGGTGAGAAAACAAGGGAAAAAGAAAATAAAGAAAAAAAATGGAAAACAGAAGAGAAACGCGCGAAACAAAACCCAAACACAAATAACATACATTAAATTAAAACCCTAAATCCAACCCATAACTACCCCTCCGCCGCCTCGCCGCCGCGTCGCGAATCGCCGGCCGCCCTAATTGAAGACCTCTTTTCGGTATGTTTATTGTTCATACATTTTTCCCCAAATTTGATTATTGAATTTGATTGAATGTTTGGTAATTTAGTCGTGTATTGTAGATTTGATTGGGGTAGTTTGATTGAATTCATTAATTGGTAGAGAACTGTTTCAAAACAAAGCAGAAATATCATCCATACTCTATTCGGTTGACAGTGCCACATTAGGATTTAGGGTTAGCAGAATTGCAGAAATAACTGTCTAATTTATAAACCAACTTAAATGTTTAGATCCTGCTGAATGTATGCCTTTACATGACGACGAATTGTGTGCAGTTCAGTTGAATATTCGGTTTCAAGGTTTTTAATATTAAGGCTTGAATGACTCCCAAATACTAATACTAATAGTATAGAAAGAGGGGGTCCAAGGTCCGAAACCCTACGTGTCTTTAAGGATCATACGAAGCGCTTGCATTTCTGAAAATGAGAAGGGTTTTCGAATCAGAAGAGGTCTCCAAAAGTCTTAACTTACGATCCCGTACAAAGAACGAAGAAAGGCATACCAGAACTTAAAAGATCATTGCAAGGCATCACATCATATTAACTTAAAGTAAGTGCTTAAACAAGTACTGGAAAAGTCATCAAAAATGTCAGAAAGATTACGGGCAGAAATGCCATCATAATTAAAGGACCCACTTGTGATCATCTTCATAGGAAGCTTTCTTCAATTCGTCTTTGTCTGTCAGTCTTTCACCCTCCTTTTCTTCGAAGAAGCTGTCTGTACTAGGTGCTTGTCCTAATCGATTACTATGGTAGAAGTCTAACCTGCTGCTCGCTCACCGGGGCCTTTCTTCCCTATGTGTATGCGGACATGTCTTCTTTAGTATATGCCCTTAAATAAGACAAGAAAGAGAATAAGAGGAGACTTTTAGAGTCCAAATTTCAGTTTATCATAGTCCAGGAATTTCTCGGAGTTAGTGAGTTAAACGGAAAAAGACCACCACTTGGATTAAAAGAAAGAAAGATCTCTTTATTTATAGGTATACTTTCGAAATTGATGCCTCATCCCTGGACCCCAAACCAGATGTAAAGACTGCGGCGATTCCCATCTTAGTAGCTATAAAGCAGTATAACTGGCTTGTAAAGCAAAGTCGAGTCGAATACGAAAAGTCCCAGCCCAAAGTAGCAGCTTCCTGAGAAGCACTCTAATGTATTATAGGCGAAAAGCCGCCTAGTGTAGCGCATGTGTTAAGGTCTGCCAATTTACTACTGCTACTCCACATATCATTTAGCTCTCAGATTTATCATTGTCTGAATTATTTGGCTGCCACACTTGACTGTATGATTACTCGGCTTTTTTGTATGGGATGAGAATAATGCCATGTTCATTTTCTCGAAGTTGACAGTGCCATTTGGATTGAGGGTTAGCAGAATTGCAGAAATAACCGAGTGTAACTGTATAAGGGTTGACAGTTGTTGTAAGAGTCGCCCCTGTTAGAGAGCAGAACACTCTATTAGCATCCAAGGCTTCAATAGCATCCAGAGGCCAGAGCAGAATACCCTTGCTAGCTAAAGACCGCCTGTTTTCTTAAAGGGAGTTGGTTGAATAACTCATACATTCCACAAACTTTTGAATAATTGTTTAGTCACTTATATTAGATTTTTCCTTTAATCTGTAATTATATGACTATGTAGTGACGATATTAGAATTTAATGTACAATTTTTTTTTCTTACTATGCCATCCCTTCCCTTAAATCCTGGATCCTCCCCTGTAATCAGGGGCAGAATATTTGTGTGATTATTACGTTCGAATAGTATCTTTGTGAATGTTTATGGGTTTGATGTTGTTTATGAAATTGGGTTGTCATGAGAAATTGTTGTTCAGAAATTTAGGTGCTAAATTAATAAGGGAATGAGTATAATCTGAAATGTATTTAATGTTCGATGAGAAATGTCGTGAGTTCAGGGTGTATCGGTACTTGACTATGTCTTGCTGTTGTGTTTCTCTGACATCTCTATTCTACTATGTTGCACATACTGGGAGTAACAACACCACTGCACTTCTATTATGCTCTCACCTGGTTCACTACGTGCTGCTACTACTCTACTAGCACTATTCTGTACTCTGCCACTGCTGTATATCTGCTACATTCCCACTACTACGAACTCTTACTACACTCTGCACTCATGGCCAGACACTTCTCCTTCTGCCTTCACTGTTGGTTATAGTTAATATTACTGCTACTGTCATACACCTCTACTACACTACTGTTGTTAAATGCTATGTTCTGCCCTCTTGTGTGTCTGTACTACTTTCGCCTCCACTCACTGCTATCTATTGCACGCTGCACATACTCTACTGTACATGCAGAAGTTGTACCGGAGACAGATGATTACGTGCTAGTTGAAGAGCCCAGCGAAACGGATACCGAAGAATTTGAGATGTTACAAGAAACTTCGAAGGTGAGGGAAGATACCGCTTTGTATATGCAACAACTCCTAAAAGATGGATACGTGGTGGATGCGATCAACTTTTTCGTCAAGTGTCAAGGTTTAGTTCTCCCTGTCTATGAGAGAGAAAATGGCTCGAACATCAGAGTAGCAAGCCTACGGATCCCAGATTCACTTACTTGGCAGATCTTGGCTTTTCGATATTGAGCGAAACCGAACCGCCAATCAGACCGCCAGCCTTGTTCGATTATCCCGGTGGTGCTCATCTCCCCAAAGACTCATTCGTGGATCAACTATCTTTCTTTGCAAATTTAGACAAGAGGGAGGCTATGAAGCAAGCAGCCATACAACTAGGTTCAGCCATCTTATTCAAATTGGTACTCGAATTAGTATGACTAATAACAGTATAAAAAACTGCTTGGTAATCTCTGTCTTTAACATTTAGTAGGAGTGGAAGTTTCACTGTTTGTCATTGTAGCGTGAGGCTGGAGAAAGATGAAGTACAGAACTGTATATAGCGTGGTTTTACGTACATCATATAGCCTGTAATAGGCAGTCGCTAGAAAGTTCTTTTGTAGGGATACTTGGATAAATGGCATGTTTGATGTTTTAGTAGGATACGATCAATGCACCTTACCTTGCTTAGGTATTCTCATAATCTCATATATATATATATATATATATATATATATATATATATATATATATATATATATATATATATATAGAGGCCGGATCACGTGAGGCCGCCTCTTAGGATGAGGCCGCCGGACCTCACGCATCCCCAAGCTTCTAGTTTCACAGTTTCACAATATTTGCTTCCAGTTTCACAAGTTATGCTTTTAGTTTCACAAGTTAAGCATCTAGTTTCACAGTTTCACAGTTTCACAATATTTGCTTACAGTTTCATATCTTAAGCATCTAGTTTCACAAGTTAAGCTTCTAGTTTTACAGAATAAGCTTCTAGTTTCACAAGTTAAGCATCTAGTTTCACAGTTTCACAGTTTCACAATATTTGCTTCCAGTTTCACAAGTTAAGCATCTAGTTTCACAAATTAAGCTTCTAGTTTCACAGTTTCACAGTTTCACAATATTTGCTTACAGTTTCATATCTTAAGCATCTAGTTTCACAAGTTAAGCTTCTAGTTTCACAGAATAAGCTTCTAGTTTCACAAGTTAAGCATCTAGTTTCACAGTTTCACAGTTTCACAATATTTGCTTCCAGTTTCACAAGTTAAGCATCTAGTTTCACAAATTAAGCTTCTAGTTTCACAGTTTCACAGTTTCACAATATTTGCTTACAGTTTCACATCTTAAGCATCTAGTTTCACAAGTTAAGCTTCTAGTTTCACAGAATAAGCTTCTAGTTTCACAAGTTAAGCATCTAGTTTCACAGTTTCACAGTTTCACAATATTTGCTTCCAGTTTCACAAGTTAAGCATCTAGTTTCACAAATTAAGCTTCTAGTTTTACAGTTTCACAGTTTCACAATATTTGCTTACAGTTTCATATCTTAAGCATCTAGTTTCACAAGTTAAGCTTCTAGTTTCACAGAATAAGCTTCTAGTTTCACAAGTTAAGCATCTAGTTTCACAGTTTCACAGTTTCACAATATTTGCTTCCAGTTTCACAAGTTAAGCATCTAGTTTCACAAATTAAGCTTCTACTTTCACAGTTTCACAGTTTCACAATATTTGCTTACAGTTTCATATCTTAAGCATCTAGTTTCACAAGTTAAGCTTCTAGTTTCACAGAATAAGCTTCTAGTTTCACAAGTTAAGCATCTAGTTTCACAGTTTCACAGTTTCACAATATTTGCTTCCAGTTTCACAAGTTAAGCATCTAGTTTCACAAATTAAGCATCTAGTTTCACACTTTTATGAGATAGTTCACCATATGAAGCAACAACTCGGAGAACGAATAGTAGCAAGAGACTAATATAATTAGGTATCGAAGCAAACAGTCAATAATCGATAAATTAATAAAAATTAAGATAATTAAGAAGATTAAAGATGAGATTATCGCGAATTTGATCCAGATTAAAATGCGATTACGAATCAAACAGGTGATAATCGAAAAACTAATCAGAATTAAGTGATATACGAAGATAAATAATGATATTATCACGGATTTGATCAGAACAAATAAAATACATAATAATCAAAATTAAGAAATTTAAGAAGTTTAATGTTGACATATTCGCAGATTTGTTCCGAGCTAATATTCGAAAAAATAATCAAAAATAAGAGATTGAGGAAAATTAGTGATGACATTTTCACGGATTTATTCGAAATTAAAATGCAATAAGGAATCAAATAGTTAATAATCGAAAAAAACAATTAAAAATTAAGAGGTTTACGAAGAAGAATGATGAGATTTTCACGGATTTGATCCAAATCAAAATGCGATCACGAAGCGAAAAGTTAATCGTAACAACAAAATTAATAAAATTAAGGAATTGGATCTGGAAATTAAATTTACGCTTCAACTGACACGTTCATCGGAGTAGAGTTGCCGGCAAACGCAACGCCTCAGGAAGCGAGATTCATACTCGTAACATTCTTCGTAAACAAATTGAATCAAAAATCGAAAAATTAAGAAGTTTTTTCAAACAATTTGATGAAATATTATCACAATTACAGAAATTAATCAGATAATCAACATACAATACAAGAATAAAAGGAGAAAGAGGAGGAAAACGAGAGGTAGAAGGAGAAGAACTAGGGTTTATGATTGCGCTGCTGCAGTTGATTGATGAATTGGGGATTTTTGGCTCCCTCGCCGCCCTAGCCGCCGCACTCTCACTCTCCGACCCGGAGCTCCGACGCCGGCAACAGGCCGTTCAAGTCGGCGGCGGAGATAAGGAGGTTGTCCGAGATCTCGTGATATTACCTGGGTTAGTACGGTGGATGATTGGGGTTGAAGAAAAAGAGAGAGAAATGAATTTTTTTTTTGATATTATATAGGACACGTGTCAAGATCTCGTGCGCCCATGCTACTAAAATCTAACGGTTTAGAATGGTCCGGCAGCCTCACGCTAAGAGAGCGGCCTCACGTGATTCAATTTCTATATATATATATATATATATATATATATATATATATATATATATATATATATATATATATATATATATATATATATATATATATATATATATATATGTAATCATCCTATTTCCTAATATGAGATATACTTTGAAAGACTTATCCTATTTCCTAATATGAGATATACTTTGAAAGACTTTATATATACGGAGTATATAATAATATCTATTTCCTAATAGGAGATATACTTTGAGAGACTTTAAATATATAGATATAGAGGATTCATATGGACATCCAAAATATTGCAAATTATCATCATGTCTATTGCAAATTACAGCGAGTTACCGGGAGATATTGCCAGAAAGATTGCTGTCGAACATTTAAATTTCATCGAAGATTTCGAAGCTTTTAAAGTGGTCTGTGCAGAATGGAGAAGTGCATTAAGGGGAGTGGAATACCGGCCATCCTCGATGAAAACCCAATTACCTTGGCTTATGCTTCCCGATAATCCCAATATTCGTTATCGAAAACTATTTAGCCTCACCAAACGTATGTTCATTGCCGTTTCTAAAAACCATAATCCCACATTTCCTCTACACCTATTTTTCTTCCAAAGGTTGCATAATTTGTGTCAGTGTTCAGCCTTGTAAAGTCACGGTCTTAAATCCCATAACAGCTGATGTGATTTCGCCACCAAGCGTTCCGTTCCATTTATTGGTCGCTGATTGGATTTGGCAGAGCTCATTTGTTGTCTCTAAATTTGTTCTATCAAAGAGGATTTACGAGGGTGATAGTGACAATGATTATGCACTTGCCATGGTATGTAACATGGACGGAAACTTAGCCTTTTGGAAACCCGGACAAGACCATTGGAGCATTCCTGCTGCTGATTTTATGGTTACTGGTGTATCTGATGTCTGCTTTTTCCGAGGCGATTTATATGCAGTTGATAGCACAGGGCAGGTTATGGCTTTTGCAACAAGTGTCCGTGATCGTGATCGGCCTTGTTCAAGAATTGTGGTTAAATTGCGTGTGTCAAGCTCAAGAATGCCACAGTCGTCGTCAGCATACCGTTTTTATCTAGCCGAAGTGGATAGCAAATTGTTGGTGGTTTGTAGAATATTATCGAAAGAGTTTATAGACGACAAGGTACATTACGGGACTACACATTTTCGAGTGTTTGAGTTGAATGTCGATAATGGAAAAACAACAAGACTCGACAATTTCGAAAAGAAGTCGATCTTTGTAGGCATCAATTCGACCTTTTATGTTGATTGTTGCTCAGATAAACGGAGTTGTAAGCCTAATTGCATCTATTTTACTGATGACTTTGCAACGGGTTCCTTTTACATGACCAGAGTTGTTCCAAATCGCGTAATGGATATGGGCATCTATAGCATGACGGAAAGGAAAGTTGTTGAAGTATTTAGCCATCCGTCTCCGTTTAGTCACTTCTCTCCCCCTACATGGCTCGAGTTTTCTCATTCTTGACCTACTTCGTACTTATTTATCGATGCTTACTTTAATTTCGTGTTATCCCAATACTTCTGTTTTCATAAGCATATAAATTAGTTCCTAATTCCAATAATACTAGCAGTAGACAGTAGTAGTAGCTATTCTCTCGTATGTTTGGCAATGTCACAGGAGCTCTTTCTGATATTCTGAACATTGGTCATGTCTATAATCGTTTCTGTTGAGATTTATCAGGTTTAACGGTGATAATTACTTGTCCGAGTTTGAACTGAATTACATACACGGAAAATAGTATGAGTATGTAGCAGCAATATTAATCTAATTACTCGATTATGAATCTAAATTCTCAATTTGTCAATTAATTGTTCTAATTTCATTTTTTAAGCTTTAATATTGTTGTTTCAAGTTAAACAGATGTTAATACAAAATATGAATTAAAAAAGTTAGGGTTTATCAAAATCAAGGTTACGTGTGGCATGAGTAGAGAGGTATGGAGGCAGGGCCGGCCCGAAGGGGTGACTGCGGGGACAATGGTCCAAATCTAGAAGGGGCCCATTAAAGTCAAACTAGAATTTGTGATTTTGTCAAATAAATTTTATTACATGTAAATATCAAAATAAGCGACGTGGTTTAGTGGTTATTAGGGGTGTTCATAATAAACCGAACCGCAATAACTGAACCGAAAAACCGTTCATTTTTAAAGTTCAATTAACCGAACCGTTTGATAAAGCGGTTCGGTGAACCGAACCATTAAATTTATCATGGACAAGGTTCGGTTGAGGTTCGCAATTTTAGAAAATAAGGTTACCCGCGAACCGAACCGTTCACAAAAAAGTAAGAAAAAAATTAAATATTATATAAACAATTATTATTTTGTTTAATTAAAAAGTTTTTCTAGATTCAAAAATGGTTAAAATGATTAATATTAAAGTTTCACTTATTAACTTATTGTTGAGTATAATTAAATATTAAAAATTTAATTAAACTATTAGATAAAAATCTCGAAAACTAAAGAAAAAAGTATATTTAGCATGTTTATAGGTTAACCGGTAACCGAACCGCACATAACCGTTTAAAGTGGTTAACCGAACCGCAAATAACCGTTAGGAACGGTGCGGTTTAGGTTCGGTGTTTTGCCGAACCGAACCGTGTGCGAACCGAATTAAATATGCGGTTCGGTGAACCGAACCGCGAATGAACACTCCTAGTGATTATACATCTAACCGAGTAATAGATGGTCGATGATAAATCATGGACATCAACTAGCATAACCCTAAACATATTGCAAAACGGACTCCAGACTAGCAACCATACTCATGCACCTGCTTTTGGGTCAATTCGAGTTGCAGTCAAGTTCGGGGTCAGGTCAAGTATTAGTCGGATTATCCGAGTCGCGTTGTCTGGACCTGGTCAGTTTTGCAAGTCTAGTACAGTCCGTACAGAGTATAATTATAAGGTTTGATTTTTTCGGAATTTTTTTAAAAACTATTCTTCTAACTAATAATTTCAATTAATAGATTTCCAGGTGGTTATAGCTCATGATCCATATTATACGGATAATTAAGCTACTGTTTATGCTTACTGATCGTTGAAAAATGGTTATCATAACTAATTAGAAGCTCAAGCATCTCGGATGTTGTCTACTGGGATGGAACAACCGTTGACTCTCACTCTCTTGGTCTTCAATTACTTCCCGGCTTAAGCGAGGTTTACTCGCTATTAGATAAGCCGTTTTAATTTTAAGAAAGATATATTGTTATTAACGTAAGTCCGAACAATAAGGTTTCCAATGTCAACTCATCCACAACTTCTTAGAAGGTCTAATTAATAGCGTTACGATTGATAGATGAATCATGTCAACCAAAACCTTAAGGTGATGGTTGAGGTCCAACTATTATTAATATTCCTAATACGCTCCCTCAGTCGAATGCTCATTGGGCTTGAAGAGTGGTTAGTTTGCACAGGCCCCTCATATCGTGTGTTGGGTTTCCACTTCGTGAGTTTTCGAGGGGTTTTGAGGTTGCCAGGATCCCAACCAAAACCTTATTAATATTCCTAATAACGATCACTGACTATACATTTAAGTGTCGCATGTGCCATGTGATTACAATTATCAAGCGCGATAGAACAATACTTCCGCTCATAGAATGTTGAACAATGCCTCCAAGTAGGGAAGTCGGGTGTTGTTCCATCTCGCTTGATAACTTATTAATTGATGAATGACGAATTGACGATTGAATGGTATTCGATTATTGTTCTAGTTGATGACCCTTTGCGCTCTAGCATATGCGCTTCTCGCAATCCTCCCAAAGGATGCGATTCGAGTCTTTTTTCCTCGTTTAGTTTCTCGTTAATTGTTTTCTTATACGAGTCTAATACTCCCTCCGTACCCCAATAATTAGTTAAAGCCTAAATGTATTTCTTATCTTATAGAGCTCGTGGCATGTGAGGTCGCATATTGACTATCCTAGAAGTACAGATCACATCATCCTTGGACCTTGGCCATGATCTATATTAAGGACGTCTATTAGACTTCCAAATAGCAACACAAACTTCAAAAAATAGAAACCGCCAAAAAAAGTTCTATACCATTTGTATAGACAGAAATATTTGTTCTAAGGCTCCGTTTGGCATCGCATTTCAGGTACCTGATTTGCCTGAAATAGTTTTTTTTTGCCAAAAGAATCAGGTAGTTTATTTTTTCGGGAGTGTTTGGCAAGTAGCATTTTAGATTTCAGGTACCTGATTCTATGTTATATTACATTTTTACCTTTCAATCTATAATATATTAAATAATTATTATATTCTTTTCTGTCATATCACTAAAATAAGTTACATTTTCAGTTAGTTTGGCAAACCGTTTTTTATATAATCAGTCAGCTTATCAGCTCCTAATTTTCAGCTACCTTATCAGCTACTTTTTCAGATTTCAGATAGCTTTTCAGCTCGTTTTGCCAAACAGAGCTAAGTTTACAACGGGTCGAATAAACCATCACTTCCCTATTCATTTTTCTTTTGTCTCATCTACCGTATTTGACCCGTGTTAAGTTCAAGACGGAAGGATGAAACTAATCAAACTCTCAACCCAAGAACATTCTTCAATGGTGATTATTTCCAAACCATACTACTTGATATTGCTAGTATTTATGATGCATCATATTACTACAGGCAGCCAGGTTGAGCACAATGCACTATTAGCCATTAAGAGCCAACTAGTTGGCCAGCCAAACGGGGTTTTAAGCTCGTGGAATAACTCGGTTCACCATTGTTATTGGGACGGAGTTATCTGTGGTCGCAAACATAACCGAGTAATCAATTTAGATCTATATTCAGAACGCTTGGTTGGAACCATTTCTCCTTCCATAGGAAACCTTAGTTTCCTCGAAACCATAGATCTGTCAAATAATAGTATTCATGGCCGAATCCCTTCCGAGTTGGGTAATTTGGCCGAGTTAAAAACCCTTCGGCTTTTCCAAAACACCCTTTCGGGTGAAATTCCAATCAACTTATCCCACTGTCTCAACCTCAGAGAACTTTCCTTAGGCAACAATAAGTTACAAGGGAAACTCCCTGTAGAACTCAAAGCATTGTCGAACCTAGAAAAAATTTCCGTTTACAAAAACAACTTTACAGGCCCTCTTTTCGACATTATATCAAACTTTACCGCGCTGAACATAATATCTGCAGGTTACAACGCGTTTACAGGAACAATTCCTGACAGCGTTGGTCGAATGGAAAACCTGTTTTTTCTTGATCTATGGGAAAATCAACATTCTGGTGCATTTCCCATGTCCATCTTCAACCTCACGTCCCTCGAACATCTTGATGTTTACGGGAACCAATTTGAAGGAGAATTTGAAGCGGAAACAGCGATCAATCTTCCCTATTTGACATTGTTGAACCTTTATGGAAACAAATTTTCAGGAAAAATTCCAGTTACCCTAGTAAACCTAACAAACTTAGAGGTAATTTCACTAGGTGGTAATAATTTAACGGGGAGCGTTCCTCAAGGTTTAGGAACGCTCCATAATCTGATTTTCTTAGGTCTTGTCGATAATCACCTTACAGACGACATCAGTTTTATAAGTTCGTTAGTTAACTGCAATAACTTACAAGTCATAGATTTCCGATGGAATAATATTACAGGAGAATTACCGGAATCCATAGGAAATCTTTCCACCAGCTTACAGCGCCTCGCGCTTGGACATAATCCAATAAGTGGAACGATTCTTGCAGGTATTACCAATCTCGTTAATCTGATTGTTTTAGATGTCGGTGACTGCAATCTCACAGGAACGCTTCCTCGTGATTTTGGGAAGCTTAAGAACTTGGAACAATTCTTTTTGCCTTCCAATGCATTCACTGGTACAATTCCTGAATCTCTCGGGTTTATACCCCGTCTGACTCACCTCTATTTAGAAAAAAACCTATTCGAAGGGATCATACCTCCAAGTCTCGGGAATTGCCATAGCTTGTTGTACCTGAACTTGTCTTATAACAACCTACGCGGAACTCTGGACAGTGAACTGTTCAAAGGATCCGCTAAATTTGTTCAGTTAGATTTGTCTTATAATCATCTGGACGGGTCCATACCTTTCGAGATCAGTAAGCAAACAAGTCTAGGATACTTTGGACTATCGGAAAACAAAATTTCAGGTGTCATTCCGGATGGCCTTGGTCATTGTGTTGAACTCCGAAAAATGTATTTGAATGGTAACTCCTTCCAGGGTCCCGTTCCTTCATCCTTCGTTTCTTTGTCAATCCTCGAAGAAATAGACTTGTCCGACAACAATTTTTCAGGATCAATCCCGAGTTTTTTCTCTAAATTTCCCTTGTTACGCTATCTTAACTTATCTTACAACGATTTTGAGGGAGAAGTCCCAACAAATGCATTATATGCAAACGAAAGTGTGATTTTCCTCACGGGTAACGACAAGCTTTGTGGAGGAACTTCAGCGCTACGCTTGCCCAAATGCGCTGAAAAGAAAATCATCGAAAAGAACAAGAGACGGAAAAAGGGTCTTTCCTCCTCTAAAGTGATAATACCAATTATTTCTGTTCTGGTTGGTGTTCTGGCCTTGGTGGTTGGATTATATCTGGCATGTATAAAAAGCAAAAAACGACATGTTTCACCTGATTCGGAGATGGGGAAATCGTTCCTGAAAGTGTCCTACGACATGCTACTCAAAGCGACAGATGGTTTTTCTTCGGACAAGCTACTAGGAGCCGGTACTTTTGGGTCTGTGTTTGAAGGAACAGTGGACGGGAAGACGGTTGCTGTAAAGGTTCTCAACATGCAACACCGCGGTGCATCTAAGAGTTTCATTGCAGAGTGTAATGCTTTAAGGAATATTCGTCACAGAAATTTGGTCGGAATCATAACAGCTTGCTCTAGTACTGATTTTCAGAGAAATGATTTCAAAGCTCTGGTATATGAGTTCATGCCGAATGGAAGCCTTGACAGATGGTTAAACGGTGCAGGAAATATGAACGTTCTTCAGAGGGTTGATATAGCAATCGACATGGCTCATGCTCTCAATTATCTCCACCACGAGTGTGAAACTCCGATTGTTCACTGTGACCTAAAACCGAGCAACATATTGCTCGATCATGACATGATTGCCCATGTTGGTGATTTCGGACTAGCGAAGATTCTTACACAACCTCAGCATCCTAATCAAAGTAGCACAATTGGAGTCAGGGGCACGGTTGGCTATGTCGCTCCAGGTATGATTAAACCGGTTTCTCTTTCTCAATTTTCAGTAATTACTACTCCCTCTTATTCAGCCTATTCTTCCCTCTTTCCTTATTCGTGATAAACACGTTGTTGTCTCCCTTTCTTTATTCGGTAAACTTTTTATGGTCTAAATTAAAGAAAGTGGAAGAATAGGCTGAATAGGAGAGAGTATATTTCACTATTAAGCCGTGTTATTGAATTTGCATCATCATAGAGTACGGCCTGGATTTGATACATTTTTTTCACCAAAAAACTCCTATATTAAATTGTACTTTGATTTACTTTTTTGGGTTTTTATACATGTGATAAGTTCGATTCAAAATCTATAAAACCCCTTTATCTTTCATTTTCGGTTTCACTTCACTTCACTTCCGTTTCTTTTCTTTCTTTTCTTTATTTTTTTTCTCTTGTCGAGATAAGAGTTCACTCTGGACGTTTCCAAAGGTTGATTCATGCCAGCCGACCCCAAAACATTCTGGGACTAAGGCTCTGATGTTGATGTTGTTGTTGTTGTTGTTGTATAGAGTACGGCCTGGGTAGTGAACCATCCACAGACGGGGATGTGTACAGCTACGGAATACTGCTACTTGAGCTCATGACGGGAAAGCGACCCACTGACAGCATGTTCAAGGAAGGTTTCAATCTTCACATGTATGCAAAAACAGCATTACCTGACCAAGTGATGCAGATTGTAGACCGATCACTCCAAGACAGTGAAATCACTGAAGAAGTCGAAACCAGAAGAGCAATCGTCAACACTGATCATCTTCAGAGGGAATGCGTTTTCACCATAGTTAGTGTTGGGGTGGCCTGCTCTACTCATTCGCCAGAAGATCGAATGAAGATACCAGATGTAATAAGCAGGCTCGTAGCTGCGAAAGACAACCTGATCAACGCTACGCGCACACGTCGTTGATCAGATATGTAGTTTGTATAACATGAATTTCATTGACAAGAACAAAGCACTGCATTGGCATTCAATTATTTTTGTATTCTAAAATTCATTGAATTCAAGAATGTATGTGTTTTATTGAATGAATCAATGATCAGGTACATTGTACGTAAAAGCCTTGAATTGTTCAATAGACCATCCCTTGATAATGGTCACGGCTAAGAGACACCTGACACTCGTCATTTTAGCAACCGGTGCAAAGATTTCATGGTAATCGACTTCTTCGATCTGGGTAAAACCTTGTGCTACCAACCTTGTCTTGTATCTTTCAATGGTTCCATCAGCTTTATATTTCACTCGATAAATCCATTTACATTCAATAGGTCGCTTCCCGTCAGGTAAATCAACGACCTTCCAGGTGCTATTTGACTCAAGTGCTTCAATTTCTTTACCCATTGCTATTCGCCATTCGTGGTGACGAATAGCCTCATTGTAATATCGAGGTTCTTTTATTGCATTTACAGCAGCCAAGAAACACCTATGAGAAGACGAGAAATAATCATTTGTGACATAATTAGTAATTGGATAACAAGTACCTGTTTCCGGGAACGCAGATTGAGACGAATGAGCGCGTAATACGGGGTTTACAAGACGTGTCGATTTACAAACGTAGTCCTTCTTCCAACAAGGATTAAATTTCTCGCGTGTACCACGACCAACAGGTTCTTCTATATCCGTTTCGTGCGTAGTCACAACCTTGTCATCTGTTATTTCCTCTTCTTCTTGATCGTTCTCTATAGGCATTGTATCATCAACCTTTTCGCCAGTACTCCCCCTTTCTCCAACCGCTGTAGGACTAGGTTCAGTTGGTTTGTGTGCCGACTCGACCTCGAAAAATTCTATCTCACGAGTTTCTGGTATGTTGGTATTTAATTTGTTCCCAGCGGAAGCAATGTCAACAAATGGAAAAATATGTTCATAGAAGATGACATCCTGAGATTCCAAACTGACTTTGTGCTTGAGATCATACAATTTCCATCCCTTCTTGCTACGTGGATATCCAATAAAAATACAACGTTTCTCACGTTCGACAAATTTGTCTTTGGGCCTATCTTCATTGTGAACATAAGAGAGACAACCAAAAACACGAATATTGTCAAGACAAGGCTTTTCACCATATAATACTTCGTAGGGAGTTAAACCATTGATGATACGACTTGGGGTTCTATTAATCAAATATGCTGCCCTTAATGTGCATTCTCCCCAAAACTCAATAAGTAGTTCAGCTTGGAAGCGAAGTGCTCTGGCTTTTTCCAAAATATGTCTATGTTTCCGCTCCACCCGACCATTTTGTTGTGGAGTGTCAATGTTACTAGTCTGAAAAATCACCCCATGAACATTATAATATTCCTTCAAAGTGCCTCACAAAAATTCTGTTCCATTGTCACTTTGTAAGATTTTAACCTGCTTACCAAATTGAGTCAAGGCCATTTCGAAGAAATTATTCATTAACCAATGCACTTCCCCTCTATCATGCATAAGATGTACCCATACGGTTCTACTGTGGTCATCAACAATCGTCAAAAAATAATGAGCCCTAGATAAACTTCTCTTTTCATAGGGACCCCAAATATCATAGTGAATTAATCCAAATAATTCGCTACTTCTTTTATTATTAACCTTGAAAATAGACTGTGTTTGTTTAGCACGGCAACATGGATCACATACGTCACTATTGTTCCAAAATAAATCACGACCGACTAAATTAGAGATGAAAGGTAAAATACTACTAGAAGGATGGCCCAATCTCCTATGTCACAGACGAACTTCAGTACTTGTTTTCATTCTTGACACTATTTCTCAACTATTCTTCAATATGTAAACCCCGTCTCGGTGCTCTCCCCGTCCAATCTCCGTCCTCGTAGACAAGTAAGCAACAATGCTTGAACCGTTTGGCAACCCACCCGTGGAAGGTTTGCTTGTCCAAACGTTCTTCAGTAACTCACGTTGTCCCGTCATATGATGCGATGCACCGCTATCGAGTAATCATGCATTCACCAATAAATTTGTGGTCCATACCTGTCAGTTTGTGACTACCTTCATTTTTATTGTTTAGAAGGCTTCTTAGTGGAATCATCTCATCGCTGGTGAAACTTTGTTGAGTATGTTTCTGCGTATCACCATCGTTAGTCGACGCGACATTTGCTACCTGGAAATCATTGTTGCCTCGTCCTCTGCCTACACGACCATGACCACCCCGACGACCACGACCTCTTCCATGATTTAGGTAACCGTGTTTCTCCCATCATACATCTTCAGTGTGGTAGTCTTTGTCGCAGTAAGTGTATGGCGCATGCTCTTGCTCCACCCGTTCTTTTACGGTATTGTTTGCAGCCTTGTTGCCTCTGCTACAATCACCACATGTGGTCTTAACCGCCATAGCCGCCTCATTCACCTCCTATTTCCTTTTTGTCACAGCCCTATGCCTTTCCTCACGAAGCATGAGTGCATAGGCACGACTCAAAGAAGTAATATCATCTTCCATGAGTAAATGAGAACGGGCATTACCATAGAGGTTCGTGTTAAGCCCTATGAGAAATTGTTGTACCTTTTCTTCTTCACGCTCTTTCATTAATTCCGTTGCTGCCCCGCAAGTACACTGTGGAATGCGACTGTAAGTAGATATTTCATCCCATATTGCTTTCAACCGAGTATAATACTCGACGATTGACTGATCTTTGGCTTGCTTAGAATCATTTAGTTCACCTTTTAATTGATGCACTCGTGGCGCATTCCCAGTATAATATCGTTATTTTAATTCTTTCCAGATTTTAGTTACGTTTCCAGAGAATGAGATGCTTGGGTGTAGTCGAATTTCTATAACGTTTCTTAACCATGCTTTGATCATAGCGTTGCACTGTCGCCATGCTACACTTTCGAGACTCTCTTCTTTTCCCAGAACAGTTCCTAGTTGTTTAACAGTTCCCTCAAGGAAAGCTAATATATTATTTGCATTGATCCATTCCTAACCACATCTGCCCAAAATTCGTAATTCCCACCATCAAATTTGATCAGACTTAATAACAAACTCGGGGTGTCGGAAGGATGAAGATACAATGGAGAAGACAGAGCAATTTGTTCTAACCGTTTACTATGGCTACTGTCTACTTTCTTTTCATCTCCTCCAATGAGTAATGCTCCATTTGTCATTGTCGGAGTTTTGTGATGGGTAAATTGTTCAGGATCTAAATTGCTTTAATACCAAATCCATTACTCATTATGTTCATTCACAGCTACCAAAACACTGTCAGCTCCAAAATACTGTCCAACATATTCCAACAAGGCTTCGAGTGTCTGAACTTCATCTCAGTGATTAGATGCTCCATACTTATCGATCGCAGGATCGCTTAGAAAAACGACAAGTCCAAGCAGCACCGATGCTTTAAATCAACACTGCATAAAGATGAAATTTGCGCCTAGAATTATTGTGAATGAACATAGTGAGTCATTTTTTTGCGGAGATTATTTATTTATCGGAATTTATTTTCACAGTACACCTTTTATTTATTTATCGTAGTTACTCATTCATGTACGAGTTTACTCATTCGTGGACTTTTTTCATTTTGTTTCCATTCTATACCCTTTGCCTAAAAACATATAAAAAAAAATTCTCTCTTTCTCTCATTGACAAAATTAATCAAATCTATCAAATCCTTCAAAATTACACAACTATGAATGCGAATTTTCGTATCGATCAAGTAATAATTCTAATTTTTAACTTTATTAATTATATAACATGAAATTAAGGAATTGACTTAGGCCCTATTCTTTCTGGCTTTTTAGAGCTGAACTGAACTGAGATGAACTGAATGGGGCTGAGCTGAACTGAACTGAGCTGAGCTGAACTGAACTGAACTGAATTGAATTTAATCGAGCTGAACTGAACTGAACTGAATGAAACAGAAATTAAAAGAAATAAACTGAATATAAATGTTTAATTAAAGTGTAATAACTAATAATAATAATATTAATAATAATAATATAAAAAAAGGTTTGATTAATATAAATTTGCGATTTTTTAAAAAATAATTATATTACTAAAGTAACCATATCTAGGCCAAAATGACCATTTTATTAAAGTATTGTCCGAACTAACCATATCTAGGCTAAAAAATGTATTTACTTAATTTAATCACTTGAATTTAAAAATGTACTTCCTCCATTCATATCCAATCCACATATATTCCTTTTCCATCCATTCATATCCACTCTACCACTTTCCTAAAAAAGAAAACAAAATGACTAAACTACCCTTATGGAAACCATTTATCTACATAAAATGCCACTACATGGCCCACCTATAATCCACCATCACACATTTAAATTAATAAAAAAACATCTTACACATTTCCAAATGTACTTTTAATAGTTTTTTAATATCTTTCTTAACATTTGTGCAAAAAGCATATGTGCGCTTTGGATTTGAACGGAGGAAGTATCAAATTTTATTTCTCAATTACATTTTTTCCACTCTTACATGTTTACTACTACTACTACTACTACTAATAATAATAATAATAATAATAATAATAATTATTATTATTATTATTATTATTATTATAAACATATATATATATATATATATATATATATATATATATATATATATATATATATATATATATATATATATATATATATATATATATATATATATATATATATATATATATATATATATATATATATATATATATAGACTTGGGATCCGGTGAGAACCACCTTACAATGAGAACCTTGTGAGAACTCTACTTTACGGACTTTTTTAAAAAAAATTAATAACATAATTGGATTCGGCATGACATTTTATAGCTAGTGAACATATTTTTTGGTCTAGAAAATAAATACTAGTGACGGAAATTAAGGTGAGATACGTTTTATTTATTTGCATATATATATATATATATATTGGGATCCTATGAGAACCACCAATATAATAAGAACCGTGAGAACTCTACCTTATGGACTTTTTTAAAAAAAATTAATGACATATTTGGATTCGGCATGAAATTTTAAGGCTAGAGAACATATTTCTTGGTCTAGAAAATATATACTAGTGACGGAAATCAAGGTGAGATACGTTTTATTAATTTTCATGCACCTACTACCGATTTTTACGCATCTATCATTTTTCATGCACCTAGAACTCATTTTAATGCACGTACAACCTCTTATTTCATGCACCTAGTAATCATTTTCATGCATGTAAAAAATTTCATGCACGTAGTGGTTAATTTCGTGCATTTATAGCCATTTTAGTACGCCTAATTGTATTTTCGTACACTAAGTATATATTTTGTTAATTAAATCAAAATTTTTTGTTTATTGATACTAAAGTGTGTATTTGAATAAGTTAAACTAATGGTAAATGATCCAACGAAACATTCGAAGCGAGATAAGGTGGAGATTTAGTAAGGGTTCTCATGGTTCTCATTATAAGGGTGGTTCTCACTGGATCTCGACCCTATATATATTTATATATATATATATAGAGGCGGGATCCGGTGAGTCCACCTAAATATTTGAGTCCATGAGTCCATTTAGAGTATCACAAGTTGTATTAAATCATATCACGTTTTTCTTACACTACAAAATCTACAATGTCACAACCTTTTCCATATAATATCACAGCAAACAATATCACGCACTATATAAAACAATATTACGAAATTTTTTTCCAAAACTTTTTTTACCGAATTTTTTTTTCGACATTTTTTTTTCAAATTTTTTATTTTCAATTTTTTTTCTCGATTTTTTTTTTACAGAATTTTTTTTGTGATATTATTTTGAAGAACCGGTGATATTGTATTGAGTAACTTGTGATATTGTAGTGAAAAAATATTGAAAAAAATTTTCGAGAAAAAACGCCTTTTGGTAAACAATATCACGCACTATATTAAACAATATCACGAAATTTTTTCAAGAACTTTTTTTCCCGCAAATATTTTTTTCGAATTTTTTTTTTACAATTTTTTCTCTCGAACTTTTTTTTCCGAAAATTTTTTTCTCGAATTTTTTTTTTGTGATATTATTTTGAAGAACTGGTGATATTGTATTGAGTAACTTGTGATATTGTAATGAAAAAAAATCGAAAAAAATTTCGAGAAAAAACGCCTTTTGTTAAACAATATCACGCACTATATTAAACAATATCACGAAATTTTTTCAAGAACTTTTTTTCCCGAAAATATTTTTTCCAAATTTTTTTTTTTCAATTTTTTCTCTCGAAATTTTTTTTCTCGAATTTTTTTTTGTGATATTATTTTGAAGAACCGGTGATATTGTATTGAGTTACTTGTGATATTGTAATAAAAAAAAATCGAGAAAAAACGCCTTTTTATTAAAAAAAAACTTGTTTGTTTTAAAAAAAAGTGCATACTGAAAAAGGGATTTTTTTTAATAAACAAAATGTCATTTTAAAAGAAAAGGCAAAAAAGAAAAAAAGTAATATTGAAAAAGGAAAAGGAAAAGGAAAAAAAGGAAAAAAATTTGATATTGAAAACACGTGATACTTTTTTATATAACTTGTGATATCATTGTTAGACTCATGGACTCAAATATTTAGGTGGACTCATGTGATCCCAACTCTATATATATATATATATATATATATATATATATATATATATATATATATATATATATATATATATATATATATATATATATATATATATATATATATATATATATATATATATATATATATATATATATATATATATATATATATATATATATATATATATAGACTTGGGATCCGGTGAGAACCACCTTACAATGAGAACTTTGTGAGAACTCTACCTTATGGACTTTTTAAAAAAAAATTAAGGACATAATTGGATTCGGCATGGAATTTTATAGCTAGAGAACATATTTCTCGGTCTAGAAAATAAATACTAGTGACGAAAATCAAGGTGAGATACTTATTATTAATTTGCGTGCACCTACTAACTATTTTTACGTATCTATCATTTTTCCGTCACTAGTATTTATTTTCTAGACCAAGAAATATGTTCTCTACCCATAAAATTCCATGCCGAATCCAATTATGTCATTAATTTTTTAAAAAAAACTCCGTAAAGAGGAGTCCTCACCGGTTTTCATTGTAAGGTGGTTCTCACCGGATCCCAACCCTATATATATATATATATATATATATAGACTTGATATATATATATATATATATATATATATATATATATATATATATATATATATATATATATATATATATATATATATATATATATATATATATATATATATATATATATATATATATATATATAGAGAGAGAGAGAGAGAGAGAGAGAGAGGGAGAGAGAGAGAGAGGGGCAAGATCCGGTGAGAACGGTTATTCGGTGCATACGGTGAGAACGTATATTAACCGTTAGATTATACAAATATCATCGGCTCAAATTTTATTACTAACTAACTATTAACTAACAAGCTGAATAATTTCTTTATTTCTTTGGAAATCACAATTCACTAATTAAATAATCATTTTCTAACAATTATCTAGGTTTAGGTAAAAAAAGTAAATGAAATCCTGAGATCTTTTCTTATCGGCCTTTCCTTCTCCCATGGCCTCCATCACACCAAAGTCAGGTATGCATAGGGATATTTTCGACGTAAAACTATTAAAACCTTTCTTCTTGTTTGGACCTTCACCAACTTCAATTGGAGTTATCAACTGGCGTCCTGTAGGGAACTCTCCCAATAGGAACCTGAGCTACCATTTGATTTTTGTGAGGCACAATATCCAATGTGATCCTCCCATCTAATGAACACAGATTAAAGTCATGTGGTTCCCTTTTCCTCTTTTCTACCACAACATGAGCAAATGAAATCCCTTGATCTTCTAATTCCTTCAACAAATGAAAAGCAGCTTCTCCTCTAGCGGCTTTCCTATTTCTAGCAATTCCTTCTCCTATCAGTAAAATGTCAGTCAGTTGTAATTTAGGTAAAATGTAACTAGGTTTAGAAAAAAAGTCAATAAAATGTATCTACCCCGTAAAAAAATGTATCTAGGTTTAAATAAAAAAAATGTATTTATTCCGTCAAAAAATGTATATAGGTTTATGTAAAAAAGTAAAAAATGTATCTACTCAGTAAAAAAAATGTATCTAGGTTTATGTAAAAAAGTAAAAAAAATGTATCTACTGCGTCAAAAAATGTATCTAAGTTTATGTAAAAAAAATGTATCTATTCCGTCAAAAAATGTAACTAGGTTTATGTAAAAACAAAAAAAAAATGTATCTAGTTTTAAGTAAAAAAAATGTATCTACTACGTCAAAAAATGTATCTAGGTTTATGTAAAAAAGTAAAAAAAAAAAAATATATCTAATCCGTCAAAAAATGTATCTAGGTTTATGTAAAAAAAGTAAAAAAAAAATGTATCTACTCCTTCAAAAAATATATCTAGGTTTATGTAAAAAAGTAAAAAAATGTATATACTCCGTCAAAAAATGTATCTACGTTTACGTAAAAAAGTAAAAAAAAAAATGTATCTACTTCTTCAAAAAATGTATCTAGGTTTATGTAAAAAAAAATAAAAAAAAAATGTATCTACTTCTTCAAAAAAATGTATGTAGGTTTATGTAAAAAAAGTAAAAAAAAATGTAACTACTTCGTCAAAAAATGTATCTAGGTCTACGTAAAAAAAAAAAAAATGTATCTACTACTTCAAAAAATGTATCTAGGTTTATGTAAAAAAAGTAAAAAAAAATGTATCTACTCCTTCAAAAAATGTATCTAGGTTTATGTAAAAAAAGTAAAAAAAAAAATGTATCTATTCCGTCAAAAAATGTATCTAGGTTTACGTAAAAAAGTAAAAAAAATGTATCTACCCGTCAAAAAAATGTATATAGGTTTACGTAAAAAGGTAAAAAAAAAAAAGTATTTACTCCGTAAAAAAAATGTATCTAAGTTTGTGTAAAAAGGTAAAAAAAAAATCTACTCCGTCAAAAAATCTATCTAGAATGTGGGTTGTGGGTATTTTTTAACCATTGATTGTGTTTTAATCCAACAGACGTGACTCGTTCTCACCGTATGCACCGAATAACCGTTCTCACCCGATCCTAAATCTATATATATATATATACCCACAACCCACATTCTAGATAGATTTTTTGAGGGAGTAGATAATTTTTTTTTTTTACCTTTTTACATAAAATTAGATACATTTTTTTACGGAGTAAATACTTTTTTTTTTTTTTTTTTTACCTTTTTACGTAAACCTATTTACATTTTTTTGACGGAGTAGATACATTTTTTTACTTTTTTACGTAAACCTAAATACATTTTTTGACGCAGTAGATACATTTTTTTTTTACTTTTTTTACATAAACCTATATACATTTTTTGAAGGAGTAGATACATTTTTTTACTTTTTTTACATAAACCTAGATACATTTTTTGGAGTAGTAGATACATTTTTTTTTACTTTTTTTACGTAAACCTAGATATATTTTTTGACGAAGTAGATACATTTTTTTACTTTTTTTTACATAAACCTAGATACATTTTTTGAATAAGTAGATACATCGGCGAAGTCGCGAACAACGGGCACTGCATCAAGCTTTGGCAGAGCAGCATCGGTAGAAGAAACAACACACAAGAAGGTTTGACAACCTTTTCTTATTAGATTGGAGGCTTTCATAGAAGAGATAAGGCGAATTCCTTCACGGGGACGAGTTCCCTTATATGAGACACGGATTCCAAGAGGACTTTTTAGACACAACTTTTGATCTCGGCATTCGAACCTAGCATGATAGCGGGAAAGCCAATCCATGCCAAGTATGATGTCAAACTCTTCGAGTGGGAAACGGAGAAGGTTTGAGGGAAAAGCCACATTAGCGATCATGATAGGAACATCCATGTATGAAGATGAACAAGAGATGATTTCTCCAGATGGTAAGGAAATAGAAGTCTCCTCACAAGGTGTAGACTTAAGGTTGAGTCTATCTGAACACTTGGTTGATATAAATGACAGAGACGCACCGGTATCAAATAAAATAAGACAAGCAAGATTATGTACGGAGAACATACCGGCAATTATATCAGGGTGAGCCTCGGCCTCCGCTCGGCTCATGACAAAGATGGTACCCTTGGGCTTGGGCTTGAAAGGAGTAATACTCTTCTTCTCGGGACAATCTCTAGCACGATGGCCCGACTTCTTGCATTCAAAACAAAGGAGGGGTTGAGCCTCACAATCAAATCCCGGATGCCATGGAGCATTACATCGGAAACAAACACGGCTCTGGGAAGGAGTAGCCTTGCTAGATTGAGGACGAGAGGCTTGGTTGTTAGGCACAAACCTCCGCTTGTTGAAATGGGAAGTAGAAGATGGAGGCACATAGGGCCTTTTTCCTTGGTAAGATGGACGGGAAGAAGTACGAGTAGAGAAAGACTTGATCTCATCTTCAATCGACTTGATGAAAGTCTCAGCCCAAATAGCATCATCGTAGACCGCCACAAAAGAGGTAGAGTCGCGACGCACCATACTTGCTATCTTCGGAGAAAGCTTGCTTTTGTAGAAGTACACCTTATCATCTTCCTCCTTGACAAACTTGGTTGCAAAATGAGCAAGTTCATTGAATTTGTCGGTGAAGGCTTGCACTGATAGCTTTCCTTGCCGGAAGTCCATGAATTCCTTCATCCTTTGTTGCTTCAGCTCATTAGGGTAGAACCTAGTCTCCACCATTGCCTTGAAACAGTTCCAATCGAAAGTCGGGTCAAGGGTCACCGTTGGGCTTGTCATCGCCCACCATCTATCGGCCTCACGAACTAAGAAGTGAGAGGCAAGCTTGACTTTCTCATTGTTTGGCACATCATACATCGAGAAACCCTTTTCCATTTCACGAAACCACTCGGTAAGGGCCACGGGGTCGACTTCTCCACCATAAGCTTTGGTGTTGTTCCTCGATAATTGGCTTGCGACCCAAGCAAAGCCACCTTGACGGTTAGCATCATTCCTAGGAGGAGTAGCCTCATGACGATTGAGTTGTTCTTGCTGGTTTTGTTGATTCTGAAGGACTTGCAAAAGAGCTTGCATGATAGCATTTTCGGAGTTTGTCGGCCTCACCATCCTTCTACAATGCAAAATAAAACGGGTTACCATAGCAATTAGCAATCACATAAAGACTACAAATTTAGGTCCTTAATGTCTACCCAATCTCTCACTTATTATTCAAGTTTTGGTCAAGTTATGGTTAAGGGAAAACACGTGTGTGCGTCGGGAGCAACTTAGGCTCTGATACCAACTGTGAACCCCCGCGATTTAGCGGAAAAATAAACATAAAAGGATACGAAAAATACGAGGCTTTTAAAACTTTTCTTGCAGAATTAAATAACTAACATGCGAAGGTTCAAACTAAAAATAAAAGTGCGGAAATAAAAGAAACCATACTAGTTGTACAAACATAGTAAAGAGTGTACGGGGAAAATATATCCCACGAATAAAAACATAACGTAAGGTAGTCTAGCGATACGAGTGAAACTAAAGTCCAAGGGTAAGTGCTCGCTAGCCACACGTCTTCCCCAAACAGCACCAACCTACATTCATGAAACATGAACGCCACAGTCAGTGGGGAGTAACTCAGGGTTCTCCCAGCCACTTTACGTCAGAATACAAATAGATAACAATAAGAACATATAGTATATGGAGTAGCACATGTGAATATGAGAAATATCAAATCATGATACTCAAAATCAGGTAAACAACCAGGTGATCGACTCAGAGACCAACACTTGATGGCATGTCCAATCACACAAACAACAACAACCAAGAATAGAATGAACGCCGTCAGGTAGCCTAACCGCTACAACTGACAGTCAGGGAGTATAACCGCTCCACTAACAGGCTAGGGCGTATAACCGCGCCCTAGCTACCGGAGCGCATAACCACGTCATCCGGGTACTATGTATAGCGCATAACCGACAACTATATGCCTAAAACCTGGCCAGACCTCTCGATGTAATAACCTACACCGAACGACACACGGGGACCGGGCCGCATAACCACGGACACCGACCAATCCCGAACATAGTTAGATAAAATCCCATAACAGGAGTGGCGTTTGTTCATTACAGTGATACACAAATCGTATCACCGCTATCTATTCACAAGCAAGGCAACATAACCGTTACCAACACAATTTAGGATGACATAACCGTCACCTACACAAGCTTAGGATAACATAACCGTTAACCCAATCATTTAAACATACATGAGCCAATAAAAGATGAATAATACAACACTTATATCCGTTCCATGCCAAAAGAGAACACACGGGATTGAATAATGAATTAAAAGTTCTAAACGCATTTTGACATTACAGCTGTCCTCTGCCGTAAAATTCATAATTAATTCAAATAAAATCGAAATGATACAAGGCCAATTGGATCGGTTTAATAAGACTTTTATCTACAATATTTGTAAAATAAACATTTCCAAAAGACGAACTTAACAGGGGGCTATTGACTGATCCTTACAGTGTGTCAGAAACCGTCACACAAAATGTATTGCTTCATAAAACGGGTTTAACAAATCATTTTGGGGCAAAGCAAACTCCTATCATCATCTAAACTCTTCAAAGTTTAATTATTGAAAAGGACCAGAATCATTTCAAAGTTTAAAAATGGTTTTCGAAACAATCTTTGAGCTACTGTCCGTTCTGCGAGTATTTCAGCGCACTGTTCGTAAATAATTTATTGTGAACAAACGACATGCAAGAAAATTACGAAATTTCAGAGGTAGACTCTACACTCAAAATAAACAGGGGTCTCTTTTCAACATTTTCAACGGCGGATAATCTAAGATGTCGAAATAAATTGTACAAGACAATGGACAGATTTGTCAAGGTGCTGAAACATCATGAATTAACCATTGTAAGCAAAACACTATGAACTTGAAAGACCATCAAACTAACCATTCTCAATGATCATAACCTCATTTCACAAAACAACCCTTAATGAATCTCCACAATTAAAATCTCATCCAACACAACCATGCATGACAAAATTCATCCACACATATGATTTATTAACCTAATCATGCCACTATTTAATTAAAAACAATCCTAGTATACTAAACATTACTAGCATATAGTCATGCAAACAAAGACGATAAAGTCGAGTAACCCATCACCGTTACCTTTTAGTCTAAACTCTCGTCAATCTCGTATGTATCGCCCTCCGGACCACTTGACTCGAATCCTACAAACAAAAGGAGAGGTTAAAAACGGAAGTAACTAGCTTGGGTCAAAGCTTTGGATTTCGAAATTAGTAAGGAAGAGGAGGAGAGGAAAACTTCTTATTTAGACAGGAGGGAAACGACGAGAGGAGAAAAATGGCGCGAGAATCGTCGAAAACGGATAAGAAACGAAGATTTTGCAACCGTTTTACGGTTGAGGCGCACAACACCTAACAATGGTGTTTGTTTTGTGTATTCCAGCTGAAAATAGAGAAAGGGGAGGAGTATATTACGTAAAGAAAACTAGTATGCATGCCATTGTAGACCTTGGGCAGCATGAGACTCACTTTGCATGCATAAGTCAAGTGTTGACAAAGTAATGCCAAGTGTTGAGACTTACGCCATTTGTCGAGGGCCTTAGGCCATGTGTCGAGAGCAAAATGCCATGTGGAAGAAGGGATCACATGTGTCTAAGGTCTTAGGCCAAGTGGAAGAGGTGCTAAAGCCCATGAGTCGAAATATTTTAGGCCAAGAGGAAGAGATAGCAACGAGCGCGGGTCTCGTTAGCGGATGGTTCGTGACAGCCTTTTGTATTTTCGGCATAATTTCCTCCACAGAACTCCGATTGAGGTGTTATTGGTGGCGTTGGAAAGCTAAGAAAAAGAGCTAAAACTTTTATTTTATAACCAAAAGCTGAATATGTCTTTAACGGATCTCAAAATTAGTAACAAGGACAGAGTAGTTGTTTGTAGTTTGACGAGTATAAGTTTAAGACGGGCATTTTAAATATCATTGTCAAAAACGATAAAATTTAGATGGGAATATTATTTATAGGATCATACTTATTATTAAAATAATATTTTAATAATATAAGATAACATGGAATTTATCGGGGTGTTACAAAATACATTTTTTTAAAATTTTTTTCATAAACCTAGATACATTTTTTGACGGAGTAGATAATTTTTTTTACTTTTTTAGTAAACCTATATACATTTTTTGACGGAGTAGATACATTTTTTACTTTTTTTTACATAAACTTAGATACATTTTTTTGAAGGAGTAGATACATTTTTTTTGAAGAAGTAGATACATTTTTTTACTTAAACCTAAATACATTTTTTGACGGAGTAGATACATTTTTTTTTTTTACTTTTTTACATAAACCTAGATACATTTTTTAACGGAGTATATACAATTTTTTTTTACTTAAACCTAGATACATTTTTTGACGGAGTAATACATTTTTTTTAAATTTTTAATGTAAACCTAGTTACATTTTTTGACTAGATAGATACATTTTTTTACTTAAAACCTAGATACATTTTTTTTAATATTTTTTATATAAACCTAGTTACATTTTTTGACGGAGTAGATACATTTTTTGACGGAGTAGATACATTTTTTTTACTTAAACATAGATACATTTTTTTTTTACGGAATAGATACATTTTTTTTTACTTAAACCTAGATACATTTTTTAACGAAGTAGATACATTTTTTTTTTTAACTTTTTGACATAGTCATCTTAACCTCACCTAAAAAAGAAAAGGGTAAACAATTGACGAGTTCTAATGTATTGAATTCAAATCTCATTAAATTTCGAAACTTTTCATAAATTTGTTAATGACCAGAAAATTGTGTATGTGGCAGTTGGATTGGGTTGTTTTCAGGTAGGATACGGGTATGGGCGAAAACACGACCCAGAGCCAGGAAGGTGCAAAAGAACAAATGATAAAAAATGGAGATGCTCAGAAGAAGCACACCCTGATTTAAAGTACTGTGAGAGACATATGAACAGAGGCAAAGGGAAATCTAAGAAGCAAATTGATGCCTCAAATAATACCTCAATTCTGAAAGCAGTAACTAATAGTTACCCTAGCACAGTAACAACACTGAAATCATCTTCAGCCTTACCCTACCGTTACTGTTCTGAAACTCAATCTACTTACCCTAATAAGTTCCAACCTAGTACTGCTACTGCTACTTGTTACCCTTTTCTGCCTTCTCAATCCTCGGCAATGCAAATGCGAGTTTGTTGGATCAGAGTGATGTTACTAGTAGTCACTAAATGTATCACTAAATGTAGCAATGTTGCTTCAAAATATAGTATTCCGTAAAAAAAAAGTATTCCGCAATGTGTTAAGATATGGAATGCATTTAAAAGGTGGAAGAAGTTCTAATGTAATGATGTACTAGTATTTAGCTTGATTGGTTAATTTAAAATTTAATCTCAGCCTTTCAATTAACTCTCACCTAATGGAGGAGTGTCGTTCTCACCGTATGCACCGAATGATCGTTCTCACCGGATATATATAAAATAATAATAAGATGAAGAAACAACAAAAACAACAATAATAATCATAATAATAATTATTAATTAATAATAATAATAAATAGAATAATAACAAATAAATAAAATAATAATAATAATAATAATAACAAAAACAATTATTTTCTGTGTCCCAGGATGCTGGATCGCGGAGCGCTGCTTTTATTTTTACTCGCCTTAGTTTTGCTATTGCTAAGGGAGTGGGCGCCCAGCTAGTTTCGCGGGTGCCCACAAATTTCATGTAATTTTTCCTTTAATTTTTAATAAAAGTTCTCGGTTCATAAAAAAAAAAAAAATAATAATAATAATAATAATAATAATAATGTGGGCTGAACTTAATAAAGTCGAGCTGAACTGAACTGAACAGAATGGAGCTGAGCTGAACTGAACTGAACTGAACTGAATGAAGCTGAGCTGAACTGAACTGAATTGAATAGAGCTGAGCTGAACTGAAACGAGCTGAAAATAAGCCAGAAAGAACAGGGCCTTAGTTAGAGTAATTTTGAATTGTACCTTTACTTGTTTATATTTATTAGCTTGAAATACATGATAAAAATAAAATTATATGTTATTTATTATTAAGGATATTCCACCGAATATTCCGTAAATCCTTTGTAATTATTTTCATATATTATGTTACCTTGTATAAGTTATTTTATGCCTTTGATTTATCCTTTCTTTACTTGTAATATTTAGCTACCATAAGTAGAGTCCTACACCTTGTATAAAAGCTATGCTTGTATGTTAATAATAATATCCAGTCATAATCAATTCTCTACATGGTATCAGAGCCTCACATCCTAGGCCGTTATCCTCTCCTCTCTCGACAATGGCAAATTCAGGGGTCTCTATTCCCAATCCTCATGAACCTCTGTCTCCATTTCTTCTCATTAATGTTTCATCATGCACACAACTCACACCAAAAACTTACCGTACATGGAAAACGCAAGTTGCTGATCTCCTTTTTGGCTTCGATCTCCTCAAATTTGTCGATGGTTTACTCTCCGTCCCGGCTGCTACTATAACCTCCGACTCCAAAACAACTCCCAACCCCAAATATGCCTCCTGGAAACGTCAGGATAGCCTCCTCAAGGGCGCGCTTCTTGGCACCCTTCATCCCGACGTCTCCCCTCTTGTCCTCAAAGCCACCACATCGCGTGAAGTGTGGACCATTCTTGAAACCACATACGCCAATCCCTCCCGTGGCCACTTACTACAACTCAAAAATCGTCTTGATCAAATAACCAAATCTGACCGCTCTATTTCCACCTATATGCACGACATTACCGCTTGTGTTAATGAACTTGCCCTCCTTGGCAAGTCCATGGACAATAAAGATGTCGTTGACAAGGTCCTTCGCGGTCTCGACTACCAAACTTATCAACCTGTGATTGAAGCAGTTAGGGCCAGGGACAACCCTATTACTCTCGAGGCCCTACACGAAAAGCTCATCAATCATGAACTCAATCTCACCCACGCCCCTGCTCACGCCGTGCCTGCTGCACCCCTTCCTGCTCAAGTCCATGCCCTCTCCTACCGCCAAAACAATCACAAAAATTACACCCCTGCTCCTTCCAAAACCGCTGCTCTTTTGCCCACCCCACCCTCTGCATCCAACTTCTGTGGCACTTGTCAATGGTGTCGCCATCAGGGACACTTCATATCCAACTGTCCTGACTTTAAAAGAACCTTCCCCACTGCTGTGTTTCCTCATCCCCCTCCTCGCACAAAACAGAATCGCCCTCAAGCACACTCCGCCATGGCTGCCTCTGTTCCCTCCTCCTCATACCTCCTTGACAGCGGGGCCACTCATCACATCACCAACGACCTCTCCACCCTCTCGCTACACAGCCCGTATGATGGCAATGATGAACTGATCATTGGTGACGGTTCCTCACTTCCCATATCTCATATAAGTTCTTTCTCTATTACTCTTTCATCCTCTCATACTTTGCATCTCAATAATGTCTTATATGTCCCTTCCATTTCTCGCAAAATCATTTCCGTCTCTCAACTCTGCAAAGATAACAATCTCACCCTTGAATTTTCCTCTTCTTATTTTGCTTTAAAGGTTCCCTCAATGACAACACCGCTCCTCCAGGGACCTCTTAATTGTGGCATCTATGAATGGACTCCGTCTTCTCCTCAAGTTCATGCCGGTGTTACTGCTCACTCTGATATGTGGCATCATCGCCTTGGACATCCGTCTCACAAAATTTTTTCCACTATTTGTCGTCAGTTTTCAATTCCCAGTACTGTTTTTTCTACTCCTTGCAATTCCTGTGAGATTAATAAAAGTCATAAGTTGCCCTTCTCCGTCAACACTATTACGTCTTCCGCGCCTCTTGATTTAATTTATTCTGATGTTTGGACCTCCTCTGTTCACTCTATTGATGCTTTTAAATATTATGTTATTTTCATTGATCATTTTACTCATTACATATGGCTTTATCCGCTCAAAAATAAATCTGATACAGCAACTACTTTCAATAGATTTCGTGCTCTAGTCGAAAACCACTTCAACCGTCGTATTCATCGCCTATACTCGGATAATGGTGGTGAGTACATCAAATTAACTCCCTCCCTTCTCTCTGATGGTATTTCTCATCTTACATCCCCGCCTCATACCCCGGAACACAATGGTTTTGCAGAACGCCGGCATCGTCATATTGTCGAAACCGGTCTCGCCCTCCTTCACCAAGCCAAATTACCCTCCCAATTCTGGTCCTATGCCTTCGTTACTGCGGCTTACCTAATCAACCGGCTCCCTACTCCAACCTTACAACAAGATTCGCCTTACACCCGTCTCTTTAGTCACACACCCAACTACTCGAAATTACGAGCATTTGGTTGTTTGTGTTATCCTTGGCTTCGGCCATATGCTACTCATAAGCTCTCCCCTCGTTCTACTCCTTGCATTTTTATTGGGTATTCTGCCTCACAATCTGCCTATCATTGCTTTGATCCCGTCTCACATAAAATATATACGTCCAGGCATGTCAAATTTTTTGAAAATACCTTTCCTTCCTACACTGCCTCCCATACGTCCCTCTCCTTACCCTCCATCACTCAATGGTGTCCCCTATCACTCCCTATTCTTACTCCCTCATCTACCGAGACTGCTACCCCTCCCCCTCACACCCCAGCACCTCCCTCTCCCCCTCCCTCTCCTTCGCACGACCCTGAACCCCCTGCCCAGCCAGAAACAGCAGTAGTTCCTGTCCCCTCTCCTGCTTCTGCTCAGAACGTTCCCCCTGAACCCTCTGTTTCTTCCCCTTCAGTCCCTGATCCTTCCCTCAATCCCCTACTCCTCCTCCCCCTCCCCCTCCTCCTCCTTCACGGACTGTCACTACTCGCCTTCCAAATAATATCCGCAAGCCTAATCCTAAATATGCCAAACACGCCGCACTCCTTCCTGCTACCTCTCTTCCTACAACCACGAAACAAGCACTTCTTGACACTCGTTGGTGCGCTGCTATGCAGGCCGAGTATGATGCACTAATCCGTAATCAAACTTGGTCCCTCGTTCCCCGCGCTACATCACAAAATGTTGTAGGGTGCAAATGGGTTTATCGTGTCAAATATCTACCCGACAATACCATTGACAAATTTAAGGCTAGACTCGTCGCCAAGGGATTTCATCAACGTGCAGGTATTGATTTTTCAGAAACCTTTAGTCCCGTTGTTAAACCAACTGCTATTCGTGTTCTGTTATCTCTTGCAGTTACTAATGGCTGGCACTTACGACAACTGGATGTTAATAACGCCTTCTTGCAAGGTACTCTCGCCGAAACAGTGTTTATGGAACAGCCACCTGGTTTCATCAATCCCCAACACCCGTCTCATGTTTGTAAACTGTCCAAAGCCATTTATGGCTTGAAACAAGCCACTCGGGCTTGGTACACGGAACTCAAATCATACTTACTATCCTACGGTGTCCGCGGATCACATGCTGACCCATCACTATTCATTTTGTCACACTCTACAAAACCAATTTACTTGTTAGTTTATGTGGATGATATTGTAGTTATTGGTCCATGTTCCACAACCATTGCCTCGTTTGTTACTTGTTTGTCTCATAGGTTTTCACTCAAGGATTTGGGCCCCCTCTCTTATTTTCTTGGTGTTGAAGTCCGACCCACGCCCTCCGGCCTCTTCCTGTCACAACAAAAATACATTCACGACCTTCTCGATCGATATAAAATGCTGGAAGCCAAACCACTGCCTACGCCTCTTGCTCTTGATTCACTTCTACTAAAAGAAAGTGGAGATCTTATCTCAAATCATACTGACTGTAGGGCTGCCGTTGGCAGCTTGCAGTATTTATCACTAACGAGCCCCGACATCTCTTTTACTGTCAACAAGTTAGCACAATTCATGCAGGCACCCCGGCTTCCTCATTGGCTTGCCTTAAAGCGTCTTCTTCGCTACCTCAAGGGCACCATGACTAATGGCCTAATGCTTCACAAAACCAGTCCACCGCTCCTTCATGCCTTTTGTGATGCGGACTGGGCCGGTGACAAGGATGATTTCGTCTCAACGACTGGGTTTCTGGTCTATCTCGGACGGAACCATGTCTCATGGTCTTCTAAAAAGCAAAGAGCCTTATCACGCTCATCGACTGAGGCCGAATTCCGTGCCGTAGCCGATGTCACCTCTGAAATTGCTTGGGTACAGTCGCTCCTA
The DNA here is from genome assembly GCA_029255685.2 of Silene conica. NCBI lineage: Eukaryota > Viridiplantae > Streptophyta > Magnoliopsida > Caryophyllales > Caryophyllaceae > Silene > Silene conica. The sequence continues at coordinate 84,291,393 of CM055315.2, read as the reverse complement.
ACCGAACTCCGTTACAACTCCGCCACATCACCGGTTATCTACTGTGACAACCTTAGTGCCACCCACTATGCAGCTAATCCGGTATTTCATTCTCGCATGAAACATTTAGCTTTGGCTTTTCACTTCGTTCGTGAGCGAGTACAACAGGGCACACTTCAAGTTCAACATATATCCGGCGATGATCAGCTCGCCGACGCTTTGACGAAACCCCTAGCACGGACTCGATTCTCCCTACTAACTTCCAAGATTGGCCTTGTCCAAGGACAGTCCATCTTGAGGGAGCGTATTAAGGATATTCCACCGAATATTCCGTAAATCCTTTGTAATTATTTTCATATATTATGTTACCTTGTATAAGTTATTTTATGCCTTTGATTTATCCTTTCTTTACTTGTAATATTTAGCTCAGTTGGTCTTGCTTGTGACGGGTCGGGTGGAGAGATGGATAGTGACACTAACAAAACGAATAGGGGGGACAAGGTGGGGCACCCTCATGTGCTTCCCTCTCTCCCCTAAATGGGCATTTTGTGAGACAAAATGGTATCCGTCACTCCGGAGTGACGGATATCTCCCGTCTTAAATGAGATTTTGTGTATTTAGCTACCATAAGTAGAGTCCTACACCTTGTATAAAAGCTATGCTTGTATGTTAATAATAATATCCAATCATAATCAATTCTCTACATGTATAACCATAAACTATATATTTTATTATATTTAATTGCGTGTCTCGTGTCCTAAATTTTATGGGATACCGTGTCCTGTGTCCGTGTCCGTTTTGGTGCTACCTAGTTAGTTATTACACAAATTCTCATTGAAAACGGAATTATCCGTAATAAATTGAAGATGGATAGTACTCTCTCATCTCATGCAAGTTGCAATATTCATAAAATGTTTCAATTTTTTTCCACTTGCACGTCTACTTGCCTTATTATATAAGTAAGTATCCGTATTCAGTTTATGACGAATATTATCCGTCACACATAAGACTTTTTATAGTTATTAATGCAACTATACTGATTATTGAAATATAGTCGTATGATTATTATGACTAATTATATATTTAAGCAATTAAGCATATCAGGTTTTCCTAATTGTCTAGCGGGATGGAACAATAGTTGTCAGACTGCAATTATTATTATTATTATTATTCTACTGCTAATAATTTGAGTTGCTAGATTGCCTGAAGCTCATAAGTCAACTAATGTATGCCTAGTTAAGGTTGTAAGACTTATAACTAATCATTTAAATAAGGTTATAAATAATTTTTAATTACTAATTATATGCAGTTGCCAAAAAAATTATTAGTTATATCGGGTTTTCTAACGTGTATCCTAATGATACACGTTAATAATCTAAATGCGGAAAAATTACACATTATTTTCATTAATTATGGTAAAAAGAATTTTCTACGTAAGAATTAGATGAAATTATGTTGTAAATCTTTCCGTATTTAGATTATTAACGTTTGTACTTGGGACAGACATTAGAAAAAGCATAATTATATACATTATCATCACAATCGATTCAGTGTTTCTAATTCTCCCGCCAGCTGAAACAATAGTTGACTCTTAAGTTAAGTCTAGGCTAGTTAAATTTCAATTCCGGATTATATAGTATTATTATACTATTTTTAAGGGTAGGGGCGAAACTAGCTAGTAGCAAGGGGTGGTTGGTGCTACCCCAAATTTAAAAAAATTGACTTAGAAGACAGATTTTTGTTACCCCAAATATTGTTGAATTATAGATAAATTACTCATATTCAATTAAATGTATAGTAGTAAATATCTTGTGGTGCAATGATAAATACTTTGTTTTTCAACCTGGTATCCCGAGTTCAGTTCGAATCCCCTTACTAGCATTTTACGTTTTTAAATTTATTTTGTTGTTTAAGGGTGTGTTTAGATTGAAGGATTTGAAAAAAAAAAAAAAAAAAAAGAGGGGAGTGATTTGAAGGGATGGAAATCCATGGTTTGGTTAGCAAAATGGAGGTAGAAGGATTGGGAGGGAAGGGAAAATGGATCTCTCCATTTGCTTTCTCCAAGCTAATTTATTTTCTCTCCAACAAAGGAGAAATTTGGAAGAAAAATCATCTCTCCGTTCTTCCTTCCCTCCCCTCTTCTCCCTTTCTTTTCCCTCCTCCCTTTCCTCCATTTCCCTCCTTTTTTGTTATCCAAATACATCCTTAATGTCCGTTTTCCTTAAAACGAAACTAATCACTGACATAAATTTACGAACCCCACGAGTGTCACATTTTTAATTTCTACCATAATATGGACTTCACAAAATCTCATTTGTGACGGCCGTATCCGTCACAAGCTTGTAACGGATACCGTTTCCTCTCACAAAATATCCACTTTCTCTCTCTCTGCGACACTATTCATGTATTCCCCTTTCTCCACTAAATCATTTTGTATCCGTTTTATCTCACAAAATATCCGTCACAAATGGTGATCCGTTACAAGCAAGACTTACTATATGGACTTAGGGACTCTAGTATAATTAGCGTATTTAGATGCCAAGAGCCAAACATAAAATTATACAGTTAAGCCCTATTCTTTCTGGCCTAATTTCAATTCCTTTCAATTTTGTTTGCCTATATTCCGTTAGGTTTTATTTACGTTCAATTAATCTCTTTACAAAGTTAACTTTTAATTCAACTAAATTCACTATATATCTCAGTTCCACTCAATTTAGTTCAATTAAGCTCTACTCCCATTAATTCAATTCAGCTCGTTTCAGCCGAAAAGAACAGGGCCTTAGTCTTTTATAATTGGTTTATTTTGGTCTGAAATAATAAAACTAATTTTTGTAATTATTTTACCGGCAGATATTGTAAGTGACCACTATTGAAAAACAAGTTAGCATAAGTTGTTGTAGACAGCACTGGTTGTACACTTGTACGTCTATAACATTTAATTTCATTTAACCATAAAATCGTTACAAATACCCGTCTAAAAATGACGAAAAATGACTCTCTGAAATAAGAATGTGTGTAATTATTGCTATAATTCTTTTTAATCATGTTAAAACAACAATAATTAATTAATAAGTCTCTCTTGTGACGGGTATATCCGTCACAAGCTTGCGACGAGTCAAATATTACCCATGTGAATAGATAAAACAAAATAAATTGATATTCTCTATGCATTTTTCTTTTGTCTTATCTAGTTCACTTGAATAATATTTGACACATTGTAAACTTGCGACACATATATTCATCGTAAAAGGGAATTTGTGATAATTAATACGGTGATGTCAAAGTATTATTCACTTCACATAAGAAGGTTCCTTCTATCATTAGTAAAAAAAAAGCATTAGATTTTGTTGTAGTTGAGTTACAAAGCTTGTCGTATGTGGGGTTGCGTTGCGTAAAATTGCATTTGGATTGAGAGAACTGGAGGGAAGCGGAGGAAAAGGGAGAGATTCAATTTCCATTGTTTGATTACAATATATACAAGGAGGGAAATGGAAGGGGAGTGAAATAGGAGGATTCAATTTCCCTCCATTAAACCAAACTATAATCTCTCCATTATTGACAATATTTGGAAGGAAAACTTTCTTTTGACTCTTATTTAAGAATGATAACCATATATTCATTCAACTCCTTCATTCTCCTCCATTTTCCTCTACTTTATTTTTGCTATCCAAATAACCCATCTTTATTTCCCCTCCCTTTCCTGTCTTTCCCGTACGGCCGTACCCTTCCCTTTATTCCTCTCCCATCCCTTTCCCTCCCAATTTACTATCCAAATACACCCTAAAATATGTCCTCTTTAACATAGGGCGAATCCAAGATTTTATATTTTGTAGAGCAAAATAGCTACAATAATACTAATAATATTCGTGTGACATCACATAGAGGCGGCCAATAAGACGAATTATAAATAATTTTAATTTTTGTTGACATTATTATTTTAACATTGTAACTCTTGTTTTTAATTATTTTTAATCTACATTGGACAGCCACTAGTACTAAAGAGTACTAAAGAGTAAAGAGTAGCTAAAGATGCTGTTTTTTCAAATATTAAATCAATAAGTCTTGCTTATAGCGTATATTATCCGTCACTCACAACAAGGTACGTGAGATGACAATCTGTCACTCACTACAAGGTAAGTGAGACGACAGGTGAGGAAAAAGGGAGCATTTATTGGGTCGTGTCACTTGTATTTTGTGGGAAAGACATTATACGTCTTCAGCTTGTGATGGATAATGTCCATCTTCGATAGAATTTGAGATATTAAATACAATGTAATAAAAAACTAAGTTTTCCTTGTGACCGTCACAAGCTTGTAACCTTTCATAACTTTTATCTTAATTCCTCTCCTGCTTGTAGTTTGTAAGACCTTCTAAATTTGTGACAAAAATGTTCATCTCTAATGAGAATTTGTCCAAAAAAAATTACTATTTCATTCAAAATATAACTAAACGGTTATAAAAATGTTTTTGTTAAGAATTAAATACTATACATAATTAACATATTCAAATATAACGAATATGAGAAAGTATTTAAACTCATATATTTACACATTTAAAATATGAATTTGAATTAATTCAGAAAAAATACACACAAACTCAAAAACTTATACCTTAATTCTACAATACTTACACACAACTTAATATAAAATACTACCTCATATTCGGGATAACCCTTCCTATTCGACATTAACACAAAATTTAAGAGTTTGATTAAAATAAGTACTATAAAGTATTGTTGTGGGGTGAGGTGATTGGAGAGGGGGTGAGTATTGTTGATAGTAAGGTGAAGTATGAGTATTATCGTGGGGTATTGGTGTGAGTACCGTGATTAAAATAAGTATAAAGTATGAGTATTGTTGGGTATTATGGTGGGGTGGGGTGATTAAAATATATAAAAAAAAAAACTTTGCCAAAAAAGAAAATAGAGAAGGTATTGTGAATTGACGAAAAAGGAAATAGGGAAGGTTTTATGAATAAAAGGGAGTACTATTTATGCACCATAAAAAATAAGTCATACACAACATGTAATAGATTATTGATTGTAGTAAAAGAAATCCCTTTTTCCAAACGATCGAGCCATGGATCACGAAGTGTAAAGTTATATTGGTAATAAGAGAGTCGAGAGACTCGAGACTAGGGATAGAGCGAGTTGGGAAATTGCAACCTAAGCACGGCCTGACGGCCTGGACGTGAGATTAAGTTGGATCGGGCAAGTGTCGTGCCTAATTGCCTATAGCTTCGTTCATCCCGTGGTGCTCAGCATAATTGAGTTGAGCCTCCTTTATTTTAAACTTTTTTAGTGTTGGATTAGGTCTAGCCAAAGAAATGTGAGCACTAGCATCGCTCGAGGTGGAAACCAAGTTGTGTTGGAGATTGATGGCCTAAAGGTGGAGGCTAGGTCAGGTCATGCCGAGCTAGCACGCACCGTTGTACAACTGTATGTACATCGATCAAACATCATTTTTAGTAAATTAAATGGGAATTTCAGAAAATAAAGTAGAATATTTGCAAAGTAAATAAAAAGCTAAAAACGGTTAAATGATAAGAGTACTGTGTAGCTATAATCGAAAACAAACAATGAGTCTTGGTGAAAACGGATATTATCCATCACAAGCTGAAAACGGATAATATTATATCACAACAATGCAAGTGGGAAGACCAGTGGAGGAAAATAGAGCATTTTCATAGGTTATGCCTCCCTCATGCCACATGTATTTTGTGAGAGAAACACCATTCCTCTCCAACTTGTGATGGATAGTGTCGGTCTTTGACGAGAATTTGTGGGAAACAAATGGTGTTCCTCCAATTTTCTTTAAGTTTGAGTTTTGCCCATGGCAACTATTTTACTATTTTACAATTTAAATAAAAATTACAATCTCAATTAAAGTAATATATAAATTACATACTTTGAAGTTGAATGCTTACTCATGAATAAGGTGTAAAATTGAAAGTGGTAGATTGGATTTGAATGGAGGAAGTACAATATAAAATAGTTTACTAACAAAAATATTAGAGTTTATGATAAAATGAATAAACTCAATATTAAATGAAAAACACTTTGAACCACGATTAATAAAAAAAACCGTCTCTTACAGGTACTTGTGTCGCATAGACATGATGATTGTCTAATGCCTATATAAAGGAAACAAAAGAGACACCAAAGAGCATCTCAAACTCCAAAACAACAAATCCTACAAAAATGAAACTAATCCAATTCCCAACCAAAGAATATTTTCCAAATTCCATTATTTTCAAAACAAATTTTCTGATTTTTCTTATTATTGTAATGCATAATATTAATATAGCAAGTACAGCATTGCTTAGTACTAATAACCCTGGCAACCAAACTGACCATATTGCATTATTAGCCATTAAGAGCCAACTAGTAGACCACCCTACCGGGGTGTTAACCTCATGGAATAACTCGGTTCACCACTGTAACTGGACCGGAGTTACATGCGGTCAACAAAACAATCGAGTAACGATTTTAGACCTTCACTCTGAAGGCTTGACGGGAACCATATCGCCTTTCATAGGGAACCTTAGTTTCCTCGAAAGTATACTTCTTTACAATAATAATCTTCGCGGACAAATTCCTTCCCAGTTGGGTAATCTGGTTTACTTGCAAAGCCTATACCTCTTCCAAAATACCCTTTCAGGTGAAATTCCGGCTAACTTATCGAGCTGTGTCAATCTTCGAAACCTTTCTGTAGCGTCAAATAAGTTAGAAGGGAAACTACCTGTCGAATTAAGGACATTGTCCAAGCTAGAGGTCATTGGAATTGGGCACAACAATTTTACAGGGACTCTGTTCGACATCATATCAAACATGACCTTGTTACGCGCTATATCTAGTCCTAACAATGCATTTTCAGGAACTATTCCTAACAGCATTGGTAGGTTCAAAAACCTGTATATACTTCGTCTTGACGGAAATAAATTCTCGGGGACACTTCCTAAGTCCTTCTTCCATCTCTCATCACTAGAACAAATTAGTCTTTCTTACAACCAATTTACAGGAGAACTTCCAGACGATATAGGTTTCACTCTTCCGCGTTTGACATGGTTGTTCCTCTACGGAAACACATTTTCAGGGTCGATTCCAACCACCCTAGTAAATCTGACAGATTCCGAGTTAATTGATCTAGGTCGTAATAATTTCACTGGAAAAGTCCCTCGAGGTTTTGAACAACTCCATAATCTAACTTATTTAGGCCTTTCTGTCAATTACCTTACAGATGACATAAACTTCATAAGCACATTAGTTAATTGCACGAAATTAGAAGTAATAGATTTAAGAGGGGCTGGTTTTATAGGAGAATTACCTGCATCAATAGGCAATCTGAACACCGGTATAAAGAGGCTTGGACTTGGAAGCAATAACATAAGTGGAGCAATTCCTGCAGGTATCATCAATCTCACTAATCTTACTATTTTGGACATGAGTTACTGCACGTTCACAGGAGCTCTTCCTCGCGATATTGGGAAGTTGCGAAACTTGCAACAAATCCTTTTCAATTCAAACAGTCTGACAGGTAAAATTCCTGAATCTCTCGGAATTATCCCACGTCTGACTGATCTTCGTTTAGATGACAACTTCTTTGAAGGGAGCATACCCCCGAGTCTTGCGAATTGCCAGAGCCTTTTAGCCTTGAATTTGTCGCATAACAAACTCAATGGAACCTTGAACACCCAACTGTTTCAAGGATCGGTTAAATTTGTTCAGTTAGATTTGTCTCACAATCATTTGGAAGGGTCCATACCTTCCAAGATCAGTCAACAAACACGCCTAGGATACTTTAGAGTATCCGAAAATAAATTTTCAGGTGTGATTCCTGATGGCCTTGGTCAATGTCTGACCCTCCAACATTTGTATATGGATGGTAACTCCTTCCACGGAGCCATTCCTTCATCCTTCGCTTCTTTGTCAGGCCTTGACGAAATCGACTTGTCTGACAATGATTTTTCTGGCTCAATCCCAAATTTCTTCTCTAAATTTTCCTCACTACACTATCTAAACTTATCCTACAATAATTTTGAGGGTAGAGTTCCGACAGATTCAGTATTTGCAAATAAAAGTGCAATATACCTAGCTGGCAACAAGAAGCTTTGTGGAGGAATTTCCGACCTGCATTTAACCAAATGCCCGGAAAAGAAAGTGAGCAACAAAAGAAAAAAGACCCAAATTATGAAAGTGATAATTCCAACTGTTTGCACACTGATTGGTGTGCTGGTCATGATAATTGGGTTGTACCTGGCTTTTATCAAAAGTAAAAAGAAACAAGTTTCACCCGGTTTGGAGATAGGAAAATCATTCCTGAAAGTGTCTTACGACATGCTACTCAAAGCGACAGATGGTTTCTCTTCGGATAAGCTATTGGGATCGGGTACTTTTGGGTCTGTGTTTGAAGGAATAATGGATGGAAAGACAGTTGCTGTAAAAGTTCTGAACTTGCAGCAGCGTGGCGCGTCTAAGAGTTTCATAGCAGAGTGCAAGGCTTTAAGGAATATTCGTCATAGAAATTTGGTGGGAATTATAACTGCTTGCTCTAGTACCGATTTTCAAAGAAATGATTTTAAAGCTCTAGTGTACGAGTTTATGCCCAACGGAAGCCTTGACAGATGGTTAAATGGTGCTGGAAATATGAACATTCTTCAAAGGGTTGATATAGCAATCGATATGGCTCATGCACTCAATTATCTCCACCATGACTGTGAAATTCCGATTGTTCACTGTGACCTAAAACCAAGCAACATATTGCTTGATCATGACATGATTGCCCACGTTGGTGATTTCGGACTAGCAAAGATCCTTACACAACCTCTACATCCTAATCAAAGTAGCACAATTGGAGTCAGGGGCACCGTTGGCTATGTTGCTCCAGGTATGATTATCCTAGTTCCGTTCTCTCAATTCTCATTGTTTCAAAGATATGCATAAATTACAAAAACAATCTAACAACTTTTGCAAATCATGATAAATTTGTGCTAAAAGATTTATAGTTCGACTGACTCGATCTTACCTCAATTGATTCGTAAGTCCTACCTCATAAAAAAAGAGTGAAACATAGCTAGTACTCCGTATTCTCTATGTGACTAAGCCTTGTCATTGATTTTACATCATCTTAGAGTACGGCTTAGGAAGTGAACCATCCACAGACGGTGATGTGTACAGCTACGGAATACTGTTACTTGAGCTCATGACAGGAAAGAGACCCACTGACAACATGTTTAAGGAAGGTCTCAATCTTCACATGTATGTGAGAGCAGCATTACCTGACCAAGTGATGCAGATTGTAGAACCATCTCTCCAGGACAACGAAAACACTGAAGAAGTCGAAAACAGAAGAGAAATCCAAGACAATTATCATCAGAAATGGGATTGCATTTTCGCCTTGGTTAGTGTCGGGGTGGCATGCTCTGACCATTCACCAGAAGATCGAATGAAGATCCCAGATGTTATAAGTAGACTTCAAGCTGCGAAATACAACCTGCTCAATCCTACACGCACTCGTCAATGATCTGATATCGAGTCTGAACAACATACGAGTACATGAATATTGATTTCCAAGGTCCGACCAAGTTGTGTTGTGTGAAAATAATGCTTTTTTTTTTTGGCAGGAGTAAACTAAGGTTTGTTTATACAATTAATAGCTGTGAAAATAATGCTGTAATAGCAACAAATTCCATTGTTTTAGCGTGAGAAATCATTTAATCAAGCAATCTGTTTCAAGAAGACATTCATGTCTTCGAATTTTCTCTTCGCTATTGTAAGTTGAGTAATCTAAAGCACACTTCTTTGTGCCACTACTAGTAGTAACTTTTTTTTTTAAATGAGGAGACCCACAACCGCTACCTTCAATGTGCAGGAAACCTCCTAATAAATGTCAACCAGGATAGAGCAACAGTTTAGTCCCTGTCTCAAACACCTCCAAAGTGGCATGCACATTGAGAATTTAATCTAGATTTACAATAAAATTTTGTATTATTATTAACAAAAAAGAAAATAAAATTCTTTATGTCAACTCATCTATTGTGTCGTAGAAGCAATCGCGGTGTTAAGGTTATTAGAATAGTCGGCCTTCCAAGAAGTTCGTCCTCCCAACAATTCCCGCACCTATAAAAAAAACCATGGCTACACCATTGCGCGTTAGAGGGTGTTCTCGCTTTACATTTCGTTGATTGATTGTGCTTATTTTATGTAATTACTAATGAGTCGAATGTGGTATAATTATCTTTCATGTTCGCACTCATAGCCAAAAATACCTCCAAGTTTGAAAATCGGGTGATGTTCATCTTGATAGATAATACAGTATAATTATAGAAGACAGTCTCGAAGGCGAGAGCATCGCAAAACCCTTCTACTGACTGATTAATGATTATTACTGTAAACCTTCTAATTAATATTATAAAAGCAATAATTATAATTCTGACATCAAATTAATAACTACACATGAGAAGGTAAAAATACTAGTATAAAAAATCAGATGAAGAGTTTGACTTACAAACCTTGTCTTATGTGATGCTTCCTCTGTTCTTGTTGGCCTCGTACATTTTCCAAAATTCCCGTCAAACGTATAAAGATTGAGATCACATGAGAGTATAAGACATGGCATGACTGCATATAAACGAACCTATTATACTCCAAAGAGCATCCAAACTCCAAAAGACAAAAGCATACAAATATGAAACCAACCCAAGATTATTCTTCATTTTTCATTATTTCGAAACCATATTATTTGATAATATTGCGTATATTTATGATGCATCTTTTAAACGTAAGTATAGCCCTTCAAAATAAAGACTACCCAGGCAACCAGATTGACCATATTGCACTATTAGCCATCAAGAGCCAACTAGTAGATCGTCCTAATGGAGTATTAAGCTCATGGAATAACTCGGTTCACCATTGTTATTGGCAGGGTGTTACTTGTGGTCGCAAACATAACCGAGTCACAATTTTAGATCTTCATGCTGAAGACTTGGCAGGTACTATTTCGCCTTTCATAGGAAATCTTAGTTTTCTCGAAAGCATAGCACTCTACAATAATAGTCTTCATGGCCGAATTCCTTCGGAGTTGGGGAAATTGTTAAACTTACAAGAACTCGGGTTTGACTTCAACGCCCTTTCGGGTGAAATTCCAAGTAACTTATCCCATTGTGTTAACCTCAGAGAATTTTACTTACGCAACAATAATTTCGAGGGTAAACTCCCAGTAGACTTAAGAGCATTGTCTAAGTTAGAAATATTTTCTGTTTACCAAAACAGTTTTACCGGCCCACTTTTCGACATAATATCAAACATGACTTTCTTGAACGATATAACTGTTGGTTACAACGCATTTACAGGAACTATTCCTAACAGCATTGGTAGAATGCAAGATCTAACTCGCCTTGATCTATGGGAAAATAACCTCTCTGGCGTATTTCCTATGTCCATCTTAAACCTGTCATCCCTTGAAATTCTCGATCTTTATGGGAACCAATTTGAAAGAGAATTTCAGGCGCAAACAGTCGTCAATCTTCCCCATTTGACATGGCTGTGCCTCTATGGCAACAAATTTTCAGGATCGATTCCAATCACCCTGTTAAACCTCACAAACATTGAGGTATTTGACCTAGGTGATAATAATTTCACAGGGAGGGTTCCTCGAGGTTTCGAAAAACTCCATGGTCTAATTTTTTTAGGAGTAAACAAAAATCACCTTACAGATGATATCAACCTTATAAGTTCATTAGTTAACTGCACGAACTTACAAGTCATAGATTTCAGATTGAATAATTTCCCAGGAAAGTTACCTGAATCCATAGGCAATCTTTCCACCAATTTACAAAGGCTCGCACTTAGTCTTAATCCGATAAGTGGACCAATTCCTGCAGGTATCACCAATCTCATTAATCTTACTTATTTAGATATGGCTCATTGCAATATCACAGGAGCTCTTCCTCGTGATATAGGGAAACTCAGAAACTTGGAACACATCTTTTTCAATTTCAACAAACTAACTGGCACGATTCCTAAATCTTTTGGAATTATACCGCGTTTGATGGATCTTTATTTAAATGACAACCTATTGGAAGGGAGCATACCTTCAAGTCTTGCGAATTGCCAGAGCCTTTTGTACTTGAATTTGTCGTCTAACAGACTAAACGGAACCTTGGACAGTGAACTGTTAGAAGGATCTCCTAAATTTGTCAAGTTAGATTTGTCTTATAATCATTTGGAAGGCTCCATACCTTCGGAGATCAGTGAGCAAATAAGCCTAGTTTACTTTGCTGTATCCGAAAATCATTTTTCAGGCGTGATCCCGGTTGGCCTTGATCACTGTGTTTCCCTCCAACAACTGTATATGAATGGTAACTCCTTCCAGGGAGCCATTCCTTCATCCTTCGTTTCTTTGTCAATCCTCGAAGAAATAGACTTGTCCAACAACAATTTTTCAGGACCAATCCCGACCTTTTTCTCTAAATTTCCCTTATTACACTATCTTAACTTATCTTACAACGATTTTGAGGGAAAAGTTCCAACGAATGCAGTATATGCAAACAAAAGTGCACTCTTCCTTACAGGTAACAAGCAGCTTTGTGGAGGAATTTCCGAGCTGCGCTTGCCCGTATGCACTGAAAATAAAATCATCGAAAAGGGCAATAGAAGGAAAAAGTTTCTTTCCCTAGTGACAATACCAATTATGTGTGTCCTGCTTGGTGTTCTGATCTTGTTGATAGGATTGTATCTAGCTTGTATCAGAAGCAAAAGGAAACACGTTTCACCTGATTCGGAGATGGGTAATTCATTCCTGAAAGTGTCCTACGACATGCTACTCAAAGCGACAGACGGTTTTTCTCCAGATAAGCTACTGGGAAGAGGTACTTTTGGGTCTGTATTTGAAGGAACTGTGGATGGGAAGACAGTTGCTGTAAAAGTTCTCAACTTGCAACACCGCGGTGCATCAAAGAGTTTCATTGCAGAGTGCAATGCTTTAAGGAATATTCGACATAGAAATTTGGTTGGAATCATAACAGCTTGCTCCAGTACCGATTTTCAGAGAAATGAGTTTAAAGCTCTAGTGTATGAGTTCATGCCCAACGGGAGCCTTGACAGATGGTTAAAAGGCGCGGGAAATATGAGCATTCTCCAAAGGGCTGATATAGCAATCAATATGGCTCATGCACTCAATTATCTCCACCATGACTGTGAAACACCGATAGTGCACTGTGACCTAAAACCGAGCAACATATTGCTTGATCATGACATGATTGCTCATGTTGGAGACTTCGGACTAGCAAAGATTCTTACTCAACCTCAGCATCCTAATCAAAGCAGCACAATTGGAGTCAGAGGCACTGTTGGCTATGTTGCCCCAGGTATGATTATACTAGTTTCTCTTTCTCAATTTTCAATAATTACCTTAGTTTCTTTATTGAAATTGCAACTAAGTCTTGTTATTGAATTTGCATCATCATAGAGTACGGCCTGGGTAGTGAAGCATCTACAGACGGTGATGTGTACAGTTACGGAATACTGCTACTTGAGCTCATAACGGGAAAGAGACCCACTGACAGCCTGTTCAGGGAAGGTTTCAATATTCACATGTATGCAAAAGCAGCATTACCTGACCAAGTGATGCAGATTGTAGACCAATCTCTCCAAAACAATGAAATCACTGAAGAAGTCGAAAACAGAAGAGCAATCGTCAACACTGATCATGAGATGAGGGAATGCATTTTCACCTTGGTTAGTGTTGGAGTGGCCTGCTCCACTCATTCACCAGAAGATCGAATGAAGATCCCAGACGTAATAAGCAAGCTTGTGGCTGCCAAAGACAACCTGCTCAATGCTATAAGCAGGTGTCATAGATCTGCTATGTAGGCTGAATAACATATCTGAATATTGATTGCCCAAGACCGAATTTCATTGAAAGAAAACAATATGTATTGGCAACGAATTCAATTATTTTGATACGAGAATTCAATTTGTCCAACTTAAGAAGACATAACCCTATTCCAAAAAGGTTTCAATTGACTTAACTTCATCTCCCCTTGCATAATAGTTTAAAAGGGAGTCAGGTGAGCCATATCTCACCGTCACTTATAAGAACTAGTTCAAGCAGCACTAATGCTGTCAAAGAGATGGAAAAAAGACTTCGGCTAATTCAACAAACGCTTTTGCCTGAGACCTCAAATCCTTTTAGAAACTTCAAATCATAGTAATCAAACATACTTTCTTTTAAAAGGAAGTCGAACATCTTCTTGTTTCTTGCTCAAGGAATTCAGGACCTTTCATCTTTCTTCAATCATTGCTATCAGTTCAAGTATCAAGTGTCACGTTGTTGGCAACCGCATCCAACAGACCCACGTCCATCGCTTGCTTAAAATTTGCTGATCAAAAGAATAACTTCCAAACAACGGCCACAATCCTTATTGTCACAACTCAGATACACATACTCTGACGCATGAGAGTTATGATACTGTTAATCACCCTACAAATAGAATGTTAGATCTATATAATAATTTCGTATTATTACTAACAAGCGATAAAACTAGATATTCATGTCAACTCATTCACTGCTTACTTGAAGGTCTTGCTCTAATTAAGTTAGCCATCATTTGGCTGTCCACATGGGATCATTAAATTTCTATTATTGTAAATTTTTAATCACAATTAAAGCAGCGATAGGAACGTGATGTCAAGTTATTAACTTCACATGAAGGCGTCTGAAGGGTATGGAGACCGAGTACCTAAGAGGGGGAGGGGGTGAATTAGGTACTATTTAAAAATTTTAACTTGACTTAATGGTTTTAAGTGAGTTAACTAATAAAGAAAGATAAGTTACGGTGAATAAACAACGGTTTAAGTAACTGTTTCGTTCTCGTCTAGCAAATGAGGTAAAGCTACTGTACGAGAGTAACAGTCTTGCAAACAGTTGTTTAAAACACAAGGAAAAGTAACGAGCAAGAACTTAATTAAGAAACAAATAAAAGAGCAACTCAGCAGTTTTGAATTGGTTCGGCCAACTTTCTAAAGGCCTACGTCCAATCTTCTTTTATTGAAAATTAAGTTATCTACTCCGAAAACTTAAACCCGTACAATAAAAAGACCAACAACCTACTCCGGTTGCGACTCTTGTTCTTGAGACCACAATGTCTAAGAACCTTGACTTACAAACTAGTATGAATTACAAGATCAAGTTTTCCTCAGACTGATTCGTAAATGAATTGAGGAGGAACAACTTATTGATCATTCAAGACTAGATAAGAAGACATAAATAAAGGCAACGATTAAACAGATTGTTACACTTGAAGACTTAGAAAAGATTTGCAAAAACACTTAGGAAAATCTGAGTATAAGAAGAGAGTTTTGCAAAGCAATGAAAGAGTGCAGAAAGTCTTTGCATTAAATGAAGAAGAGGGCATTTCTTTTATAGTGCAAAGAGAGGATAAGAACCTTTGTGTAAAGTACACAAAGGACACTTATACGGCTATGGACCATTGAATAAAAGAAAGATTGTACTTTAAAGCATTTGGAATCTTCTTTTGTCAGTAAGATGACTTGTTGGTTTTTGCAAAACAGAAAAGCAAAAAGTCTTTCTTCTTTTTCAAGTTGCTAAAATGGTTTTACGGAAAGGCAACTTCAAGTGTAACATTTGAATCTGTTTAATTATTAACCCGATTTACGACTTGTTATCTTTACACTAATGACACGGATTGACACGAATTCTTTGGTAACGGAAGATCAACATTTCTTGATTCGAATTGATAAACCTGAAATGAAACTTAAGAATAAGATTAAATTGGGATTGTCATCATCAATCAAATGTATCCTAACAAATTCCCCCTTTGATGATGACAAGCCCATTAAAATAAACTATTCCCGTAAGTTCCCCCTCAATTGATTAGTCATGAAAGACGATGAAAAAAGTAACCAATTTAAGCTTAACTAGTTAGAACGAAAGATAATAAGTAAACCAACATACTAGGGAAACCAAAGCCTCAGATTTAATTAAAGAAGGGACTAAAGCATATATTTTACCATTTTCCCCCTCTTGGCATCATCGAAAGGGTGAGGTACCTGCATAAGAGAGCAAACGCGAACCAAGGCCAAGACAAAAAACCGCAGACGAAAAAAATAATATAATCGGCAAAGAAAGGCAAGCCATACTACGATAGTTAACCGAAGTTAATAATAATAGTACGAGTTGTTAAACACCACACAACACAGAAGTTACGCACAAAGTACACGAGATTGTTCAAGAGAGAAATAAAAACAACTGTTCACTGATAACAGAGGAAGGCAACGGTTCCACAAACAGTTTCTTTGGCATGGGTGAGGGAAGGTAAGGCACGAAGCAAGCAAAAAGAGGCAGAAACTGAGAACCCAACGTACTGAACCCGACTCATCCAGAGGAGTCACCACTGTCCCCGTCCTTCTCTTGCAGCAGCTGTGACACAATATCCACCTCGCCTTTTAGAAGGTCCATTGAAGTCTTCAACTCCTCAATGTCAGCCTTGATCCCTTTTAGGGCGGCTAGATCAGCCCGAATAAGTGCAAGCTCAGCCAAGATAGCCCGACTTTTGTCGGAAGATTGGTGAGACCCAAGACCTTTGGCACGGCTAAGGGAGCGGAGTTGGCCATTGAAGGGGCGGAGGAGCATTTTACCGAGGTTTCCATCGGACATACGGTCAAACATGTTAAGGTAGCCAATGGTGGAGCGAGTGAGAACTCCTTTTGCCTGAAACACCACCGAGAGCCACATGGCATAGGGAAGGGTAAATTTGTGGATGGACGGGTCTTGGACATCGGCTTCAATGATGGCAATATTTTTGAAGATTATGGCAGGGAGATTTATGGGCTTCTTGTTAATGAGATGATAAAGGAGATATTGTTGGGCAATTGAAACTTTGGCACGATCATCGGATGGGTCAATGGCCCGACCAAGTAAATTAAACAGGATTTTGGGAAGGGGGGCCAGACGATTTGGAGGACATTTTGAAGCTTCTGTGGCCGAGGGATTCAGGGTTTGAGTGATTTGGAGGGAGGTAACATAAGGTAGGGTTGGCCAAGTCTTAGCCGCTGGAACAAGGTCATACCCGGAGTGGGGAATATCCAGCAATTCACCAAGCTCACGGACGGACAGGGTAAAGTTCTTGCCATTAATTTTAGCAGATAATGAAGTAAGGGAAGTGGCAACGTGAACAGTAGCGAAAAATTGGATTACCGCTCGGCAGCGAATACAGGAGATTCAAGTTGAAGAAGCTGAGACCACCCTTGAGCAGAAATACAGTCACTGAACTCAGTATATGCGGGATCGGAACTGAGCCAGGAAGATGGATAAACCCGAGGAGAGTGGATGCACTCTTTTGAAAGCAGACGGTGACAAGTACTCTTGATGGTGGCAGGGATGGACGAGCCGTCAATGGCATTAGAAACAGAGACATGGTCCCATTTCCCAACGAGAGTCACTGGGTCCACCGGAGACAAGTAAACCACTCCGGTGACTTTCTTTTTGGAAGCATTTGGTTTTGCGGCCTTTTTAGCCGGAGGTTTAGCACGACCCTTGGCCGGAATTTTTTCAGGAGTGGGCTCGGGTTCTTTTTCTTTTGAAGGACTGGATTCGTGTTCGGGTTCCTGTTCATCCTCCAACATAGGGTCACTTAGAGGTTCCTTATCAACCCCAGATGTGGTGTTGGCAGTGTGAGCATCATCATGATCGGAAGCCTCCTCGGGAATGACGACGGCAGTGTCACGAGTGTTAGAGACAGCTTTACGAACTCCAGACCGAGTTCGTTTTTTCAAAGAAACAGTAGATGGTGATGGCTCTTGAGAGTCAGATTCATTTTCAGGCACAGGTTGAGAGGATGACATAGTTTTGCGAGGAGCGGGTTCAGTGACGGCTCGGCTTGCAGTGGTAGAGGAAGCGGGTTGAGGGGAAGTGTCCATTGTGGGTTTAAGGGAAAGTGGAGTGTTGAGTGAGGTTTTGACCATTTTAAAAACAAAGGGGGGTTTAACGGTAAGGAGGGAGATTGACGGTTTAATGAGAGTAAAAGGGGAAGATGAGGTGAATGAGTTTTGGTAAATGGAGATGTATGGGAAAGGATGAGGAGTTATGGGAAGGTGGGATCTGGGGGAGGGTAGTTGGGTAGGTAGGTAAATTGATGAGGTAAGTTTAAATTAAATGGTTGTTGGGTGAAGAACCGTGTGGTAAAGGGTAATGGGTTTTGGTGATGGGTTGAAAAGAGGTAGGCTGATTTGTAGAGGGAAATTGGGCCAGCATGATTTGTAAGTAGAAATGGGCCTTTGATATGTGGAATGGGTTGATGGGTTATATCAGTGAACTCTTAAAGAAAGAACAATCATAGTGCACATGGTACGTAACAAAGACATTATGTGATAGGTCGATTTATTATTAGAGACGTATACGATCTTAAAAACATAGGCAAGGAAAAACACGAATGACTCATAATGCAAGGTACGACACACCAAACTAGCCAATCATGCGAGAGAAAGAAGACGAACATATGCAGCAATCACAAGCAATTAATTAAGCCAATATCTAACCGAAGTTTTTCAAATTGTTCTCGGGCTAGAGGTTTCGTAAATATGTCGGCGATTTGATCTTCGGTTTTACAAAAGATAAGCTTAACATGTCCTTTTTCCACATGATCACGAATGAAATGATGACGAATCTCAATGTGTTTTGTTCTTGAATGTTGAATTGGATTTTTAGATATATTGATTGCACTCGTATTATCACACATTATGGGTACGGAGTCAAAGATAATTCCAAAATCAAGAAGTTGTTGTCTTACCCAAAGAAGTTGTGAACAACAATGCGCGGCACTAACGTATTCACTTTCGGCCGTTGAGAGAGCAACCGTATTTTGCTTCTTGGAGCCCCATGAAATGATGCATGGTCCCAAGAAGGTTGCGATTCCGGACGTACTCTTCCTATCAACGGTGCATCCCGCATAGTCCGCATCGGAAAAACCTACCAAATCAAAGGGACAATATAAGGGATACCATAAGAAAAGATCTTGAGTTCCAATTAAATACCGAAGAATACGTTTTACCGCTTTGAAATGAGATTCTTTCGGATTTGATTGGAATCTTGCACATAAGCATACGCTAAAAAGAATATCGGGGCGACTAGCGGTTAGATATAAAAGAGAACCTATCATACCTCTATACACCTTTTCACTAACGTTCTTACCGTTCTCATCTTTGTCCAATTTGGACGTAGATACCATAGGTGTAGAAAAGGAGTTGCCGTTAGTCATCCCGAATTTTTTAAGCATTTCTTTGATGTACTTTTGTTGATGGATCATGATTCCATCTTTGGATTGTTTGATTTGGAGCCCGAGAAAGAAACCTAACTCACCCATCATGCTCATCTCAAATTCAGACTTCATTAGTTCAGAAAAATAGACATAAAGTAGATCGTTAGTTGCACCAAATATAATATCATCAACATATACTTGTACAACCAACAGTTCAGATGACTGTTGCTTTAAAAATAAAGTTTTGTCAACGGAACCTCTTTTAAATCCATTTTCAATGAGAAAGGTTGAAAGCCTATCATACCAGCAACGAGGAGCCTGTTTTAAACCGTAGAGTGCCTTGTCCAATCTATAGACATGATTTGGAAAGTCATTGTCAAGAAATCCCGGAGGTTGCTCGACAAAAACTTCCTCTTCTAAGAATCCATTTAAAAACGCGGTTTTGACATCCATTTGAAAGAGTTTTATACCTTTGTGAGCCGCAAAAGCAATGAGTAATCGAATGGCTTCAAGTCTAGCTACCGGAGCATAGGTTTCGTCGTAATCAATGCCTTCTTGTTGATTGTAACCTTGCACGACTAGTCTAGCTTTGTTCCTTACGATTTCACCGGAATCATCGAGCTTGTTGCGAAAAACCCACTTTGTGCCAATGATGGTTCGGTCAGACGGCCTAGCAACCAAATGCCAAACTTCGTTTCTCTTGAATTGATTGAGCTCATCTTGCATTGCTATGAGCCAATCGGCATCCGTTAGAGCAACCGTTATGTTGGTTGGCTCTATTTTGGAAAGGAAGGCATTTTGGCCGCAAAAGTCATCTAACGAGGCAAAGTTGCTTCTGGATGCCTTTGATCTAGTTTTCATTCCAGATCCTAGATCACTGGTAAGATTTGAGAGAGGGTGTGAACTTTGATGCTTCCATTTTCTTGGAATGATGATGAGTTCTTGTGCCCCAGCAACGGTTGCAGAGGTCGTTGCTTCTGGTTCAGGAGGGGGGTCTGTAGAGTGGCTGGCAGGTTCTCGTGGGGTAACAGTATTGGATACCGTTACCATTTGAGATGATGTTGAAGACGGGGTCTGATTAGGAGATGCAGAGCTGGAGGCTTCTTCATGGCTGGTTCCCCCTGAGCCATTGCCATTTTCATAGGGCAACGGTTGATCTGGCAGTTGCATATTGTTGTCATTTGGTGCATCTTCCTCTTCGAACACGAAATCCTTTCTGACAAGACCAATCTCAAATTCATCGTCCTCATCATCATCAGAATCTTCAGAATGTTCCTGTCCAAGCACACTAGATTCATCAAAAATGACATGAACACTTTCTTCAATACGCATAGTGCGTTTGTTATAAACTTTATAGGCCTTGCTATGTTCGGAATAACCAATAAACACCGCTTCATCACTACGAGGATCAAACTTGCCCAATTTTTCTTTTCCATTGTTGTGAACAAAACATTTACTACCAAAACATCTAAAGTAGGAAACATTTGGTTTTCTCCCTCGTAGTAGTTCATACGGTGTTTTATCCATTGAATTCCTTATCATGATACGATTGTGAATGTGACAAGCGGTGTTAACCGCTTCGGCCCAAAAGCTTCTAGGTAGTTTACCACTCAATAACATTGTCCTAGCCATACTTTCAAGAGTTCTATTCATGCGTTCTACAACGTCATTTTGTTGGGGTGTCCTAGGAGCCGAAAAGTTATGATCAACACCATTTTCATCGCAATAAGTATTAAAAGACAAATTTTCAAACTCCGTTCCATGATCGGTTCTTATGGACACAAGTTTAAGGTCGAGTTTGTTTTGAATCTTTTTAAGCCAAATTAGAAACTCATTGAAGGTTTCGTCTTTAGAACACAAAAAAAGAGGCCAAACAAACCTAGAAAAATCATCAACAATAACACACACATAACGACTACCGCCTCTACTTCTAGTTCTCATAGGTCCACACAAGTCTATATGAAGAAGTTGGAGGGGACGAAGGGTGCTCATAATTCTTTTGGATTTAAAGGAGCTTTTGACATGCTTGCATCTAGCACATTCATCACAAAGTTTATCAAAAACAAATTTTATATTGGGAAAACCTTCAACTAGGTCAAGTCTCTTTAAGGTATTAAGAGTTTTGGCACTAACATGTCCAAATCTTTTATGCCACAACCATGGATCATTCTTCATGACACTCATACAAGATAAGGTGTCATCGGGTATCATATTTAGATTTGTTAAGTAGACGTCTTTTACACGTCTTCCTTCAAGAATGACCTCACGAGTTGAAGCGTCAATGATTCTACACATGTTAGAACTAAACTCTACCAAATTTCCACGATCACAGAGTTGAGAAATACTAAGGAGATTATGCTTCAAACCTTTGACAAGCCGCACTTTGTCGACACATAGTAATGATGACTTACCAACCTTACCAATACCAATTACTTCACCTTTTTTGTTGTCACCAAAAGTTACCGTGCCACCTTTATGAGCTTCTAATGAGAGGAATTGGCTTCTATCTCCCGTCATGTGACGAGAACATCCGCTATCCAAGTACCAATTGCGGTCGCCTCTCATCAAGCCCTACAAAAGATTTAGACTTTGAGTTTAGGAACCCAAATAAATTTAGGTCCCCTTTTGTGAACAACCTTGTTAACAAGATCCTTTTGAATCCATACTTGCTTAGCAACTTTAATGTTTTTGTTGATGTCATTGTGTCTCTTTTGACAACCATTAAAGCCATGACCTGTTTTACCACAATAGTTACAAATGATGTACTCTGGAAGACCAACGTATTTTCTTCTTCGGAAATCAGTTTTACACGGGTCTGGTTTGTTAATGTAACAGTGAGATGCACTGTTCCATTTAAACCCTAGTCCAGCTACACGGTCACATTTTTTGGTCTGATCAGTAAGAAAATTTAGAACCTTTTGACTTCCTTCCCATTTTTTGGACACATTGTTAGCATCAACAAGTTTTATCTTTAAGTTTTTGAGATCAGTGGATAGTGTAGCATTTTTAGCCTTTACAGATTTGAGCTCTTTCTCAAGATCATCAAACTCGGTGTGTAAGTCAACAATGAGTTCTCCTTTTTGCTCGACATTGTCTTTTAGACTTTCAATGCATAAGTTTAAGTGTTCAATCTCATCTTTGGAAGACCTACTTATAGCATTTTTGTTTTGAGAGTTGACAAGCTTAACATGCATGATTCTGAGTTCATTTTTAAAAGTCGAAATGTCAACCTTTAAACTTTCATTTTCACTGATCAAGGTAGCATTCTCATCTTCCTTTTCATCAGAGACAACAGTTTTATGGACTGTTTCTTTAAGATTCTCTAGTTCTTTGACCAACGTGTCACATTTGCATAAAAGAAGATCGTTTTCTTTAAGTAGATCATCACGTTCTTTGGTGGCAGCGGAAATTTGTAACGTGAGAGAGGTGTTATCATCCTCAAGGTTTGACATGTTAATTGACACGACCTTTAGACTCTCTACTTCTTCAGAAAGACTTTCATTTAGTCTCTTAAGTTTCTTAATTTCGGACAGACTAGTAAGGTTGTTATTAGCATGACTCTCCTTTTTTAGTTTAACATTTTCTTCAGCGATTTCTTCTATTTCGTCTTGCATAACATCTAACTTTTGTGTTTGTGACCGACATTTGTCAAAGAGTTTATCGAGAAGTTTACACACCTTTTCTTTTGAATAAGTTCTAGCCTTTGCTTTCAAGATTTTTACCTCGTCGTCGGAGTCGGAGTCATCGGGATGAGCCATGAGACATCTAAGATGTTCGCCTTTGTTTGTTTTGGACTTGTTTTTGTGATTTTTTGTTAGGCACATCTTAGCTTCCAAATGTTCTTCAATGGGTTCCTCGTCCTCAGAATCGGACATCCCCCAAATGGCCGTCATGACCTTGTGTTTGTATTCCTTTTTAGCCTTATCTCGTTTGTCCCTAGACTTTATATCCTCCCACTTAGGACATTCTTTGATTTGGTGATTTGTGTCACCACACTTAAAACATCCTATCGTGGAAGAGGGTCTTTTCTTAAAGGGACGTTTCTTAGCATAATTGTTGTTAAATTTCTTTTGACCTTGCCCATTTACCATTCCTACCAAGTTCCGAGAGAACATGGCAAACTCATCTTCCTCATCATCCTCACCATCACTTGGTGAAGATAACAAGGCAAGACTCTTTCCCTTTGAGGATTCACTAGAGTTCTTCTCGAGATTAAACTCGTGAGCCATAAGTGATCCTATTAGTTCATGAAGAGTTAGTTTAGATAAATCACGGGCTTCTTCAATTGCGGTAACCTTGGGTTGCCATTTTGAAGTAAGACTACGAAGAATTTTTCGAACAATGTCCTCGGACTCGAAATCTCTTCCTAGACTTTTAAGTTCATTTATTATGCAAGAAAAACGAGAAGAAAAACTATTTATGGATTCGTCCTTTGACATACGAAACATCTCATATTGTTGCATGAGAAGGTCAATACGGTGTTTTCTAACTTGAGATGTCCCTTCATAAGCAAGTACAAGGGAATCCCAAATTAGTTTGGCCGTAGGACATCCGGAGATACGACTCACTTCGGCCTCTCCAACACAACGTTGAAGAATCGACATAGCCTTTGAGTTCTTTTCAGCCATTTTAAAATCATTTTCATTGTAGTCACTTTCCGACTTGACTTTGTTAAAACCGGTCATCATGTCGGTTTCCTCAATGATTAGAGGTCCGTTCATGATGATGTTCCAACATTGATAATCAATACTCTTTATGTAATGCTCCATTTTGAGCTTCCACCAACCAAAATTCTCGCCGGTAAAGACCGGGATCTTGGAGTGCTTTGCGGAATCCATTTCCCAAGAAGTAACTCTAAGGTAATTAGCCTTTTACAAGAGCACGAGGCTCTGATACCAATTGAAGGGTATGGAGACCGAGTACCTAAGAGGGGGAGGGGGTGAATTAGGTACTATTTAAAAATTTTAACTTGACTTAATGGTTTTAAGTGAGTTAACTAATAAAGAAAGATAAGTTACGGTGAATAAACAACGGTTTAAGTAACTGTTTCGTTCTCGTCTAGCAAATGAGGTAAAGCTACTGTACGAGAGTAACAGTCTTGCAAACAGTTGTTTAAAACACAAGGAAAAGTAACGAGCAAGAACTTAATTAAGAAACAAATAAAAGAGCAACTCAGCAGTTTTGAATTGGTTCGGCCAACTTTCTAAAGGCCTACGTCCAATCTTCTTTTATTGAAAATTAAGTTATCTACTCCGAAAACTTAAACCCGTACAATAAAAGGACCAACAACCTACTCCGGTTGCGACTCTTGTTCTTGAGACCACAATGTCTAAGAACCTTGACTTACAAACTAGTATGAATTACAAGATCAAGTTTTCCTCAGACTGATTCGTAAATGAATTGAGGAGGAACAACTTATTGATCATTCAAGACTAGATAAGAAGACATAAATAAAGGCAACGATTAAACAGATTGTTACACTTGAAGACTTAGAAAAGATTTGCAAAAACACTTAGGAAAATCTGAGTATAAGAAGAGAGTTTTGCAAAGCAATGAAAGAGTGCAGAAAGTCTTTGCATTAAATGAAGAAGAGGGCATTTCTTTTATAGTGCAAAGAGAGGATAAGGACCTTTGTGTAAAGTACACAAAGGACACTTATACGGCTATGGACCATTGAATAAAAGAAAGATTGTACTTTAAAGCATTTGGAATCTTCTTTTGTCAGTAAGATGACTTGTTGGTTTTTGCAAAACAGAAAAGCAAAAAGTCTTTCTTCTTTTTCAAGTTGCTAAAATGGTTTTACGGAAAGGCAACTTCAAGTGTAACATTTGAATCTGTTTAATTATTAACCCGATTTACGACTTGTTATCTTTACACTAATGACACGGATTGACACGAATTCTTTGGTAACGGAAGATCAACATTTCTTGATTCGAATTGATAAACCTGAAATGAAACTTAAGAATAAGATTAAATTGGGATTGTCATCATCAATCAAATGTATCCTAACAGCGTCTATTATTTTATAAAAGCACATGTACAGTTTGTTGTATTTGACTTACAAAGGTTGTCGTATGTGATATCAGATAGATTATCATGGAACTAGAGATAACATAAACCATGGCATGATTGTCTATATTAAGGAAGACTATTAGACTCGCAAAGAGCAATTAAACTCCCAGGAAAAAAAATGAAACTAATCCAACTTCCAACTCAAGATCACTGTTCAATCTTCAATAGTTCTAAACCATATTATTTTATATTGCTTATCTTTATGATGCATCATATTACTGCAAATTTAACCTATCGTAATCCAGGCAACCAGATTGACCAAGCTGCACTTTTAGCCATTAAAAGCCAACTAGTTGACCATCCTAATGGAGTACTAAGCTCGTGGAATAACTCGGTGCACCATTGTTATTGGGAGGGAGTTACCTGTGGTCACAAACATAATCGAGTAACCATTTTATATCTGCGTTCTAAACTCTTGGGCGGGACCATTTCTCCTTTCATAGGAAACCTTAGTTTCCTTGAAAACATAGTTCTCTCCAATAATAGTCTTCATGGCCTGATTCCTTCAGAGTTGGGTAATTTGGCCAACTTAAAAACACTTGGGCTTTCCAACAACGTCCTTTCGGGTGAAATTCATACCAACTTATCCCATTGTGTAAACCTCATACTACTTTCCTTGAGCGACAATAAATTAGAGGGGAAAATCCCTGTAGAATTGAGAGCATTGTCTAAGCTAGAGATGATTTTTATTTTTGATAACAATTTCACCGGGTCTTTTTTCGACATAATATCAAACTTTACCTCCTTGAGCATAATATCTATAGGTTCCAACGCATTTACTGGACCCATTCCTGACACCATTGGTAGGATGCAAAAACTAACTTTCCTGGACCTATGGGAAAATCAATTATCTGGTGCATTTCCTATGTCCATCCTCAACCTCTCATCCCTTGAAATTCTTGAACTTCCAGGCAACCAAATTAGAGGAGAATTTGAAGCACAAACAGTGGTCAATCTTCCTCGTTTGAGCTTTATGAACCTGGTCGGGAACAAATTTTCAGGATCAATTCCAGTTACCTTGTTAAACCTCACAAACATTGAGGTAATTGAACTAGCTGA
This sequence comes from Silene conica, assembly GCA_029255685.2. NCBI lineage: Eukaryota > Viridiplantae > Streptophyta > Magnoliopsida > Caryophyllales > Caryophyllaceae > Silene > Silene conica. Next base: position 84,265,008 of record CM055315.2, on the reverse strand, counting down.
TAATAGTTTCACAGGGAGGGTTCCTCAAGATTTAGGAAAACTCCATACTCTGAACCGTTTAGGCCTTAGCGAAAATCACCTTACAGGTGACATCAACTTTATTAGTTCGTTAGTTAACTGCAGCAACTTAGATCTCAGGTGGAATAATTTTACAGGAGAGTTACCTGAATCGATAGGCAATCTTTCCACCAGTTTACAACGCCTTGCACTTGGACATAATCCAATAAGTGGAACAATTCCTGCAGGTATCACCAATCTCATTAATCTAATTCTTTTAGATATTAGTGACTGCAACATCACAGGAGCTCTTCCGCCTGATTTTGGCAAGCTCAAAAACTTGGAACTAATTTTTTTGAATTCCAACGGGTTAACTGGTAGAATTCCGGAATCTCTCGGAATTATACCACATCTCACTGCTCTTTATTTAGATGACAACTTATTGGAGGGGAGGATACCTCCAAGTCTTGGGAATTGCCAGAGCTTGCTAAACTTGAACTTGTCGTATAACAAGCTCTATGGAAGCTTGAACAATAGATTGCTCGAAGGAGCTGCTAAATTTGTTCAGTTAGATTTGTCTCATAATCATTTGGAAGGGTCCATACCTTTAGGGATCAGTGAGCAAATAAGTCTAGGATATTTTAGTTTATCCGACAATAAGTTTTCAGGCGTGATTCCTTATGGCCTTGGTCATTGTGTTGCCCTGCAACAATTATATATGGTTGGTAACTCCCTCCATGGAGAAATTCCTTCATCCTTCGCTTCTTTGTCGAGCCTTGAAGAAATTGACTTGTCTGACAACAATTTTTCAGGCTCAATCCCAGCATTCTTCTCTAAATTTCCCTCATTACAATATCTAAACTTATCTTACAACAATTTTGAAGGACGAGTTCCAACAAATGTAGTATTTGCGAATGAAAGTGCAATCTTCCTTACTGGTAACAACAAGCTTTGTGGAGGAATTTCAGAGCTGCGCTTACCCAAATGCGCTGAAAAGCATATCATCAAAAAGAGCAAGAGAAGGAAAAACTCTCTTGCCATTAAAGTGATAATTTCAACTATATGTGTACTTCTTGGTGTGCTGACCATGGTAGTAGGATTGTATCTGACTTGTATCAGGGACAAAAAGAAACATGTTTCACCCGATTCGGAGATGGGTAAATCATTCCTGAAAGTGTCCTACGACATGCTACTCAAAGCGACAGATGGTTTTTCTTCAGACAAGCTACTAGGAGCCGGTACCTTTGGGTCTGTGTTTGAAGGAACATTGGAGGGGAAGACAGTTGCTGTAAAGGTTCTCAACCTGCAACACCGCGGTGCATCTAAGAGTTTCATTGCAGAGTGCAATGCTTTAAGACATATTCGTCATAGAAATTTGGTTGGAATCATAACGGCTTGCTCCAGTGCCGACTTTCAGAGAAATGATTTCAAAGCTCTAGTATATGAGTTCATGCCCAACGGAAGCCTAGATAGATGGTTAAACGGTGCTGGAAATATGAACATTCTTCAGAGGGTTGATATAGCAATCGACATGGCTCATGCTCTCAATTATCTCCACCACGAGTGTGAAACTCCGATAGTGCACTGTGACCTAAAACCAAGCAACATATTGCTTGACCAAGACATGATTGCCCACGTTGGAGACTTCGGACTAGCAAAGATTCTTACACAACCACAGCATCCTAATCAAAGTACCACAATTGGAGTCAGGGGTACAGTTGGCTATGTTGCCCCAGGTATGGTTATATTGGTTTTCTGTTTCTCAATGTTCAGTATTTCATTTCTTTCTAAGGATATGCATCCAGATGAGTTTAAACTTTACAAGAACACCTAACTTTTATTTACCACAAAAAAAAAAATTTTGGCGTCACTAACTTAGCCTATGACTTTGACACTGCACTTCGACTGTATGTTACGTGTCCGGCACTTTGACATTTTGGCTAATCGTGTGTTTTCTCTCTAATTTAAACGGGGGTAGCATAAAAGCGTCAATGGCGAATGCACTGGCCTATGTAGACATACTACATGCCTCAATTGGAAAGACCATTTTACAACAACAATAGCATATCACAGCATCACAAAGCCAACGATCTTATAACGAAAAAAGGGATATTTTGCCAAAATGACCATGATAACTAAAGTATTTACCAAAGTAACCCTTTTATAATAGTATTTTCTAAATCAGCCAAAGTAGCATTAATTCTTTAAGAAAGGGGGAAGAAACATAAATCGTTAATCCTCCTTTGACCTTAAGCAAAGTTGATAATCGAGTCTAGAGGAAACAGAAACAAAAACACATAAAATGCTGCAAATTCAAGAAACTCGAATTAGTGATTCACGCATAAGCTTAGGTCTTGTTTCAGAGATTGTGGGAGTAAATTTTGCTGACGTAAACTTCAGAATGTCTGTAGATATCAGGGATTTAATTTAAATTATGAATTCACATTGTATGATGGAAGAATTCATAATTGGTATCCCGAACAAGACCTCATAATAGAGGCTGCTAATCCCAAATTTGCAGGATTAGCAAGGGGTGAAGAGGTATTAATGGAGGGGAGAATGGAAGTGAGAAGGGGATGGATCACATTGGAGAAGATGGTAGAAACATTTGCAATACTTCAATTATAATCAAGTGTTTCAGAGTTCAGACCATTAAACAAACATTCAAGGACTAGTGATATGGTTTTGTGCCATGAAATCAACAAAAAACCATTGCAATAACTGAACAGATGAATGAAGGAGAATTTTTTTTGCTGATAACAAAAAAAATTCTCCGTTTTCAGAATATGATAAGGCTGTATACATATAACCCATTCAGAAAATCATTTTGTAAAATGGCTATTTCGAAAAATAACTTTACCATTATATGATCATTTTGGCAAAAGAAATGGGTTATATGTATACAGCCTTATCATATTCTGAAAACGGAGAATTTTTTTTGCTGATAACTAGGTAAAAATTTTGTTAAATACTGTTCAGACCAACTCCCACCTCATAAAGTAACAATATAAGAAGCATGGATATTCACATTTGAGAAGACTGAAAACATAACTAGGCAGCTAGAGAGAATTGCACACCATGACAGTACTTGTATTCCCCGTGTGACTAAGCCTTGTTATTAAATTTGCATCACCATAGAGTACGGCCTGGGCAGTGAAGCATCTACAGACGGTGATTTGTACAGCTATGGAATACTTCTGCTTGAGCTTGTGACGGGAAAGAGGCCCACTGACAACATGTTCAAGGTTGGTTACAATATTCACACGTATGCAAAAGCGGCATTACCTGACCAAGTGATGCAGATTGTAGACACATCTCTCCAAGACAACCAAATCACTGACGAAGTTGAAAACAGAAGAGCAATTCAAGACAGTGATTGCCAGAAAAGGGAATGCATTTTTACCTTGGTTAGTGTTGGAGTGGCCTGCTCCACTCATTCGCCAGAACATCGGATGAAGATCCCAGATGCAATAAGCAGGCTTGTAGCTGCAAAAGACAACCTGCTCAATGCTACACGCACGCGTCAGTAATTTGATATGTAGTCTGAATAAATTATCAGAATATTAATGGTCCAGGTTGGAACGAATTTCACAGGCAAAATAATATTGCGCAGCAGCATATGTGTCAGAATATCATTTTTTTATTTACACAAATTTGCTTCCGAGGTCGAGCAGTCTCAATTACTTTGACTACTAATCAAGATCATGACTCATAATTATACTACAGCCAATTACTGCAAAATGATACGCGACTTATTATTGGCCATAGACTATCCACATAAAAGATATCACCATTTTGTTCAAATACTTAAAGCCACCACTGTCATTGATGCATTACATCACTTTCGTCCATTCTTGATCAAAGTTTAGTGGACATTCATAATTTTAGAGCATGGGTGATCTCCCAAGGTAGCATGTCATTTTCTGCAGTCACTTGTTCCTTAAAGATGGCATCTTGCTGGGCAGAATTCACAAGTGCAATCATGTATGATTCATTTTCAAGTGAGCAAGGATAGATGACCTGTTCTTCCTGTAGTCAATTGTCAATTAAAAATATATCAATGAAATGTAGCTAGCAAAAGTTACTCTGTATGTCTCATCAAATGTTTGCATTTGTTTGTGATCATACAAAGACCAAACAGATGGCAGAGGGAATGCTTTGGGGAGTATTTATACTGAAAAGGCAAGTTGAACATGCAAAATGAGGATCTACAAACCCATGGGTAGTAGCTTTGAAAAAAGAGGTCAATGAGGAATAGGAACATAAATAATGGCTGGGACATGTATACAAGGAATACATCAACAATTTCCTGCATTACTAGAAAGCAGAATGAATTATAGGCCTAATGATGCAACTGAAGTTAAACTGAAGAAATCAAGTCAAAAAACAATTACCTCTGGTAATTCATAGAACTCATCAGGAGATATCTGGAGTAGTTCACTTGCAGTTTGACCCGAACACCATGCAAAGGCTTTCCCGCTCTCATCTGCCACAGTTATTTTCAGATGGAAAGTGCGTCTTAGTTCCTTCGTCTCACATCGGCAGGAACAAAATTCACATTCCACAGAGCCACATGTTGATTTGACAAAATGGCCACAAGCAGCATGAGCCAATCTTGTGCTAACATGACAATGGTCAATTTGGTCCAGCCATACTCTACAAATCTGCTTGAATGTTGATAAAGAAGAGAATAAATGAAAACACAACCAAAAACTGTTCTAATGAGCTATTTCATTTTTTAATCTCAAACCAATGAAGGTAACATTTCAACGAATAAATCAGATTATGTGTTCTAAAGCTAGAGGATTTCTTAATTTCCTTGGCTCAAAATACACAACTCCTACTCAAAATAATTTTCATATTGAGTAACATGATGATACGTGGTTTTCTTTTCAATCAAACATAATAGGCAGCAAAAATGAGTGAGAAGAACCAAACGAGCCATCATGTTGTCAAGGATGAATAACTGACGACAAAACACACATCTGCAAGCAGGAATTGATAAAAGGAAAAGGTTAGAAAGTCCAGACAACTGCACAGCTGATTTTTTCTCAAAATGTTGGCTAACTACGATTAGCTTCAATCCCATGTCCTATAACGCAGAAAAAAGTCATGATATTGGCACAATTCTTTTCAACTGTCTACTAAAAATGTCAAGTCCAAACACATAGGCATAGATAAAGCAGACATCTGCTACTCTGATCATTAAGGTGATATCTAACCGATGAATCGATGATAGCCTCCGAACCAAGCTAACAAAAAAAACATTTAAAAAAGAGAAGCAAACAGCAAAAGAGGGCAGAAAGGTGAACGCAGATGGAGATGGAGAGAATGCCATACATGTGTACCAAGGCCCGACCTTGAAAGATCAGCGAGACAGAATAATTCATGGAGACAAGAAGAATTTAAAATTGCAGGCAAGCAACTAAGGTTGACAAAGGAAGTCCCGGAATCATTCTCACACCATCTTGCTTCTAAACTGCCAAGCAGAACTAGAACATCAAAAGATAATCATGCCAAATTGAGTTTTAAAGCCTACCATTAGTAACATAATCACGTAACCAGCCATTATTAGATAGTGAATGATAAATTATCACATTATCAGGACGCTCACCATTTTTGTTTGGTTTTGGAGCATGTCAAGCCACAAATGTACACTGTATGACCAAGGCTTACTCTCCCCAATGACCTGAAGAATGATATGAAAAAATTTAAGCAACAAAAAACATTAGTCCTAGCAGATGGAGTGCACTACCATTCTATCAATCTCTTAGTAAGGCAATGTAATACCAAGATCCAGAAAACTGCAGCTTTGTGCAAATTGTTCCACTTGAATCTTGCATTCTTAAACTGAAGATTGATTTTTCAGTATTTGTCTCACGAAATATATCCGTAACAACAGCATATATGCTAATTCCAGTCATCTTGTCGTGCAGCTCAGTAATAAAACACTGCAAAACTGAAAAACTAAGACATTGGCGAAGAAATAAAGATATAAAGCAGTCTTACATATACTCCTTAAGTTCCAATGTAATTTTCTTATTTGACATTTAACAGTCAACATTCAAAAAATGACCTTGAATAACTGGTAAAATATTAAAATTTATAATACTATAATTATAATATTTTTTGAGTGAAAAAAAATATATAAATGGGGAAAATAGAGTCAAAGTGGGGGTATTGAAGACTGCGAAGTCAAATGAGAAGATTCTTTTGGGATAGAGAAGTATACTCATGGGCATAGCGGAAGCTACTACATAAAAGTCCAAGGAAGTATTAGTATCGATTACAAGCTATGTAACATTTAATTAGTGACAACCTTTCTCTGAAAAGAAAAGTTTAAAGGCAACTTCATTTTACTTTTGAAAAAAAAAAAACTCCACCATAAGAGTTTTGGAGTGTGGATAAGAGAGGCTAAAAGAGGGTAATTTTCTAAGTCCTGTTTGAAAAAATTAGCTAGCATTTAGATGAGACAAACAAGTTGTTGTCTTAAAATAATAAAGGGTTAATTCATAGTCACAAGCAGCATCAGGATAATTACACAAATTACTCAGGGAGATCAATCAATTGAACATGCCTGAAATGGATAACTACTAAAATCAACTGAGCCTTGAGAATCACATGGTAGTGTCATTTGTGAGACTTTTAGACTTTGTGTAGGACATGAAGGTGTTGATAGCCTTGATCCTTTGAATCGATTTGGTGTCAAAGCCACGCATACCTATGTCACAAACATGTTAATATTTCCATTCCATTCAGACTTTCTTGGACTCTGAAACAAGGAAATAAAAACTTACTTGTTCCTCTTGTCGGACAAATGGGACCAAATATAATTGAGTTACGCTTCCATATTCAAGGCAAATGCCGCCACAATTTTTAAGACTATCCTCAGAGGAACTTCCAATGAATGGTCTATCAATTGCAAGCATGCTCCCAGTACTACAAAATGTGCATTTTATCACAAAAGAATACATGTTTTTGATACAAAAAAGTAAGAACTGACAGCCTGACAGGGTATTACCTGAGAACGTTAGCCAGCACAATTTGCTCACCCCACAAAAAGAAATCCATCTGGACACCATCATTATCAGTTAACATAATCTGTATCCTCTTTATACCACCACACTTCTCCAAAATTTCTACAGGCCCTATGGATTCAATCCTATAAAATTACGAAGAATTTTAAAATATTCAAACTATAAATCATGCTCTGTGTGACTAGTAAACACTATACATAAACAATAGGTTTATCATCAGTATCAATTGAGATGAATATCGTACTACTTAATCGAGAAACATAGTTCAGAAATCGGACATAATTTAACAGCTTGAAAGAAACGTGTTTTTACCTTGCATATAATGAATACAACGTTCCTTCAGACGCACCATTTAGAAAAACAGAAGAAAACGAATCGGAACAAAATTGAGCTCCCAGTAGCATGGCATCATCATCCTTTTCCTACGATAAATTCAAAGATGGTTAGCTGATTGATACTCGGTACTGTCTAAACGTGTTTAAAACTATGATTTTGCTTGACATAAAAGGCACGTTTATCAAAGAACAAAAGGCAGGTGAACTTCATCCTAGCAATGGACTTTACCTGATCTAATATTCAATTATTTTGGACACTAAACTCCAGGGCTAGACAATTATTTTATACTACGAGTCTAGGACAAAACTTGTGCAATGCTCAGGACATCTAAGAGAATGCTACGACCTACATACAGTAAGATTTAATTGAGCCCTCCACTCATCAAACTATACCTCTTTGTTAAAACCCTCCAATTAGCAGGTAAAGATAACCAATTATAAAATATGCTACCTCATCCAACAGTACCACCAAATATTCTGTTGGCAAAAGCCTGGGATAGCCAGCCCCATCAGTAGAAATTCGAAGATAACATCCTGTGAGAAAAATTTCCATTCCTTTCTTTAGAATCCCATTATCAGGAGAGACCAGATCATAAAACCTGCAATAATTGGTAGGTAAGCTAGAGAAATCCCATCAATTAGCGACTTATTTCAGTTATATAACATTATAACTAGCTATATCAAGGTTTAAGAGATGTAAATTCCCACAGCAGAAAATAAGAACTGTTGAACGCTTCATCTAAGGTATTTCTATAAATGTAGCTTGTATCATGTTCCCCTATGACCCAAATCAAAGATAAAATCAAACAACTCACAAAGGTATCACCATGGTTAAAAGGTAACACACTACCCTCCTCCTCCCTTTTCTTTGATAAATTTTCAGCAATTTGAAAAAAAAAAAAAAAAGAAAAAAAGAAAAAAAAAAAAAAAAAAACGAGAAAAGAACAATACATGGAAGAAAAAATCCAACAGAGATGGAAGCATAGAACACTTTCTATTTTAAGAAGCTGAAGTCACTGATAATGCAAGGTAAACATTAGAGAAGATAACAGTGAAATGGTGGAGATATTAATGGTTTGTAACTTACTTTCTATGGAGATAAAGGTCAATGGTATTTGAGCTCCAAAAATCACCCAAAGTAATCATCCATATGTTAGTACCTGAAAAGAGGCTAATGTTACCCACACGGCCACACATCTATCAGAAATTAACAGCAAATCCAAACAAAACACAACACTAGAGAAAGAAGCATATGTTGAAACGTGTTTAATCGACAAAGCTAGGAAAAGTGCACCTCAATTGTCAAAAGTCTAAAAAGGAGAATGAGGGCGATATTGCCTTTCTTTCTCCCCCTATATAATCCAAAACGTGAATCTTAAAGACAGCTAGATAAAAAAAAAATTGTACACAAATGTTACACCACTTTCGCAGAACTCAATGCCTGTATAATTTAGTCGACAGTTGAACAAGTCCATCACAAACTACAAAGAAACTGTAGATACATTATTTTCTAAAGTTCACTCACATCAGACAGCCCTTTCACAACTACTTAATACGAGGAAAACATGAACACTCAAGTAGAAAAAGTTTCTTGAAAGTTGAAATTAATGAAACATAACCAGGCTGTACTTCTGATATTCAGCCAACTTTCGTTTACTAACCATAGCATCACAATTATCATCAGAAGACTTAAAATACGATTAATATCTAAGAACCTGGAAGTTTATACGTATCGACAACCACAGCTTCCAAAACACTATTCAGAGACAAAAAGTTCTTCTCATGTATCGTGTCAATGGTCACTGTATTTGGCAGCTTTGCTCTCTTATGCTTCTTCTTCAATTGACTAATGCATTCTGGTCTTTTCCTGGGTGCAATGATTTTCCTCTGCTCATTCCAAGCCTGATAACCAAAAAACCATAACTTCGATGAATCAAAAACCTTATATTCTAAACTGGATTCCATATATTATAAGGTCAAATAAGGTAAACCTTTTCTATAATGTGTCATCTCCCAACCAAAGGCTAAAGCCCAAAAGTAAATAACAAGTTGGGGGACTAATTAAACTATATACAGACCCTTCCTACTTCAAATATACTCCCTCGTGCTAATCTACAGAAACCAAGCTCGCTTGCTACTTCAAGAAAACAATGTGGCAACTAATCACATCATACCCATCTTATCATGTCTCACCTAAACTAACCCACCCAAGTTTATCAGTGAATACCTCTCCACGCCAACATAGACCAACAACTACGCCATAAACGATAGAGCTGCACTCCAAAAAAACGAGTGAATAGGCGATTGAATTACAACTACTAGCATCTAATAGCAAACTACCAATTACCTACTTAATTAATTATTTAAGCATTTCATATATTTAATGCGAAGTTGATCACATTCATTCTAGCATTATAATTCCAATCTCCTCAAAACTAACAATACACTCAATCGATCTGATTCTGACTAATTCGCCACTTAAAAAAGACCGTGCAAACAAATTTTACAAAGTCACAAGCAAACAAGTAATGAACGCACAAATTTGCTTAATACATCAATTTTATAGCTACGAGTCGGATGACCTGCGAAAGTCATTACCGTAACATTCAAATTTCGAATCCAACAAACACTCAATCAATTTAATTACCGTGAATTAGCCACCTAAAACACAGATTACAAATGCTAAAGTCTAAAAATACCGCATGCAAATTCCATTCCATAGAATTGTTTACGTTTCCTTTTTGAACAATATTCATAAGTGAGGAGAACTTCAATACAACTTCTAAAATGCAAACGTAAACTATTATATGGAATGGAGGAAGTAATAAACACACATAAAACAACTTTATTTATACTCCCTCATATTCTTCACAAACTTCCCCTCTCATTTTGACACAAAGATTAAGAAAGTGCGTTATCTCACCATACAATTAAATTTGGATGACACAAACACGCTACCACACCATACGGTTAAATTTGGACCACACAAACACTTACCAAAAATAAAAATAGGGAAGTTACTGTGAATAGACTGAAAAGGAAATAAGAGAGTTATTCAAGTTTATCGCAACAACACCACATTATCAAAACCGTTCTTAATTACGCCGCGACAACCAATTTCAAGATAAAATCTATTAGGAGTTATTAGGTCAATTATGGTACAATGAACACAATTCCTAGTAAGTATGATAATGAATTGTATTAAACAATGACTCTTGATATTGTCTTGTAATTGCATAGAATTGCTTGATTGATTACATTCATCCGACTCGAGGTATTTATACAAGGCCGATCTTAACATGGTGTCAGAGACTCATTCTTATTCTTGAGGTCTTTAGATATGCTTGGACTTTCTTGCCGGTGGAAATAATTTATAATGCCCACCGGTTGGATATTCAATCAAATCATGCAATTCTAATATTTTGTTGATAAGAAATCAAACAAACAAACAAAAATTGTTATAATAAACTCATTTATGGTGGCAGAAGCATACACAAAGGTTGTGGCATAATAAGCATCCTTTGCAACATTATTCGTGGCCGTATATCTAGAGAGAAGAAAAAAGGGAACTCTAACACCAAAAGCATGTCAAAGAATGATTGTTTTTTTTTCTTGGAACTTAATGAAAAATTCTTCCAAGTTTGATCAAGGTGGTACAAGATGACTAGCGAGTTACACAACCATAAATCCATAATACCATGATGGTGGTCCAGTTTTGTTTGGAGTTCAAAAAACATAGCGTTCTCCAAATATTGAAATTGATGGATAATTTTCTGGTGAAAGTTGTTTAGGTCGGTTAGTGTCGCTAACAAATTATTTGATATTCGACAAATAGAAAAAGCTTAACGTTCTTGTTCGAATAAAATTATAATTCTAGCGAGTCTTAACACGTCTATCTTACCAACTTGTGAAGATGAGAAGTTTTTTTTGAAGGAAGATCAAAATGAGGAGATGAACCTGTATTTCTCCAATCGTGTACTACCTTTGCAATTGCGGGAGGGTATTAGGAGTCATTAGGGGAATTAGGTTACAATGAACATAATTCCTAGTAATTTATATGATAATGAATTGTATTAAACAATGTCCTAGGTCATGAATCAGCCTTATATAAATAAGGCGAGTTTTTGTATGACTGTAATCAATCAAGCAATTCTATGCAATTACAAGACAATATCAATCTCTAAAACTGAACAAAATCCCAAACCGATACTGAATTCCTTAATCAATTAACTAAAATAATTAGGTAAAGGTGTAGATGACCTGAGAAAGCTCGGCGAGAAGAATAGCAGGAGTAACACCACTAGAATAAGAAACGCAAGTCTTAAGTACACGAGACGCAATCCAGCTCCACCCTGGCCCACTTCTTTCTCTCTCCTCGTTCCCCGGCGAATCTTCTCCATCTTCGCCGCCGTCCAACGGTGGAGAGATAATTGATTTCGCGTAATTTATGAATTTTATGAATGGATCGATGTTCTTCTCTTCTTCATCTTCTGGGATAATGATTGAGTTATGATCGTCTAAATCCATGGCGGACGAGTGTTCCGATACGACGCCGATATTCGCGGAGGAAGACATTGATGGTTGGGATAGAAAAGAGAACAAGAAAGAGAGTGAGAGTGAGGGAGAGTGGAATTTTTTGGTAGCGAAAAATGGCGGATATTTGCGCGGGAAAAATAGCGGTGCTCTGATTTAGGTTATCGTCGTAACGACGTCGTATGGCAATACTGGTTAACTTCTAGGGTTACTAGTCTTAAACCCGTGCAAATTGTACGGGTATGTAATTTAAATAATTTTATTATAGAAGTTTATTAAAAAGAAAGTATGTTTATGTTTCCTATAAAATCGTAATTAAGAAATTGGATTTGAGTTATATATCATGTTTGCGTTTAATAGTTTTGAAAGGGTGAAGTTTAGATATAATAAATCGGGTTTAATTGGTTCGATTATTAAGTTGAATTATGATTTATCCATTTTATATCTAAGTTCTAACTATGAGTTGCTACTTTACATAATAATTGAAAGGTCGAATTAAAACCCATAAATATACTATAAAATGAATTTTTTGGTAAATATTAATATAAAATTAAGCGCATTTACGGGTGATAAGTGCGAAAATAAATTGTGATTACGTTAACTTTAAAATGTTTTATCATTTGTAAGGGCAGATATTGAATCATAATAAACCCTTTAAAATTTGACCTGAAACGATGTGTCATGTCCAAGAAAGCCCAAACAAAAGCATCCCAACGCACAAACTCAAGAGCTGGCTTTGACCCCATTCCGCATTGATTCGATCCAATATAATTCGACCTGAATGTTTATTATTAAGCGTTGACCATTAGTTCATTATCCATATATAATATAATAATAGTTGACCAAACCAAAATAACCCGTCCGACGTGGCCCGTAATCTGCAAACTTGGAATTAACCAACACAAATCCAATCTGGTTGGCCCGTTTGAGTTTTGACAGGTGTACTTGTAGATAAGACTATTCAAATAATCAGGTCCATTAAAATCAATTAATTAAAATATAAAATAATATTATAAAAATATAAAATAAAATCTTTCTCGTAATAACTTTTATTAAATCGATAACCTACATATTAAAATATGCTAACTTTCATTATAAGATATGAAACTATCAATATTTTTGTATTAGACCAACCTTATATTATAGGATCTTATGCTATAAAACTGGAATATAATAATTGATGGTAACCCATACATTCAAATAAATTAAATAATAGACTAATGAAATGAAATACATAACGATAGGCCGCTAAGAAACGGAGCTTGGGCTAAAATTTGGTGACCCGTACGTATTACAAACCCTATCTATATCTATATAATAATATAAAAAGGCTATATTGAGTAGCTATTGCATATTAGAATGACACGTGGCGGAATAATAAAAATACATTGTGGACTAAAAATTAATACAATTGTGACTACATGAGATATTAAAAAATTGTAAAATAGAACACCAAAAGACCAAATAGTAATGAGTTAATCACCATCTAATTTAAAATTTAATTTCTCTAACATGATTTTATCTCATAATCAAGATATTTATATTTATTTAATGCAAAACTTTTCATCTTTTTAAATTATGAAAATTCAACTATCTTATGTAAATATTCATCTCTCCAGCATCATTATTCCACCTCATAATCACAATGTTTATACTTCTTTAATAGTACAAAAAAAAATTATATTCTACAATTATGAAATTTCAATTAATTTTATGTATAAAATGAGATAAGTTGATTAGTCATTTTTAGCAAAAAAAATAATTTTGAGTTTCTCATTTTTTATTATATTACTCCATTTCATTTGTTTGATTTTTCAACAGTTTCCGTTGAAGAAATCAGAGGAAGACTATAAGTCAAGCACAAGCATCTATAAAATCTTATTAAAAAGGTACCTAAAATAATGTGGCATGACAAATTTTAATGTGACGTGACATATTTTTTATGTGACGTGGCAAGTTAATGTGGGATAGAATACCAATTTATTATTACATGATATTTTATCTATAAATTAATTTAATTCACTTATCTATAATATTAAAAGATATTATCATTATTCTTAAAATGATTTTCTATATTTAAAATATATTGTTTTCCAAAATTTATGTAATCCTTTAAAATTTCAAAATTTATAAATAATATTTACATTTTAATTGAAATTTTGGTAATAAAAAATTCATATTTTATAACTAAAATTATGGTTTTAATTGAAACTTTTGTAATAAAACATGTTAATAATTAATTAAAACTCTTCATATTTCTTTTTACCTGCAATTTTTATCAACATTTTTTCTTATTTAGTTCATTTTCTTAATTAAACATGACAATAAATTAATTAAAAATCTTCATAATACTTAACACCCACCAAATTACTTAAAAAGTTCTTCTTATTTAATTAATTTTTGTAATATAATATGTTAATAAATTAATTAAAACTCTTTATGTTACTTAACACCCATAATTTTCATTAACATTTTTTTTCTATTTAATTCACCTCTTGATTTTATTGGCAATCAAATATTTAATTTAATAATACCACGCACAAAATAAATTAAAATGAAAAATAAATATGAGAATTTATGGTTATGTAATGTCTATAAAAAATAAAGTACCTATAATAGTTTATATTCACTTTATTAATTTAATATTTGTTGCCCATGAGTTTCTATGTAGTGGATTATTTTAGGGTTTAATTTAATTGTTTGATGATAGTGAATATATTGAGAATTATTGGTGAGTGTTGTTGTTGCGTTGATGATGTGCAATAAAATATCTTTATGTTTGGTGTGTTGTTGGTTTTTATAATCGTTGTTTCTATATTTGAATTCATGTTTTCCATTTGGTGTAATTTACATGATTTACATGCATGTGACAATGTTTTGACTCGTTGTAATGTTTTTCTCATGTTAATAGCAATGTAAAAAATTATAAGTTACGGATATATTAAAAGATATACTCGAATAAAAGAGCACATATTTTAAGTTAGAGAGTTGGAAAGTCTAAGGTGCAAATTTTAGATAATTATTTTGTTCATATATATTTGTTTTCTTATTAACAAAAAAGTAATTTGTTTTCGTAATTCAAACAATTTATAGTTTTTAAAAAAATGCGTAATTGTATTGTATTATAAATTGTAATAATTGTCCTGTACTATAGATTTTAATTTGTGAAAAAATTTGTTATACATTTATCTTTAAACATTTGCGTTTAATTTTATGAATAAAAATATACGTCAAAATTCTAAAAAAACATAGATTCTTCCCGTGCATTGCACGGGTCACAAAACTAGTTGAGTATTTAAATACCCCAAATAAGCGCTCATGTATTTACCATTACTCTTAATCCCCGCCGTTTAAACTCTTACCCTAACACATTTAATTTGATGAAATTGATGATGAGTGATGACCATCAACTCTTCTATATCCTTCTGAATCGGGCTTGATTATAACACTACTCACCGTCTAAACAAAAACACAAATACATTACTCTTTATTATTTTTGCAATAAATTCAAATAACAAAACACAAATGCATTACTCTTTATTATATTTACAATAAATTCAAGCACATGCAGGATAAATTTATAGTTATGCCCAGACTTTTTATTTCAAGGGTTGATAAGATTTGTTTCAATGGTAATTGTATGGTTTATTTTTGAATATTTTATTATTTACAGTTTGGATCAGAGATTTTATCCAGTTATTTTTTAGCCTAACTTTACTCTTCTCAAGTGTTTTTTCTTTAAAAAATAAATTATTTAAAATATCTCATCTTCTCTTGAACAATTTACTCTATTAATTTGGTTAATTGAATTTTTTTAGTAACTAATAAGTTATGGCAAATAATTAAACCATATTTTCGATCATATGTATATATAAATTTCTAAAAGTCCATTTTATTTTGGTTTAATACATAATAATGTTGTATATTGTGTTATTTCACTTAGCTTGTTGATAATATAACGATTTATTTTTTTCATTCCTATTTTATTCCAGTTAATTAATGAGATATTTCTGATTATTTATGCAATTTGATTGCTGTATTGTATAAAAAAATCGAGTTTGTAAAAAAATGACGATGGTAGAACATGGGGTATAGTGTGGGTCCTCTATTTAAAAAAATAAAAACATGTACTTTCAACCACGGTGCGACACCTCAGCACTGTGGTTGTTCCTTTAATAAATAAGATTAAAGGCTTAAGGCCCTACTCTTTTCGGCTGAATTGAACTTAGTGGGGCTGAGTTGGAGTGAATTTAATTGAATATAACTTAGTTAAATTGAATAGACTTTAAGTAAGAGTTAAATTAAAGTCTACTGAATAGCGCTAAGCATAAATTAAGGAGTCGTTTGATTCACTGTTTTGGATTAGATTGAAATGAGAAACTATAATAGTAGTATGGGGTTCCAACCCCGTAACTTTCAAAACATGATTGAATCGTTAGAAAAATTTAAAGGAATGGAAGAATGAATCAAGGGGAAAAGTTGGGTTTGAGATTTCAAGGGTTAGAGTCGAATGACAATCTGATGGATTTCAACTCCATTCTAAAATGTCTCAACAACACCCTATATGTGAGTTTAAATTACTTGAAAAGAACATAGCCTAATAATTAATCCTCAAATTAGCTCGGTAAAACCAATCTGAAGCCTAAAATAGATCAAAACTTGACAAAATTTTAGCCGATTTGAATATGAAGTTCTTAACAAAGGCTAAGACTTGAGCTTATTTGGGCTCGATTTTACTTTTTTTTTGGACATAATTGATATTTTTAAAATCATACAAGTATATTTATTGTAAATTAGGGTATGTGTTATTTATTATTAAATACTTTCTTTATTTCAGTCATTTCTATACATTTGTTGAATACATGTGAGTTATATTTCAATCAAAAGTATAACATTGATTGGAATTGAGTAAAAGTTATTTCGACAATTTTCATAGGTAATACTATATCAAAACATAATTTCTAGTCAGACGACATTGAATGGTATGAACTTCAATACGAAATAAAAATTTATAACTATGAATTCCATAAGACCATAATAATGTATAAACTTGATATAAACGGTCATTCTCATGTTATGACATTTATTTACCTTTATTAAAACTCTTTATTTACTTTTCTTACAACTCCGTTGACAAAAAAGGATAAATAATTAACTTATGCAGTTATGCATATGAGTATCTACCCTTAGTTTCAATAATTTCTGATGCGGATGAGTATCTACCCTAAGTTACGATAATTAATTGACATGACAAATCTTTAAACTTGTAAGAGTCTAACTGATAATCTTACCATTTAATTCCGAAATTCAAAGAGTGAGTGCAGGCTCCAAGCAAGGTCTATCCCTGGCTTCATCCGAGGAGCACGTACATATGCATGTTTCCTGACTTGAACAACTTTCATAGGCATCTACAACAATACTAAAATATCAAATACTTCCACCATTTCCTTTATATGTTTAAAGGTCTCGAGTTCCAACAATGTCGATTGAAACTTACTGTGCATTCGTACTCAGTAGTAATTATCATTTACCAACGTAAATATTTACCGCAATGACGCAATCTATTTCACCTGGTATGTTGAGCTCTTCGTGTCCTTGTTAATGCTCTATTTTTCATATTTATGTTACCATAATTATATTGTTTGCCAAATTTAGTTCATGTCATCAACCATTTATCTTTAAACATGTCATTTTTAACCCACTTAACCTGTATAAGCCATTAAACTAATACAATAAACGACGCTTTATAACCTTATTATTGACTCTAGCCAAATGAATTAGGACAATTTTAAATAAATGAGTTATTCGTGCCAGGTTTGTGTAAAAAAGATCAACCGTAATCCGACCTATTTAAATTTCGTGACGTATCGTGTCAACTATCAACCCATTTACTTAAATGAGTCACAACGTCTTAACCCTAATTCACTAACTTTACGTCGGGTTTGTGTCGTGTTTTATGATCATGACATTTGCTATCAAAACGGAACAAGATCGAATACTCATTTTCTCTGTCACAATTGATTGAGTATTTAGATACATGTACAGTTTATGTACAGTTTATAGGACAATTCGAATATTCGATTGTCTCTCACCAAATAAAATTACCTCGTAATTTAACATTTTTCAATAGTATTTCTAATGTTTTAACTAATATGTCGATCTTATTTATTTGCGTAGAGAGTCCGTTTATCAAGCTTAAGGAAAAAGAAGCAACATCGATGCTAAAAGTCGGTCCAATACCGAGTCAAAGTACTCAAAATCCAATCGATGACAGCAAACGAGTTGTATGGGATGAAAAGGGCCGAACTAATATTGCTCAAATGTTTGTATCGTACGGCAAAGACTATATCAACTCCATTGCCTTTCAATATATAGAAGATGGCAAGTTAGTGATTTCCCCTCCGTTCGGCTCCCCTAACCTCGACGGTTCCAACTTTGTCGCGGTATCTCTCCCACTTTTCTCGTGTCCATTTTCCCGTAATATAGTTAAAAGTTTCACGTCCAAGAGGAAAAAAAATATATCATCGGTTTCTCAACTTTAACTTAAAAAATCATACCATCTTTATCGTTAAGGTATTTCATTTGTTTAGAAATACATTTTCTTTTGGAATATTCACTTTTCTACCGTTCAACGTTTCCACTTTTTCTCGCAAAAAAAAAACCTTTGACCCGTCTTAGTAACTTTCACTACTACAAGTTCTAAATACGATAAACTATTTTCAAATTGATCATTTTAACGAGCTTTTTAGTTTAAAGAAAAAAATCACCGACGTCTGAACTCGGTCGGAAATTATGATTAGTCAAAGTTTATTCATTTAAAAAAAAGCTTTTACCAACTATAATTACCCGCTATGAGTTTCAAAAGCGTTCAAATTCAAAGCCTTTACGAGATAATTGGTTTGAAAAAACAATCCGTTTTTTGAACTCGTAGCAGAGAATTATTTGTAGAAAAAACGAGGATACACCTTAGAAAACGAAAAGTTGAGATATAAATGAGAACATTCCTTTCATTTTTCAGATGTGTACGGACTCTCCCCTGAAATATACACGAGAAAGTCGAATTCCACAACCCGTATTTTAATTTTAAAAATCTAATTTATTGAAATATAAACAAATAATGCAGCTAATGTTTACCGATCCTACAAACGAGTATATTACGAGGCTGAGCGGTTCACATGGTAACAAGGAATACAGAATTGGTCAAGGTGTAACGTCTTTGACGATTGAAACGAACGTAGCTACTTACGGCCCGTTCGGAACTGCCGTATCAAACGACCCGAAATTCAACATTAGCTTCGGGCCTGAACATCAATTTGGTGGATTCCATGGGACTTCTTCTCCAGAGATTCTAACTTCTATTGGAGTTTATGTTAAGCCCATTGATGATTTGGCTACGCTCTCCAAGAAATCCGAGCTTCGTGTTGAATGAAAGTAACGTAAATCTTCCATGAGACGATCTTATTCTAAGAGTAACCCAAATACATATGTACTTATAAATTTATACGACGTTCTTAAACATTTGGTGCATCAAGGTTGTAATGAAATTCATACCACTACAATTATTGTGGCGGTAGGTACTACCGCGGTACCGCGGTACTACAGCCTGGGGCGCCATGCTGTTTTTAGATGTCACGACTTAAAATACCAAATGTACCATTATTCTACAAAAATACATATCTTTCATAACTATATTAGATCTTTAAGTGAATTATACATCTGATCATCTGATGTATTACCGCCAATTTAATAAATTCTGAGCATTAGAATAAAGATTATGCGTTTTACTTTAAAAATTACATGAGTTTTAATATATATAAAGTTTTTGAGTTATTCACCGAAACATTAAACTCAACAAATTACAATAAAACTGAAAAATATTACATACAAACTTAAGTTGAATTAGAGTTTTAACGAAAAAAAGTTCGGGAAAAATACACAGGCTAAAAAACAAATAAAATTTGAGGTAATATATACGGAAAAAATGCATATATGCTCAAAAACAAGTAATTCTGAGTTAATACATCAGATGTATGTCTCTTTTTCTCATATCAGATAAATGGATCCCCTCATTGTCAGCTATACATAAAAGATAGTTATCCTCACCAATCTATCCTCTCAATCATTTATCTACCTTTACTCAAAAGTCTCTTAAACAATCAACAGAAAGAAAGCGATAATATTCACAGAGTTCAAGGGCTAAGCAAAGTCTAATCCCTGG
The DNA here is from genome assembly GCA_029255685.2 of Silene conica. Lineage (NCBI taxonomy): Eukaryota > Viridiplantae > Streptophyta > Magnoliopsida > Caryophyllales > Caryophyllaceae > Silene > Silene conica. The sequence goes on along the minus strand of CM055315.2, from coordinate 84,244,888 downwards.
CTTTATCATAGACAATAAGTCTCGCTTGTGACGGGTATATCCGTCACAAGCCTACGATGAGTCAAATACTACCCATGTAAATAGATAAGACAAAATAAATTGGTATTTCCTAGACACTCTTCTTTTGTCTTATCTACCCTACCTGGATAATTTTTTTTTTTTGGTGAAATGTAAGTATTATATCAAAAAAACCGTAAACGCACTGTACAAGAACTGTATATAGAAACCAATTACATAAAAGTTCTTAACCGGGCTTGAACCCATAACCTCTTGAATGAAATGCACTTGCTTTTACCACAATGACACTTGTATCTTGTTAAACACATGGATAATATTTGATATGTCACAAACTTACGACGGATATATCCGTCACAAATGAGAATTTGTGTATTATTGGAGCACGCACACATATTCCTGACTTGAACAGCTTGCATTAGCATATCTAATACAAAAATATATTAAGTACATTGATCATTCATTCATTCCCTATGATGAAGGTCTCGATGTCGAGTTTATCGTACTAATTAACGTTGTACAGTAAATATTCCCAAAAGTTAAAAAAAATGGCACAGCCTATTTCACCTGGTATGTTCACTAGTAGAAAAAACTTCTATATTAGCCGTTGTAAATGACCTTTTGTGGCGGTTATCAACTGTCATATAGTTTAGTGTCGTTTTTTTCGAGTCGGCCTACGAATCCTTGCTAACTAATGCTTGCTAACATGCATGGTTGGTGGCCTATGATTTGATATCGGGTTCAAGTCAATATCGTGTCATTATCTGTATTTTATTGTTCTAACAATAACTCGGGTTACATTACGAGTTCGACAATAACATTCTCTAAAAAGAAATCCTATTGAATAATTTGTGTTTTTCAACAAATTAAATTTGCCTTGTAATTTAACATATTTTTCGAAAGTCTGATAATATTTTGATTATTGGTATAGGGAGCCCGCTTATCGAGCCAAAGGAAAAAGAAGCAACGTCGCTGCTAAAAATCGGCCCAATTCCGAGTCAAAGTACTGAAAATCCAAGTGACAAAGGCAAACGTATAATATGGGACGAAAAGGGACGAACAAAGGTCGCTCAGATGTTTATCTCATATACCAAAGACTATGTCAAATCCATTGCTTTTCAATACATTGAAGATGGAGAGTTGGTGGTTTCTCCCATTTTCGGTTCCCCGGATCTCACCGGTACCGACTTTGATACGGTATTCCTCACGCTCTTCTTACATAATCCCTCGATCACTCTAAAAGGACAGCCCGGTGCACGATGACATCCTTACTAGGCGAGGGTCCGGGGAAGGGCCCACCACAAGGGTGTAATGGGGCAAGCCTTCCCTTGCCATTTTGGCAAGAGGCCGCTCCCAGGGCTTGAACCCGTGACCTCACGCTCACAAAGCAACACCTTAACCCGTGACCTCACGGTCACAAATCACTCTAATTGTCAAAAATTGATTGAAATCTAAACTTGTAACACAGGTAATGCTCGGTGATGCCAGAAACAACGAGTATATCACAAGATTGAGCGGTATGTATGGTACGAAAAACATCGAATTTGGGGAAGGGGTGACCTCATTGGCGATTGAAACGAACGTAGCCACCTATGGGCCGTTCGGAACAATGATCCCAAAATACACTAACTTGGCCGACACAAAATTTAACTTTAACTTCGGACCTGAACATCAATTTGGTGGATTCCATGGAACGTCTTCTCCGGATATTCTTACTTCTATTGGAGTTTATGTTAAGCCTACTGGTGATTTGACTGCCTTCTCCAAGAAGACCGATCTTCGCATTGAATGAGAGTTTACCTTAAATACTGTCTCAGACGGCCTTAATTCCGATACTAGTCCAAATATCATATGGGTAACAAGTTTTGTACAGGAAATTGTGACAACTATGTGTGTCTTTTTTAAAACTTTCGAAAAAAAGTGTGTTGAATAATCGACAATGTGTTAATGATTTTCCTATGTCTAGTAATGAGATTCATGTAACCATACTTGCATAAAATATGGTGGGCAACTGCCAACTGGGGAGTATCGCACCAGGTGACGCCATATCATTACGTTTCACAAGAACTACGTAACAACCCGACCCGCTGCCGTTGTAACACAAACCCAATAAAATGGGTGTGCACTTTTGAGCCCGTTAATTGTCCTCACTAAAGTCCAAAAGCACAAGGGCCTTCTTACTAAGTGGTGGGTGGAAGTTATTATAAACATATCACAAGCCTCACATTCTACCGACAAATCTCCACACAATCTCATATTTTCCCGTGGGTCAACTTTCCTCTCATACTCTTGGGGTGTTACAAACTACCCCAACTGATGTTGGTCATAAGAAGTGAATTTTCCGGAGAACATTTCTTGTAAATATGACGTATTAAATCAATTAAAACAAGGAATTTTCAATGTTCGATGCTGCGACTAATAAAGTTGGGAGACAAGGTCTTACTACAAAGGCTTCACAGTGATGAATCGACTTCGTGTGCTTCAAATGAATTGCTTCAAGAACTCCGTTGCCACAAGCCTACCTCGGGTGTTCACGGATAGTTTCAATTCACCTATCTCTTTATCGATATCCTGTAATGATGCAAACAAGATATCAAGCCATGTTTCCCCTATTATTGAAAATACACAGAGGTTGTTTCTTAATGACTCATAATGAAGCAATTAGCCCATACAACAACAACAACAACAACAACATCAGAGCCTTAGTCCCAAAATGTTTTGGGGTCGGTTGACATGAATCGTCATTTGGAACCGTCATGAGTAGGGATGGCAATGGGTAGGGTCTGACAAGACCCGACCCGACCCGAAGTAAAAAACCTTAGACCCATACCCGACCCAAACCCTAAAGGGTCTGAAATTAGTGGACCCATACCCGTCCCTGATGGGCCTGGGTCTGGGTAGGGTCTACCCTAGGGTCCAATTTTTTTAACGAGTCATTCACTAAAATGTACTAAAGTTCGAATTAAATTACAAAGTCTTGGTTATTTGCATCATTACCCGTACCCGACCCTAAATTATATTATTTACCATACCCAAACTCATCACTTTCATCAATTTTCTCGTTATTCTTAATGGTTATTTGGATATGCGTATAGTATATTAATGATAACTAATAAAGGTTATCTGTTTGTGTGTATCATTTAGGTTATTGACGTTCGTATGTGTGTTTTTTCTTTTTCTTTTTCTTTTTCTTGTTTTTTAATAAATATATTATATAAGGGTGTAAGGGTCGGGTAGGGTCCCAAGACCAAGACCCGGACCCGACCCGAAGTTTTTATATAAGACCCATACCCGACTCATACCCGAGTGGGCCTAAAAAATTCAGACTCATACCCGACCCGTTAGGGTCTGACCCTAAGGGACTGGGTTGGGTACCCGACCCACTGCCATCCCTAGTCATGAGTGAACTCTCATCCCAAAAAAAAAATAAAAAAAAATAAAAAAATAAAAAAAAACAAACGGAAGTGGAGTGAAACAAAAAATGAAAGGCAAAGGGGTTTTATAGATTTTAATTCGAACTTATCACATGTATAAAAACCCATACTTATGACGTCGTTGAATGAAATAATCATGAATGAATGTAAATGTGCTTGGTTTACAAGTGACATTTGGGTTGAGACCAATAATAACGAAGATGAAAACAGGCTTCAAAATTGCCTATACAGCCTTGGTAAATGCAAATATTGGATAAGCTACTGAATTTAACTGCTCAGAAAGCTTGCCGTCAGCAGTGAAACACGGTACATAGTACATACGATATCATATTTTGGAAATAACCCGCTAAATTTGAAGATAAGGAGGAAAAAGCCGTACCTCCATAAACTGAACAATAAAATCTATAAGTCTTTGTTTTTGCATCTCCTCACAGTGGAAGTTGGTGATGAGAAAGCTAATGTCATAACCCTGTCAAGAAAAATGACAGAACACGTTAAATCACGTCACATTGCAAGAGTGCAAGTAGTCTCTTCATCCCATTTATATTGTTTTAGTTCACCTTCTTGGACTAAACAATGTCGATTTTGACCAATATATAGTCACTATATACAATCGTTGCAGCTTTTTAAAAACGTTTATATGAAAATATAGGGTTTTGACGAATCAAACTTGACAAACCTTACATTACAACTCTACTTATACGTTAATTGAAGAAATTGATATCGAGGACACAGATTTTTTTTGCCACTGTCAGCGAACGGAAATCTTTCACTGAATTTGGGCTATATTTATTAGTATCCAGGATCATTGATTCCCGTCCATCACGTCAACAAATACTTATATACTTGTATAAGCACTGCATAAGTCTGCTAAGTACATTTGTGAATACCTGCACGGGTTTTCGCCTTAGGACCTGAAATGCTTCAGCCCTCATTGACAGAAATCTGAGGAACTTCTTGGTTAATATATTCTCAAGTTCATCTGCTTGTTTTACCTGTAAACATGAAAACCGTGAAGACGGAGATTACAAAATTTTTGAGACAAAACCCGTATGACTTGAAGTAAAACTGAATATATAGCTTTACCTTGAGGCTAATCCGCAAGGAATTTATCGACGTTTCTATCAAGCACTTCTCAGCCTCATTTCGACAAATTAAAATCTGCAAAGAATATATAATGGGCTTGATAATTTTAAAGAATGCATCGAAGTGTACTCGATCACTCAATGAATCGCGCTATCTCAGCTCAGTCGAGAAAACCATTACACAACATAGATGGAGAAAATGCTACAAAACAAACATGATTGGAAAAGGATGACTAAGTACACTAAAAAAATTAATGGCCAATGGCCGATTTATAAGTTGTGAAATTAATGGCCAATGGCCGATTTATGGTATATTTTTAGGACTGCAGGAGGGTTTTTGCAACGACGACGTGGGAGTAATGTAAAATTGTACACCCAGCATTACATCCCAATTTGATAAGTCATGTCACCCGATAAAGTTATCAAAAATATACCTAAAATTTCATTGATGTGTAATAATAGTGAGTTCTCTGAAATTACTAATAATCAAAATTAGCGTTGACCATGTCACAGAGCATAGAAATTCAACTTGATGCATAAAGAACAGTCCACTTTTCTAGAGGCTGCAGTTTGGAAAGCAAAAAAGGACTGTCTCAGACGATGAGCTAGTGATTTGCAAATGCTCGTTCAGGAAGATAAGGTCGAGTGGTCTACTGGCTAAGAAAATCATCTACTTACAGCTCATGTATCAAAGAAACAATGAAGATAATGCTATGGCTTACAAAATGTAGAGAATCTTCTTACAGGATTTAGCAGAAGCTCGGGGCTAGTCCTGAAAAGCCAGAAACGAGATATAAGAAAGATGCTCAATCAAACTCATTGAAAACTAAGCTGATGCAGATACTTTCCGAATCTATTTCGTGAGGAAAGAGAAAAATAAAGTTGGCCTACAATGTACCGTCTAAGTATATTGTATTATCGTACTCTTGTCGACACACGATAAGCCGCCAACATATGTCAAAGTACCGTATCATATAAGAAAAACATCCAATTACGTAGACTCGCAGATGCTAAGGAACTTTCACATTCATAGATCATACTCATCAAAGTCATCATAACAGAAATGCTAACTTTTCAAACAACAGCAACGATGAACCCTTGCTCCCAAAATGAATCAGGGCAGGCTAACATAATAAAAGTCCTACGGTGTAACATGGGAACCTGAACATGAGACTATTCAAATGAAATTTGAGAAAATCCTATAAAAGAGGATTAAGAGATAATCATAATGTGCAACGTCCTGAATGCCTAGATACTACAACAACAACAACATCAGAGCCTTAGTCCCAAAATGTTTTGGGGTCGCCTGACATGAATCATCCTTTGGAACCGTCCAGGGTGAACTCTCATCTCGACAAGAGAAAAAAATAAAGAAAAGAAAAAAAGAAACAAATGCTAGTTGAATGCCTAGATACAAAAGAGGAAATTATAATTTCTAGGGAAATCAATTACGAGTACGGAGTTGAATCACTTACTTCATTTCCACCTCTGGTTTATTATGTCTCTCCACTTCTTGGCAGGGAAAATTCTGCAGAGTGACACAACATATATACATGCTGGTTGAATTCTTATAAAAAAAAAACGAATACTTCTGCCAGAACAAAGGTACACGTAAAGAGGATTGTGTGAGGTGGTTTTATACTAGATATTGGAAAACCGCATGTTATTTACCCTCACTAACCCAATAAACAGAATTTAGAGCAATTAGGGTACTAAACATGTGAAGAGGAGCCTTGGCGCACTGGTTAAGGTGTTGCTTTGTGACCGTGAGGTCACGGGTTCAAGACCTGGAGCGGCCTCTTGCCAAAATGGTATGGGAAGGCTTGCCCCCATTACACCCTTGTGGTGGGGCCCTTACCCGGACCCTCGCCTAGCGGGGACGCCATCGTGCACCGGGCTGCCCTTTTTTAGGGTATTAAACATGTGATTCTACAATCACAATTGTGTGAAAGCCGCATAGGTACTAACCTAAATTACAGATAACCAGTGGCAAAAAGAAGTCAAGATTTTACCTGCAGGCACATAGCAGCCTCAAGAGTGTTCCTTATGCAAGTCAGATATAAGCGCAACGTATTTGCCTGTCACCAAACCAAAAAAGCATACTGTGATTAACCTTCAAATTACAGAACATAGGCAATATTCTATCTAACTAAACCATGTAAATATTATCCACTTTTACATGTCGGGCCGTAAGAAAATACTTTCTCTGCAGAACAGTAAATGACCATCGAGGCTTTAACTGACATATAAACTAATCCAGAAATGAAAAATGCAAGGAAATCGGTTTCCTCTTTTCGTCTTAAAAGTCTGGAGAAATATCATCAAGACATTTCCTCAAACCATCGGATGGTGACTAGCGACTAACATTTCCAGAACTTCTACAAACAAGTCAACAATCTGACGAAAACAGGTTACGTAACCATACTTGAGCCCAAACAAACAACTTCACCAAACCAGCACTACAGTCTACCCTACAAATAGCAGCTCAGCAACGGACAAAAGGCGCATTTCAAAGCTGTAAAAAAACATATGTAGAACCATCATCGAGCATTCATAAATTCCACGACTAACATAGCATATCCACAACCAACGGTCTACCCATCATCTCCAAGAACACCCATCAGTAACCTCCAAACCCATGATAACAAAAACCACGGTAACAACGGTACATAAAACCAGAAAATTTCAAAATTTTCAACAATAACCATCCTTACTTTTTCAATTGCAGCAATCATTTTGCAACAACTTCCAAAAAAACAAAACCCAATTCAATCAAAGACACAAACTTTGCTTCAAAAATGATCCAAGGTAGTTGACAAACTTAGATTTCAATTTTTCAAACCCTTCTATTCCCAAAAAAGTTTCCTTTTTTTTTATTCTCCAATCAAATAATTAAAATTCAACTCTTATAATCATGGTACCAAGAAGAAGACTTAGTAAAACAGTCACCATCATCAACCTCCGCCACTAAACATTAAAATAATACCATTAATGCAAAATATTATTATAATTATTATTATTATTACCCTTGATCAAATCAAACCCATAAAAACAAAATTCCCAAATACCAGATATTTAGAAGAATATTCAATTTTCTCCCTTGAATAACATACTCACTCCATCCCACTTATTTGTTTACCTTTTTTTCTTCTTTGCGACGGGTATATTAATCAAAAGTAAACAAATGATTGATACGGAACACGATGTACCAGTTTTTAAAAAATGTATACCTCTTCACTAAATAATTCCATAAGATCTTAATAACAGAAAAATAACACAAACCCAGTTCAATTCTCTAGCTAATTACACTAATTATGAGATTAATTTAACTGAAAAGGTAAATGAGAGAGAGGTTAAAAAGATTTACCATGGAGTAAAGGAGTGATTAGGTGGGTTTGATCCGAGAAATTCTGCGAAAATTAACACAGTGGCAAACTGGCAATGTTCAAAATAAACTAGTGTGTGTTTGTGAGAGAAAATGAGAAGTAAATGTTAAAAAAAAAAAAAAAATCCGACCTACCGGATTCGAACCAGTGACCTAAGGATATCTGCAACCTACTACAGTCCTCCGCTCTACCAACTGAGCTAAGGTCGGTTTGTTGATATATATTGGCATAGAATTTATTAAAACTTGTTATTTTTACCTCGTATTCTCCTACCAACCTACCCATACGTCAAAATGTATTGCGACGGACAAAGGATCCGTCACAATAAGGCAAGTGGGAGGGGAAGCGGGTAGAAAATGGAGCATATATAGATACTGTCACTCGAATATTGTGAGAAGGGTACTATCCGTCCTCTGCTTGTGACGGATAATGTTTTCAATGGGACTTTGCATTCGAATTTACATGCATTTTATTTTAATCATTTTTTCTTGACTAAAATCCTTGTATACTATACAATTAATGAGAATAGGGATGAACAAAGAAAATGTATGTTTGCTGAATAACTACAAAGTCTGAGGTATATATATCAGATACGTAATTTTTCTTTCTTAGATGGTACACAGGGAACGAATAATTTGGTACTCGATGTTCATATAGTAAACTTAAATAAAAACACAAAAAAATTGTAACTGCCATCCTTCAACACAAGTTCTTATTTCAGACCGTCACTTTCGGTCTGAAGCTTCTGACGGGTCATATGTGACCATTTTATAGTTAAATGTAACCACAATAGTGTGGTTAATGTTACAGCTTATGATAACTTGTTTGTCAATAATGATCACATTTGACTGTAAAATGGTTACAAAATTCCGTCTTATTGTTTCAGACCAAAATTGTCATCTGAAGCAAGACCAACTATTCGTTCAAAAAGATTACATAGTGTTTTTTTTGGCGCAACAAATAAAAAAAGGACTCAAGCTCTAGCGTAACATAAGTAGTATTCTGTAGAACTCTACAGTCTACACAACCCTCAATTTAGGAGAAATGAATATTGAAAGCCTTAATTTCAACTCCACAAATTAGGTGCTCAATCTCTTCCCTCTTCACCCTGAATAAATTGGATGGTTGGTGACCATTCTGGTCAAAGAAAATAGTTCCGGACCTTCGTCTAGATACCATTTCATTCGGAACATATAACAACTAGAAAAACTGGTAAAGTCATAAGAATGTGGCGCTCTTATCTTGGATCCGAAACCTAAACTTTCTTGTAGCTCCTTTCACCAAACAAAAAAACTTCTGCTGCTTCATCCATTGATTGCACTGCAATCTCATCTGCGAGATTTTCCGTTTCACAGCTTATATTCTGAGGAACTAGATTGCTGAAGTCCACCTCTGAGGAAATAACTGAACTAAACGATGGAAAGTAACAATTAACTATGAAAAACAATAGCTTCCGACACTGTCAGAAATTACGATTTGAAAAATAGCTGCAGGCAAAAGTGCAAAACTGATATTTCTGTTAAAATTATAGCAGTGGCAGAAAGCTTGTGAGTTGACATCAAAGCCGATCGGTTTCTGAGAGTTTTACAAAAATGTCAATCTGATGTGCATTTTCAAAATCACATTTATTTTCTTGCAGTATAAAAAATGTGAACAAAAATCTAACAAAATTAGATACCTAGCTTCAACCCCATTGCCTTTTTCTTTTTGGCCTTTGTCCTACAGGCGCGGTTGTTTCAACTAGTTTCACAACTTCAGGCTTCGAAACAGAATCTCCATCCTTTTTCCCGAGTATCGGCTCCTTAAATCGCTCCCTTCTCTTTTCCATCTTTGCCATTGTTGCAAGAATCCTACTCTCATCATATTCACAACTACCATTCTGATTAACACGGTTCTTACTAATAGTCAATTGTCCTTTTTGACTGCCTTTTCGAGTAAAACCTCCAGAATCAAACTTCTTTGTGGGATCTTCTGTGGGAATTTGACCTTCTTCGAGATCACAGTGGGTCGTGGTAGAGGGCCAATCACGTGATTCTTCAAACTTTTGAGTTTTGTTTACCTTTGTCTTATCGGGAAAAGACTCACCACGAACTTGTTGCACCTTTCGGTGCTTCTGGAACCTCCCACTGCGTAAACGAGCATCATTGCTTGGAGCACTCCCGGGTTTTGATACTTTAATACCACTTGACTGCAGAACAAGCACATTGCAAACAAATGTCATAATATCAGGAATGGTGATCCCCTCGAATTTCCAACCAAGAAACTCATCTCAGGCACAGAATAACATGGAGAAGATATAAAATGACTGCTGATGCAGAAGTATTTTGAAAGACTCAAAGACAGCAGAAATTTTTTTAAAGACACATCGCCCAGCACAAATTAAAAGACCGACTGTTGAAGTAGAACTGTAGTACCATGATCATCAAAGCGGGATTATTAAGCTATATTATAAACTTCTGCATTGACCCCCCAGACTTCGGGATCACATATGAACATCAGAGAGAAGGAAAAAACCATTATACAGTCTAATATTATAAGCTAGATTTCCCTGAAAGACCGAAAGTTGCATCACTACCATCGTGTTCACTAAAAACCAATATATTCAGTAAACCAGACACTTACTAGTGGCTATATCCCCAGGACACCTACTAGTGGCCATATCCCCGACTTCAATCTCTATGGCTACGACCAAATCAAAGAGGACGGTGAAAAGAGTGAAACTTACACATGCCACAGTATAAAAATACAAAAATGAGCACATTAATAAAGAAAATAATAATAATAATTAATATTATTATTATTTCGACAGCAAGAATCTATAGTAACATCGCAAAAAAGTGTCGTCTAGCTAACCACAAAAGTAGTAACCCCAACAGATATCTAGTACTCCGTAATTGATACAGCCACACAATATCAGCACTTAATTGCGAAGTAACAGTATCAGAGATATATAAAGCTACCAAACTCATTAAGATAAATAAAATCAGGAATTAAAGTGAACTTAATATTATGACAATCGTGTAGTTAAAAGTCAAGGTGAAATGTTGCTAAAACATCCATCACTGCAGAGAACGGAAGCACAAAGCATGCAGTGCATGACAGCGCAGAGAAAAGTTACGCGTAAAAAACCCAGTTTCTCAAAGAATATAAACCTTTCTCATCGGAGTACAATTAGCATGAACAAGGGCAATAACACCGGTTGTAAGATAATAAAAACCATTGCCTAAACATCCAGGCCATTTCATTAACTAAAAAGACAACGAGCCAACACCTATAATGCAAGGGTTGAAGCGATGCCAGACGACTCCTAAACCCACACTGATTACCAAACCTCGCTTCCGAAACCCAACACCATGGCATCAACATCGTAATGAACATTCTACACAAGCTTACTCCTGAATCAAACACCTATCGAATGTGACAACAATACAACAACAACAACAACAACAACATTACCCCACTGCCTCATTGACTACCGCAAATTGCGGGGTAGGGGGGTCGGATGTACGCAGCCTTACCCTTGTGTTAGCAACACAAAGAGGTTGTTTCCGAATTACCCAAGGTGAAAATTAAGACGAGAATGGCATCGAAGGACCGCTACTTCACAAAATAAAGAAGCACAGCCACTTTAGTGAGCCATTTTGATTTATTCCATTAACCCATAACCTAAGAGAATGAGTCTTTGGCTCCAATGGAAATATGGAAAAAGTAATGCTCGGCTCCTATCGAATGTGACAATGATGCATTGAGTTATTTTGCTTTGTTCTACAACAATCATATCTTATAATAATCAAAGCCATTCAAAAGTATTGTTTGGCTATACCAAGAAAAGAGAAATGAAACATATAAATCCAAGTTCAAAAACAAAAATACATACCTTTAACATACAGGTGACGTACGACAACAGGCGACGGTCTAAGGGCATCTTACTTCTACTCCCTATATAACCCATTGGGCATATCATATAGTAATATGAACCCTATCATTATCTAGCTTGGACAATCTCAGGCTAGTTTCCATTAACAACCCAGCCAAGTTAATCAGGATACAATTATACAATCACACTCAAAAGAACTGCAAAATAAGACACCCCCCAAACAGATGGAAAAACAACTGTGAACATCTTCAACAAATCTATTTGAAACTTAACATACGACCTTCCATATTAAACAAAGTTGAATAAACTATTTAGGGCTTGTTTGGATAGCAAAATAGAAGGGAAAGGGAGGGGAGAGAAGGGGAGAGGGTATGAAGTATGGGTGTTTGGACAGAAAAAGAAAAAGAAATACATGTAGAACAGCAAAAATGAGCAAAAAAACGAAATACACGTAGAACAGCAAATGGAAAGGTTCACCAAAAACAATTCTAAGAGGGAAACAGAGCCATATGGGAGCCAATCAAAAGACTAAGACAGAGATGACAGATGAATAAATAAATATATTCTCTGAAGAACAGGTCGTCTATGGGACATACAATTATGTTATAGCTATGGAAGACTTCTAAAATGTGACCAAGAACTGACAATATTTGAAAACATCATTCACAGCAGCATAAGAAGATAGTGTAAGTAATCAAAGTTTTTAGGAACACTATAACAACTATGTTAAGACAGCACCCCTCATAGCAACAAATAATGGAAACTCAACAATTCAATTGATATATTTGTCCTTTAAAAATCCACGGTCATCTACTCATCTCTCTCTTCTTCAAGCATAATGCTGTATACAATTATACATTACAGAAGTTGTGAACAACACAGCAATAACAAATTAACAATGAAATCATCCAAATCAAGCATAAACCGCATGAATCTAGAATTCTGTGTACTTTCATTTCGCTGATTTCATCAAATTTTCTCCTTGTACGATGTTACCAATAAGGTTGATTTGTGACCACATGACAAGATCATACATGAGCACAAACAAATAAGAGTTGGAAACTTTCAACAAAAACTTCTAGCTGACCATTTGAAATAGCATTCACTATGTCAAATCCCATGATTAAAAACTGAATGTACAGCATGCAGTAATCTGATTACCTTTAGTTAGCCTAGCCAAGCCATAAAATAATTGGCTTCTCCAAGAAATATAAAGCAAAAGAGACCCCATCAATGAAAATATTAGAAAGTAACAGCTTACGAGATCAAAACTGATAACAAAAGCTATGTTACTTAGACTCTCCTGCAATTGTCAGACACGACATGGTATCTACTGCAAGTGTGACACGACATGGTATCTACACGGTATCTGAGTGTCGAATACAGTTATTTTTCGTAAAGTTTTCAAACTTTTCATTTAAAATGAAGTGTCTTGGTATCGTATCGTGCTGGTGACTCCCAAGTGTCGGACACGCGACACGCAACCAAAGTGAAGGAAGAGCAACATAAAATAAAAAGGGAGTACTTCTGGCATAAAATCAAGTTTAAAGAAGTAGCAGCAAACAAAACAGTCTCGCACAATGGTACAACAGATCAAGCATGCACCTGAAAAAAATCCCTTACTGTGTGAACCCAACATTGAAAAAGGCAACCAGAAGCATCAAGGACCCTAGGAATGACTTCCAAATCTAGGTTGAACCTCAGTGCTCTTATAGTCTTATGGGAAACCATTAGTGGGTCCCAACTAGCAAAAATAGCAATTACACAGTGCAAACAAGGTCCCTACAAACGCAAGCAAAAAGTAAGGGTCTAATACAGTTGCTAGAAGAGATGTACCAAGTACAATACGAACACACAGGTCAACGAGAGGTTCCATTCAACCAAATGAGTCATAGGAGCAGATGACTTGTATAATGGACGAACCTACTCAATTTTAGTAAAACAATAGTAACAATGTCTTTTCCACGGGAAAGAAAATAAAATAAAATAAAATGATTTACAACAACAATTGAGTACACCATCACCCCAGTGCCTCAAGGACTCCCCAAGAGGGTCGAGTCTACGCAGCCTCATCCATGTTATAACACGAGGCTTTTTCCGAATGACCCAAAACGAAGATGATTTAAAAACATAAAACAGGAACCGTTTATACACCTAAGAGGAAAAACCTTAAAAGTCTAGAATTGTAAAATTCTGATCCTTGAACCACTTACACGGCGAAAAAAACTTACAGTCTGAACCTTTGACGTTTATATACTACAAGTGGTAGAACAATAGCATACTTCAGATATGAATCTACAATTGTATTAGCATTAATTAAGATAAAATAATTTAGAAGCTTATCTAGAGGACAAGGTTACTGGATACTACAAGCAACCAACAACATGTGCTATGATAGAATAATCAATTTGATTATAATGCATGTTTTACATGTAAGAATCTACATTTTCACCTCTTTTGTAGCTACCTCGCCAACCTCGGTCACGAGTGCTTAGGTTTTATACTCATATAACACAAAGCCAAGCACAATTGAAAAAACATTTATAAAACAGTACTTTGTAATTTAATAGGACTCTGAGAAACAGAGTACAAGGTATGGCCCACTTTCGAAGAGAAATGTAACATGCAATGAGAATAGTGATTTGTCCCAAAGTTTTGAGGTAAATCATGTATACAAGTTCAAGAGCATAGAATCTCAACCATAAATTCCCTAAATTTACCTTTTTCTCCCTAAACTTGCGGAATTCCAGAGGACTTCTGCACCAAAATCCAGCGCGTTCATGCTTACCAAAACTTAACGCCTTGGAACTTCTATCAAAAAGTTTACTCCCGGCACTAATAACACCATGATTATTCTTCATGCCTTGTGTGGGTAAATTCATTTCATCAGAGACAAATCCTTGCTTAGCTCCATGACACTCATGCCCTGGGATGCATTCGACAGAATCCAACATCTCATCATAGAAGGCATTATTGAAATTACTTTTAGGTACGGCGTCTTCTTGCCAATCCATACCCTCATATTGCAAAACACGTTTCCTATCCTCAAAATAGTCACCCTGATCAAGATATGCCCAAGTATAGTCTCTATCATAAGCATCCATGCTATCACAAGGTTGTCTAACATCTCTGCTCTTCTTGGTGGAGATATACCTCTTATTTTTTTCATATCTATGACAGATTTCATTATAGTCAGCATCATCTCTTCCGAGGGAGGAATAACGCCTTCTTTCAGAATAGACAGGTTGTTCATCGTGGTAATTATGGATAGAAGGAAATGCTTGACAATCCTGATACTTACGATCCTCTCTGATAAACCCCGGGTAATCTATGTCAGATGATGGATGTTCAAAGAACTCACCCCCTCTGTCAGAAGCTCTGGCTTCCCTTCTATAATATCTTAAACGTCTTTGATGTCCAAGCTCTGAGTCCAAATAATCATTTTGCCAGCCATATAAGGGACTGCGTGCGCCTTCATCGGTCATAGAACAATCATAGTTATATTGGACTGGTGAGACATGTTTGCTTCTTTTGTTCAGATCGTCATCATGATCCTCCCTATATTTAATCTGTATATCCATATTAGCAGATGAACAATACTCTGACATGGGGTGAGGTGGATTTTTAGACACATATTTTTCTTTCCTAAACGTATATTCTCTTTCTTCAAGATACCACTCTCTCTGTCCCATATCACCCCTTGTTCGTCGAGTTCTCCCAGAATAGGATTGGTCTTCATCCCATTCTCTTTGAGCATTCAAATTTCTATCATCCTCAAAGTAGAATTGGTTTTCCACAGAGCGCTCATTATAACTTTCAGGGGAGTAATCTTTTTCCCTGTAACTTAGCCACTCTTCATCAGTGAAATCGGAAGCCAGCCGGCAATTCTCATTGCCGTGGTGATGCCTAGAACGCCCACCAGTATGCATATGCCTTGGGATATCATTACGGTTATCATTATAATTACGATGGCGACTCTTCATTTCTGAATCTCTCAAACGATGTCGCTGATTGGGCTTCTTAGCCTCTTCAATGGGACTTCTGGCTCTTGAAGGATACTTCTCACAACTTCCTATACTTCTAGCATCATCCCTTTTGCTAAACCTAGAGCGATGATGATCAACCTTAGTCACTTGGCCACTAACCATGACGGAGTCTGGAGATGAACTTCGAGAATTTTGAATTCTTCTCAAATCACGGTGATCATCATCGTTTAATTCCTCAGAAAGAGAATAAGATGAAATTGTGTTGCTCTGCATATGGTCATCAGATAATAAATCTATCCCTGCTACACATGGATTTGTATCAGTGGAATCTCGGTCACTACTTGCATCATCTTTTAAGCTGTTTGGAGTTCTTTGATTTCCTTCTGAAAATGTATCCATCTTTCCAGAATTTGGTGTATCTGTAGCTGAGTTCGGCCCTTCCGTTTGAGTACAAGACTTTTCGAGTATACCACTTAACGACATTGCAGACTCGTGCGATCTGAACAAATAGCATAGAGACAATTATTTCAATTGAACCATTGTTGCAAAGACAACAGACTAGAAAAGATGCAATTACAACAGATATCAGAAGGTAAGAATAATTAGTTCTTAGACAGTGTCTTTTCATTCATCACAGCTTGAAGTGGCATTCGAAGTAAAATTTACAGATCATATAATTTGCAAAATAAAGTTGTTCAGTAGGTCTAGGGACTAGTATCAAGTACTGTGACTCTTTAAAAGAAAAAAAACGCTATCATATACTGGCAAAGAAAAAGATTTGTGAGTAATCAATCCACCAGGAAGAACGAAATTCGGGGTCAAGAGAAGAACCTTCCGACATCAGTTGATGGAGTTGGACTGCGAACAATTTCCTCCTCAGCCGAAAATTTCCTCGGACCATAAGCCTTTGAATCCACAGATATATGAGTTTCTCGGGCTGCTTTCCCTTGATCATACTCCTTTTCAGACACTTCAGATTTAGCTTCAAGTTTATCAGCACGCTCCTTATCTAAATCAGAAAGCACTTCTGGTTCTTGCACAGCTATCTGCCACAATCCTCAAAAAACTGACAAAAGAACTCTTAATCAACAGTCAATTGCATTCTAGTGTAAAAGAAACTACCTCTATGATGACATCAGAATCGCAAATTCGTGGAGGCTTTACATCCATAGATGGCTGGCGCTCAATATTGCTGTCTTCTACATGAATAGCTTGACCAATTTGCTGAACATAAAACATGAATGTGCCAGTGATTGAATCACAAATTTAACACTGTAGAAACTTATTTTGAAAGTAGTAGAGAAAAAAGTTCAGCAACAGTACCCTATTGAACTGCCATGTAGATAAATGTAATTCGTGAGAAGATATTGTTTTTTCTCCACTAGCAACAGACTTGTGCCCTGAAAATTCCTCATAATCTAGCTCCTTAGTGGCTCCACCCTAAATTTCCAGTATAAAATATGAGACACACATAACATTCGTTCGGATTTTGCCTAGAATTCATCTAAAGTTAAATCATACCATGTTGGATCTCCAATTTCCATATCCTTGGTTCCTCGTCTGAGCAAATGATGGGTGGCGTAATTGTTCCTAACAAGAATACGTCAGGAGATAAGATCAGGAAATTCCTATGAAAAATATCTCTAATAACTAAATACACCCTAGTGGAGCTACCAGCTAAATATCGATGAGTACCCTTCAAGTATTTTATGTTTACACAAGGTACTCGAAAAATGAGATCCAGTCAGTATTTCAGTTAAAGAAATGAGATCTCAACTTAATCACAAGAAAAATTCCAATGCATATCCATCAGGTATAAAAAATTGATTACGGTACTTTTATACTTGAGCTTGAAGGGAACAAAGAGAGGGATTCTACTCTCTACCAAAAAGATCTCCTAAATCATTTGGCAGCTCACTCAAAGGAAGTAAGTATTTCAGCCATTTATGGAGCACATGTAGTTGTAATTTACTGATTTGTAAACTAGTAACGGGGAAGTGCCTAGTCTAAATAAACGTGTCAAATGTGGTGCGTTGCTAGGCTTTGGTAGTACTGGCAGTATCATTTGGCTTAGCAATGTACCACATCCAGGATTGAAGGATACAAAACGGGCCTGGGACCGTAGGAGCTAGTTTGCAACCGCAATCTTCAGGGGATGACTTGAAAAATGTAGCAACTAGTACCAGCTGCCAGATGCAATCTTCAAACAGTAAAACAAGGACAAGTATTCCAAGCACTCAACCAGGCAGCAAAATTAGGCGAGCGTGTTAAAAGGGTTGCTGTGTCATGGAGTCTCATGACAAGGAAATTTATATGCTAGTTAATGTGGCTGACATTCATGACATACACAGAGAGTATGAGAAGGAGGGTGTTCTAGTATAAAACAAAATTACTCACCACTAACTGACAATAGCTTCTCCAACTACCCTCGTCAAAGCCAAAATTAAAATAATCTGTCATATCAACTCCAGAGTGTGTCCAAGGCTTCTGCTCCAATGAATCAATATCCACATCGAATATTGTTCTGAAAAACAACAAAACTACATTCACATGTTGATTGATGCCAGGCATGCCACCCTATGTTCCTTAGACGCAATTAGAAGTAACAGACACAGGTGCATGTCCAAATGCCAGACTCGGCTAATTTATGGAAAAAAAAAAGTATTCATGATTTTGGCTTAAAATGAAATGTCTTGGTGTCATAGCCATGTACAAGAGTGGAGAACTCAAGGTAGTATGAATATCTGATGTAACACAGATGCTACCTAGAAAATTAAAAAATTATCAGAAGTCCAAGGCACAAGGAAAACATCTGTTATTATGTCCTAGTTATAGCCGAAACAAGATCAGCTATTCAGCTGAGCGCCATTATAATTTACCTATGTCGTGGAAGCCAGAAGCCATTTCCCTGGTCACCGGAACCAAGTACAGCAGAACCAGTATGAGCTGGTTCAAACCGACCACAGCTTGATCTTCTAGGTTGAAAACACTCCATATCCTCCCTATCAACCGTTCTCACACTTGCATCTCTTTGAGCATCCATTGAAGTTGATCCATATCGTCTTGCATACTAAAAGTACCAAACAAAACACGAAATTAGTCCTCAGTATAAATATCCATCCAGACACTCTAAAAAGAGTACACGCACTAACAAAGAATGCATCGGATGTTAAAAAATGGTCGGGTTCCGCGCCTTAACACATTTTCAAAATGCCCATGTTATGCAAATCAACAAGTAATCATAACACCGCCCTAGTTCCTCAAGGGCTCGTGCATATTCTGTGGTAAGGGGGTCGAATGCACGCAACCCTACCCCTTCATTAGCAAACAAAAGGTTTTTCCGTATCACCCCAAATGAATTTGCACAGACAGTACTTCACTATAAAAAAAAAAAAAAAAAAGGCAATCCATATAATGAATCATATTGTTTTATTTCATCATAAAATAGAACCAAAGAATAACGAGCCGTTCGCCCCACCGTCTGTAAAGTAAACTAAACCTATTGTAACCTCATGTAGCTTCAACTGAAGGAAATGCAACAAGGAACCCTAATAAACACCGATACAAACTGCGTTCATATGAAAAACAGTAAATGAATCAGTGAAAATTAATCATAAAAAACATCTAATCACAAACAACAACCCTGGACTAAGATACAACTCCTACAGCTATGTAATAAAATAAACCCGGCATATATAGTACTCTTTCCGTCCCAATCATTTGTTTACCTTCGATTAAAATACCCCTCACAGAGAATATAGAAGGTAAACAAATGATAGGGACGGAGGGAGTAATCAAAATTAAGCCTTATGAATCAAATTCACCTTGTATTGTGAATTACCACCAATTAACTTCCCTGCATTCCCAATTACCTCTTCTCCACAAACATTACTATGATCAATTCCATTTCCAGTCAAATTACCCTCACCAACCACTAATTCAATCTCCTCATCATCCCTCCTTCCCTCCACTACACCCGCTTTCGCCTCGAAATCGTCATTATTGACAACAACTACAAAATCATCCTCCTCATCCTCATCCTCGCTTTCGGTATCATTTCCATTTTCGACTCCGACATTGCCAGTTCCGGTATCACTCAAATTAGCATCATTTTTACTCAAATTTTGTTCATGCGTAGGTTCATTTCTAGATAAATTGATCTCTTCGCGATTAATCTGGGACTGGTTTAACGAATTTGGGTATGAATGAGTGAATTGTGAAGCATCATTAATGGCGGAACTTGATGGAACTTCGATATCGGCATATAGCTCGCCGAAATCGTCGCCGGCATCGATCATCATTCAGATGAAATCGATTGTATAAAATTGATGATTAGTGACTACGGTTTAGTGTGAGATGAAATTATTGAATTGAATCTTCATCGAAATGTAGAGGCTGGAGAATTGGGGAAATGGGATGATGATTGATTGACTGGGAGGGAAACACATAGGAATAACCAGATATTTAGTTACTAGGGTTTTAGGATCTTTCTTAAACCCTACACCATTTTCTAAAACCCTCCGGGTGTATAGATTAAACCATACTAGGTTGTAACCCGTGAAATTCACGGGTCTGTCTTTTAAACTTTAGATGAATATAGTTAATAATATTGGAGATAAGCAAATTAATTATTTACTGTAGCCTGTTTTTAACTTTAGATGAATACCGTAATTAATAATATCAAAGAAAACTGATTAATTATATACATATAAATAAATTTTGAATTATTTATGACACATGTCGGTATGACGGTATACGTGAGCTATCATATAGTTGTTCATTAAGATGATCAAGACTTACAATAGAATTTGTATACTTTTAATTACTCATTACACCATTTTTAAAATATGTAACCCATATATAAAATAAAGTTTTATATTACATATCGTACAATAAAAGCAAAACGTAAATAATCTGATGAGACGTGAGTAGTAAATGTATAGTTGGGTTAAAAAACGTATTTTTAATTATATTTATTAAAGATGTTCATATAATAAATAACAGTTATTGCGCGCGACATCTTACACGAAGACATTCCAAAATTATTAAATGACCACTCATTTACTATTTACTATATTAAATAAATACTCCGTAGTTGTTAAAATGTTTCGCATTCACGTGAATAGTCAGATGTCTTACAATAAATCGAAAATGTAGTCTAATAAATCACGACGCTCACATAAATGTATATACCGATGAAGAGTAATTATTCCGACCCATATTTAATAACGATTAAACCATAAAAAAATGTAGTCTAAAAAATTCTTGTAGGTATTCCGACCCGTAATTATTCCGACTCATATGTAAATCGAAAATGTAGTCTAAAAAATACTTGTATGTATTTTTTTGTTCGGTGATTATGGATTGGTAACTCTAGGATTTAGGCCGTGCTACGGAATTAATCTTCAGCCAAAACTGTCATTATTTATTGTTTCAATATATGGAATGAAATCTTGTGATTCCATAGATTTAGTCCGTGAAATCTTGGAATAGTTATTATACCATTATACCATATCTTGAATCTTATTGGACAATAGCTCTAGGATGAATCGAATTGGACAATAGCTCTAGGATGCTTTACAACGCGACACGTAGGACAAAACTTTTTTCTAGTGATGCCACGTCAACAGCTTGGCTTCTGCATTAGATAAATATATGATATATGATGGTAACTCTAGGATTTAGGCCGTGCTACGGAATTAATCTTCAGCCAAAACTGTCATTATTTATTGTTTCAATATATGGAATGAAATCTTGTGATTCCATAGATTTAGTCCGTGAAATCTTGGAATAGTTATTATACCATTATACCATATCTTGAATCTTATTGGACAATAGCTCTAGGATGAATCTAATTGGACAATAGCTCTAGGATGCTTTACAACGCGACACGTAGGACAAAATTTTTTTCTAGTGATGCCACGTCAGCAGCTTGGCTTCTGCATTAGATAAATATATGATGATTATATGGTCGATTTTAACGGTTCGGATTCTCTCCATTTTCTTGAAAGAAACGAATTTGTATTTTTTATAAACGGTTTGGATTAAATATTACTAGTTTTTAACCCGTGCTAAAATGCATGTATATATTTTTAGAAAAATTGTCTTTGATAATTAACATTTACGAATAGTGACTCTATTACATGAATATTTTGCAACTCAAATTCTTTTATATTGACAACATGTTAAAACACACATTCAAATTAAGTTTTAAAACATCGCAATAAGTATCTAAAAATGTAAATATCACTATAAAATATAATTTGTTAGTATTTATTGTAATTTATGATAATTATATATTATTTATTGTACGATTGATTATTAATCATAAATCGTTATTTAATAATTATGTAAAAATCAACATTGACATTATATTTGATTTTTATATGTAAAATATAATGTCAATGTTGATTTTTACATAATTATTAAATAACGATTATTGTTTACAAAATAAATTATATATACTATATAATATATAACATATAGTAATAAATAACATATAAGTTGACGTTATAAATCTAATCGTTAACGTAGAAATTATTGTTTATAAAATAAATCAAAACTAAAACGTAATATTTACCCAACGAAACTAAATATAGGGAGTTATTCGTAAATTAATTCAATAAAGTTTGGTGTAGGTCCCACCATAAATGACTTTTAAAAAAATTAAATTGTGGATTAATGACGTGACTTCACCAGAAATTATTAAATGTTTATATATTAATATAGATAAGATGATCTACTAATTGTTATTATTTTATAAAAATAATGTTTTAATAAATTATACATGTTCTTACACTGAAATAAATGATCGCAATACAAATTTAATAGGTGTATTATTCGGGTGTACAACCACCAAATTTATAGTTTATGAGGAGTATTATAAAATATTGAGTTTTGTTTTAAAAATTACGAGTTTACTATAAGGTTTATAAATCTCTTTACTTAGACAATCAATTCAAATTACAATAAAACTTAAAAAATATTACCTATAAACTTAGTTAAATTTGAGTATTAACGAAATAATACTAAAATCTAACTTATATAATTTATAAGATTAAAAAATACAAAATAAGTGAATAATTGGCTAGGATAAAGGGAGTATTGTTTACACTAAAAGCTATTACGGTCAACTAGTTACGTTTTTAGTGGTTTTTGTAAATATGGGGCGGTTCTTATATTCTGGTTATCAAAATAAGGAGATGGATAACAACGTTACTAGCGTTGGCAACGGGTAGGGTCTGACTAGGTTACAGCAAGACCCGAATTCGACCCTGAGTCACATACCATAGACTCACACCCAACCCAAACCCTAAAAAGGTCTGAAATTAATGGATGTATACCCGACCCAAAGGCGAGAGGGTCCATGCCCGAGTAGGGTTTACCCCAGGGTATGTTTTTTCTTTCATTACACAATTGTTTTCCTAGATTATATCATTTACCTAGTATCCAAACTTATTATTTTCTTACCTAGTATCCAAACTTATCATTTTCTGTATGTGTGTTATTTGGGTTATTGACGTTCATATGTGTATGTTTTTTTTTAAATAAAAATAAGGGTTTAAGGATCGGGTAGAGTCCCAACACCAAGATTTGAACCTAAACCTGAAGGTTTTTATATAAAACCCATATTCGAGTGGGTCTCAAAAATTCAGTTTCATACCCGACCCATTAGAATCAACCTGAAAATCTGGATCGGGGAGCCGACCTACTGCTATCCCGTAAACGTTACCATTATTGTTGTCGCGGATCCAATTGTTATGTTAGTTAATAATTATACTCGATTATCATTTCTTGCACTAACAAGAACAGTTCATTGATTGGTAGATTATTGATTAGTATCCATGTTAATATAAATCCAAATTGGTAGATATGAATGATGATTGAATTGCTGGCAATGCAGGCACACCTTTGACCAACAGAGAGTCAGAGACTGAAGGAGTCACATTATCAGCAGATCACCCTAGGGATGATGTTCTCTGCACTAAGTGAACCCAATTTCTCATTTGTGACGGACATATTCGTCACAGGCTTGCGACGGGTTAAATACTACCTATGTGGGTAGATAAGACAAAAGGAGGGTGCCTGGGGAATATCAATCTATTTTGTCTTATCTATTCACATGGGTAATATTTGACCCGTCCATCGCAAGATTGTGACGGATATACTCGTCATACGGGAGACTTATTGCTAAGTGAAAGGGTTGATTTGGTCGTCTCGCTTATTGAATGGATTTCCTTATCGAACATAGGAAAGATAGTCGTGTTTAAAAACTCAAATTACAAGAAGTGTCGTTGAAACGTTCTCTATTTTTAGCATTTATTACCGTATCTTATAAGCCTATGTTTAGTTTTTCCGCTTCCATTTTTCACGAATTCCGAAGTTCAATGCGGAGTACTTCATATAAAATAATGTTTCCAAATGTGAATAGAAATATTGAGGTTTGACTCACAAAAATGAGAAAAAAGAGTGGAGTACTTCTCGCATGGAAACAATAAAATTTTGGTGACGACAAAACCCGATTGAGATGTGTTTCATATGATTATTTGTTTATGTTCAAAAAAGGGGATGATACTCGAAATCAGATAATAAATATCACGTTTAACTTAGCTAACATATTCATTCATTTCACCATGCATGTTCATTGTTCACCACAATCTATACTACTACTTTGTACTTGTGAGTGTTCTAAACAGACTTTTATGATCAAATTCTTAGATAAAAGATAAAAATATATCAAACAAAAACAACACTTTAAAAAAAAACACTTTTGATATTTAGACAAATAAATTTAATTGTGATCTATTCAGTCAACTTCAAAAATAATTAACTTAATCAATTAATTAAGTTCACTTGTTTAATCTCATTAAATTCAATTTACCATTCTAACAATTTTAGTCTAAAAACATAGCCTAAATAACTCATTAACCACCGCAATAATTCAACAATTAAACAATACTAGTTTACTCTCGTGCAAAAAATACACGAGTTTAATTTTATTAAATTGAAAACATCAATAAGAAGATGAATATATTTAAAATAAAGGCGTAATTATAGTATTATAATTATACCAATCTAAAATGTATAAATAATTTATACGCTTAATTTAAATGCAGGTAAAATAAAGCGTTAGTTCGACAATATAAAAATAAACAAATTCTTATTTAAGACTACTCAAATATATATGTAGGATGAATACAACCATATAATATAAACTCCGACACTCTAACTACCAAAAAATAACTCTGACCATATAGGACTATATCAGGTTGATTTTTTTCTACCTACAAAATGATTATTCATGATTTTCATTTCCGATAATTAATTTTATTTGATTTTTTTTGTTCTTTTCATACCGATATTATAATTTCGATATCAAGGTTAAATTTGGTGTATAACTATATGAATTTGCTTTAATTTATTAGTTTGAAAATTATTAATTTCTAATCGGTTGGAACATATGAGTTTTTGTACTTTTTAAATTTTTCATTTTTTATTTTTTGTATCTTTTGTTTTGCATAAAAAAATTATATCATAAATTTAACATATGAAAATGAATATTTCGAAATCCAAAGTATGTAAAATGAAAAGCAAATAAAATTGGAGGAGAGAGACTAATTAAATACTCCCTCCATTCATATCCACTTTACACAATTGCTTTTTCACGTTTGTCAACACACGTTTTACGTGCTAAATATCTTTAGCTACGTAGTCGCAAAAATTATAAAAGTTAGATATTTTCAATATACTCGTGAAGACGAATCAAAAAATAAGATCCTGCATGAATATATTTTCTCTTACGTATTAGGAGAAAATTGATAGTGAACGTTGATTTGTAAATAGTGTACAAAATTCAAATGTGTAATGTGGATATGAGTGAAGGGAGTAGTTGAAGAAGATGATGGTGGGACCCAATTAACCTAAATCATCTAGCCAATGAGAATCATCTAATAGCTATTCCTTTTATAGTAAATGGATTATAAAAAACCTAAATCTTAACCGAAGTAACTTACCCAAATATCCCTCCCTAGCTAATTTAATCAACACTAGTACCACTTAAACCAAATCTTCAATGGTAAAAGCTACTTCGTACCACGTAGTTGCTACTAAATTAGCTTTGTCAATTAGGTTTTTTAAGCTACAACCTTCTTAAGTTGGAAACTACCACAATGGTAAGCCACAAGTGTTGTGGCTTACATTTTATGCATATCTCCACGTGTGTAATTTTAGTTGATAGATTTTTTTTGTAGGACATTTAAGCTACTGGCTCCAGCTCATTTTAAGCTACAAAAAGCGCTCCAATGATCACGCTACTTGCTTGAAAACTTTTTTATTTGCAAGTAAATGTTTTATAGTAGAAACCATTGGAGATGCTCTAACATGTGTTTTATAACACGCGTTAGAAAAACCGTTTAGTATGAGCTCAAACTTCCACAGTAACACAAATTGCACAAGTTGCACAAATTGACCCCTCACTCCCAGATACAAACCCACAAGGCACAACCATTTTCTAGTTTCCACAAACAAAAAAACAAACACAGAAAAACCAACCAATCTTAACCCCAAAGAAATATCTCAAACCATCAATTCAACCAACTAAAAATCTTCAAAGTTCCACGCATGAATCCCAAACCCTAATCCCCAATTTTCCCAGAATCCCCAAATCAATTTCCCCCAAATTAACCAATGGACACGCCGCCGCCACCAGCAGAGGAGCTACTAAAGAAGATCCAATCCCTAGAAGCTGGCCATGCGCACCTCCGTGAAGAGATGTCTAAACTTATGATCTCCGGCGGTCTTAACCGTCGCCGGTCCCACTCTGTCTCACCTCAGCGCGGGCCCCGCGGTGGACTTCCTCCGCATCGCAGCGGTGATGACGGGGGTGCTCTTTGGAAGAAGGGGTCAGTGTCGTTTGGACATTCTTCGACTTCTTCGTCGTCGTCTCCGTTGCAAAGAGAGAGTCGTAATGCTGCTGAATTGCCGCCGCAGTTACCGTCGGCGTTGCAGCAGAAGAAGGCGACGCCGGCGCCGGGCCATCAGTTTACGGATAAGCAGTATTTGAATATATTGCAGTCTATGGGACAGTCTATTCATATTTTTGGTCCTGATGGTCGCATTCTTTACTGGTATGATACTATGATCATGCTTTTTTGAAAGTTGATTCTACTTATGTTACTGTTTTTGGCTGCGAATTCGATTATCTGGAGCTAGTAGTGCGCGAGTTCCGATATTTTGAAAAACGTATACAATAAAATAGAACCGAGGAAGTGGGATTTATTATCATGCTTGTTTTAGTTAATTTTACTACTTATGATACTGTTTTTTTGTTTATTCTCCCTACGTCCCAGTTATTTGTTTGCAGTTTTTATTCTTCGTAAAGAGGAGTATCTTGATCGAAGGTAAATAAATGAATGAGACGAAGAGAGTTCTTGTTTAGTTTGGTGTGGAGTAGTTAGTAGGAGTGTTAGTTTAGGTTTGTGTTTATGCTAGAGTTGCGAATTTGGTTATTTGGAGTTAGTAGTATGTAAGTGGGAGAATTTGAGAAACGTATTTAATCAAATAGAGCTGATAGAAGTAGGATTTATGATCATGGTTAGTTTAGTTAATTATATTACTTTTGTTCGGTTTGATATCTTGATGAGGAGTAGTTAATAGGGGTGTGACTGTCTAGGTTTCAGTTTAAGTTAGAATTGCAAATTGGATTATTTAGAGGTAATAGTGTGTGAGTTTACTTTGGTTTTATACGTTTTTCACAACATGTGAGTAGATTTTGGGAAAAAAGGAGATATTGAAAAATGTATTCAATCAGGAGGAAGTAGGATGTATGATGATGCTTATTGATTTGGTGTGCAGTAGTTAGTAGGAGTGTTAGTTCAGGGTTTTGTTTTGCCAGGGTTGCAAATTCGGTTATTAGGAGTTAGTCTGACATTTTTGATAATTAGTACTTCGGCTGTCCCCTTTGATTTATGACTTCGGTTGATCAATTGTTGAGGTAATTTGAAGCTATTTTAGGAATGATGGACTAAGTGGTGTTTGAGTGTTTTTATGCTATTTAAGCTAGACCTGTTGTTTTTCCCGTTTGTGTTAGTTTTGAGTAATGTGCTCTAAATGAGGACTTGAGTTTGTTAACTAGTTGATCGGTGTTTGGAAATTAGATTACACTTACTTAACTGACAGACGTTTAAAATATGTATGCATAGTAATGTTATCATTTTTGTTCATTAGTATTACGTAGCATATATCACTTTGTTTGATCAGGTTTTGATTTTGTTTCAGTTAGACTACTTGAACGAGGTAAATCGCAAATTTTTCTTCTATTCATGGCTGGATTTAGGGAGGGGGGTAGGTGTCCAACTTGCTCACCATGTGTTTTTAGAAATTTTTTATTAGCTGTAGACATTTCCATAAATATCACAGAAATTAGCTTGTCTGGGTGGTGTAGGAGGTGTCTTCGTTCTTGGGTTGGGACTCGGGAGACCTGTGCTCGACCATACCAATCTATTTTTCTTTTTAAATTATTGGTAGAGTTAGACATAAGGAGTTAATTGGATAAAATTATGGTTTTGCTAGCCACTGCTAGGACTTTTACCGCTCCCATTTCTATAAAGGGCTGAATTTGAGACTGACAACAACTTCTCTTGCATAAATGAGGATTAAAAATTTCTTTAAATCAGATGCCAAGGTTCACCATATCTCATAATTTATTTCTTACTTTATCTATATTTATTATAAGTTTCACATATTTTTATCAGTTACAAACCATGTGTAGTATTTGGATCCTTTATAATCTCGATCAACAAAAAATTTATTTACTTCATTAAACCTATTTTTTTCACCATTCGTTTTTATCCAAGAAAAATGTATGTTAAATGTTTTCTTTCAAGTTTGTACGGTAATACTAAAATTCCCCACCACACGTTCAGTTGAGAAATTAGATCCTGCGTCCGCCACTGCTTCCGTCGTTCAAGATTTTGGGGCGATTGAGTTTATTTTAGAGAGAATTTGGAAGTGGAATCGGACTGCTAATAATTAGCCATTTAGGAGCTTTATAGAATAGCGAGGCGTTGCTTGTGGTAGTTTCGAGTCATAGTTTGGAAATAAATTAGATTACACTTAATTAATCAACCTCTAGAAGCTGTTGCATTGCAAGTCTTTTGTGTAGTTGTGGCTTCCCTTGGTGAACACTACGACTCTTAGTCATATTTTTTTAACGATTGCTCTATGGTCTTATTGTGTTAGTGAGCAATGTGCTTTTCACGTGAGTGGAGGACTATGCAACAAAATATTGCCTCTGGCTAGTCTAGGGGCATTTTTGTGCGATCTCTGCTTAAAATTTTAAAAGGCACGTTTCTCATCAAGGCAATGGGTGTAAGGTGGACAAGTGCCTGTTCCATCCAGCAACGCTAATGCCCTAAAAGATCGAAGCTTTAGCTTCTCTTGATGTTGTACCATCCTCTCTATTACTATCTATTTTCTCCCGAGGTAATGTAATAAGTGCACATTCAATCTTTCTCTGCATGTAGGTCAGTTTAGATGGTGAAAAATCTAGATTCATTTTAATATACCATTGATTATCAATTTGTACACTGGGGTCATTTGGAAACAGTCTGTTGACACTGCAGTAAAGCTGCTCACATTGTACCTCTTTACTTTGCAATAAGCAAGATGCCTCTGGGAGTGGGGTTTTGTTGCCGTTTTTGCAATCGGTAGACTAGTTCCAGGATAGTCTAAACTATCATGAAGTTGAAGACAGTTAACATATTCTCACGACCCATGACTTCATGAGGTCTTCATTGAGTGGTACTAGTTCAGATAATGGCCAGTTAGTTGATGATATGAAAAGATTTATCATTGGACTCTCCACTTTGGCTCTTTTATTTTTTACGAAATATCATTTTCATAAAATTTTTATTTAAATGCTGATTTATTAACTTTACAGGAACCGCTCTGCTGAAAAGCTTTATGGTTATTCTGCAGCAGAAGCCATTGGCACGGATATCTGTGAACTACTTGTCTCAGCTCGGGATGTTTCTTGTGCTGAGGGTATCATACATCGTTGCAAAATGGGACAAAGCTGGACAGGGCAGTTCCCTGTCACAACCAAGATGGGAGAGAGGTTTCCAGTTATAGCGACAAACACTCCTTTTTATGATGATGATGGTACTCTCATTGGGATTATATGTGTCTCAAGTGACTCAAGACCATTTAAGGAGACACAATTCTCAATTTATGATGCAGAGGAAAGGGATATGGGTCAAAGTTTCCATAGGCCTAGGAATAACGTGACGACTAGATTTGGCCTCGATCCTGATCAGCCTTTGCAAAATGCACTTGCTTCTAAAATAACAAACCTGGTTGGTTTCCTGGTGATTTTACTTTGTGACTATGTTACTCTGACACTTCACCTTGACATTGTGTTGAGTGCCTGGTACGACACTCAGACTCTTCGTTTTACACCGAATCATGAAAAGTTTCACAAAACAACTGTGTCCGGCACTCGACACCATGCCGCGTCCGAGACTTGCAGCCAAGTCGGAGTAACATCAGCTTTTGATGGAGTCTACTTAGTTCCTTGCTGACTTTTGGGTTTGTTAACTCAGGCTTCCAAGGTCAGCAACAAAGTTCGGTCTAAAATGAAGACTGGAGAGAATGTGCTCCGGGAAGGTGGAAGTGGAGACAGCAGGCATTCCGATCATGGGTTCTCTGATGCTGTGCTTGCAGACCAAAGAGAGGATGGAAATTCCAGTGGAGCTAGTACACCTAGAGGAGATCCAGTTGGCACTCCTTTTGGCGTTTTCTCTCCATTCGCTCCAGGTAAGCCCCCTTCACAGGCGCAGGGAGATTCTATTGACGAAGGTGATGGAAAACCCAGTATTCACCAGACTTTAACTTCCAAAGCTGAGGCTTGGATTGGTAAAAAAGCAATGCAATGGTCAGGGAAAGGGACCGAGCGGGAAACTTCGGAACCTCGGAGTGGTAAATTTGGTTGGCCGTGGATGCAAGGTGAACAGGACTCTGATCGTGCCCATCCCACTGTAAAGCCAGATTTGCATACAGGTGATAATAATCGGCCAGTTGCAAACGAGGCCTCAGGGTCCTGGTCATCATTCAATGTTAACAGCACAAGCAGTGCAAGTAGCTGTGGAAGTGGAAGCAGCAGTGCTGTAAATAAGTTGGATGTTGAGACTGATTGCTTAGACTATGAAATCTTGTGGGAAGACTTAACAGTCGGAGAGCAAATTGGACAAGGTAAGATGGCTCCTCTTTTGTGAGTGGTTTGTATGCTTAAGCCTGATTTGAATTAGTTTTTGGCAACCGAATTTGAGTTGAATAGGCCTACTGCTCAATTTCAATAATTTATGGCCTAGATAAACTTTACTAAACCTGTATTGTGTATCATAGGCCTACATTCACCAGTCATGAGCCCATGACAAGATTTTGTATCAGCTGATACTTTCTTGATCCTTGAAAT
The DNA here is from genome assembly GCA_029255685.2 of Silene conica. Classification (NCBI taxonomy): domain Eukaryota; kingdom Viridiplantae; phylum Streptophyta; class Magnoliopsida; order Caryophyllales; family Caryophyllaceae; genus Silene; species Silene conica. The sequence goes on along the minus strand of CM055315.2, from coordinate 84,213,633 downwards.
CATAATGAAGACCTCTTTTTAAGCATGTCAACGATTGATAGTTGGAATACCGTCCACTACTTTTTTGTACTTCCGTTATTTGGCTACTTGGTTAGCTAGTTGATTTTGTGTCAAATGGAAACTTTTAAATCTTGAATAGTTGAATCTGGCTAGTCTCTGACATCCATGTTTCTTTTGCGGTATGTCCAGACTCCAGAGTGCATCCTACATACATGTATATATTTTGTTTCTGGATAGCTGTTTACTTGTTTCTACCAACGATAGTAAAGATACAAACTCATGGTTCAAAGGATATCATATTTCAGTTTGATGTTGTACTTGATATCACTGGTTTCATGCTGTTTCATCATGCAGTTCGATCCTTACCCGATTTTCCCCTAGTTTTTTATTTTTTGACAAGCTTTATTGGCTCGTGTAATCTTGCTTATCACCACATGTGTTACCACTAGTATTACTTAATGGTTTTTGGAGATACATATAATTTATGTGCTTAACTTTGAAACTGTTTATACGTACTGCAGGCTCTTGTGGAACTGTCTACCATGGTCTCTGGTATGGATCGGTATGTTCCTTTTGGTCTCTTTTATGACGATCTTTTTGCATAGCTTATTTCTAGTTGTCGTAAGAAGTAACCTAGTCTGCTAGAGGACACAAATATTGTGATATTACAAATGGAGCATTAAGTTAGAATACGGTGAAGATGGTCTTTGTTTTCATTTTTCTTATTCTTTGATGAACCTTTTAAATGGGACGGCAACTGTTTTTTTAGCCTTCAGCCTGAGCTGGATGGTTCGAAATACAACAAACATGGAAAGATAAATTGTGCCCATTAGATGATTGCATTTTTGTATCTTAAATAAGAGACAGTAAAAGAAAACATTAGAATTAATTTTGCTCTGAATTCTTCAATTTTAGCGAGTAACAGTTGGACTGTTCTGCCGTGAGATATTACTTTATGGATGTCCTTGCTCGAAGTCTCTTTTGAATGCCAAGTGATATCCTATTGCCGTGACTGCAGGATGTTGCTATTAAGGTCTTTTCTAAGCAAGAATATTCTGAAGATGTTATATATTCATTCAGACAAGAGGTAGTTACTTATGCCTCAAATTTAATTTTTGTGTTTTCTGCTGGTTAAGCACTTTTCAATAATTTTCCTGTCTTGTAATATTACATATATAGAGTTATTGATGGGTTTGAAGATGAAGTTTTGGTCTTCCTAATGAATAATATTGTGTGTTGTTTTTGTATAGGTTTCTCTGATGAAGCGACTTCGGCACCCTAACATTCTCTTATTTATGGGTGCGGTTACGTCACCTCAGCGTCTCTGCATAGTTACAGAGTTTCTCCCACGGTTCATTCTTAACTTTCCTTTTCAAAAGTGACATGTGATGGAGTTTTACTTGCAAGGCGTCATATTTTGATGCCAATTGAAGTTTCTTTTCAGATTTTGATTTTTCTGGGTTTTCTAACTCTGTGGTTGGAAAAGGGGGTAGGGGCCAGGGATGGTCATTGTTGCTGGTCTTCATAACTTCTTGTCCAAAGACATTGCCCCAAATCCTTTTTTTCATAATGGAAAAGCTGTTGCATGGACGTCGTAATTAATTATTTGATTATTTCACTGCAGAGGAAGCCTGTTTCGTCTACTACAGAGGAGCACATCAAAACTAGATTCGAGACGTCGACTTCATATGGCTTTAGACATAGTTAGTATTCTGGTTTAACTACTCTGTCTAAGAGGCATTATAACATTTGAATGTTTAATTATGATCCTACTACTGACTGACTGACTCTATCTATTGCAGGCTCGAGGCATGAATTATCTTCACAACTGCAGTCCACCTATAATCCACCGTGATTTGAAGTCTTCTAATTTGCTTGTTGATAAGAATTGGAGTGTGAAGGTGTGGTATACATTTCACTAGTTCTGAATCCATCTCTCAAGCTGGAGTAGGAAATTATCTCATTTATTTCATTTTCTGCAGGTTGCTGACTTTGGCCTTTCACGTGTAAAGCACGAGACTTATCTAACAACTAAGACTGGGAAAGGAACAGTAAGATTCTAACATCAGTACATTCATTTGTGTTGGATATGTTTTTCTATTTAATTTGCAAGAATGGAGCTGATGTTGCTTAAAATTTTTCAATGTAGCCTCAATGGATGGCTCCAGAGGTACTTCGAAATGAACGGTCAGATGAAAAGTATGTCTAAAGTTGTTCTCTAATGTTTAATTCATGGCTGTTGAACTCTGTTATATTTTATATTCATTAGAGAAGGGAACAATAACGTTTTTTTGTTGGTACTAATGATTTTCACATTGTTTAGGTCTGATCTATACAGCTTTGGTGTTATATTATGGGAACTTGCCACTCAAAAGATTCCTTGGGAAAATCTCAATGCAATGCAGGTATGAGATTTTTTGGAGAACAGAGAAAGAACAGCTTATGCACTTTTTGCCTTGTTGGTTGTCTCATAGTTTGAGATTGCAGTTTTATTGAAAAAAGTGTTGTAAGTTTACCATTTTAGGAAGCCACTCAGAATGCATTGGATTAACTGATCCAAAGTGGAGAATGTTTTCAAGGTGTTTATCTTTAGTAACGTATTGTTAATGCTGCATGCAGGTGATAGGAGCTGTCGGTTTTATGAATCAAAGGTTAGATATACCACAGGATATAGACCCACGGTGGGCTTCTTTAATTGAGAGTTGCTGGCTCAGGTGCCTTTTCTTTTGCTTGTCTCTTCATTCTATCTGTATAACATGGGGCTGCTTCAATATGAGCATTTCATTAGGCGAACTCGAGCGATCATAGTGTGTGGAAGTTTTGATGATTAAGGCCCATGTATTTGACTTGCTTTTTGCTGTTAAACTACCCTACTATTAGTCGTCATTAATTGGGCCCATACAGTGTTCATTGAAGCATTTCAAGTCCAAATCTTCATTACTCATCTTGATTCTGCTTCTCATGATATCTTTGATAAGGCTAGTGCAGTCTTGCTTCCTTTGATTGGTATTAGGTGTAAGGGATAATTGAACAATTATACAAAGTGCTGACTTTCTTCTTTTGATGGGTATCTCTTTTTTTAATGGTTATCTTGTGTACACATAGAAGAGATGCCTAATTAATTATGTATATTGCTACTTAGATTTGAAGGAAACACCTTGATACGAACATACTCCAAACGATTTACAGTTCCATGCTCTTGATTGAATTTACCCAAAATAGAACTATTAGTATTTCGGAATGTTTTTCCCATGGAAGTTGTCGACTTGTCGTCTCTGTGATCGATACATATAATGATTATTGTTTGTTTCACGGTATTATGAGACGGTTCACATAAGATATTTTTGAGGTTTTGCACATGAAGAAATACGGAGTACATTAGTAGTTGGGTTAGACCCGTGAGAGTGTTTCGTACAAGACATTGATAGTTTATAGTCGTTCATTAGACTTGAAATCACATTTTCACTGTATGCAGCGAGCCTCAGAGCCGTCCTACATTCCGGGAATTGTTAGAAAAGCTGAAGGATATGCAAAGACAATATACCATACAATTCCAAGCGAACCGCGCTGCTTCTGCAGATAACACCCAGAAAGAAGTATGATTCATTGGTCTATAGCTTCTCTAATGCACACCGTTAATGTCAAAGTCGTCAACTTGTAGAGCTATGAATGTTTTTGAGAAGGCAATTGCCTCATTGATGTCCCCATCACAAAATCCTCGAGATGATTGGAGCCTGTTATAGCCGGCAATTGTTTCTCCGTATGGCTGAAGGACGGGTTCGAGTGAATTGCTTGAACAGTGCCTAAGGTGACTGGTATTCATCAGTGTGACCGTAACTGGTATTGTTTGGAAACTTGAGTTTCTGAAATTGTACAAAGATTTGTTTATTTTCGATTGTTATGTAAATATTGTCGTGCCATTCATAGCCACTGTTGCATATAACATGATTGATGCTCTTCCACACATGGCTCTTTGGTTTTTTTTCCTGGTTTTTTTCCTATTTTTTAGTTGAGCTCAAGATATTCAGTCGAACGAAAGAGAAATGGGAGGCCCATGATAGATTTGAGCAAATGGTTGCTTCAGAACAGTTGCGATGGCAGAAGTTCCGGTTGATATTGATTGATGACAAGCTAATGCGGACGCTTTTGGCTCTACAAAATTCCCGAAGTTTTGCTTTTTTTTTTTTTGCTCAAATGCTGCAGCTCTTATTCTTTTTAATGTCTCGATGTTCGTTTTTTTTGGAGCATTGACCGTTAATTCTTCCATTTGTATGTACTATGTAGAGAATAATGGTGAAATTGATTAGGTTGATTTATCGAAACAAATATTTTTGTCCGTTGCCAGCTTTTTACGCGGATCTTAGCAGATACGGAGTATTTCTTAGATATAGAACACTATCCTAAAGCATGGTTTTAAATCTCGGCCGATACGATATGACTCAGCCGAGTTGTATCAGATTTTCACTCTACCATACGAAATATCGCCCGAGAAATCACTGAGATTCACCCGTGATCCGTCCGCGGTGGCCGATTAAGGTCCGGTTATACCGCTACCGCGACTTCGACCTATACCGAGATTTAAAACCATGTCCTAAAGTCCCCCATCGTATCAGGGTCACGACTTGCGTTGTATACGAGAGCAAGATCAGCTAAGAAGTACCCGTATTCTGTCCAATTTAATTGATTTTTCATGTTTTATTCTTTTGCGAGAAGTATTTAATCAAACGTAAAGAATCTATTTAGTGAAGTGGAATAGTGCGAGTAAAGAATAAAAATTTCGAAAGAAGGATTGAACATGACAACAAAATCAAGTATATTTATTTTCTCCTTGCTTGTTAGTAAAAAATATATGGACAAATAATATGATGTTTCTCATGTAAGAAAAATGTTGTTTTAAGCTCTCTTTTAGCAACAAAATAGAATGAGAAATGCTGTAGCTTCACAGCCATGCAGGCAACCATTCCTTGCCGTCAATGAAATCGACAGAGAGGAGCGCAGCAGCGACTTCGTCACTAGCTTCTATACCCCATGGTGCTCGTTCAGATCGGGTTGATCCAGGTCCGGAGTTTAGATATTCAGCATGAAACAAATTCCTGTTGACAATCAATCCATTTTAGTTCTCAATGTCAAAATCAAAATGTACTTCCTTGTTACCCTATCTAAACCGATAGTTATCATTGTTTGAAATTCCCGTCACAGGCTTCAAACAATGATAACTATTAATCGTGACAGAATGAACATATTGTTGAAGCTAAACCTTGTAAACTAGTCAATCGGGACGGATTCAGACCAGGTCTGTTTAGGCCAGTTTGGCATCTAGTCATTTTCGGGCCAGTTATTTGCAAGCTATTCTGGGATAATGGATCAGTAGGTCTCGTGAGAGACTGTCCCTCACTAGTCACTAATTTAGTGGGAGGCATAATAGGAAAACAAAAACTTTGATGGGTCCCTCACCCCATCATGTGAGAGGTCTCTTAATAACGTTATTAAGAGACCATCGTATTTACTCGAATCAGTTCAAGTTACATATCAGACTCAAATTTCTCAATTCATACGTCGGTTCAGATTATTCAGGTAATCAGGCCGAGTAACCAGGTCACTTTTATCGGAGCTAATTATAGCATAAAAGTAAGGAGAACATACTCAGTGGGGCCATCATTACTCCAATTACTCCAACCTTCAGCAGTAATAACACCAGATAAATAAGAATGAGCAAACATAACCCTAGAGTATTCTCCTTTAGCTCTACCAAGATAAGATTGTCCTGTTCCATAAACTTTGCATAAATTGAATATATATCCACTTGGTTCTTCTGGGCTTTCCCTGTGATGTGCTGTTATTGACCCATGGATCTTTATTCTTCTATCCACTAGCACAAATATCTCACAATCCTGTTTTTTCAATCATCATTTCCATCATTTGATCATATTATATTTCTTGAATCTTAACATAAAAAATTGTAACTAGCTAACATAATTGTTTGCTCACATGATTATATATTTATGTAGTTGTATTTCACTACTTTCAGCTATTTGTAAACACGGTTTTATAATCAGTGGCAGAGTCAGGATTTATAGTTAGGAAGGCGAAACAGTAAGGACTAATAACATAAGTGAAACCTAAGTTTGAAGATCAACTAAAATTTCGAAAATTCCATTTTTTCGACGAGAGCGAGCGTCCTTATTAACTCCCTTACTCTACCATTGTTTACAATAAATTTTATGTGAGACTAACCACAATTTTCCATTTAACCAGTTTATCAGCGTTTTACATCAACAAGAGACGAGTTCGTATCACAAAAAGTAAAATGACTATTATAGGTCTCCTTGGCTCGTTTAGAAACACTAATTAGACCACATACACCAGCTAAACCACTCGAGGGTGACAGTTTCCAAGTCTATTTAGGCATGGACTCGGGCCAAGAATGCTCCACAAGATTTTGCTTGTGGGGAGGTTTGAACCTGGGTCTCCTGGGAATTTCACCCAAGTTTTAACCACTAGACTCCACCTTTACGGACATTAGGGCAAAGATAATGATGTATTGTTATTTAGTTCTGGATGCTTATGTACCGTGTTATCGTACACCATACTAATGAGAAATGTTACTTTTCTATTTTATTTGGCTCTAAACGGCAAAATGTTGGAATTCTAGTATTTTGGATTACGATGATATGGTACACCAGTACACTACATGACACCCGATAAGTTCTAGCAGTCCGCTTTATAAAAGTTTGAGATAATAAACTCACGTGGAATTGAGATCTAGCACGACCAAAGATAAAGTCAATGGATCCTTGGATATAACAACCATCATAGTAATGCCTGCCTTTGAGATCAAACAGAGTATTATGTGTGCTGAAAAATCCACAATGATAGAATGCTGCTCTGTCTCCTGCTACATATGCTGCTACTGATTGATTTTGTGAGGTATATGCTTCTCCTGTTGGTGCATCATTCTGTACATATACATAATAGAGCTTATTAAATGCGGGTTTGAGCCGGACATAGACTAGACTTATTTATAATTTTGGTTCATGGACAAGCGGGTTTGGAACGGTTAGTGGACTCGGACTTTGTATTTTTCACAAAATGCCTTGTCTGTACCCTCTCATTTGGCATTGAGTTTTTCCATTTGCAAGAGTCGGGAATCGAACTATTAACCACATGTTTTGTGTTATCGGCAAATAATGTTGATGAAAGGAAAAATCAAAAAGGACGACGTTGACCAATTTTTGGTAAATAGTTTAAAATCCGTCCAAGTTTGTTAAATAGTTTGGGTTTCAACCCCAATTAAGCAAAAACTTCGGTTTTATTATGAATAAATTGGAAATTGTCGATCCTAATTAGACTAACTCATATGCTTTTTTGTATTTTATATCGAGTGAGACAATATTAGATAACACATATACCATTGAGTCAGAGGTTGCGATCACGGGCGAACCCAGGATTAAATTTTCGGGGTAGCAAAACAAAATTAAAAAGGTGAAATGCTAGTAAGCGGATCCGAACCCGGGCACTTGGTTGGAAACAAAAGTCTTTACCATTTTACCACAAGAGATTTATTGTATATTTAATGAGATATCAGTAATTTAACTACTATTCAACAATATTTGGGGTAACAAAAACCCGTCTTCTAAGTCAATTTTTTTTAAGTTTGGGGTAGCGCTCGCCACCGCTTGCTACATAATAGGTTCGCTCCTGGTTGCGATTACTTGAGTTTTTATCTTAATAAATGTAATAATAAAACGAGATTAATAAAGTGGTGTTAATTTAGTGGTAACTGAGTTAAACCTTAAATCTTACAGAAATGCAGGAGTTGAGAGGTATCAGGTTCGATTACCAGCTGGGGCGATGACCACTTAGCTACTGCAGCTTCCGAAGGGGTGAATTACATGGTCCATATGGTAGTACGGGAATACATGGACGCGGGGATTAAACCTCTCGTCAAAAAAAAAAATCTAAAAATGCAATATTTTACCTTAAAGCTTATTCCAAAAGCAATGAAATCGGGTGCTTCAAGTTTGAAAGTGGCAGACTCGGTATTATCAGTCGAGCTTTGTGACCAAACTATATGAGTTCCACCTTTGCCAGTTCCTCTTAAGAATATGAATGGTTTACTATGTGGTATATGTACCTTTTCCCTGTTAAATATGTAAACAACTCATAAATTATATGCATTTCATGCAAAATTTACAAATGAAAACAAAAAAACTAGAACAAAATATCAACCTAAATATTCATTTGATTTGCTACTTTTAATTGGGCATTCGACTTTATTCAATGCAGTTCTCGATACCATTTTTATGCTGGGTCATTCGGAAATAACATAGTTGTATTTTAACACAAGGATAGGTTATGTACATTCAACCCCTTAAAGTACAATTTGCGGGAGTTCTTGAGGCATGTTGTTGCTGTATAGAATAAATACTTATTACTATGTACTATAATTAAAGATTTTTACTAATATTTATATCAACAATCTCACGAATAATTTTTTGTCATACATCTTATGAGCGATTTATCATAAAATGTTTTTTTATATGAAATGAGTTATAAGGGTGAAAAAAATAATAACTATATTCTTTTTGCAAAAAAAAAAATAATAACTATATTAACATTCATACGTAAATTAATTTAACATAGACTCGTTTTTAGGTAATAACTTTAATTTATACTTCATCTGTTTCATTGGGTTTAATAGGAATATTAATACTAGTTGAGCACTTGAGCCTCAACTATATTAGTAATAATTTAGGGTTTTGGTTGAGATGATTCATCTATCATGGTATCAGAGTACGAGTTCGAATCCTGACAACCTCAGACTCATCAAGCCCAACGAGTTTTGGTTGAGATGGTTCCTCTATCATAATAGAAATATTAATATAAGAGTTGTTTATATTTCTCTAAATTATTCTCACATAATTTTGAAAAATGTAAATAATTCAATAAAACCTACTAGGAAATATAATGTACTAACAAGATGATTAAGATTAATTATGGAGAAACATTACCTATAAATTCCTTTTTTAATATCAATAATAACCCAATTAGGGTTTTTTTCAGGAATAGAATCAATGGCAGCTTGAACAGATTTAAAGTCTCCATTACCATTAATATCAACCACAATTGTATGATTTGTTGCAACTTTTTCTGTTAATTTAGCTGCATCAATAGCATTGCTATGATGAGGAGCTTGGTGGTTATGATGATGAGCCGCTATCGCGAGTTTTGCATTCAAATCGATTACAAAAACGATTGCTAAGACGATCGAAATCGTCTTAGCAAATGATGGAAGCATATACATTATTTCTGTAAAATGAAAGTGAATAATAATTTTTTTATGCAAATGTAAATTAATTTTTAATGTTTATTGAGCAAAAGGACTTGCTTTGAAATTATTATTAGCCCTTTTGATAGGAGAAATTGTTTTTGTTTAGCCAAGAAAACGTTTTACATGGAAATGTAATTACTATTTTTAGAAGTCACCATAGATTTTTTAGTGGTGATTAATTATTTATCATCTGTTTTTGCTATATTTTCTTAAATTGTTTAATGATAATTAGAGAAAATTATTGTTGTTTAATTTTAAAGGTGTGGGTAAATAAAGCCATTCAATTTTTTGGACAAAGTGTCATGAAAGAAAAAAAAAGGTTTAAATAAAAATGAAAAAAAGAAATATTTATTTCTAAAACGAGTTATAAAATAAAACGGAGGAAATAGTAATGTAATTTCATTAAAATAATTATGGTTCTAAAAAATAAATTTTAACAAAATTTGGCATTAAAGTTCAATTTCCTAATCCATGATTCCATAGTATCGGTAATTGTCGAGTTCGTGTTAGAAAAACTGAAAAATAATATTACTGTAAATATTAGGGTTATTTCATAATATGAATAATCCAACCTACAACTCATCTTCTCATATTAATCCCTATTAACGATTAACTGAAAAAATCCAACCTATAACCTTAATTATCTTTCATTGAACTTTGTCTATTTTTGAACTCTTATTTTGGGTAAGCAAGCACGTCACCTTGACTTAATTTTTGTTTTTCCTTCTTACTGGACAAAAAGTAAGTGAGGGTGACGTGCTAGCCTACCGGTAGTAAGAGTTTAAAAATAGTCAATGTTCAATGAAAGATAAATGAGGTTATAGGTTGGATTTTTCTTAGTTAATCGTTACTCGTTAGTATGGATTAATATGAGAAGATGAGAATAGCTTGGATTATTCCCATAAAATAACCCTAAATATTATGGCAAGTAAGCTTTAAAATAAGACAAAGCTATATCGGTCAGATTTGTATAAAATTCACGGGAATCTTTAATTTGACGTAATTTTAGAAGAAAGGTGATATTCCGAGTATAATTTATCAAAAACAATTTATATAAGGTCATAATTTTTAAAAAAATGATTTTAAAAAGCTGTCATTAACAATTTAATTTTTTTATTTCAATGACTATAAACTACTTTCTTGACTTGAAACTAGAATGTAATAACGAATTAAAAGTTAAAACTAGTCTCAGACTCCTGGTAAATGGATCAATCGGCTCCGCACGGATTAGGCCTATTTTTAGTCAATTTATTGAATTACCGAATTCGGCCATGATAAGTTCAGCTCAGTTAAAGTTCGTGTTCGAGTCAAGCTCATTTCGTCAATATATTATTTTCACTAAAAATAATATATTTAGTTTACCGCTAAATTATAACTCGGTTAACTCAATTTTGTAATTAACATCGATTACATTATTAAATTGTAATGGTCAATATCTAGTTTGAAATATATTCAGTTTGTTTGTTGCATTGATTAATAAGTAGTATTCATCTGTTCATATCTTGATTAATTAATGTTGCATTGAGTTGCTTAAAGATACGGAGTAGTTGGCCTGGGGTTGTTAATGAGAGGATCGAGACAGTTCAAGAGCAACTCGAGCTTGACTCGGTTAAAGTTTATCTGGTGTGAGTTCGGTTCGGGCTTGGCTTGAGAGCTTAACGAGTCAAGCCGAGCTACTGTTGGCTCGGCTCGAAGCTCATGGGCGGCTCGAACTCGTGTAATTAGATAAGTTATTACTCATATTTTATAAAATTATTTTATCATGATTATATCTTTGTTTCATACATATAACAAATGCCTCATTAATTTTTTCCAATATTTGTATATAAAACTTTCGAATCTTATTATTGAAAATATCAAGCGAGTTTGGCTCGAGCTTGTGTTAAAGCTCGCATGCTTGATAACGAGTATAATTTTTTCAAACTCGGATAAGTTCGAGAATTAAATTAAAGAATAAAAAAAAGTGAATCCAACATAAATTACTTTTAAAAACGATAATCTGTTAAAAAAAAACAACGAATTGGAGGAAGAAAAATACAACGTACATAAGATTGGGAAGACATTATTGTGTTCTTATTAGATGAACTATGTTTAGGTCAAAATTTACCTAAGGTAGTTTCTTATGAGGTTATAATGATTTCAAACCGAGGTTGTAATTGAATAAACGAGTTAGCTGTGTTTGCTAAGTAAGAAGAAGAAGTATAATGAAGAAGGGAATTGATCACGCAGAAACCCCTTGGGGAAAAACTGCGGGAGGGATGTTTCCTCCAAGTTTCCACTAGAATTATCTTTCAGAGAGTGACTGTGGATACAAGTGTATTTCTATTTCTTGGTGTTGTATGTGTGCTAGGTAAGATTATGAATGAATGTTCTATGCACAATGTTTACATATTTATACAAGTCTAATAGTTGTGGACCGTTGGATTAAGGTCCAATCCAACGGATCTTTCTTCTCTTCTTGCCTATTTTGGGCGTTCTTCTTCTACTCGCTTTTTCTGATGGAGACTGGCTGTGTGGCCATTTCAGGCAACCTCGAGTTCCGCTTCCTTTGGACTTTTCCTCCTTCTCGTTCCTGCCGTCCCCTTCCTTCCCTTACAATCTTCTTTTGTATTGACTTATTACCTTCCTTTGCTTTATTGACTTTAGTATCCAATGCATACTTATCCTCCAATCAAATAGTGCCATGTGTTGACCTATAAAAATGGTGAATTTTGGGGTGTAACATTAGCCCCCAGTTCTTGTAGAAATATGTTTCTGCAAGAACTCCTGCAGAAGTCACGCCCAGGGCTTCGATGCGGACTTCCTCCAGAAACGCTGTGCAGGTTCAGCAGTTGAGGAGTCTTTGATGTGACGTGAGTCAGTTCCAACAAATGCCCTCTTTATTGCATGTTAACCACCCGCCAGCTGTCCTCCATTAACTTCAAATTTTAAACTTACCTCCCTTATTTAAACCTCCCTTTACCCTCTTTACCTTTACCATTTACTCTTCTACCATCTTCCCCTTTCTCTTTCTTAATTCTTTCAACTTCCGATCCTTCCAACCGTCATTGCTTCTCTTTTACCAAGGTACCATTCTTTCCGCTACTTTTTCTTCGACATCTTTAATGGCTACGAACACCTTTTCTGCGCGTCCCCTACTGGCTAGCAAGTACCGTGTCGACTCGTGTTTTGCTTTGTTAGATCCTTCATGTGTTGCGGACTTTTTTCCTTTTAAGGAGGCTGATATGATTGTTCCCCGCCCTGGGCAGTTTCCTGATGCACATTGCCCAGGGTGGACCACTTTCTATTTGTACCCCTTTTCTTTGGGCTTGTCTTTCCCATTCCCCCGTCTGGTGCAAGAATTTCTTCGGCACTCGAAACTTCCACTTTGGCAGCTAAATCCCCACGCCTGGAGGATTCTCCTCTCTTTGTCTAAATTGAGCAGCCGCTATTCTATTGACATCTCCTTAGGGGATTTAGCCCATTTTTACGCGGTCAGGAGCTTGGGTGACGCCCAATTTACTCTTCGGACCCACTCCAAGGTTGACCCTCCTATTATTCTGCCGAAAAAGGCTAAGGACGCCGGCTGGTCCGCCCAGTTCGTCTTCGTACGAGTGGACTCGCTCCCTATGCCTGCTGAGTACATCTTTCAAGACCCCATCACAGATAGTAAAGGTATTGTGTGTTCTTTCGTTTTTCCGTTCTTGTTGCCACTCACGCCCTTACGCCTTTTTTCATGCAGGCGTGAAAGAATTAACCCCTTCGGCCGACCCCACTGAGATTTACAACAAGTTATTTGGGCTAGACGTTGACGTCCGTAGTTTCAACACCCTGTTCAGCCAAGAAGAACCTGCAGAAATGTCCACCAGCTCGACCCAAACCAAGAAAACGCCCACGGAGCTGCTGGCCGAACGTAGGAAAATGATGCTGGTTTCCTCGGTCAAGCCTTTATCCAAAAGGAAGTTGGAGCCTGGAGAATCCTTGCCTGTTCCGAAGAAGGCTGCCGTGTGCGCCCCTGCTGAGTCATCCCCCTCCGTCACTCCTTTTGGTCCTCCTCCTCCAGCCGTGTCCTCCAGGACACGGCACAGAGCTTCCACTTCTACTGCTTTGGCCAAGAAATCTGCCGCCCCTATCATTGAGGACCTAAGTGAGGACATCATTCGCCTGCCAGAGGGCTTTAGCTGCCAACTGGAGGAAGATCCCTGGCCTGCTATGGGTCGCCTGCTGACTCCAGGTTCTAAGGCAGCGTTGACGGGCCAACCTTTGATGCCATTGTGGCGTCAGGCTGCGGAGGACATCTTCTCGGTGAGTTTCTCTCCTTTCCCTTCGTCCGTTTGTGCTTCCGTTTTGGTTGGCTGATGCCTTTTTCTGGGTTCCCTTTTCAGGGCTTCCAGAAGGTGTTGATGGGGTGCAGCGAGACCGAGGTTGCACTTCGAGAGGCTGAGACCGGGCTGGACGCCGAGAGGGGGCTCAGCAGGAAGAAGGCAGAGGATTTGGCCCGCTGCCAGGCGAGGATGAAAGAGCTTGAGGACGCCCTTGAGGAGCAGGGTAGGAAGAAGGCAGAAGAACTGGCTGAGTTGCGCAGGGAGAGGGACCAGGCCTTAGCGGAGCAGGGCGCGCGGTTGAGGGCCGTGGTGGCCAAGAAGAAGAAATTGTCCCAGCTGTTGTACAACATGACTACCTTCTCTGCCCTGGAGGCGAGAATATCCTGCATGGAAGAGTTTGAGAAGGGGGAGCATGCTGCCTGGAGTTTGGAGGATGAGAAGAAACTCATGGAGCAGATGTTTCCAGTGCCTCCTGTGCTGCCGGACTTTTCTGATCTTAACCCCGATGGATCCCTTCGTTCTCCAGTTCCCGGCTCCCCTGAGGTCCAGAGCGCCCCTCCAGGATCCCCTGTTCCGGTCTGCGTCTTTCAGGGTCAGCTTGTTGACGTTGCTGCGGAGGCGGGCTCCTCTTCCACTCGACGCTCTGGTGGTGAGCAGGTCGGAAGGGAGGCTCCTGATGCTTAGTTTCTGCGCCCTCAGTGGCATCTTGATTTAGTTGTTTTGTTGTTTGTTTTGTTGCTGGGCTAGTGCCCTGAATATTCTGTGCCCTGGGCCCTGCGCGGCGGGCCTTTATTTGCTTTCGTTTTTCTTTGGTACTTTGAACTCCTTCCTGGGTGATCCCAGGGATTCCTGGCAGCCGTTTGTGCTGCCTTTTTAAGTATGCGTCTGTGGGCGCTTTTTATGTTCTGCGTGTTTCTCTTTTATTTTCTGTTTGTGCATGCTCGTGTATTTTTTGGCCATGTGTGGGTGCTGGCTTCAGGGTATACCCATCTCAGTCAGAGGCTGCCAGGCTTTCGTGAGTGCTAGGTATCGTGGGCGACAGTGTCCCAGTTGCTTGTACTTTGCCGTACTCACGCAATGTTTCGTTTTTTGAGTGTGACTTGACTCAGGTTTTTGAGTGATAGCATTCTGCAAGTATTCATGATAAAAAATACCTCGAATATATTCTCATTGATTGCCAAGTTGTTTCTGTTTTTTGAATAATTCCCTCAGGATGGCTGGATCCTGGGGGTCGTACATTGGGGTATGACTTAAAGTATGAAATGTTTAAACATAAAATAAGTAAGTAAATACCCTAGGATTAGGATGTAGACTCTGGGCGCGGACTTTGAAAGAACATCCCAGTCTGCTCCCTTACACGTGATACTTCTTTAGGTGAAGGATATTCCAGGGTCTGGGCACCATTTTCCCCTCCATATCCATTAGCCTGTAGGACCCACTTCCCGTTGTACTTTCCACCTGGTAGGGCCCCTCCCAATTGTAGGCAAACTTTCCGGCACTTGTGTTCTTTGTATTCTGGAATACTTTTCTGAGGACTAGGTCTCCTACCTGGAGGGTCCTGATCTTCACATTCTTGTTGTAACTCCTTGCCACCATTTGTTTGTAGGCGGCCATTCTGATGGCAGCGCTGGTTCTGAGCTCGTCTATTGTGTCCAGGCTGCTGGCCATTTCTGTCTGATTGCGCTCTTCTGTTAGGCAGCCGTACCTTTGTGTTGGTACTTTCACCTCTGCTGGGATGACAGCTTCTGCTCCGAACACTAGGCTGAATGGGGTTTGGCCCGTTGCTGTCTTTGGGGTAGTCCTGTCAGACCAGAGAACTAAGGGCAACTCGTCTGCCCACTTTCCTCCAGCTTCCTCCAATCTTCTTTTCATGTTGTCCATGACTATCCTGTTGCTGGATTCTGCCTGGCCATTCGTCTGGGGGTACCTGGGGGCAGCTTTTAGTAGGGTGATATTCCAACTAGCACAAAATGTTTCGGTTTTGTTAGATATGAACTGTGAGCCGTTGTCACATACTATTTCAGAGGGTATACCGAATCTGCAGATTATGTTTCGTTTAAGGAAAGATATCACCTGATTTTCTGTGATCTGGGGGAAGGCTTCTGCCTCTATCCACTTGGAGAAGTAGTCTGTCAGTGCGAGCATGTAGGTTCTGTTCCCAGGTGCTCTGGGCAGTGGTCCCACTATGTCCATTCCCCATTTCATGAACGGCCATGGCGATATGATTGGGTGCAGAGGTTCAGCGGGCTGATGTGTGACAGGGGCATGTCTCTGGCAGGCTTCGCATTTCTTGGCTAGTTCTACTGCGTCCCTTCGTATCGTCGGCCAGAAGTATCCCATTCTGATTGCTTTGTTGGATAAGCTCTTGCCCCCTGCATGATTTCCGCAGTCTCCGCTGTGGAGATCGTGCAAGACTGTCTTTGCCTCTTTGTCGCCCAGACACCTTAGGTAGGGTCCTGCGAGCGATTTCCTGAACAGCACACCATCTATTAGTATGAACCTGGAAGCTTTCATTTTGAATCCCCTTACCTCTTTTCGGTCAGCCGGTAGGGTTCCATCTGTCAGCCATTTCTGGTAGGGTGACCTCCAATCCTCTGGCTGCTCCGCGGTATTGCTGAGGACGCCTAATCCTGCTTCCCATTGGGTGCTAGAGTTTCCAACTTCTCGGTCTTCCTGGGAAGTTGATGGTTCTAGCACGTGGGTGATGGGGATCGAGGAGATGTCTCCGGGTTTGAAGGTTGCCCCCAGGTTAGCCAGCGCGTCTGCCTCTGCGTTCTGCTCCCTGGGGATTTGCTCTATTTTGAAGGTGATGAACCTTGCTTGTCTATCTTTGACTACTTCCAGGTATGCTGCCATCCTGGGGTCTTTGGCTTCGTACTCACCGTTGATGTGATTTACTATGAGCTGCGAGTCACTGAACGCCTGCAGGTATCTGACTTTGAGATCCAGGGCCAGTTGGAGCCCCTGGATCAAGGCCTCGTATTCTGCTACATTGTTGGTTGCTGGAAACTCGCATCGTACTGCTTGCACGATCATGTCTCCCTGAGGGGACCTGAGCACCATTCCCACTCCCGCCCCTCTGCTGTTGGAGGCTCCATCTACGTGCAGCGTCCAGCAATTTTCCTCAGAGTCCATTTCTGGAGGCAGGATTTCTTTGGCTGCTTCCTTTTCCATACCTGGGCTGAAATCAGAGACAAAGTCTGCAAGGGCTTGCGATTTTATCGCGGTTCTTGTTTCAAATTTTAGGTCGTAGCCGCTTAGGTGGACCGACCATTTGGACATTCTTCCAGAAAGTTCTGGTTTACTCAATATGGGTCTTAGGGGGTAGCTAGTTAAGACGGATATAGAGTGAGACTCGAAGTAAGGTCTCAGTTTGTACGAAGCTGTAACTAAAGCAAGGACGAGTTTTTCAGGAGCGGTGTACCTGGTCTCTGCAGGTAGCAGAGACTTACTGATGTAGTAGACTGGATGCTGGATCCCTTCGCGCTCTCGCACCAGCACCGCGCTTACTACCTCGGTTACTGATAGGTATAGGTACAGCGGCTCCCCCTGCTCTGGTTTGGATAGGAGTGGTGGGGAGCTGAGGTACTTCTTCAGATCTGTGAACGCCTGCTCGTGTTCCTCTGTCCACTCAAATCTCTTGCTTTTCCGTAGTATGTCATAGAATAATCGGCATCTGTCGGAAGATCTGGAGATGAACCTATTCAAGGCTGCTACCCTGCCGGTCAATTTCTGTACATCTTTTGGCTTCTGGGGGGACTCTAGCTGCAGAAGCGCTTTGATCTGCTCACTGCTTGCCTCGATTCCCCTTTGCGTGACCATATACCCCAGGAACTTCCCGCTGGAGACTCCGAACGTGCATTTGGAGGGATTCAACTTCATCTGGTACTTCCTCAGGATGCTGAAGGTTTCTTCTAGATGCTGGGTGTGTTGGCTGGCTGCTTTGGATTTGACAACCATGTCGTCTATGTAGACTTCCATGGTTTTGCCAATTTGCTCTTTGAACATCATGTTCACCAGCCTTTGATATGTGGATCCTGCATTTTTTAAACCGAATGGCATAACGTTATAACAGTAGATACCTCTTTCAGACCTGAATGCCGTCTTTTCTTGGTCTTCTGGATGCATTTTGATCTGGTTGTATCCGCTCCAGGCGTCCAGGAATGTGAGCATTTCATGGCCTGCGGTTGCATCTACCATTGCATCTATGTGCGGTAGGGGGAACGGGTCTTTAGGGCACGCCTTGTTGAGGTCGGTGAAGTCCACGCACACCCTCCATTTTCCGTTCTTTTTGGGGACCACCACTACGTTGGATAGCCATTCCGGGTAGGTTACTTCCCTTATCTTTCCTGCGGCCAGGAGGTTGTCCACCTCCTGGTTTATCACCTGGTTTCTTTCTGCGGCAAACTTTCTCCTCTTTTGCTGGACCGGCTTGTAGCCGGGGCTTACACTCAACCTGTGTGAAATTACATTTGGGTCTATTCCCACCATGTCCTCGTGGGACCATGCAAAGCAGTCGATGTTAGCTTTTAACAAATTTAATAGTTCTGAGCGAACAGTACCTGTGCACTCTGCTCCCACCAGTACCTTCCTCTCTGGGTGTAGCGGGTCCAGGGGAATTTCCTCTACCTCCACTTGGGGAGGCTCTTCGTAGGTTCCCCTGACCTGCTTTGCCTGTGATTGCTATGCTGGGGGAGGAGTGGCTGTAGGCTTGAGGGCCACCTTGTAACAGCTCCTGGCTTCTTCCTGGTTTCCCCTTATGGTCTGGACCCCCCACGGTGTAGGGAACTTGAGGCACTGGTGGTATGATGATGGGATGGCTTTCATATCATGAATCCATGGCCTGCCCAGGATGACGTTGTAGGTGGAGGGACCGTCAATCACCAGGTACCTCACCTGCTTGTTGACTCCTCCGGCGTAGGTCGGGATCATGATTTCTCCGAGTGAATGCTTCGTTTCTCCGCTGAATCCTACCAGTGGAACCGCCTTTCTGACTAGGTCTGCTTCCCCAAATCCCATACTTTTCAGCGTCTCTAGCATGATGATATTAACCGAACTCCCCGTGTCCACCAGGATCTTCTTTACTCGGCAGTTCCCTATGGATAGGGTGATGATCAGGGCGTCATCATGATACTCAGCACCCTGTTCTGCATCCGTTTCGTCGAAGCTGACGACCGGTAGATCCTGGGCGCTGATCCTGCACGAGGATTCTGGCTTGTCTCCTTTAACCCGGGTGGCGTGCCTCTTGGCTGCGGAATAGGTAAGTCCGCACAGCTCCGAGCCCCCTGTTATCACATTAATAGTCCTAGTGCAAAGAGGGGGACTAGAGGGTGCTACCTGGCGAGTCGCGTTCACCTTGGTTCCTTTTGGCAAGATGTGGTTCAGATTACCTTGCTCGTATTGATACCGGACTTCTTTCCTGAGGGTGATGCAATCTTCCGTTGTATGCCCGATATCTTCGTTGTGGAAGTCACACCTTAGGTTGGTGTCCCTTCCGTCCTTGCTTCTTTCTTCTGCCCGCTTCTTGGGCCATTTCACCTTTTCTCCCAACTCCTTTAGCGCTTTGATTAGTCCTGCAAGATTAACAGTGAAACCGTACTCTTGTACCTTTGGCGGCAGATTAGGGTCATTCTTCCAGTTTTTTCCCCCAGAAACTTTATGCACCGGCCTGTTGTAGGGTTTGGATTTCTCCTGCCTGTCTGCTGCTGGTGCCTTCCTGCTGGTGGATGCGGAGCCGCAACTGATCCTCCTGGGCCCTGCATCCTCTTCCAGTCGGATGGCATCCAACGCCTTTTGCTGGACCTGAGCGTAGGCTGTGCATGGCCATTTGGTGAGCTCCTTGTACAGGTCGGAGGCTTGGGGTAGCCCCCAGCGAAAGGCGTGGATGGCGGCTTTCTCTTCGCAATGGGGAATGGATACCATTTCCTTGTTGAATCTGGCCAGGTAGTCTCTGGTGGATTCTGCATCGCCTTGCTGGATCTCGTAGAGGTCGCTGCTTTGCTTCTCTGGCCTCCTACTGCTGGCGAACTGCTGGTTGAATGCGTTCACCAGATCTGCAAAGCTGGACATGCTGGAGTTGGGCAGAGTGACAAACCATTGAAGGGCGGCCCCTGAGAGAGTGGACCCGAATCCTTTACACATGCATGCCTCTTTCAGGGAGCCCGAGGCCGTGACCACCATCATTTTCTGTTTATATTGGTTGATGTGGTCTATCGGGTCAGCTGTTCCATCGTAGCTGGTCATGTTTGGCGGAGTGAATCCCTTGGGTACATCTACTGAGACGATGTTGTGGGTGAATGGCGAGTCCGCGTAGCTGTCTGGGGCCGCCTTCTCCAGGGGCCTTGGCATTCCTGGGATGCGGCTGACTAAATCCCACAGCTCCCTGTACTGGTGCTCCCATGGGTTCGGTCCTGCAAGAGGGTTAGCGAAATTCCAAGGGGTGGTATGGGTGAGTGGTACGTACCCTGGTGCTCCCGGTGTCTGGCCGACCATGGGCTGGCAGAGTGCCTGGTGATTCATTGGCATGGTGTGCACTATTGACGGCGTCTGCTGGACGGGATACCCCAATGAGCCAGCCCCCAGCGGAGGTGGTTGCTTTGCTGATGACCCTTCCCCTTGTGCCCAGACTGAGGTCGGGGTGAAAAAAGGTCCTGCATTACCATGTTGGTTAGTGATAATAGGTGGCCTTACAGATTCGTTACCTGGGATCCCCGTTCGAGGTGGTGGTGAATCTAGGTTGATGGAGAGGTAACCCAAGCCTGTCGGAGTGATTCTTCCGGGAGGTGCGACCCCGGAGAGGTCCAGTCTGGTGACTATTTCGCTGGGAATCGCCCTGCTCTCTGGGGGTCTTGGGATTTCCGCCTCTGCGCCTGGATTCCTGCTGGAGCGCGGGGGTAGATTCTGAGCCGTTGCTAACTTTCTGAGTTCCTGATTGTCCTTCCTCAGGTTGTCGACTGCTTGGTGGAGGGTGAATATCCCTTCCATCATTGTCTTCCACATGTCTGGGGTGGGAGCACCCGCCGGGCCTGAGCTGGCCGCTGCGCCGCTGTTGGTGACGCCTGATTGCGCCTGGAGAGTGCTAACAGCGAGGGGGATGCTGACCGCTGGAGGAGCGCTGACTTCTGGAGGAGCGCTAGCTACTGGAGGAGCGCTGACTTCAGTGGATTTGGAGGAGCACTGACCACTGTGGGCTTCTGTTGCCACCGGGATGGGTTGCGAGGTTGCTTGAGGAGTTGGGTTTGTCATTTTTGAGGGTTTTCTTGAGGGTTTTAGGATTTGATGTTTTTTGGTTGAATAATCACTATAGCCCCACGGTGGGCGCCAAAATGTTTAGGTCAAAATTTACCTAAGGTAGTTTCTTATGAGGTTATAATGATTTCAAACCGAGGTTGTAATTGAATAAACGAGTTAGCTGTGTTTGCTAAGTAAGAAGAAGAAGTATAATGAAGAAGGGAATTGATCACGCAGAAACCCCTTGGGGAAAAACTGCGGGAGGGATGTTTCCTCCAAGTTTCCACTAGAATTATCTTTCAGAGAGTGACTGTGGATACAAGTGTATTTCTATTTCTTGGTGTTGTATGTGTGCTAGGTAAGATTATGAATGAATGTTCTATGCACAATGTTTACATATTTATACAAGTCTAATAGTTGTGGACCGTTGGATTAAGGTCCAATCCAACGGATCTTTCTTCTCTTCTTGCCTATTTTGGGCATTCTTCTTCTACTCGCTTTTTCTGATGGAGACTGGCTGTGTGGCCATTTCAGGCAACCTCGAGTTCCGCTTCCTTTGGACTTTTCCTCCTTCTCGTTCCTGCCGTCCCCTTCCTTCCCTTACAATCTTCTTTTGTATTGACTTATTACCTTCCTTTGCTTTATTGACTTTAGTATCCAATGCATACTTATCCTCCAATCAAATAGTGCCATGTGTTGACCTATAAAAATGGTGAATTTTGGGGTGTAACAAACTAAACCCTAAATAACATTGTTGTACTAACCAATCTTTACACGAATAGGGTTGCACGCACGGGGCTGTTATCTAATACAAGTAAATTAGACTTAAAAATATTTGGCACCCCGATTCTTTAAAATCTTTTGAATTTGCGAACCGATGTTAAACCCTAATTTATATTAGACTCGGTTGATTATGGCTATCTACTCGATCACGATTTCACGACACCGATGATCGGGACAAAGAGAGTACTTTTATTAATTGAATACGGAAACTCAAATTGAATACTACGGGGAGCTTTGGAACGAAGATGTATACAATTAGCCAGGTAACAATGAAACCAACAAATTCAGAGGTGTAGACTAATATTCATATGAAATCATCAACTTAACATATACAATTACTTGTACCAGCAATCAAATCAAATAAATCCCAAGACGGAAATATAATACAAAAGAATTAGCAAACCCTAAATTACAAAGATTGTTCTAAAACGTCTAGTCGACATCGTGGTATACGTTGGCGAAGACACCGTGTAAATAGGCGGATCCGGTGAGTATTGATCAGAAAAAATAGCGCGAGCAAAAACAGGAATCTGGCCAATATCGGAAGATTTTGCCAAAATGAGGTAGAATACCGAACTATTTTCCAAAATAGAACGAGTTTGAAATCCACCCTATTTTGACAAATAGTTAAATTTTCCACCTCATTTTGGCAAAATCTTCGATATTGAGCAGAATAGAAGACGGGGAATTCAATTGTGCAGAACAAAGTTTCTCTTTTTTTTGTTGGTGGAAGTGTACGTTTTATGAGGGCAAAGGAGAGGTTTCTATATATAGGAAACGGTTCACGGCTTTCCTTCCGTCTTTGGCGTCGGCCCCACGCTATCTACTGATTTTATGTGGGCTCATATACGAAATACTCTCTATGTCGGATTGTCGGTTACTAACTTCAATTCCAAGTTTCCTAGTACCATACAAACGCTAAACAATGTGATGGGTATGGGTTAAATATTACCAATAAATCTTGCTTAAGAAGGTTATTATTAAGTGGTGGTAATAAACACAAAAAATTGTCATTTTCTAAACAATGGCTGATTTAGTATATATTTGACTTGTCTTACGTTGACGACGGATATTGGTGGTTTGAAATAATAATTTGTGAAATATTACAAATCGGCTTGCAACGGGTTAAATATTACTAATATAGATAAATGAACAAAATAGATTTTATTGTTGTATTTAGCTTATTTATCTATCTGTATATTATTTAATCCGAGCTGCAAGTATACATCAAATATATATGTTCGTCGTGAATTAAAATTGTGCATCTAAAAAAACATGTTCGCTCATTGTATGTATAACAACTCTCCGGTAGGATCGTCTATTCCATAGGATTGGCCTAATAATAAAGGAATAACCCAAACTCAATATTTATATTAATTTTTTGTTTATATTTTAGTTTTTTTATAACCCGACATCTTAAGATAATTACGGACATAATAAAATGTCTAAGTTATGAAATTATTATATTATGTTATGTAAAATAAATACAATTATATTAACTATTTTAATTGGATGTTGGGTTATTCGGTTGGTCTTATTGATAAATTGGTTCTATAAAACAATTTGCGTTGTACATATTATTAGAAATCATTATTTTTTTATTATAATTTTTTGTGGTTTTTATAATTTTCACTTGTAAGTTGTGATTGTATATGAGTCTTAAATTTTGTACCATGATAAAAAAAGAAGAAGAGTAAATTAACAATTACCCACCCATAATCCACTATTTTAAACTTACTCCCACCTCAATTTTTTTTAATAAATTAAACCCAAGATATTTGCTCCGTTTAAAACTTGCACCCAAACCCGTTTTCAGGCAAAAAAACCCACATAAAATGACTATTTTACCCCCGCGATTATAACACAATTAATTGTGTTTCTTCATTCACTTATTTCACATTTTCCCCCAAAAATCTCACCCAAAAATTCCCCCAAATTTCCTATCGTAATTCTCTCATCTTAATCGACATTCAAAATCAAATTTAACTTTTAAAATCTCCCCTAAATTTGAGCCTTGTTGAATTAATTCTAACTTGAAACGATTTTAGATTGATGAAAGTAACTTTTCACTCATCTTGTTTTACCATAATTTATTTGTTCATAGCCCTATGAGAGTTGTAAACCATTTTTTTTGGGTTTATTTTGACAATTTTATGGGTTCGAAACCTTAATTTCTGTGTTTGAAACCCCTAAATCTGGGTTCAAATCCCTAATTTATTGATGTATAACCCTAATTTATGTGTTTGAAACCCCCAAATTTGGGTTCAAAACCCCCAAATCTTGGTTCAAAATCCCGAAGTCACAACTAAAAATCTGATTTCTGGGTTTGATTGTGGTGAATAAAGGATTGTTAACCCTAATTTTCAGGGGTGAATTTTTGGGTATTTGAATTTCTGGGTTTTCAATTTATGTGTTGCGGAATTCTGATAAATGAATGAATAATTTCTGGGTTTGAATTTGTAACACCCCAAGAGTATGAGAGGAAAGTTGTCCCACATCGGTAGAATGTGAGGCTTGTGATATGTTTATAATAGCTTCCACCCACCACTTAGTAACAAGGCCTTGTACTTTTGGGCTTAAGTGAGGACAAATAATGGGCCCAAAAGTGTGCACCCATCTTATTGGCTTTGTGTTACGACGGTGGCGGGTCGGTGATTAATTATTTATCATCTGTTTTTGCTATATTTTCTTAAATTGTTTAATGATAATTAGAGAAAATTATTGTTGTTTAATTTTAAAGTTGTGGGTAAATAAAGCCATTCAATTTTTTTTGGAAAAAGTATCATGAAAGGAAAAAAAAAAGTTTAAATAAAAATGAAAAAAGAAATATTTATTTCTGAAACGAGTTATAAAATAAAATGGAGGAAATAGTAGTGTAATTTCATAAAAATAATTATGGTTCTAAAAAATAAATTTTAACAAAATTTGGCATTAAAGTTCAATTTCCTAATCCATGATTCCATAGTATCGGTAATTGTCGAGTTTGTGTTAGAAAAACTGAAGAATAATATTACTGTAAATAATATAATGGTAAGTAAGCTTTAAAATAAGACAAAGCTATATCGGTCAGATTTGTATAAAATTCACGGGAATCTTTAATTTTACGTAATTTTTAGAAGTAAAGTGATATTCTGAGTATAATTTATCAAAAACAATTTATATAAGGCCATATTTTTTTAAAAAATGGTTTTTAAAAAGTTGTTATTAACAATTTAGTGTGTGTTTGACCTAGCTTTTTAGAGTGTTTTTAGACTTAAAAATACTTTTTTGCCAAACACATCATTTATTTAATAGTTAAAAATAATTTTTTAAAAATATTTCTCATTTTTGAAAACTACTTTTAAAAAATTAAGCTCAAAAAACAAAAACTCATTTTTAATAATTAGGCCTTAACATGCTCTTAATTTGTTTATTTCAATGACTATAATCTACTTCCTTGACTTGAAACTAGAAAGTAATAACGGATTAAAAGTTAAAACTAGTCTCAGACTCCTAGTAAAAGCTCGTGTTCGAATCGAGCTCATTTCGTCAATATATTATTTTCACCTTCTCACTAAAAATGATTGTGTTGTTTGTTACCGTGTGTTTACCGCTAAGTTATAACTCGGTTAATTCAATCTTGTAATTAACATCGAGTACATTATTAAATTGTAATGGTCAATGAAGAGTCACAACGAGTTTAACACCTAAGAGGGGGAGGGGGTGAATTAGGTGACCTTTTTAAAAATTTCAGATTTAAACTTGATAGAGTTAAGAGTCAAGCACGAAAGATGGAGTCTGAGCAACAGTATAGGCAACAGTTGCACAGACCTGCTAGTTATCGTAAGTAGTAAGCATTCGAAAGATTGATAAGAGAATGAACAAGAATGAAAACAGGCGATATAAAAAATTGGTTCAGCTCCTACTCCGGAGCCTACGTCCAACCGTTATCTTATTAAAAGTTTAGAAGCTACTCCGCTTAACTAGAACTATTACAATAAGACAACTCGCCAACCTACTCCGGTTGCAATGCTTCAAGCTACTCCGCTTAAAGACTTGACTCAAACTTAGAGCTACTCCGCTCTAAGAGTTTTTGTTGTTCTACCTTTGGTTTACAAGATCATGTCTCAAGGGTTCTCTTTTAAGAACATGGAGACTTCATTTAAGATCTAAACACAAGGTCCTTGAACATACTCATTAGGCATTAAGAGTGCTACTAGTGCTTAGGAGATAATGTCTTTGTTAAAATCTTTTTGAAGACTTTTAAAAACTTAAAACATTTGCAAAGTTACTTTGAAAATGAAGCACAAATCAGTTTTGCAAAAGTTTGAAATGAATGCACTAAAAAGTCTTGGCAATAAATGAACCCAATGGTCCATATTTATAGCCGAAATACAAAGGCTTTTTGAAGCCCTAAAGCATGTGCTTTGCTCACCTTTTACACAATGTGATTGTCTTTACTTGGTGGGTAAAAGGGTAAGTCAAATTGTCAAAGAGGGGAAAAGGACTGGTCTGATTTCACAAGGCTCTATGATACACTCACTTAGCTAAGGAAGCATTCAACTTTCCCTTATGGAAAAACTCACTTAGCTAAATAAGGAAATAAAGCAAGATTTTACTTTCACAAAGACCAAGTCTCCTTTGAATAAGATTTTCAACTTGATTTTCTGAACTTTGATTCAAATAATAATTTATTTAAACACAAGCTGATATTTTGAAAACAATTTCAAACATTTGAAATCCTCTTTGAAAATTATCTCCGTAACTAGCACTAGACACAGGTCATGCAACAGTCTGAGAACTGTTTCATGACTTTTGCACTTTTAATGACTTAGATGAGTATGATCAATTACCTTGCTTACAACACTCTTTCTAGACTCGACTTAGATTTCTTCTCTTGCATCTTGGGACTTCTTCTTGATTTGTCTTTGATCATTCATAGGCTTGATATCATTTGCTATTAAACACAACACTAGAAGAAGACATTAGAAGTGATTAAGAGTAACTTGGCATCATCAACAATAAGTGTTCTAACAGTCAATATCTAGTTTGAAATATACTCAGTTACTCAGTTAGGTTGTTGCATTGATTAATAAGTAGTAGTATTCAAACTATTCATCTGTTAATATCTTGATTAATTAATGTTGCATTGAGAGTAGTTGGGGCTCTTAGTGATATGAGACAGCTCAAAGCAACTCGAGCTAGGCTCGGTTAAAGTCTGGCCTGTGTGAGTTCAGCTCGGACTCGGCTTGAGAACTTAACGAGTCTAGCCGAGCTACTGTTAGCTCGGCTCGAAAAGCTTATGAGGGGCTCGAACTCGTACGTGTAGTTTGATAAGCAATTACTCATATTTTATAAAACTATTTTGTCATGATTATATATTTGTTTCATACATATAACAAATGCCTCATTAATTTTCCAATATTTGTATATAAAACTTTCAAACCTTATTATTGAAAATATCGAGAAAATGAAAATTCAATAAAAATTTATAGGTTCGAGTTTAGCTCGAGCTTGCGTTAAGGCTCGTAAGCTTGATATAATGAGTACAATTTTTTCAAACGGTAAGGTCGAGAATTAAATTAAAAAAGTGAATCCAACATAAATTACTTTTAAAAACGACAATCTGTAAAAAAAACAACGAATTGGAGGAAGAAAAATACAAGGTACCCGAAATTGGTTGACATTGTGTTCTTATTAGGTGAACTATAATAGGAATATTAATAATAGTTAAGTCTCAACCATAAGCTGACGGTTCATCCAATAAACTAAACCCTAAATAACATTGTTGTACTAACCAATCTTTACACAAATAAGGTTGCATGGGCATTCTGCAAGAAGACTGCAAAATACAGAGTTTAATATACCCGAAAAAAGGGTAAAGGGAGACTGCGATTTTAATGTTTAGTAAATTAGACTTAAAAATATTTGGGATCCCGATTTTAAAATCTTTTGAACTTGTGAATCAATGTTAACCCTAATTTATACTAGACCCGGTTGATAAATTGATTATGACTACCTACTTGATCACGATTTCACGAATCACGATGCCAATAATCGGACAAAGAGAGTACTTTATTAATTGAATACGGAAACTCAAACTGAATACTACGTGGAGCTTTGGAACGAAGATGTATACAATTGGCCAGGTAACAATGAAACCAACAAATCCAGAGGTGTAGATTAATATTCATATGATCGAAACCATCAACTTAACATATACAACTACTTGTACCAATCAAATCAAATAAATCCCAAGACGGAAATAAAATACAAAAGAATTAGCAAACCCTAAATTGCAAAGATTGTTCTAAAACGCCCAGTCGACTTCGTGTACAACTACAAGCTGACGGCGTGTAAGAAGGGGTTGACGGCGTATGTAAATAGGCGAATCCGGCAAGTATTGATCAGAAGAATAGCACGAGCAAAAACAAGAATCTGGCCGATATCGGAAGATTTTGCCAAAATGAGGTAGAATACCAAACTATTTCCCAAAATAGAACGAATTTGAAATCCGCCCTATTTTAAAATAGTTTAATTTTCCACCTCATTTTGGCAAAATCTTCGATATTGAGCAGAATAGAAGACGGGGAATTCAATTGCTTCTCTTTTTCTTTTTGTTGGTGGAAGTGTACGTTTTAAGAGGGTAAAGGAGAGGTTTCTATATATAGGAAACGGTTCACGGCTTTCCTTCCCTCTTTGGCGTCGGCCCCACGCTATCTACTGATTTTATGTGGGCTCATATACGAAGTACTCCGTATGTCGGATTGTCGGTTACTAACTTCAATTCCAAGTTTCCTACTACCATACAAACACTAAACAATGTGATGGGTATATCTGTAATCTCTCACCGTGTAATACCCCGTATTTTAGCCTCGGTCAACGACAGTCAAACCATCTTTTATGCAAGTATTTCAAATGGAAGGTTTATAATGTATTTTACATAAACTGTTATTATTTTATAAATCGTATTTTTATGATTTATTCGTATTTCATTATCGTTTTATATTGATGATTATTGTTGTTTAATTTTAAAGTTGTGGGTAAATAAAGCCATTCAATTTTTTGGACAAAGTGTAATGAAAAAAAAAAGTTTAAATAAAAATGAAAAAAGAAATATTTGTTTCTGAAACGAGTTATAAAATGAAACGGAGGAAATTCTAGTGTAATTACATAAAAAAATTATGGTACTAAATACAAGAAATTTTACAAATTTTGGCATTAAAATTCAATTTCCTAATCCATGATTCTAATTTCTATAGCATCGGTAATTGTCGAGTTCGTGTTAGAAAAAATGGAAAATAATATTATGGTAAGTAAGCTTTAAAATAATACAAGGCTATATCGGTCAGATTTGTATAAAATTCACCTGAATCTTTAACTTGATGTAATTTTAGAAGAAAAGTGATATTCTGAGTATAATTTATCAAAAACAATTTATATAAGGCCATAATTTTTAAAAGATGGTTTTTAAAAAACTGTTATTAACAATTTAAGTGTGTGTTTGACTTAACTTTTTAAAGTATTTTTGGACTTAAAAATATTTTTTGGCCAAACACATCATTTATTTAAAAGTTAAAAACTACTCAAATACCCTCGTTTTATCCATAAAAATAGGAGCAACAACTTAACGTTTCTAATTTTTAAAAACTACTTTAATTTGTTTATTTCAATGACTATAATCTACTTCCTTGACTTGAAACTAGAAAGTAATAACGGATTAAAAGTTAAAACTAGTCTCAAACTCCTAGTAAATGGATCAATCGGCACTGCACGGATTAGGCCTATTTTTAGTCGATTCATTGGATTACGATATTCGGCCATGATAAGTTCAGCTCAGTAAAAGCTCGTGTTCGAGTCGAGCTCATTTCATCAATATATTATTTCCACTTTCTCACTAAAAATGATTGTGTTGTTTGTAAGTTGTAACCGTGTGTTTACCGCTAAATTATAACTCGGTTAATTCAATTTTGTAATTAACATCGAGTACATTATTAAATTGTAATGGTCAATAATATCTAGTTTGAAATATATTCAGTTTGTTTTTTTTTTTTTTGCGGAAATATATTCAGTTTGTTTGTTGCATTGATTAATAAGTAGTATTCATCTGTTCATATCTTGATTAATTAATGTTGCATTGAGTTGCTTAAAGATACGGAGTAGGTGGCCTAGGGTTGTTAATGAGAGGATCGAGACAGTTCAAGAGCAACTTGAGCTTGGCTCGGTTAAAGTTTATCTGGTGTGAGTTCGGCTCGGGCTCGTCTTGAGAGCTTAACGAGTCAAGCCGAGCAACTGTTGGCTCGGCTCGAAGCTAATGAGCGAACTCGTATAATTAGATAAGCTATTACTCATATTTTATAAAACAATATTGTCATGATTATATATTTGTTTCTTACATATAACAAATGTCTCATTAATTTTCCAATATTTGTATATAAAACTTTCGAACCTTATTATTGAAAATACCGAGCGAATTTGGTTCGCGTTTGCGTTAAAACTCGCAAGCTTTATAACGTGTACAATTTTTTCAAACTCGGATAAGGTCGAGAATTAAATTAAAGAATAAAAAAGTGAATCCAACATAAATTACTTTTAAAAACGACAATCTGTAAAAAAAAACAACGAATTAAGGGATGAAAAATACAACGTACTCGAAATTGGATGACATTGTGTTCTTATTAGGTGAACTAAACCCTAAATAACATTGTTGTACTAACCAATCTTTACACGAATAAGGAAATTAGACTTAAAAATATTTGGCATTCTGATTCTTAAAATCTTTTGAACTTGCGAATCTATATTAACCCTAATTTATATTAGACCCGGTTGATTCTTAAAATCTTTACACTAAACCCTAAATAACATTGTTGTCCTTACCAATCTTCACACGAATAAAGATTGCATGGGGCTGTTATCTAATACAAGTAAATTAGACTTAAAAATATTTGGCACCCCGATTCTTAAAACCTTCTGAATTTGCGAACCGATGTTAACCCTAATTTATATTAGACCCGGTTGATTATGGCTACCTACTCGATCACGATTTCACGATACCAATGATCGGGACAAAGAGACTACTTTTATTAATTGAATCGGAAACTCAAATTAAAAACGGGGAGCTTTGGAACGAATGAAGATGTATACAATTGGCCGCCAGTTAACAATGAAACCAACAAATTCAGAGGTGTAGATTAATATTCATATGAAATCATCAACTTAACATATACAACTACTTGTACCAATCAAATTAAATAAATCCCGAGACGGAAATACAATACAAAAGAATTAGCAAACCCTAAATTACAAAGATTGTTCTAAAACGTCTAGTCGACAGCGTGGTATACGTTGGCGAAGACACCGTGTAAATAGGCGGATCCGGTGAGTATTGATCAAAAGAATAGCGCGAACAAAAACAAGAATCTGGCCAATATCGGAAGATTTTGCCAAAATGAGGTAGAATACCAAACTATTTTCCAAAATAGAACGAGTTTGAAATCCGCCCTATTTTGACAAATAGTTAAATTTTCCACCTCATTTTGGCAAAATCTTCGATACTGAGCAGAATAGAAGACGGGGAATTCGATTGTGTAGAACAAAGTTTCTTTTTTTTTTTTGGGTGGAAGTGTACGTTTTAAGAGGGTAAAGGCCGGAGAGGTTTCTATATATAGGAAACGGTTCACGGCTTTCCTTCCGTCTTTGGCGTCGGCCCCACGCTATCTACTGATTTTATGTGGGCTCATATACGAAATACTCTCTATGTCGGATTGTCGGTTACTAACTTCAATTCCAAGTTTCCTAGTACCATACAAACGCTAAACAATGTGATGGGTATGGGTTAAATATTACCAATGCTTAAGAAGGTTATTATTAAGTGGTGGTAATAAAGACAAAAATTGTCATTTTCTAAACAATGGCTGATTTAGTATATATTTGACTTGTCTTACGTTGACGACGGATATTGGTGGTTTGAAATAATAATTTGTGAAATATTACAAATCGGCTTGCAACGGGTTAAATATTACTAATATAGATAAATGAACAAAATAGATTTTATTGTTGTATTTAGCTTATTTATCTATCTGTATATTATTTAATCCGAGCTGCAAGTATACATCAAATATATATGTTCGTCGTGAATTAAAATTGTGCATCTAAAAAAACATGTTCGCTCATTGTATGTATAACAACTCTCCGGTAGGATCGTCTATTCCATAGGATTGGCCTAATAATAAAGGAATAACCCAAACTCAATATTTATATTAATTTTTTGTTTATATTTTAGTTTTTTTATAACCCGACATCTTAAGATAATTACGGACATAATAAAATGTCTAAGTTATGAAATTATTATATTATGTTATGTAAAATAAATACAATTATATTAACTATTTTAATTGGATGTTGGGTTATTCGGTTGGTCTTATTGATAAATTGGTTCTATAAAACAATTTGCGTTGTACATATTATTAGAAATCATTATTTTTTTATTATAATTTTTTGTGGTTTTTATAATTTTCACTTGTAAGTTGTGATTGTATATGAGTCTTAAATTTTGTACCATGATAAAAAAAGAAGAAGAGTAAATTAACAATTACACCCACCCATAATCCACTATTTTAAACTTACTCCCACCTCAATTTTTTTTAATAAATTAAACCCAAAATATTTGCTCCGTTTAAAAATTGCACTCAAACCCGTTTTCAGGCAAAAAAACCCACATAAAATGACTATTTTACCCCCACGATAATAACACAATTAATTGTGTTTCTTCATTCACTTATTTCACATTTTCCCCCAAAAATCTCACCCAAAAATTCCCCCAAATTTCCTATCGTAATTCTCTCATCTTAATCGACATTCAAAATCAAATTTAACTTTTAAAATCTCCCCTAAATTTGAGCCTTGTTGAATTAATTCTAACTTGAAACAATTTTAGATTGATGAAAGTAACTTTTCACTCATCTTGCTTTACCATAATTCACTACAACAGATACGTCAGATTGCGACTGAAATTAGCGACCACAAGCGGTCTCCCTTCTAATTTTAGCGACCAATTTCAGTCGCACGCCCTTAGTCGCAGGCTGTAGTCGCTTTTAGCGACCGATATTGGTCGCCAATTTTAGCGACCGATGAAAAAAAGGCGGGCGACCGATAGTGGTCGCCAAATTAGCGACCGACTGCGGTAGCTAAATTAGCGACCGATTTCAGTCGCTAATTTGGCGACCGTTTTCAGTCGCTAAATTTGCGACCGATTTCAGTCGCTAATTTAGCTACTGACATCGGTCGCTAAGTGGTCGCCAATGAAAAAAAAGTTACAGGGGTTTAGCGACCGACAGTGGTCGCTAATTTTACATGTTCGGTCGCTAATTTTACATGTATTTGCCCATAAAATTCGGTTTTGTCCTAGCCAAATCCGTAGCTACTACTGTAAAACCTGCAAGCAAACCAAAGAAGAGCAGCGCACAACCCAATTGATGCCAAATCTGATCGCTTAAATAAATAAAAGTGATTTGGATTACAAAGTACGAAATTCAAGCACTAAACTTAAAATTATCCAACACTAAACTTAAAATTATCCAACACTAAACATAAGAGTCACTACTACAGAAAGCCTTAAGGACATCGGACTTTTATGGACAAGGACATCGGATTAGCAACCGATGTAGAGTTCACTGATGTCCATTATGGGTGTTAAGGACATCGGGTACAACCGATGTCCATTTGGTAATGCACATCGGATGTTTCGAAAGTCTGATGTCCATCATCCTTATGCACATCAGACTTTAGCTAACATCTGATGTCCATATGTTATTGCACATCGGATGTTTAATAAATCTGATGTCCTTCATTCTTATGCATATCATTCTGTAGCTCACATCTGATGTCCTTCATATGTATGCACATCGGAGGTGTAATATGTCTGATGTCCTTAATATGTATGCACATCGGATGTTTCAAAAGTCTGATGTCCTTCATATGTATGCACATCATTTGTTTGCTATAATCTGATGTCCTTGATGTTGTCTTTTTTTTTTAAAAAAAAGCTGATATTGATGGTAATTTGTACCACCAGTATACATTATTCAGATGCCAGCCAGACTGCCATACCATCAACCAAACAAACACAAATTCAAAGCGAAGCACGACAAAGTCGTTCGTCTTTCATTAAACATGGACAAAGCAAATCACGACAAAGGTCGGTCGTCTTTCATATACATTATCCAAAATCATCAACTAACCAAATATATAGGGTTATCTGTCATTTTAGACGACATCCAAAATAGTCTAGAGATCACAAGTTTAACAACTAACCAAACATCGGCTTAGTTTGCAAAATCAAAGTACGTACTACGTTACTAGCTAGAAAGACTATGCATTTAGAAAATAGTCCGCCCACAAGTCCCTGACCTCGTCGATTTCTTCTTGGGAATATGGCAGTCGGTGTTTGAAAACCTGCAAATCATGCACAAAATTGCATCACCAAACTCGGACACCTATTAACTATCCTTATATTTTGAGGAAAACAACAGGAAAACAGAGTAACATATGAATTATATGGAAGGTATACCAGTGGAAACTATGAGAGCCTGAGCAGTGGGGTTGAGGTTTGCTTATGCCCATGAAAGCCTTCTTGCCATTGCTATCTGCAGGTCCATCAAAACATGTTAATATACGAGATAACAACCGGCCTTTACTTTTAGTACAAAACTACAAACCCAACCGGCCTTTACTGTCATGATTGTCTTGGCTCTAGAATAAAATCTCGCATTCCCTCCAAGAGCAATCCCAGATGCAATTCTATTATGCTTAAGAGATATGTCAACGTAAGGTCTGGTATAACAGACCAGCAGCAGTTCAGTAATGTAAGAGAGACGTGCAGGAAGGCAATAACAGTTCTAGTAGTGATTGAGTACGAACACCTCAACCACGAAACTTAAGATAACTGAGAAGGGAAACATATGATAAAACGAAATGATTCTCCAATTTCAACAAATTTTCAAGAAACCCCTCTCTGAGACTGCGAGTATCTAATTTAATAAATTGAATTGGTAAGAACACCGAAACCACAAAAAAACATGAGAACATCAAAAGGAACATATGTGTTTGGTTGTCAATAAACAGATCTGTCTAGCACTTGAGCTTCTCCAATCTCCATTGGTATCCCTCCATTAATATTATACCTTAATAAAAATATAATAAAAAATGATGTGTTTCCACATCGGTGACATAATGTCAGTGTACTTCGACAGAAAAAGCTCTGTGAAAATCCATGTAGATGTGCATGTGCTTCTTAGAAATGTATCCTTCTACATATGCTTTTTGAATCTATTTCCAAGAGGGAAAGAAATGTCCCCATAATCTTGAGCAAAAACCATGTTTGTGAAACTTCAGTTTAATGCTTATGATCTTAAATGGTATGGAGTATATACTCCGTCAGTAACAACAAAACAAGTCCACCAATCTCAATCGAAGGTGCTCTACATTTGGTATCCTATCATTGAAAAAGTTTGAATACTGCCATGCTGGTACAAGAATGAAAACTTGAAAACAAAGCTTACCAGCCCAAATAACAAAGCCTCCAGCATTTTCGATTCTTTGACGTTCATCAGATCTATCTGGCTTATGGTCCACTGACAAAGGAACAGCTGCAGTAAAACACAATGAAAATCAGTAAACTTGTAAAAGAAAGAGCGACCATGCTTTATCTCGGTCACTAATCAAGTAATCAACTTACCAGATCCATCTTTGCTGGCAACTACTCTGGAATCACCTACATTGGCAACAAGCAAGCGACCACCAACCAATAAGGCAGTTGATGCAGTTGACCCTGCTCCTCTTTGCTGGTCTTTCTCTCGCTAAGATAATTTACATCTGTCTGTTTAAATGTTTCCACTGAAACAAAGGGGAACAGTAAAAAAAGAAACCAGTACACATTAAAATAAAGCATCATAGGTAAATAGACTGCACACACTTATAGACAAATATATTATAGTAGACATTAGCTATTCGTACCTATAGCCGTGTTTGTGTCTCTTATAAAGTCTGGATGGCTGCACAAATTATCAAATAGATTGTTCTTAAGATATTCAGCAGTTCTGGAACCCCCGTGACCTGTTGTAGAGCAACACATAGAAAGACAACGGTGCATTAACAATATGACATTTTACGCTATAATATGTGAGAAAGCAATGCCCAACATACCATCAAAAACACCAAAAAATGCAACCATCTGACCATCAACCACTGATATTTTGGTCTCAAAATAATCTTCCATTGAAGCTCTTTTGCCTTTGAAAGTAGAATATCCGTAACTGAACTTCATACGCTGTTTCCCAGTGAGAAAGCTATTTACACCACAAGAAAAAAAAGAAAAAAAAAAGAAAAAAGAGCATTAGAGTCGGTTTCAGTGTGCCTTGCATCACTAAACTGCTTCAATTGTTTGGTTTGTCAGCTAGCTTGCTCAGATAATGGCAAATGCTTCCCTTCGAATAAACAGAATAAATTACCCGCTAAGGATCACGAGCTGATGAAAGGTGATCTGCAATCTGGACAGCAGGCTCAGTTCCAGGTTCAGCCGTTGTACCAAGGATAGAAGTTTAGTTCAAGGTGTTTTTATAATATATGAGTAACTGTTTTTGCATTGACATTTGACAGTATATTATAGCCCTCTTGCATTGACATTTGACAGTTGCTACATTTTCAGAATAGCTGGAAATACTAGACATAAACGCACAATTAATAACTACAAACCAGCAAATCAAGCTGGTAAACTAACAGAAAATGATGTTGGACACGGAGGACTAGGAACATCAGCGACTCCCTCAAGCATCTGAGTAACCCTCTTCATAGTCGGTCGTAGATCCGAGTTTTCTTGAATGCACCAAAGCGCAATTTTCACAAGCCTCTCTACTTTTGACCCAATCAAGCACAGACAATGCAAATTGAATACGAATGCAAATTGAATACGAATTAGGAATTCAATCAACCACAGACAATGGAGCATCGATAATGGGTTTTGTGGGAAACGATGGATGGGTTTTGCAAATGAGATGAGCAGATATATTTCGTTAATTGAAGCTGAAAATCGGCCTAATACCATAACCCCAAATCAAAATAAATCGAAACCCCTAATTTCGTTAATTGAAGCTGAATTAAACAAATTAAATACGAAAAAGAAGGATGAATACTTACTTCAAGGCGGAGAATCCACAATAATGCAAATAGAACAAGCAGAATAACGAATATTTGACAGAAACTCGAATTTATTGCAAACCCTAATACGTAAGTCACTCAAAAACTGAATTTTTGGGATGAAAGTTACAGGGTTTTTGTTTAATTTACATAATTAAGTGAAGAAAAATGTGTTTATAAGGTGATTTGCAAGTTTAAATGGTGAAAGTTTGAAGGAGAAGTGAAAATGTCGAAAAAATTGGGAAAGGAAAGAATGAAAGAGTGAAAGACGAAAGCAGCCATAGACATGGGTAAATATATTTTTATTATTTCGAAACAATAATTAACATCGGCCTAGGTAAATAAATGTTGTCCTTTACCAATCAATGTACATGGGTTGTTATTTAGTCTGATGTGCATTAAAATCAATACTTATGGACATGGGTTAGAAATAGAAACCGATGTCCTTTATTTTATAAGGACATCAGATTTTTGTAATCAACTGATGTGCAAATTAATTACATCAGATTTTTCCAAAATATGATGTCCATTAACCGATGTCCTTAAGGGGTTCTGTAGTAGTGAGTCACTAAAAACAAGAGTCACAAGCTACGACACTGGAAAAGATGCTCCCGCCCCACTGCCACCTCCATAATCGGGATCTCTTGGATCCCGATCCTGTGGACGCCAACCGCTGTTACAATTAGCAAAGTAGGAAGACATCCTTTCCATCTCTTCTTTCATTCTCCTCACCTCTTCATCTCGTTCGGCGTCCCTTCTATCCTTCTCAGCTAGTTGCATCTGAAGGTGACTGACCAAACCAGGAACATAGGGTTGATGCTGGGACGAGGACCCTCTTCTTGCCGGCGGTTCATAAAAGAGCTCTTTAGCTGAACCGGCCCCATAGACTCCTCCTTTATGAAAACCGTCTACCAATTCATACCATAGCTGATTGTCGGAGATGTCAGGGTTCGCCTTCTTTCGTTTAAGAAATGTTTCCTACAAAAAAAATGAAACATTATTAATAATATATACAATAACACTTACATATAAATAAATCATTGATTATAAATCATTTTTTAAATGCTTTATACAATAACACTTACATATAATTCGCGATCTCTTGCATTTATGAAGACGAACCCTTTCCTTCCCTTTTTGGCATGTGTCTCAAGGAAGAGATCTACAACCGATTGTAGCTGGCCCTTATTTTTCCTTGCCTATAAAAAAAATAATAAATTCATGAAGTGTTAGTCAGTTAATTAAAATTTAAAGCTAAATATATACTTCAAGATAAAAGTGATAAATTAAATCACAAGAGTAAATACTTACAGTTATCGTCACGCGATCATGGAATGACTGAGACCCACCATAATGAGTAGCGCCAACCTCCGCTTCGGGATCCTCTCCACCCCTCTTGTTCGCCTTGTTCCGCGCCGACTTTTGCTTGAACTCAGGACTTTCTCTGTACTTAGTGAATTCTTCATATGACTGACCTACAATCCAATAAAATAGAAACGATTACTATAAATTTAAAAAATGTTAAAACTTTTTATTTTAATACGATTATTAATAAATTAATACCTTTCATGAACGTTGGCGGAGTCTTTCTCTTCGAGACCTTATACATAATGTCCTTTAGCCTCCTTTGACCAACATCATTGAATCGATCCCAAGCCAGTCGATCAAGCGCACTTGGCCAATAGAAGACACGCTACCAAAAAAAGAAGGGTTATTAGAGAAACAAATCAACCATGAATTTATAAAAAATAAATAATTAAAGTAAAGACTTATATACGTACCCGAAAGGCGTTGTACCACATCTCCTTGTCCTCGTCACTAGCATTCGTCCAACAAGTGACGCCGTGAACCATGTTCTCTTGAATGCTATTGGTGACGCCACGAACCGTTGTTTGATGTTTAAACCTGAAACCAAACATGAATGTTAATTAATAAGACTAGTTTGAATAAAATTAATAAATAAATAAACAACTAGTGAATAAAAAATTACCAAAGACCCGTCGGATCAAGGATGATCCTGCCGTCAGTATGGCGGGGTACACGGACCTCCTCCTCCTCACTGTCAGTCGACACACGGACCTCCTCCTCCCCCTGTGATCGGGCCGAGCTACTGTCCCCGCCACTACCACTAAAACCGCCCCGTTGCCTGCCTCCTCCACGAGCCATGTGAACCTATAATTGCAGGAAAAATGTTAACATACATATATATAACATAATAAATAATGTTGGTAAAAAACAGGACCTAAATAAATATATAGGATGAAAACCTCATACTACTTTTACTCATCATCATCATCATCATCGTCATCCTCTTCTTCTTCTACCTCCTCCTCCTCGTCATCATCCTCTTCCTCCTCTTCTAACTCTTCATCATTATTATCTTGTAACTGATCTTGCCCCTCCATTTCATCATCTTCTAGCTCCTCTCCCGATTCTATCTCATTTCCATAAATGACTTCTTGATCTATTGGGGACAGAATGGACTCTGATACAACTTCTTCTTGGAAAAAGGATGTGTCGACTTCTGATCGCGCCTTTGTTTTAATTACCGCACACCAATTCTTTTGTTGTCTATCTTTACTTGTGCTAGGTGACGATGCATAATAAATTTGCTGAGCTTGTTGTGCAAGTATAAATGGATCATATTTAGAATAGGTTCGAGTGTGATTCACTTCTACAAGCTTGTAGCGATCATGGACTCTCGTTCCAGCTACAGAATTATCTCTCCATTGAATCTTGAATAAGACAACTTTGTAACCCCGTTCACGCCCATTATAGCACAACTCAAAGATATCCTCTAATATCCCATAATAGTCGTTGCCATCAAGAGAAGAAATAGTAACGCCATAGTTGCATTTAGCCTTACTTTTCCCGCAATCGAATGTGTGAAACTTAAACCCATTAACTAAATAATGCTTCCACGTGACAACCTTTCGAGAAGGACCCAAAGCCAAGCATCTAACCACATCATCTTGGATATTTAGCTTAACTACATGCTTTCGAAACCAACCTGGAAACTGATCCTCGTGTTTACTCCAAACATCCTCTCTTTTAACATTAGGGTGATCAGTCATGAAATCTTTCACAAATTTTGCTTCATATGGCTCCAAAACCTCACAATTAGATAGGACATAAAGGTGAGCACGATTATACTCCTTGTCATCCAGAAATCTTGTTCCCCCAGCAGAAGAACACCCTTCATCATCTTGCACATGAAAACACTTGGGTATACTTGTATCTAACTCATCCGCTTCTTCAATGTTCAAGTCTTTTGCTTTGGTGTCAATATGTTTTTCAAAGTAAAAAGAGCAAAAATTGGCAATTTCTTCCGTTAGATATGCATTGCAAATAGAACCTTCCACACGAGCTTTATTACCAATTTTCTTTTTCACATGATTAAGAAACCTTTCGAAAGGATACATCCACCTATACTGAACGGGTCCACCAACACTTTAGCTTCATATGGCAAATGAATGGGTAGATGCTCCATCGAATTGAAAAAAGAAGGCGGAAATATCATCTCAAGTTTACACAAAATTTCTGGAATTTGGTCTTCCAAACGAATCATGTCATCAACTGATATCGTGGAAGAACACAAGTCTCTGAAAAATTGACTAATTTCTGTAACTGCATTCCAAACGGTGGTCGGGAGTAAATTTTTCAAAGCCACTGGTAACAAGCGCTCCATGAAAACATGACAGTCATGACTTTTCAACCCTCTTAACTTCAATTCTTTTAAATCAACACAACGGCTGAAATCTGAGGCATAGCCATCGGGAAACTTCAAGTCTTTTACCCAATCGCACAATACCTTTCTTTGAGCTTTGTCAAGGGTAAATGGTGCTTTTGGCATTGACCCATCCCTACGAATGTGAAGTTTAGGACGATCACAAAATTTTTTCAATTCTATTCTTGAGCCAATATTGTCACGTGTCTTTCCTTTAACATCCATAATCGTATGAATAAGTAGCTCAAAGAAATTCTTCTCTATGTGCATCACATCCAAATTGTGTCTGATCAACTTTGTTTTCCAATAGGGTAGGTCCCAAAAAATACTTCTTTTAAACCAACCACTCTTTTTCTTTTTTAGCTCTCTAAATTCTTCTTCAGTCCCATCGTTGGTAGATGGCAATTCACGTATAGCCTCCCAAACTGCATCACCTGGGAGTCTATCCGGAGCATCCTCAAGCACCTCCTTTCCTTTTAAGAAGACTTTTTTGTTCTTGCTATGGACATGCCCATCCGGTAAGAAGCATCTATGGCAATCAAACCAACTAATCTTTTTAGAATTAGGGAGGTAAAATGCTTTGCTATTATCCATGCAATAAGGGCATGCCATTCTCCCCGCTGTTGCCCAGCCTGATAGCATACCGTACGCAGGGAAATCACTTACAGTCCACAGCAATGAAGCTCTTAGTTGGAAGTTTTGCTTCTTGGACACATCAAATGTTTCGATACTGACTTCCCACAGATACTTCAGTTCTTCCACCAACGGTTGTAAATAGACATCCAAGTTATTTTTTGGGTTGTGAGGACCGGGAATAAGTAGTGAGAGGAAAATAAATTGTCTTTTGGAACATAGCCAAGGAGGTAAGTTGTACGGTGTAAGCATTACAGGCCAACACGAGTACGGTCTACCAAATTGACCAAAAAGGTCAAACCCATCCGTACACAAGCCAAGTCTCATATTGCGAGGTTCCTCGGCAAAATCAGGATACAAACTATCAAAACGCTTCCACTCCTCTCCGTCACTCGGGTGACACATCTTTCCTGGTGTACGGGGGTTTTCTTTGTGCCATCTCATTTGGTTGACAATATTTTTCGTGGCATATAACCTTTGAAGTCTTGGAGCTAGGGGAAGATAAATTAATGGGTGTAATGATATTGGTTTCTTTGTTTTTCCACTCTTCTTACCCTTTTTTCCCTTCAAGATAATATTTCCCTCACTTGTCTCATATCTATCCCTTTGACATTTCTTACATTTGGTTAGCAACGCATCATCTTTCCAAAAAAGCATACATCCTCCAGGACATGCGTCAATCTTTTCACGTGGAAGCTGAAGACCTTTGACCACTTTTTTGGTATTGTAAAAATTACGGGTCATAATGTTATTATCGGGTATAACATCTTCAATTAAAGTAGCAATACTGTCAACCGCTTTAAACGGCATATTGAACTCACATTTTAACGTTACTATCCTCGATGCAACTTGCAACAATGACATTCTACTCCCCTCATATAAAGTTTTCTCGGAGTCCCTTAGCATATCAAAAAAGGCTTTGGCTTTTGGGTTTGGATCTTCTTCCTCGGTTATAGGTACACGATCGGGATTAGTGAAAACATTCGACTCAAAGGCATCAAGTACCATTTCTCTATATGGGTTCTCGGGTTCAGAAGAGTGTTCGGGATCAGAAGAGTATTTTTCCCCATGTGATATCCAGTTGTAATAGTTTGGAAAAAACCCATTCGTAATAAGATGTTCTTCTACTTCTACCTCAGGTAAATATTTTAAGTTTTTACATTTAGTACAAGGACACCTAAGTTTGCGTTGTTCGAAATCATATGATTCTGAACATCTAGCAAATTCAATAAACCCACGAACTCCCTTTACAAATCTAGCATTGGGACGTTTCTTCTTATCTACTCTTTCTTCGTACATCCAGCTACGTTCAAATCTCTTCATTTTAATCTAGATAATATATAATAATTAAACCAAACACACAACAATAATTTCAATTCAATAAGAATTCAACAAATAATAAGTTCAAGCTAAGAATTCAATCAAGTCAATATATGTACTTAAAGATTTCAATTGGGTCCTTATCACTCCAACCTAAACCCATCAATGTATATTTCAAGTCACTAGCAAATACATAATTGTGAATTTATTAGTGGGGAAAAAAAATTTGGCAGCAATTCCCTTAAGTTCTTCAAATACACAATGTGAAATAAATTTGTATTTATTTCACATATGTATTCGAAGAACATAAAGAAATTGTTACCAAACTCTTTCCCCACTAATAAATTCACAAGTATGTATTTACTACCTAAGTGACTTGAAATATACAAAGACAGTCCCAAAATGGGGACTATTCATGAATTTCTCCTAACGAGTAATTCATGAACGGGTACTAGGTCAATAGTAATTCAATTCTTGCACGGAAAATATTCACAATAACTTACAATAACATACAAACATAATAATTAACATCACAAAATCATCCTAGAAATCTAATTACTAACTATACTCATCATCCAATTTTCCCCAATTTCTAACCCTAATCACAATAACACCCAATTTTTTTCCAATTAACTAACTAAAAACATCTTAATAATCTAATTACTAACTAAAATCATCATCCAATTTTCCCCAATTTCTAACCCAAATCACAATAACACCCAATTTTTTTTCAATTCACTAACTAAAAACATCCTAAAAACATCCTAATAATCTAATTACTAACTAAAATCATAATCCAATTTTCCCCAATTTCTAACCCTAATCACAATAACACCCAATTTTTTTTTCAATTCACTAACTAAAAACATCCTAAAAACATCCTAATAATCTAATTACTAACTAAAATCATAATCCAATTTTCCCCAATTTCTAACCCTAATCACAATAACACTCCATTTTTTTTCAATTAACTAACTCAAAACATCCTAAAAAGCATCCTAATAATCTAATTACTAACTAAAAGCATCCTAATAATCTAATTATTAACTAAAAGCATCCTAATAATCTAATTACTAACTAAAAGCATCCTAATAATCTAATTACTTGTTTGAATTACAATAATACTATAAAGAGATTTAATACATAATTAAAGTTAGTAAATCGACACAAACCTGAAAAAGGAGTAAAATGTAGGTGAACGGCGGTGGTGGGTGGTCCGGTGGCGT
The DNA here is from genome assembly GCA_029255685.2 of Silene conica. Classification (NCBI taxonomy): domain Eukaryota; kingdom Viridiplantae; phylum Streptophyta; class Magnoliopsida; order Caryophyllales; family Caryophyllaceae; genus Silene; species Silene conica. The sequence goes on along the minus strand of CM055315.2, from coordinate 84,169,908 downwards.
TGCGGTGGTCCGGTATAAGGACTATTGGTCGACGGGTTTGGGGGGTTTTGAGGTTTTTCCTTTTTAAAACGTACGCAATAATGGGAATGACGGGTTGAAGAGGCAAAAAAAAAATATAACAGGGGGTTAGCGACCGAATTCGGTCGCTAAATTCGGTCGCTAAATTTAGCGACTGAATTCGGTCGCTAAATTTAGCGACTGTAGCTAAACTCGGTCGCTAAATTTAGCGACTGAATTCGGTCGCCAAATTCGGTCGCTAAACTGGCGCAATGGTACTTTTTGGATTCCCGCGGATTTTTTCGGATAAGATTGGGATAGGCTTTTGGTCGCTAAATTTAGCGACCGACGTCGGTCGCCCGCTTTTTTTTATTCGGTCGCTAATTTGCGACTACCATTGCGGTGACAGGTTTGGTCGCTATCTGGGGTAATTCTTGTAGTGATTTATTTGTTCATAGCCCTATGAGAGTTGTAAACCATTTTTTTTGGGTTTATTTTGACAATTTTATGGGTTCGAAACCTTAATTTCTGTGTTTGAAACCCCTAAATCTGGGTTCAAATCCCTAATTTATTGATGTATAACCCTAATTTATGTGTTTGAAACCCCCAAATTTGGGTTCAAAACCCCCAAATCTTGGTTCAAAATCCCGAAGTCACAACTAAAAGTCTGATTTCTGGGTTTGATTGTGGTGAATAAAGGATTGTTAACCCTAATTTTCAGGTGTGAATTTTTGGGTATTTGAATTTCTGAGTTTTCAATTTATGTGTTGCGGAATTCTGATAAATGAATGAATAATTTCTGGGTTTGAATTTGTAACACGGTACCCCAAGAGTATGAGAGGAAAGTTGTCCCACATCGGTAGAATGTGAGGCTTGTGATATGTTTATAATAGCTTCCACCCACCACTTAGTAACAAGGCCTTATGCTTTTGGGCTTAAGTGAGGACAAATAATGGGCCCAAAAGTGTGCACCCATCTTATTGGGTTTGTGTTACGACGGTGGCGGGTCGGGTTGTTACAAATGGTATTAGAGCGGCCCTGCGACCGTGTGGTGAGCCTGTGGTCAGGAGTACCCGGGTCACCCACCTAGCGGGGGAGGATTCTGGGTTTGGCTGCAGTCAAGTTTGGCGCACAACGAGGACGTTGTGTTCTTTAAGTGGAGGAGTTTGTAACACCCCAAGAGTATAAGAGGAAAGTTGTCCCACATCGGTAGAATGTGAGGCTTGTGATATGTTTATAATAGCTTCCACCCACCACTTAGTAACAAGGCCTTGTGCTTTTGGGCTTAAGCGAGGACAAATAATGGGCCCAAAAGTGTGCACCCATCTTATTGGGTTTGTGTTACGACGGTGACGGGTCGGGTTGTTACAATCTTGGTTCAAAATCCCGAAGTCACAATTAAAAATCTGATTTCTGAGTTTGATTGTGGTGAATAAAGGATTGTTAACCCTAATTTCCGGGTGTGAATTTTTGGGTATTTGAATTTTTGGGTTTTCAATTTATGTGTTGCGGAATTCTGATAAATGAATGAATAATTTCTGGGTTTGAATTTTTGTTAACCTAAAAATGAATGAATGAATGATTTCTGGGTTTGAATTTTTGTTAACCCTAACTTTGAACTTCTAGTTTTTCCTAGCCCAAATAAAAACTTCTAGGTTTTATGCATGAATATATGTTGCGGAATTTCTAATAAATAAATGAATGATTAATAGGTTTATTTGATAGATGAACAAAAAGTTTTTCGATCTTTTTTTAATGTTATCCGAATTTTCTAGAGTTTATTTTGTTTCGTTTATGTATGTTTTAATGAACAAAAAGTTTGGATCTTTTTAATTTTCTACTTGATTGTTTTGATTTTATGTGGTGTTAATCACTTGGGTTGAACTTCATTGTCGAATTTCTGGGTGTGGCGAGGTTTTAGGGTTTATGTTGTTTCGTTTATGTAGTATATATTAAGGATGAAAAAAATGATGAATGAAGGAGGAAGAAGATGAAGATTGAAGGGTGGAGAAGATGAAGGAAGAGATTAAAAAAGAAAAGGGAAGGGTAAAATAGTCCTAGAAAATTTAATTTGACGGAAAATCTTCAAAATTGACGGAAATTAGGTCGGAAAATGGTTTTAGGTGCAATTGTAATTTGAGCAATTAATTTGGGTGTAATTTATTAAAAAAAATGAGGTGGGAGTAAGTTTAAAAAAGTGGATTTGAGGTGGGTGTAATTGATAATTTACTCTAAAAAAAATGTACTAATTTAATCTTTAACTTCAATGTAAAATAATATAATAGTAACAATAGAGCTTGCTTTGATGATCTTCATGATACTACCTTCACAATATAAAAATACTAGTTTTAATCCGTGCAAAAAAGCACGAGATTGAATATATAACAATTTTTGTGTATGAATTATGATATATAGTAAAAGTTCACATAATTGTAATTTTTAACATAAATAAATTTCAACGTACACAGTACCTTTATTATCTAATAAAGTTACAAATACTATCAAAAAAATTACGTAATTTTCATAAATATGTATAATAAAATTAGAAATATTATTGATATAGTCGGTTCTGTTAAAATATTTTTATAATGAATTATTTTTTTTTTCGTGTTTTTGAGTTTAGATTATCTATTTGAATTGCTTAAATTTTGTATTTTTTTACAAAATTTCGGTGACGTTTTATAAATTCACTGATACAAATTTTAACTATATATTCATGCGAGTAATTTAGTTTATTATTTTTAAAAACAATTATGACTTTGTATTTGTTCTATAGCATTTTGAATTTAATTATCACTATTGTAGTTAGATTACTGTTTTTAGATTATTATTTTTCACTTGATAATATCATTATATTTAATTTACTATATCGAAATGCATATTAACATATTACACAATTACACGATTAATTATTGCTCTAATTTTTGATTTTAGAAAATTAATCTTTGCTAATTAAACAATTACATGTAATTTGTTGAAATATTGTCTATATTAAATTGACTAATTATGAATTAAAACTTACTTTCTCTTTATCCTTCTCATCAGAAATTCTAAACTGCTACTTGCTAATTTTCAGAAGTATAGTAAATCATGGATGATGTCATTTAAATCATGGATATAATGTCACTATTAAATCATTTAAGTAATAACCTGGCTTCACCAGAATTGAATAAATATTTTTTTATTAATAGAATAAAGATATAACCATATGAAACCTTTGATCTCATCAAAATAAATAAATATCCAACTCGTTCCAAAATACCATTCACGTAAGAAGGAAACTGTTAGAATTATAAAGAGAGAATTATTATTGATTGAGTTTTTGTGGTGTCATACATCGATATGTGACGATCTATTTATAATAGATCGTTAAACCCTAGCTATAATGAAACCCTAATGATAGATGGGCTTAACATATAAGCCTAATATCCTAATACCCTCCCGCAATCGTAAAGGTAGTACGTAGTACGAACTTTACGATTGGAGAATTACAAGAAAAACATCATTAATAAAAAAAATAGTCTTCATCTCGCTCTTCTTGAAACTTCTCATCTTCAAAAGGTGGTAAGGGGTGCGTATAGGACTCGCCAGACAATTTTTCATGCGTAACACGCCATTCAATTTTCGTGCGTATTGGACTCGCCAGACAATTTTCAGTGCGTAACTCGCCAGTTTTTTCAGTGCGTATTGGTCTCGCCAGACAATTTTCTTGCGTAACTCGCCAGTAAATTTTGGATGCCACCTTGATTAAACGAAAAAGCTTTCATTTTTCGAAATATAGACTAATTTTTCTTTCTAAATTTAAAGACATTTTATTTGTGATAAAAAAATATAGAAAAGAAAAGAATCGAAAAAAAAAAATAGTCAAAACATTGCCATATCATCATCATAATTCATAACCATTAAATAAATGGCAGACCATTAAAATCATACGGAGTATTCAACTACACAAATTTTTTTTTCTCTCGCAGGAATTAATTAATTTTGTAAGGTGTTTTTTTTTTTTTTTTCCGACGAACTCTCACCGGTGGGTGTAAATTTCCGGTCACTAAATTTCCGGTCACCCACCGGTAAGAAGATTGCGGAAGCGGTTTTAGAGACCTCAAGAAAGAGGCTCTGATACCATGTTAAGAAACCAACTCAACCAAAAGCTTAAGCCGATGGTTGGAGTTTCTTGATTCGTTTTATATTTTAACACTCCCCTCACACAAAGGCCCTTTTTTCTTTTTTTGGGCTTGAAGTGCGGGTGAAGGCCCTTTTTTTCTTTTTTGGGCTTGAAGTGTGGGTGCAGGCGGGATTCCCCCGCCTGTTCTGATTATCCAAATTAGAATGGAGGAGGGTGGGATTCGAACCCGTGACCTTTGATCACATGGCTCTGATACCATGTCAGAAATTATGATTGAATTTCATAAGGAATAATTGTATTGTGATTAATTAGTTGTCTTACATTGAGATATGGCTTGGTATTTATAATACCAAGCAACTTAGAGAAACCCTAATGCAGAGACCTAGTCACTAGTAGAAAAATGTTTATTTGCGGCTACTTATTTGAGGCGTTTTTAGCAAGCAGCCGCAAATAGAAGTTCAATTTTTTTTTTTTTAAATAAATACTTATGTATTTGAGGCGTTTTGTAATAAAACGCAGCAAATGACAGGTGAATATTTTAAAAACCAAAACCCCAGGCCACTCTCAACCCATCTCTATCCCCTTCGTCGCTCCCCACTCTCAACTCCTTATACCTACCAACTCACGACCACTCTCAACTCCTTCCCCACCGTCGTTCATCGCTTACACCGTCGCCACTGTATGAGGCCACCATCACCGACTTTCGTTCAGGTATGTTCACATCTCTTTAGTCTTTTACAACATCAACAATACTGTTGTTAGTTTATGCTTATTTTCAGTGGATTATTGTTAATTAATTCAGATTAGTGTCTATCTTGTTTGTTAATTTAAGTGGGTAGACAAATTTAGGGTTAAATTTGTATAATTTAGATTAGGGTTTATGGTTGACTTGGGGATTTTGGGATTTTGGTTTTCTTATCAGTTTTGATTTAGGGATTATATATATGTTATTATTATCACTTTATTCTTCAATTAAGATTTAGGTTAGGGATTTCAATTAAATTTCAGTCATTTGGGAGATAATTAGTTAAAGTAAAATTATGGTATTTTGATGCTAGAAATTAGGGTTTTCTTTTTTGAATGTTAATTTAAGTTACTTATTGAATGTTCTAATTACAAATGATGGCTCCATTTCTGGTAAGCTTTTGATTGAATGGTAGGTCAATTTCGTATGGTAGTTGTGGTGGACCTGATCATCACTAGCAACCACTGTACAAGAGAGGTATAGAATTACATTAACTTATGAAAACTAAGCCAATCTAGCTAATTCATCCTGCTTGTAGCTAGAACCTCTTTTCTTCCTGATTCTGGTTTTGATTTCCTCGACAATTATATGAGCAGTCTTCCTAGGTACCGTCTAAATTAGCTCGTTCTTGCACATGTTCCTTTGTTCCCAAGTGTGGTAAATCACTAGTAGAAAAATGACATTAGGCAAGTACATAAGGCTACGGTTGTTAGAAATAACCGTAGCCGTTTATAAATGGCTACGGTTATGTACCAACAACCGTAGCCTTATGTACTTGCCTAATATCATTAAAGGAAAATACTACGGTTCTAGTATTGAACCGTAGCCAAATAATAAGAAAAGGCAACGGTTCTAGTTATTTGCATATACAATGATTTCGTCTTTTGAGAGGAACAAGCATAGATCTGAATATCTGATCCCATGCTTTTGTGGCGCCATGACTTATTTTGTGAATATATTTTGTCTTTCTAAAGAGTTATTTCCATATACACATTCTCTGTTTGTGAGGTTCAGTGGATGTGTAAGAGAGATGCTTGACAAGGATTCTAGTGGAGCGCTACTTCATCCTCTTTTGTAGTCCTTTTTTACGGATTATCTATACTGTAAGGCTAATTTTTGTAATGAACTAGCTTGTCATTTCCCATTGTCTTTTAAGTTAAAAATTCATTGTGAGTTACCAATTGTTAACCTGTCAAAAATAGTCCTTTAGATTTCTGTTGCTTCAATAATGCTGAAGTTTCTGTGTCAACTTTCATTCAGTTTCTGCAACCGGGATTGTCCTAACATTTCTTCCTTTAGGCCTCGTGTGGAAATAACCCTCCTACCGCGACTCTTTGAAAGAAAGAAGAACCGTCCAGACGTTGACGGTGGGTCATGACTAGGGCTGTTAATGAGACGAGACAGCTCGTGAGCAACTCGAGATCGGCTCGGTCAAAGCTCGGCTCGTGTGAGCTCGACTCGAGCTCGGGCTCGGCTCGAGAGCTTAACGAGTCAAGCCGAGCAAAGGTTGGCTCGACTCGAAAAGCTCGCGAGCGGCTCGAAAATTATTATTACATAAGATATTAATCATATTTTATAAAAACATGCACATATTTTATAAATATATTTTATCATTATTATATATTTGTAGCATATATATCAAATATCTTGTTTATTTGCTAAATATTTTTGCACAAATAATCTTCGAACCTTGTTATTGAAAATATCGGAAAAAAAATAAAAAAATAAATAATTTTATATAAGCTCGATTTGGCTCGAGTTTGGCTCGAGCTCGTGTTAAAGCTCGCAAGCTTTGTAACGAGCGCATTTTTTTCAAGCTCGGGTGAGATCGGCTCGAGCTCGAGCTCGAGTTTTTGTAATCGAGCACAAGCCGAGCAAGGCCAAGCTCGGCTCGGCTCGGCTCGTTAACACCCCTAGTCATGACTCATGAGCCAGCACTAGAAGTGCAGGTAACTCTAAAGCTAGTTTACATTTTCTGTGATAGCTGTCAATTTTGGACATAATGATACTGTAAAATTGATCTTTTTTGTTGCCTATCCCTGATATTTGCTTCATAGAGCTATATACAACTGCTTATAGTTATTATATAGTTATTATACACATCTTGTTAGCGGAAGGGTAATTTCCTAGCATCTATTTGGCCACTTAGCACAATACCCTGTAAGATGGATACATTTACCTGTTTCTAAAGGTTGACAACCCGGGGGTTTTCATACTATTTGCTACAATTAAAATCATACTGATGCACCATCCTAGAATACTACATTACTACATATGCACACTAGCCGTAACTATACTCTTAATACTTACCTATATTTTGTTGGATTCCTGTCTTCCATATCTTAAAACGTTGATTAACCCTGCATGAAATTATCTTATGTTCATTTTCATTCTCACTTGCTTATACTTTGATACCAGAAAACCCAAACTACGACCATTGCAGCAAGGCAAATGGTCTAACGGAAAGGACAATTTTCTTGTAGCTGATGCACGGAGTTCATAAACTGATGTTGAAAATTCTTCAGTCCCTATAATTTGGCTTCAGCAGACAAATCAGCAAAACAATGTCACAATTATTCTTCATAGTCCTACCACCTCAATTAATAATGCCCAGGGAGAGATTCCTCTAGTATAACACCAGCTTCTCCAGGATGTAAGTATCTATTTTCTCGTTAGTTGTGGACTTGTGAACATTTGCGATATGTTTTTATAGTCTGATCATTTGGTAGGGAAACCTGTATAAAGGCTCAAGGCCTTTGTATATCTGAAAATCGACTTAACTAAATATATTTTGTTAATTTATGTCAATTTTAAAGTGATTTGTGGACACTACCTCTTAAGATCAGTACAAATTTTTCGATTTTTATATAGTCTCAGTGTTTTTTTATTAATTAGTGCATCTTTTAAGTTTTCTTACTACACTGTAATTCCTTGGACCTATCTTTTTATCTTTTGTGTATCAGTGTGACTATTAGCATTCTTCTATTCTTATTGTTTAATTAATCTATTGTATGTTCATGTGTTCTTTTAGAAATGTTTGGTTGTTATGTGCATGCTGAGGGAAGAATTAGCATAGTCATCTATGTAGTGTTGTGGTAAGTAAGGCATACAATCCTAAACGATTATAAACGTGTAGATGCTCGTAACGGAAATGTAAAAGAAACGCAAGGAAATGACTGTGATACAATTACTAGAAAACGTAGAGAAATTATTGGGACAAAGAGTATTCCATATATACTTGTTGTTTGTTGCAGCCACATCTGCTTGTAGGATTAATTTCTCAAATTATAAAGGTATGATAGAATGAAACTGAGGACCACCCAGTGGTGCTAGACTGCTATCTCATATTCAGATCACATAGTAATACTTAAACACCAAATTGCATGTATTGCAGGTAATAATGAATGATCCAAATGCAAACCGGCCTATATTCACAACAGGGATGATAGGGTACTGAGCAGGATTGGCGTCTTTGAAGTCGATGTTGCAGGAATGTGTGTACAGGTATCTGAAGTTCTGAACGACGCAGGACTGGTCAATCTGGTACAGTTGCAGACTTCAGGAATAAGGCAGATTAGTAGGGTCACAGGGCTGGAAGGGTGCGTGTACAGCGGTTACTGGAACGGAAATAACAATTATGGCATTTCTGGGTCTGGTATTCTGTACTGGGCAGTTTTCTGCAGGAGGGTGGTGTGCCATGGACCATTTCTGGTACTGGGCTCGCTAATATTCTCTACAGTAAGTTGCTGGTTATGGGTATAGTCTGTAGTATGGGTAGGCTGTCCTAGCTCATGTGCACTGGCTGGACTTGGTCTGGGCTTCAAGCAGTAGGCTGTTCTGGTAGTGGGATTCACGCTGGCAGAGCAGGTCAGTAGGGGATGCTAGTCTGGAACAGTAAGATGTAGGGTTTTTTCTGGGTCTGCAGCGTGCAGTATTGCAGGAATTTCTGAACTCAGGAATTGAGGCTGTGTGGCAGTCTTCTATGGTTTGTGTTTGGGCAAGCTTGGATAGGTGCGTGTTTGGAAATCGAATAAGCAGAGTTTCAAGGAGCAGACCAATTTTACTGGGTCTGTTTTGAGAATTGTTGCAGCGTCAGTTTCTGGACTATTCAGTTGCAGCAGCGACTAGTAGTGCCGGATCGTAAATGCTTGAGCATCAGTTACAACAGCAGAAATGTTGGGTCTGATGCAAAATGTTGCTGAACAATGAGGCTGCTAAGTTGCTTTTCCTATCCAGTTTTAAGAGGTTGGCAGATGGAAAAAGGCAGAGTAGCATGAAGTTGTTTGAATGATACTAGTGAGTTGGGAATTGGGCAAGCGCAGACTCAGGGAAGCGAAATCACAAGATCGAGCCTTAGCCTAGTATTTTGTATTTAATCTAGAAATCCTGGTAATTTGACTTTGGTAAAAAATATATATATATAAAGTTATTATATTTAAATAATTTCTTTGCATCTTTCATTTTTTAACAAAAAAAAAAAAAAAAATTTTTTTTTTGTGTGCTATTTGCGGCGTTTTTGCCAAAAAACGCCTCAAATAGAGAAGCTATTTGCGGCGTTTTTTTAAAAAAAACGCCTCAAATAGAGAAGCTATTTGCGGCGTTTTTTTTTCCGCCGCAAATAGCTTTTTCTATTTGCGGCCCCCGTATTTGCTGCTACACCAAAAACGCCGCAAATGGCTACTTTTTTGACGCCGCAAATAGCTATTTTTCTACTAGTGAGTGATAATCGGGCCTAATATAGGCCCAATCTTCTAATACCCCCGCGGCAATCGTAAAGGCAGTACAGAATACGAACTTTACGATTGGAGAAATACAAGAAAATTATAATCAATACAAGAAACGAAAAAAACCTTCATCTCTTCTTAATCTTCATTAATCTCTTCATCATCTTTAAAGGTAGGTAAGAAACGAGTATGAGACTCGTTAGAAATGTGGCGAACAAGAACGTTAAATTTTTCGGACTTGTCGAAGATTTGAGTTAATTTGCAGGAACCCTAATCGAACCTGACAAATATCAATAAGACGGAAATTATCCGTTAAAATTTCGAGATCTGGAGAACAATAATTTTTTTTTTCGGACTCCAAATAAATCAACAACCACCTTAAAGACGAGATTTTGAAAAGAAGAAAATATTAATGAAGATTCAAAATAGAGGAAATAAATATATCTTTCTTTTGTAAGGAATATATTTCCTTGTTTTATTTGATTAAAAAGGAAAAAAAATAAAACAAAATTATAATTTGTTTGCAACGGCCAATACTTCATGGCAATTGCAAAACAAATCATATGATTAGTACTCACTAATGAATAGACGATAGAACTTTTTTTTTTTCTCTTTAAAAAAAAGTTATTAAAACCTTTTGACTAAAATCCCACCGGTGGGCATTATCGATTATTGCCCACCAGCAAGAATGCGGAAGAGATTTTAGGATAATATCCTATTTTATTTCTTTTGAAAAAAAAAAACCAAAAAAAAAAAAAGTTGTTCTTTTTCTTCTATTCTTCAATTCGATGACAGATCTAAAAAAAATCTAATTTCTTTAATCAAGGTGGTATGAAAAAAAAAAAAAAACTGGCGAGTTACCACGAAAAAAACTGGTGAATTACGCACTGAAAAAACTGGCGAGTTACGCACTGAAAAAACTGGCGAGTTACGCACGTGAAAAAAAACCAGCGAGTTACGCACCAAAAATTGTCTGGCGAGTCCTATACGCACCCTTAACCACCAATGAAAAAGGAAAAAGAAATCTCAAGATGAAGAGACGAAGACGTTCTTTTTCTTATGTTAATTCTGTTTTTTGTTCTTTTTCTTATGTTAATTCTGTTTTTTGTTTTTCTTGTATTTTCTCCAATCGTAAAGTTCGCACTATGTACTGCCTTTACGATTGCGGGAGGGTATAGCCCAATATATAATTAGGGTTTCTATATGCTATGGTTTTATGAGGTGACGATCTATTATAAATAGATCGTTACATATCAATGTAAAAGAACACAACACTCAATAATACATTTCATATGCTATTCCTCTTTTATAATCTTAACAGAAACACACAATTAGCGAAATGCTCCCTCCATCTCGATTAAGGATGTCAAAGGAGAATGACATTGGAAGACATTGTGTTCTTATTAGGTGTAAACCCTAAATAACATTGTTGTACTAACCAATCTTTACACGAATAAGGAAATTAGACTTAAAAATATTTGGCATTCTGATTCTTAAAATCTTTTGAACTTGCGAACCTATATTAACCCTAATTATATTAGACCCGGTTGATTACGACTATCGATCACGATTTGTCGATTTCATGATACTATTGATCGGGACAAAGAGAGTACTTTGGAACGAAGATGTATAAAATTGGCCAGCTAACAACGAAACTAACAAATTCAGAGGTGTAGATTAATATTCATATGAATTCATCAACTTAACATATACAATTACTTGTACCAGCAATCAAATCAAATAAATTCCAAGACGGAAATATAATACAAAAGAATTAGCAAACCCTAAATTACAAAGATTGTTCTAAAACGTCTAGTCGATCGACGGCGTGTACAACTACAAGCTGACGGTGTATAAGAAAGGGGGCGAAGACAGCGTGTAAATAGGCGAATCCGGCGAGAATTGATCAGAAGAATAGCGCGAGCAAAAACAAGAATCTGACCAATATCGGAAGATTTTGCCAAAATGGGTTGAATACCAAACTATTTCCCAAAATAGAATGAGCTTAAATCGAACCCGCCCTACTTTGATAAATAGTTTAGTTTTCAACCTCATTTTGGCAATATCTTCCATATTGGGCAGAAGATGGTGGCGGGGAGTATGGCGTCATCTTCGAATCGTTATAAGACGGAGACGAGATCGGAGAAGACATGGTTGAAGACTGGAGTTCAATTATGTAGAACCCAGTTTTTTTTGTGTGTGTGGAAGTGTTTTAAGAGGGGGAAGGCGAGGTTTCTATATATAGGAAACGGTTGGCGTCGGCCCCACGCCATCTACTGATTTTATGTGGGATCATATACGAAGTACTCCGTATGTCGGATTGTCGGTTACTAACTTCAATTCCAAGTTTCCTACTACCATACAAACGCTAAACAATGTGACGGGTATGGGTTAAATATTACCGATAAATCTTGCTTAAGAAGGTTATTATCCGTGTTAACTTAAAACGAGTTAAATATAAGTGGTGGTAATAAAGAGAAGAAATTGTCATTTTCTAAACAATAATGGCTGATTTAGTATGTATTTGGCTTGTCTTACGTTGATGGTTTGAAATAATAATTTGTGAAATATTACTAATCGGCTTGCAACGGTTAAATATTACTAATATAGATAAATGAACAAAATAGATTTTATTGTTGTATTTATCTTATTTATCTATCTGTATATTATTTGATCCAAGCTGAAAATATAAATCGGATATGTTCATCATGAAAAAAAATTGTGCATCTAAAAAAACATGTTCGCTCATTGTATGTATAACAACTCTCCTTAGGATCGTCTTTTCCATAGGATTGGCCTAATAATAAAGGAATAATAGCCCAAACTCAATATTTAATTTTTTTGTTTATATTTTAGTTTTTTTATAACCCGACATCTTAAGATAAATACGGACATAATAAAATGTGTAAGTTTTGAAATTATAAATAATACTATGTTATTAAAAAAATATAATTATATTAACTATTTTAGTTGGATATTGGGTAAATGGGTTGGTCTTATTGATAAGTTGGTTCTATAAAAGAATTTGCGTTGTGCATATTATTAGAAATCATTATTTTTTTATTATTGTAATTTTTTTGTGGTTTTTGTAATTTTCCCTTTTAGCTTGGGATTGTATGTGATTCTTAAATTTTGTACCATGATAAAAAAAAGTGTGCTGATTTAATCTTCATCTTCAACTTAAAATAATATAATAGTAACAATAGAGTTTGCTTTTAGTGGTGATTAATTATTTATGATCATCTGTTTTTGCTATATTTTCTTAAATTGTTTAATGATAATTAGAGAAAATTATTGTTGTTTGATTTTAAAGTTGTGGGTAAATAAAGCCATTCAATTTTTTGGACAAAGTGTCTGTGAAAGAAAAAAAGTTTAAATAAAAATGAAAAAAGAAATATAGGTTCCTAAAACGAGTTATAAAATAAAACAGAGAAAATAATAGTGTAGTTTCATAAAAATAATTAGGTTCTAAATATATGAAATTTTAACAAAAATTGGCATTAAATTTTCAATTTCCTAATCCATGATTCCATAGTATCATGTTAGGAAAAAGTGGTGAATAATTCCTCTAAAATCATCCCCAAGCTTTAAAGAGGTCGCGACCTTATTAGGTCATCCTAATTACGTAATTAGAACACTAATTTTGGTGATCTTGTGTTAATTTTGGTGACCTTGAAGTTTTCGGGGTCAATTTGTGACCCCAAAATGAGTTGGTCACATTCTTGGTGACCTATGACGTATCAAAGTGTTATTGGCTAATAATTATATTATATGGTGGGGTAGATAATTTAGTTAATGATTGAAAATGTTGGAAAATAGAAAATCAATGGAAAATGATTGGCTTGATGCCTCTAGGTCGTGACCTTCTGCTAGCGAGGGTGAAACTTAGTTGAAAGTGGGTCAAGATAATTAAAGTGAGATTAAGAGCTAAAACGTTGACGACCCAGTTAGCGTGACCTTCTACTTGAGGACGGTCAATAATAGGGTTTTTTTATTACTACCACCATAAGTAAACCAAAATTAACCAACTCCTGCCAAAATAATACTTCCTCCATTCAAATTCAACCTACACATATTTCATTTTAATCCATTCATATCAAAACTACCACTTTCCTAATAAAGCCAAGAAAATTACTAAATTATCCTTGTGAACACCAATTATTTACACAAAATGTGATTAAATAGCCCATCTTTAATCAACTATCATACGTTTATAAATTAATAAAAAAACATCTTACACATTATCAATTGTACTTTTAATAATTTTTTAACATCTTTCTTAATATTTGGGTAAAAAACATATACTAAGCATGCATTTGTTTTTAAAATTGCTACCAGTCTACCACTATTGTTGGTTAGGTTTAATACTAACTACCCACTGAGATTTCAATGCAAATAGAGATGATCGGAGCCGGCCTCTATTTCGAATTTTCATCTTAAGTTATATTTTTCTTCTATTTCATACCCTTACCCCCTCCTTAATTCCTTATATGTTGTTCAACTCATTCATTTCTTTTCTACATTCATCGGGTTATCTGTAAGACTCACCACTTGTCACATCCGCTTTCCATTAACTTTTATTATTTCTTTATTGTTCATACTCACCTATTGTTTATACTCACCTCAGACTCACCCAAAACTTTATACATTATCCGTGAGATTCACATCAGACTCTACTTTTCTATTTCACCTTTTCTTTTTACATACGTATTAAAATAACTAGATTAATGATAAAATTGATAGAGTTTTGTCTTAAAATTTAACAAAGTCTTGTCTAAAAACCGTCAATAATCATAGGATAAGATTACCCTAAGACTTAATTCCATGCTCTTAGGGTTAGTCTCCCTCTCTCTTTATTCTAAGAATTTGGTTCCAGGTTCATCTTTTTAATCATCCATGTTATGTAATTTTTCTATACAATCTTATTTTGTGTTCTGAGTTAGGGGAAGAAAAATACAACGTACCCGAAATTGGAAGACATTGTGTTCTTATTAGGTGAACTAAACCCTAAATAACATTGTTGTACTAACCAATCTTTACACGAATAATAGGGTTGCACGGGGCATTCTGTAAGAAGACTACTGCAAAATACAGAATTTAATATAACCGGAAGAAAGGGAGACCGCGAGTTCGATGTTATCTAATACAAGTACATTAGACTTACAAATATTTGGCACTCTGATTCTTAAAACCTTTTGATCTTGCGAATTGATGTTAAACCCTAATTTATACTGGACCCGGTTGATTACGACTACCTACTCAATCACGATTTCACAATACCAATGATTGGGACAAAGAGAGTACTTTTATTAATTGAATACGGAAACTTAAATTGAATACTACGGGGAGCTTTGAAACGAAGATGTATACGTACAATTGGCCAGGTAACAATGCGAAACCAACAAATTCAGAGGTGTAGATTAATATTCATATGAAATCGTCAACTTAACATATACAACTACTTGTACCAATCAAATCAAATAAATCCCGAGACGGAAATACAATACAAGAGAATTAGCAAACCCTAAATTACAAAGATTGTTCTAAAACGTCCAGTTGACATTGTGTACAACTACAAGCTGACGGCGTGTAAGACGGGGTATGACGGCGTATACGTTGGCGAAGACAGCGTGCAAATAGGCGAATCGGTCGAGTGTTGATCAGAAGAATAGCGCGAGCAAAAACAAGAATCTTGCCAATATCGGAAGATTTTGCCAAAATGAGGTAGAATAACAAACTATTTCCCAAAATAGAACGAGTTTGAAATCCGCCCTATTTTAAAATAGTTTAATTTTCCACCTCATTTTGGCAAAATCTTCGATATTGAGCAGAATAGAAGACGGGGAATTCAATTGCTTCTCTTTTTTTTTGTTGGTGGAAGTGTACGTTTTAAGAGGGCAAAGGAGAGGTTTCTATATATAGGAAACGGTTCACGGCTTTCCTTCCCTCTTTGGCGTCGTCCCCACGCTATCTACTGATTTTATGTGGGCTTATATACGAAGTACTCCTTATGTCGGATTGTCGGTTACTAACTTCAATTCCAAGTTTCCTACTACCATACAAACACTAAACAATGTGATGGACCTATGGGTATATTTGTTCGGGTCACTTAATTACGTCGGGTTAAATATTACGAATATAGATAAATGAATAAGACAGATTTTTATTGTTGTATTTATCTTATTTATTTATCTGTATATTATTTGACCCGAGTTGCAAGTATACAACGAATATATTCGTCGCAAAAAAGAATTGTGCATTTCAAAAACATGTTCGCTCATTGTATATATAACAACTCTTCTGTAGGATCGTCCTTTCAATAGGACTGACCTAATAAAGGAATAGTCCAAGCTCAATATTTAATTTTTGTTTATATTTTAGTTTTTTTTTATAACCCGACGTCTTAAGATAAATACGGACGTAATAAATGTGTAAGTTTTGAAATTATAATACTATGTTATTAAAAAAAATATAATTATATTAATTATTTTAATTGGATATTGGGTAAATGGGTTGGTCTTATTGATAAGTTAGTTCTATAAAAGAATTTGCGTTCATATTATTAGAAATCATTACTTTTTAATTATTGTAATTTTTTTGTGGTTTTTGTAATTTTTCCATGTAGCTTGTGATTGTATATGATTCTTAAATTTTGTACCATGATAAAAAAAAATGTGCTGATTTAATCTTCAACTTCAATTTAAAATAATATAATAGTAACAATTGAGTTTGCTTTTAATTGATGATCTTCGTGATACCGCACCTTCATTCACAATATAGAAATACTACTTTTAACTCGTGTAAAATAACACGGATTGAATATATAACCATATGATTACGTGTAAGAATTACGAAACTAAAACTTCACATCATAATTGTAAGTTTTAGCATAAATAAATTTCAACGTATATCTAATAAAGTTACAAATATTATCAAATAAAATTACGTAATTTTGCTAAATATATATAATAAAATTAGAAAGTATTCTTGATATAACTCGGTTCTGTTAAAATATTTTTATAATGAACAAAATTTTTTCGTGGTTTTAAGCTTAGAATTTAAAATATTTTGCATTAATTTTAATAAAATTATCTATTGAATTGCTTAAATTTTGTATTTTTTACAAAATTTGTGACATTTTATAAACTCACTGATACTATTTTTAACTATATTTTCTTGCTAGTAGTTTAGTTTATTATTTTTTAAAACAAATTATGTCTTTGTATTTGTTCTATAGCATTATTTTTTATTTAATTACCACTATCGTAGTTAGGTTACTGTTTTAAAATTACTTTTTTCACTTGATAATATCATTATATTTAATTTAATTTATCGAAATGCATATTAACATATTACACGATTACACAATTATTTATTGCTCTAATTTCAATTGATTTAGAAAATTTAATCTTTGCTAATTAAATAATTACATGTAATTTGTTGAAATATTGTCTATATTAAATTGACTAATTATGAATTAAAACTTACTTTCTCTTTATCCTTCACATCTTAAATTCTAAACTACTACTAATTTTCAGAAGTATAGTAAATCATGATGATGTCATTTAAATCATAGATAATGTCACTATTAAATTATCTAAATAATAACTTGGCTTCATCAGAATTGAGTAAATGTTCTTGTATTAATAGAATAAAAATATAACCATATGAAACCTTTGATCTCATCAAAATAAATAAACGGAATTACTTTTTCACATATGAACTTTACTCTTTCACATACACTTTATCATAATTTTTCCATATACTACCCTTCTTAAAACCTAAGTGTTTTTATTAAATATACACAAAACAATCTATATAAAAGTATATAAGAACAACCGCTATACACTAATTGGACATACACGTGTCGCACTCACGTTAAAAATTTTCCCGCCCAACTTCCGTGTTATAAAATTGATTTTGGAAAATATTGTAATTTTTTTTAAAATATAAAATATGTTCATTATCTTATGCAGGGATCTTACGGAAGATACTAAGATATTATAATGCAAATATTATGGCAAATAATATACACAACCCGATCATCTCGAGTATATTTCCCACTACGATATATTTCAAGAATATTCCTACTTACGGAAGATATTAAGATATTATTCTTTATTTACACATTCTCGTGCTCTAGATACTAATATTGTGATGAAGAGGTTTAGTTAAAACTAATTGGTGTATTATGGCAAATATACATCTGTATAAAATTATATAAGAAGAATCACTACACATAAATTGAATGCGTGCCGCTCTCACATTAAAAAATTTCCCGCCAAGTTCCCATAATGTAAACTCGATTTTGGAAAATCTTGGGAAAAATATTATCGCTGATTAATGTATACAAAATAGAAAATATTTAACTTGTCCATGCAATATTTAATAAATTTACACACTTTTTTAAATTTCTATGCATATGCATGCAAAAATATATTCTATATAAATTTAGAAGTTTTTAGACTACAAAAATATTCTATGAAAAAACGTGCAAAAATATTCTATATAAATATTCTATATAAATATTCTATAAAAATTATTCAAAGATATGTGAAATTATACATGATATTAAAACTGTACCACACCTGATACAAGATAACTGGATAATAAGAGTGGTGTATACGGATAATTTATAGAATATCATTTTTTTTTCCAAAAATGATTAGACCAGTATTTTGTGTCTTGGAGAAATGAATTTTTTATTAAATCTTTTTATCTCTTTCATAAATATGAAACCATGAACAAGATAGTCAATTTTTATATTTTATACGTCAAAAAATATTTATTTTATTTGTTTAATTAGTAATGAATATAGAAAATTATTAGGATCAACACAAATTCTTAATTATATAAGATGATATTACCTATAAGTTTAAGACAAGTCAAATATCATATCACCTGCGTCTATATGATAAATATTTTACTTTTCTATCTATTTGAACTTACTTGAGTAATTCGATGTAGACGGAGTATTACTCGGTCGATAATTTCTTATTTGTAAAGAAATATTTGTTAATGTAATTTAATTCGGGTTTTGTCGGGCCAATTGAGGTCATGTTAGTTTGGTTCATCATTTTTTCGAGATAATAAGGGCCGGGTCTGATTGGGTCATTTCGATTCGGGTCAGATTAGGTCAATGATTCAGAGAGAAATTTAATTTCAAGTCATTTTGGTCATTAGAGTTGCGTTTTTCCAAGTTATTTTCGGGTTGGGTGGTTTCGGATCATGCCACTTCGAGTTGGATTAGTTATGGGTCAAATTAATTCGGGTTATTTTCGGGCCGAGTCAGATCCATTAGGAATTTGGTTCATATTCAGGTGATGTAGTTTGGGTTAATTTCGAGTGTCAGGTGAGCCTATTTTCGAATATGTAACAAGAATTGTTCTCAAATTGAAATATGACAAAAATAATAAATAGTAAAGGGAAAAACCGTAATAGTCAGGCGACGGAAAATAGAAACTTATAAATAAAGATAAAAGGCGAGACCAAATATTACTCTAAATTTCCAATTCCAAAAGATGAATTGTAGCCTGACTAATTCTAACATATTGACAACAATATTATTCTGATTTTTCATATGTTTTAAACATTTATTTATATAAAACTAAGAACTATTCAACTATGCATTTCCGTGCAATTTGCACGGGTTCTAAGCTAGTTCTTATATATTTTCTTTACCCTAAAATTGAATCAATTGCTCTAAAAAATTAAAGAATGAATTATAGTTCTCCACTTATTGAAGTAATACGTTTTATTAACGATTATTAATATGTGTTATTAAAATTATAAAATTTATATTTTATTGAAATTATATACATAACGGATAATTGTGTTGGTAGACGGCGGCCGCCGGTTACTTAACGGATAATTGTGTTGGTAGTCGGCGGCCGCCGGTTACTTAACGTCATTGTTTATTGTATTGGGGCATATTGCCGGCGATTTTTGCTTGTTGGCTGCTATTGCAGACTGTAGGCACAGAAAATTTATTAATGTGCCGAATAAATAAAATAAATTAATTATTTTAAGTTAATACCAAATTTTAACTTAATTTAATTATTTTTGTCCCGACTAAATGAAATACGGGTCGATTCGGATTACAAAAGAAGCTATCCGGATCTCTAAACCCAAAAGAAGCAAATTTGGGCCAAGTTCACAAGCAAGCCCATAAATGGGCCTGTGACTACCAAAGTCCAAGAAGGAGAATCAAAACTCTATAAAAGGAGCTCTCCTCATTCATTTGAAGGGTTGAAAATTCATTATTGCAAAGAAGCCAGAGAAGACAAGGTGTAAATCCATCCAAGCTTTCTCTATCAAGGTCATTGCAAGCAGTCAACAAGCACATCAAATCGTGCCGCCTGCGTTGAAGATTCAATCACAAATTCAAACCTTCAAGGGAGATTCAAGTCATCGCGACCCTCTCAAGAAATCAAATTCACAGCACGCGTACCCTGTACACGTACCCCTACGGCATAATAGAATCAAAGGATATATTAGAGATTGTACACGTACTTTTGATATTTAAATTAATAAAATTTATTTGTTTCATTGTTTTGTATTTCAGTTATTGCGATACGAAATCTGCTGTTACAAATTTTGGTGAACCCGACGTGAAACTCTCTACCTCTCATCTCTACTGCCGTTTTATTCAAGCCTACTACAACAAGAAGATGTCTACCAAGCAAAGCATCTCCTCCAGCGCACCCAAGATGACCTACGCAGATATCCTGCAAAGTACTCCTGTTGCTGCTACCTCTCCAGCTCAACAGTCAGTTGGCATCTCTACAAGAGGAAGGGTGAAGAAGGCTGCTGTCAATGCTGCTGCTGCCAGTCTACGCTCTGCTCACGTCCCAACTAGGCCGCGCAAGATCTCTGTCGCCTCCATAGCTGCTGCTGCTACAGCGCTCCTGACTGCCTCCTCTCCTCCGCGTGAAGTGACTAAGAGTGTTAGTGTCAAGAAGGCATCTCCTGGCAACCCAAAGAAGTCGCCAAAGAAGAAAGAAGTCTCAACTCCTGACGCTGCTTCAGTTATGGTGATCAATGGTGCTACCCTTGAGGAACAAGTCCATAATATGAACGCGCTCCTTGAAAGGGTGTTAAAGGAGAACGAGGAGAAGAACAAGAAGATTGACGAGCTCCAAAAAGAGGTGGTGGCGCTCCGTGACAAGAAGGCTGAGAGCGAATATGCTGACACTGAGGAGGAGGATGACAGCGACAAAGATGTTGGCAAGGAAGACGGTGGAAAGCCAACTAATGAAGCCGGCGCCTTCACTGAGGAAAAGCTTCAGGAGCTAATAGCAAGGACCATCAAGAGTCAGCTAGACAACAGCTCAGCAAGCAATGGACGTTACATCAAGCCTTATACCAAGAGGATTGACAGTTTGCGCATGCCTTCAGGCTATCAACCTCCAAAGTTTCAACAGTTCGACGGGAAGGGAAATCCGAAACAACACATTGCTCACTTCGTCGAGACATGCAGCAACGCCGGAACTGAAGGTGATTGCTTGGTAAAGCAGTTTGTGCGCTCCCTCAAAGGACTTGCGTTTGACTGGTATACGGATCTGGATTCTGAGTCAATTGACAGCTGGGGTCGCATGGAAGATGAGTTCCTCAACAGATTCTACAGTACCAGACGTATCGTCAGCATGAGTGAGTTGACAAATACAACCCAATGGGAAGATGAACCTGTCGTAGACTACATCAACAGGTGGCGTGCGCTGAGTCTGGAATGCAAGGATCGCTTAAGTGAGACCTCGGCAGTTGAGATGTGCATCAATGGGATGAGCTGGGATATTCTCTACATCTTGAAGGGGATCAGGCCAAGAAGTTTTCAAGAACTGGCAACCCGCGCTCATGATATGGAGATTACAATCAAAGGACGTGACAAGTCTCGATCAACGTCGTCCAAGGCCACAGGTGAAAAGAAGGAGTTCAAGAAAACTGATAAGAGCTCTAGATCATCTACAAAGGAAACGATGGCCGTCGAAACCAGCAGCGCGCCAGTGAAGATCTCATCCAAGCCCAAGTATGAGAAGAAGAAAGAGAAGTTTGCTTACAACTACCAACGAGAGAAGCCTACCTTGGAGGAGCTGCAAGCAAAGAAGTACCCATTCCCAGACTCTGACTTGTCAGGAATGCTAGATGACCTCTTAGAAAAAAGGGTTATACAATTGCCAGAGTCCAAGCGCCCTGAGCAAGCAAACAAAACAGGAGATGCTAACTACTGTCGCTATCATAGATTGTTGGGCCATCCCCTTGAAAAGTGTATAACACTTAAAGAAAAGATAATGCAGCTATCCAAGGAAGGGAAGATTATTCTTGACTTGGATGAAACAGTTTCAACGAATCAAACTACTGCGGTTGTGGAGGAGCCAGAAGAGCCAACTATGCATCAAGGATGGTTTGTGCGTACTTTGCAATTTGGAAGTTTTGAGCCTACGACGTTACGGATCCAAAGGTCAACGTCGTCATTACCTCCAATATCACCAGAAACAAAGTCAACGCCTCAAGATAAGGGTGAGGAAAATAAAGATGAAGATGACGGCGATGAAGGCTGGACCTTGGTGACGCGCAGGAAGCCAAGAAAACAAGTGAAACAAACAGTTCAACACATACAGCGTCGGCGAAGCAAGCCAAAGAATAAAAAGCATCGCAAGCAAAGAGGGAAGAAAAAGCCTAAAACTGTGATCAAATCACATGTCTTGCCTACAGATGTGTTAGAGCAAGAACCACTAAGGCGTATTACCTTAGAAGAATTCTTCCCACAAGATTTCTTGAACAAAGTATCTGTGTGCACTACCTCAGCAATTGAAGGTAGCAAAGAAGAAAAGGTAAAGGAAGGAGAGGTGGATGATGCAGTGCCAACACAGCAACCTCACCCTCAAAAGGATGATGAAGTGATGAATGCTCTAGATGGCCTCCCTGCAAACATGGGATGGAAAGAAATATTTCATTTGCCTAAAGAGAAACGTCAATTAATACTTCAAGGACTCGAGAAACCAGAGTTGTATGCAGGCAAGATGAAAGAAAAGGTTGAGCCCACCGAGCAATCAACTGGATGTTTCTCCTGCAACGCAGCCTTGAGTTTTTCAGATGAAGATTTGCTTCTTGGGTCTACACTTCACAACAGGCCTCTTTATGTGTCAGGGTACATCCGGGGGCATAAAGTCAAGCGTATCTTGATCGATGGAGGTTCAGGAGTCAACCTCATGCCAAAGGCGACCATGCAAGAGTTGGGGATCACGATGGATGAACTATCAAATAGTCGAACAATGATTCATGGTTTCAACTTAAATGGTGAGCGCGCAGTTGGAATGATCCGAGTAAACCTTAGCATGGGTGACTTGTCTTCCGACACATTGTTCCACGTCATCGACGCCAAGACATCATTCAAATTGTTATTAGGACGACCTTGGAAACATGAAAATGGAGTCGTCGCCTCAACCCTTCATCAATGCTTGAAGTATTACCGCGGCGGTGAGAGAAAGATAGATGGAGATGCAAAACCTTTCTCCAAAGTCGATGCCTTTTTCGCTGATGCAAAATTCTTTGAAGAAAACGGTACGTCCAGTGAGTTCATGCCAACCACCATCTCTTCAACAGGAAAAGGGGGTAAGCGAGGAAAGCCCATCAACACGGAAAATGCAACTCCAAATCCTGCTGAAGAAGTTGATGTCAAGGCAGAGGCAAGCAAGGTAGCTACTCCTCTTGTGTCAACCAAGAAGGAAGACAGGACGCAGAAGACCGCGCCGCCAGTACTACGCTACATCCCAAAGTCTCGGCGCAAAGATGGGGAGAGTCCTTTCGCAGAATGTCCAACGTCAAAGACAGAACCTAAGGACAAAAATAAGTCAAGTCAGACGATCAAGCAAGAATGGGTCGCAAAAGTTACTATACCTCTGACAAGTTCATCCCAAACAAAGGTTGTGAAACCACCTCCTACGGGTTTTGTCCATGCATCCAGTCAACCTTCAAGTGAGGAAAACAAAGGGATGTTTGATCATAATGCATACAGGCTTCTTGCAAAAGCTGGTTATGACTTCACAAATCCGACTCCTCTTGGGAAGGTTATAAAAGTGGAGCCATATGGCCTCAATAAGGCGCAGCAAGAGTTCTTCAAGCAAGAGGGGATTTTCATAGCATCCAAGCCTGGGTTGGGATATGAGTCTCCTGCACTGTGAAGATTGGTGCTCGCAGAAGAGGCGCTAGTACATCTTCTCAGCATATCACAGTGGAAGAGGTTGCAGAAGATGAGCAAGAAGGAGAAAAGGCACATTCATCTTAAGTCTTCGATCGTATAAGTCCACCTGCAAAAAAGTCACATTCTTCTGTATTTACAAGGTTGGGAAGACCAAGTGTTTCAACTAAACGCACCTCAGTCTTTGCTAGGCTTGGCAATCAAGATAAAAGTGAAGTCAAAACACAAGTGCCTTCGCTATGCATGAACAAGAAGAGTACAATACATGATCGCTTGGGCAATCCATCAAAAACAGTCTTCAATCGACTAGGAGATCCCAAGAAGAGTTGTGGTGACAAACGTTCTTTCTCAACTCCTGCGAAACAAGTTGAAGAAGAAATAAGATCAAGTGATGACCTGAGAAGCGCGGTACCATCTCGCATGAAACGTATGCAAGTAGTGGATATCATACAACATGAACCACTCAAAGTAAGGAGGCGTGTACTAGTTCTCACAGGCCAGTCAAAGGACGTAGAAGAGCTTGTTTCTTCATCTTCAAGTCACTCCAGTCCAAATGCACCAAAGGATTTCGAAAATGTCACGTCATCATATCACATCACAGTAGAAGAGATGCCTGATGTGGATAAAGAAGTTGAAGCTGACGAGGCTCCTGAAACACTTGAAGACGGGGGGCAATCGACTGTGGATGAACTCAAAGAACTCAACTTGGGAACTGTTGAAGATCCTCGCCCTATTTATGTTAGTGCGCTACTGACTAAGGAAGAAGAGGAAGAATACTACAAGTTGTTGATCGAATACAAAGATGTCTTTGCTTGGAGTTACAAAGAGATGCCTGGACTCAACCCAAACATTGCAGTTCATCGTCTAGCAATCAAGAAAAGCATCAGTGCCAAGAAACAACCCCACCGTCGTTTCAGGACGGAGCTTGTACCTGAAATTGAAAATGAAGTAAATAAACTCATAGAGGCGGGTTTCATTCGTGAAGTCACATACCCTACCTGGATCGCAAATATTGTCCCTGTCAGAAAGAAGAATGGACAATTACGCATATGCGTGGATTTTCGAGATCTTAATGAAGCATGTCCGAAAGATGACTTCCCTTTACCAGTCACAGAGTTGATGATTGATGCGACCACTGGTCACGAAGCACTCTCCTTCATGGATTGTACTGCTGGTTACAATCAAATACATATGGCTCCTGAAGACCAAGAAGCAACAGGTTTTCGAACCCCAAAAGGGATCTTCTGCTACACGGTCATGCCATTTGGATTGAAGAATGCTGGCGCTACATACCAACGCGCGATGCAAAAGATTTTCGATGACATGCTGCATAAAACAATAGAGTGCTATGTTGATGACGTGGTGGTTAAATCAAAGAAAAGAGAAGACCACATCAAAGACCTTCAGGCTGTCTTCGAAAGACTTAGAAAATATCAACTCAAGATGAATCCACTCAAATGTGCGTTCGGTGTCACATCTGGGAAGTTCTTGGGCTTCGTAGTTAGACATAGAGGTATTGAGATTGACCAAACGAAAATCAAAGCCATCAATGAAATGCCAGAGCCAAAAACGTTGAAGGAGCTACGAGGGTTGCAAGGACGCTTGGCATACATTCGAAGGTTTATCTCTAATCTAGCCGGACGTTGTCAACCATTCAGCCATCTTATGAAGAAGGATGCTCCATTCCAGTGGGATGAAAAGTGCAGAAATGCTTTCAATAGCATTAAGAAATACCTCGCCAGTGCGCCAGTTCTGGGGGCACCAATTCCAGGAAAGCCACTTGTCCTCTATATCGCAGCGCAAGAACGTTCGCTGGGGGCAATGTGTGCCCAAGAAATTGAAGACCGCAAGGAAAGGGCACTCTACTACTTGAGTCGTACTCTAGTTGGAGCTGAACTGAATTATTCTCCAATTGAGAAGATATGTCTCGCCTTGGTGTTTGCCATGCAGAAGTTAAGGCATTACATGCAGGCACATACGATACACATAGTCTCAAAGGCTGACCCAATCAAATATATACTCTCAAGACCAGTCTTATCTGGGAGGCTCGCGAAATGGGCAATGCTACTTAAGCAATATGACTTGGTGTTCGTGCCCCAAAAGGCAGTGAAGGGTCAAGCTATCGCCGATTTCTTTGCTGATCATCCAGTACCAGCTGAGTGGGAAATTTCAGATGACCTCCCAGGAGAAGACATCTTCTACGTGGATGTTCTACCTCCATGGCAAATGTATTTCGATGGTGCTGCAAGACAAGATGGAGCTGGAGCTGGAGTTGTATTCGTAACTCCGCAAAATCATCTCATGCCATATGCCTTTACGCTCACTCAGTTGTGCACGAATAATATGGCTGAATACCAAGCTTTCATACTTGGTCTCCAAATGGCGATTGAAATAGGCGTCAGAGATATGGACATCTATGGTGACTCGCAGCTGGTGATAAGCCAAGTACTCGATGAATATGAAGTGAAGAAGGAAGACTTGATTCCTTATCATCGACGAGCATTGCAATTACTCAACCAACTTGACTCCATCAAAATTGGTCATGTACCGCGGAGTGCCAATAAGTTGGCTGACGCGCTTGCTAATCTCGCAGCCACTTTGGCACTGGGGGCAGAAGAATCAATGCAAGTTCCAGTTTGCAATCGTTGGGCAGTATCATTGCTTGAAGGAGAAGAGAATGTAGATGCAACAAACATGATATGCGTCTACACAATTGATGAAGATGACTGGCGTCAACCCATCATTGACTTCTTGGATCACCAAAAATTACCTGATGATCCCAGACGCAAGGTAGAAATACGCCGGCGTGCTCCAAAGTTTATTCATTATAAAGGGACGCTCTATAGACGTTCTTTCTCAGGACAATGGTTGAGGTGTTTAAGCAAATCTGAAGCTGCTGAAGCCATGCACGAAGCTCACTCTGGCATCTGTGGTGCTCATCAATCTGGGCCTAAACTTCATGATCGTGTAAAGAGAATGGGGTACTACTGGCCAACCATGATACAAGATTGCTTGGACTTCACAAAAAAGTGTGAACCTTGTCAATTTTATGCAAACTTCATACACCAACCTCCAGAGCCATTACACCCTACTGTTTCTTCATGGCCTTTTGAAGCTTGGGGACTTGACGTTGTGGGGCCTCTTGTTCCAAAAGCCTCAAATGGACACGAATACATTCTCGCAGGTACTGACTACTTCTCAAAAGGGGCAGAAGCAATCACACTACGGGAAGTGAAGAAAGAAAATGTGGTGGACTTCATTCGAACACAGATCATCTTCAGATATGGTGTACCGCAGCGTATCACAACTGACAACGGGAAACAATTCTTCAACCATCTCATGAGAAATCTAAGTGAGAAATTCAATTTTAAACAATACAGGTCATCAATGTACAACGCTCCTGCAAATGGTTTGGCTGAAGCTTTCAATAAGACCCTTTGCAACTTGTTGAGGAAAGTAGTAGCGAAGTCCAAACGAGACTGGCATGAAAGAATTGGTGAAACATTATGGGCGTATCGTACCACTTACAAAACACCTACCCAAGCAACACCGTATGCGTTGGTATATGGAGTGGAAGCCGTGTTACCATTGGAGTTGCAAATCCCTTCCTTACGCATTGCTATTCAGGAGGGACTCACAACTGATGAAAATGACAAGTTGCGGTTGGCAGAGTTAGAAGCTCTCGATGAAAAAAGATTGGAGGCTCAACAAAAACTCCAGTGCTACCAAGCAAGGATGTCACGCGCATTCAACAAAAAGGTGCGCCCTCGTTCTTTCCAAGTAGGAGACATGGTACTTGCGGTACGGAGACCAATTATCACCTCTCACAAGCCAGTAGGTAAATTCACCTCTAAGTGGGATGGTCCATATGTTGTGAAGGAGGTCTACACAAATGGTGCCTACAAAATCGTGGATAAAGATGGTGTTCATGTAGGCCCAATCAATGGGAAGTTTCTGAAACGCTACTATTCCTAGACTGCAACGATGAAGGCTCCTAAGCAAGAGGATAAACTGCATAAAAAAAAAAAAACGTCTAAAAAAAAAAAAAAAAAAAAAAACCACACACAATACAAAAAAAAAAAAAAAAAAAAAAAAAAAAAAAATCCTTCTATCTTTCATGAACTACGTCGGCTTGATCTTGTAAAGTACTTTGTGCTTTATAAGTACGTAGGCAGCTTGGGTGAACATGTAGCTCAAGTGCAGCCACACCTTCAAACAAACCCCATCCATCTCTGAACTACGTTGGCTTGATCTTGCAAGTTGTCACATTGATAGCTTTGCGAGTACGTAGGCAATTTGAACAAACACTTTGTTCAAGTGCAGCCACACCACAAAATTAAAAATAATAATAAAAAAAAGACAAATTGCTCCTGGCCCGCAAGAGTTTAAACTGTGAACGGCTAAATAAATTGCATAATGATTATTTGCCTACATAGGTCAAATGCGATGGAAGTATGGTAAATGAGCTGTATGTATATTAAAAAAAAAAAGTTTAAAGCATACAAGTTTTAGAAGCAATTGGTCCACTGGACTACAAAAAAAGGAGGGCGAAAGTTAGATAATTTGACAATCCAAAGGCCTACGGGTCAACATCAAGAGAAGCACGCATCACTTCTATTTGGACCCTTTGCTCCTTAAGTAAGGTTTCCTCTTCAGGATCCAAGACTGGAATACTGTCAAGCTCGGCTAATTCTCTCTCTGATTTCTGAAGATCATCTTGCAAAGAGATTGAAGATGTGTCCCCAGCTGCTAATTTGTTCCTCAATATACTTTCCTCCTCTCGCGCTTGCTTGAGTTTGGCTTCAAGGACGTTCACCTCCTCCAAAACAACAGAAAGTTTCGCAGCTCTTTCTTTATGCTCCTCGCGTGCCTTATCATGAAGTGATTTAGTATGATCAATGCTTTTATGCAGCTCTAGCCGCTTGTTCTCCAACGATGCAGGGGAATGACACGAAGAAGCTTGTTTTTCGAGTTCAAGGTAAGCATGAACTGCACCCACATAAGAATCCACTCGTGCCTGTAATAAAGAATGATCACCCTTAAGTTGTCGAAGGCTCGCATAGCACTCTTTAGCCCTCACTGCTACTTCCTCCACATCCGAGAAAGTTGTATTCTTTAAAGTCGTTAAGAACTTTAAACGAATCTGCTCTAATGCTTTGTCAAAAATCCCTTTAAACAAAGGAGGCGGACGAAATGAAACCCCAGAGCACGTGGGAAGTGTGGTATGCCTAAATGATGTTGTTAGAGGTTTAGACGTCTTTCTTTGATTGTCAGGCTCGTGACGGGGAGAGATATGAATTGAAGCCGGACTGTTTACAACAACTTGATCGTCGTTGGCAAATGAACTTCCGGTTTGGCTCCCCTGGGACGGTGGGCTCGAGAAATCTCCTATAGACGTTGATTTGTTAAGAATAACGAGCTCTTTTCCTTTGCCAGGCCTAATCTTTGACGGACGCTGCGGAAGGCAATATTCTGGGACAACTGTAG
The DNA here is from genome assembly GCA_029255685.2 of Silene conica. Lineage (NCBI taxonomy): Eukaryota > Viridiplantae > Streptophyta > Magnoliopsida > Caryophyllales > Caryophyllaceae > Silene > Silene conica. Next base: position 84,140,632 of record CM055315.2, on the reverse strand, counting down.
CTACCTCTTGGGCACATTCACCTTCCTAAAAAAAAAAAAAAAAAAAAAAAAAAAAAAAAAAAAAAAAATCAGGCAAAATGTGTTTACGTCAAAGGAGAAAATCACAAGGCAAAAGAAGCTAACCAATGTTTCCGAAGGCATTTTTGATGCACTCGACACCCCCTCAAAAATTTGGGTGTCTAATCTGATGTCATCTTCATCTAAGACAGACACTTTCCTTTTGCTTCGACGATCATGTTTAGGGTCAATCTCAGAATCTGCATCACTATGATGACTATTTTCAACACGACCTTCTGCATTCGGGATGCAGGCTTGAGATTTCAGGGACACCACTCGCTCTCGAGGCTGATCTTTTGTATCCCCAACATGATCACGCTTCCTTGTCTTGTGATAGTCACTTTCAGTACTCTGTATCAAGGTGTCAACATTCTTCCTTAGATCCGTCGGGTACAAAGCTTTCCACCATTTCGCAAAAGAAGGGGTGATATTCTCGTCCCACCTAAACGAAGGACTGGGAAGATAAGCACGGGACATGCTACCTGTAAACAAAAATACTTGCCAATATTTCAATGCCTCAAAACATGTGACGTCAGTCTTGTCAGAACCACGACTCAGTACGCCGGGAATGTCTTGACAGAAACCAAATTGTCGGCTGAAACGATGGGGGTTATACGGCTCAAGATGAAACCCGTTATTCAGGCGCAAACACAAATAAGAGGAACGAAGGGATGCAAGATAGTTAAGCCCTAAGGTATCAAGGCTGCCATTATCTAATAGGATCCAAACTTTGTGTTTGTTCAACATGAAACGCTTCGCGTCAAAATCTTTTCCCTCATGTAAAAGTCTTCGGGCTTCTTCGGGTTTTCCTCCTTTTGCCCCAACAAAGCCTGAGTACTCGGTCATGTAAGGGCCTGGTGGTGACGGATCCACAGCATGATGAGTACCAAAGTAGTGTGCAATCCATCCATACACATAATGCGCTGGAAAGTATGACCTGGAATACCCGGGATTTTTAGATGTGGATACCCCGTTTAAACCTCTATAAATGCTTGCTAATACAGGAATAGCCAGACTGAAAGCTCGACCTTCTGCCATCATACTTGCGATCTCGAAAGTGGCTGGTCTAATTAACCTGTCATTGTCTTCCGGTAAAACAAATGCACAAAGCCAACATGATAAATGAGCAGCTAAATAAACCTTTGCTCGTCGAGAATCGTCGCAACCAAACCTTGCAAATAATAAGTGTTCCTCCTCTGTCCACTCATCAGAGGGTCGAGATTGAATCCTACCGCTTGGATTTTGGGTCGATACTGGAGGATTTTTGGTAGTCCTTCGCCCCTTGATGGGAGGGGGGTATACAACTGGTCCTTTGTACCACAATTCAATCCATTGCTGAGCAGAAACTTCACCCTTGTCCTTTGATTGCTTCGCAAGGTAATGAAATGCAGTTAATAAGAGAATGCACGTATCAGAGACAGTCGACTTGTTTTCTGCATCTACTGGTTGTAGCAAGTTGAGTTGTGGAACTATCTCATCATAAATCTCTCCCACGACAGGGAGACCTCCAAGTCTTTGTAAGTCCCATAAGGAGATGGAAAACTCACCTGCCACAGTATGAAAGGTATTGGTACCAGGACACCACCCTTCGAAAAAGGCACGCATAATATGTGTATCATTGTCATAAGAATACAAGGAAGCATAGATTGCTGAACGAATAGAAGCAGTCGAAAGGATGCCATTGAAGCGAGCAAGTATGTCTTTAGTCCATTCCCAATATTTCGGGGTGTAAATTGATTCGCCGTAAATTCTCAGGTTAAAGGAACCCCATCTAACTTCCCCAGAAATGATCCTGCGTCCAAGTAATTGATAAGTATAATTTGTACCAGGCTTCACTTTGAGATTGTTTCTTAAAGTGTAACGTGAGGAAGCATCTGAAGATGAAACGTCAAGTTTCATGGACATTTCATTCAGCAAAGAATCCCTCGTCAATGCGGCTGCTCCACCCTCCAGCGAACGAAGCGATTTGTTTGTGAGAAAATAGGTCCCAGAGGCGGCATCTTGGTCCTTGTGGTCAACTACTGAGAGATATACGTCGTTTCCCTTGCGGAATTCCTTCAGGTACACCATGGTAGTCCTGCACAAAAAAAAAAAGAGGGTGAATACGAATAAATACGAAGAGTATAAGAGCATCCTTTCACTAGAAGTGCGTTCATCCTGCAAATATCTGGGATAAAAAATAAGCAGGAGGTATAATGGTCTTCATAAAGGGGTTTGTCGCGATGACCCAGATGGGTTCACCCTGACATAATATCCTCCTTGTCGCTAGGGCTGAGCATAGGTCCAGAACCGGACCGGACCGGACCGAACCGGACCGAACCCGAAACCGAATTTTACTACATTGGGGACCGAAGACCGGACCTATAAGGAACCGGTCCTGGACCGGACCGGACCGGTAAAAACCGGACCAACCCGAGACCGGACCATTTGGACCGATTTCACATTTGATCAAATTTTCTTATTTAACTAACGATAAATTTTTTGAATAAAAACGCATACTCTAATTTGTACTACTTTGCACATCACTTAGAAGAACACATAAGTAATAACTAGCAAAAATAACACATTCAAAAACTTTAAAATTCAGAAGTCAAAAGTTCAATTCACAATCTTGACTCAATCCGGTCCTATCGGTCTGGACCGAAAATTTTCGGTTTTGGACCGGACCGGACCGAAACCCGAACAACATAAATAGTTGGACCTAGGACCGGACCGAAACTCAACCGGTCCGGGTTCGGTCTGGACCGAACGGTCCGGTTCGGTCCATTTTTCCGGTCTGGACCGAGTTTTGCTCACCCCTACTTGTCGCGATGACCCGGGTGGGTTCACCCTGACATAATATCCTCCTTGTCGCGATGACCCGGATGGGTTCACCCTGACATAATATCCTCCTTGTCGCGATGACCCGGGTGGGTTCACCCTGACATAATATCCTCCTTGTCGCGATGACCCGGATGGGTTCACCCTGACATAATATCCTCCTTGTCGCGATGACCCGGATGGGTTCACCCTGACATAATATCCTCCTTGTCGCGATGACCCGGATGGGTTCACCCTGACATAATATCCTCCTTGTCGCGATGACCCGGATGGGTTCACCCTGACATAATATCCTCCTTGTCGCGATGACCCGGATGGGTTCACCCTGACATAATATTCTCCTTGTCGCGATGACCCGGATGGGTTCACCCTGACATGCATGATATCCTCCTTGTCGCGATGACCCGAATGGGTTCACCCTGACACAATAACTCAAAGGATTCACTCTGTCGTGACGAGGAAAACGGATTCACCTTGACAAATAACAAATCTTCAACGCGAGAGAATAAAATTGCAGTGTGTGGTGATGCTGAAGTAGGAACTTGATTGACTGAAGAAGATATAGCAATGTCCCTGCATATTGCCAAAACAAAACATGCAAGCAACATACCTATACAAAATCTAACTCTCGCATGGTTGACTACAGTAGTCATCTTATGCATTTATCATAAAAGTTGACCATACTTATGGTGACTACGTAAATAGAATGCAAAATCACGATAGTTGTCATGGTATAAAGTAGAGGAAGACAAGAGGGACGAACATGCTCTTGTATATAAATTAAAGAAGCCAAAACATGAGTAGCTCTTTAGTTCGGACCGCCGCGAAGCTCGAAAGTCCAGGACAAGTAGTTATTTGTGTTAAGAAATTCAGCCAAACTGAAACATGACACAAATAAGGAGAAAGTATGAAAGCTTACTCGTATAAGTCGGGTCCGTCGCACAATGAAGATGAACCTAAGAGATCAAAGCGAGACGATATCCGTATCCGATGGTGCTATAACTCTACTTGCGCATCTACATAAAAGCATATAAACAAAGGTTGTGGTGTTAGGTGCTCGAATTAAAAAAAACGCACGCAAGAATTTGCAGAAGAAAGGAAATACCGTGGAGAAGGGTTTGCATTGATAATTCATATTGTGGCAGGCTGAATACTAGGGTTTATATTGTTTTTGGGTTTCCTTAAACCCTACCTAAGTAGAGGGTTTTGGAAAGGCTCGACTTTCCTATCAAAAAAGAAGAAAAAAGAAAAAGAAAAAAAAAAAACAATTTTTTTTTTTCATGGTCCGTATCTTTCCCAAGTGATTGATATATAGGAAATACAATACTGATTGTAATTACCTAAAATAATGCAAGCCATGCCGTCTCGCCAAGTTATAGTATGGTAACAAATAAAATGACGATACCATATTACTAAGCTAGTGAGACGTAAGGCTAAGATGTCATTAAATTTTGACAAAAATTGAGTGGAGTACATTTCTCGACAAGGCTACCTTTAGGACGAAGTATACATTGACTTTTAAGTCAACTACAAATTCACCCGCCAAATTAGATAATGATAGGGTGATATTAAAAAAAATGGGCCACCTGGACGGCAAGTTGAGGTGCCATCGACTCCCAAGTCAAGTAACAAGGAGCTGCCTTCACGACAAGTTAAGGTGCTCATTATCAGACTTCCAAGTCAAAGCAAAATGGAGTTACCTTAACGACAAGTTAAGGTGATCGTTGAATCCCAAGTCAAGCCAAGCAGAGCTGCCTTACGACAAGTTAGGCTGTTCATTATCGGCTTTCAAGTCAAAGCAAAAGCAATCGAGACCCCGTCACGACAAGACACCCAAAAGTGCACGTGACAAAGTCTCGAGGGGGCAATTTGTAGGCACAGAAAATTTATTAATGTGCCGAATAAATAAAATAAATTAATTATTTTAAGTTAATACCAAATTTTAACTTAATTTAATTATTTTTGTCCCGACTAAATGAAATACGGGTCGATTCGGATTACAAAAGAAGCTATCCGGATCTCTAAACCCAAAAGAAGCAAATTTGGGCCAAGTTCACAAGCAAGCCCATAAATGGGCCTGTGACTACCAAAGTCCAAGAAGGAGAATCAAAACTCTATAAAAGGAGCTCTCCTCATTCATTTGAAGGATTGGAAATTCATTATTGCAAAGAAGCCAGAAAAGACAAGGTGTAAATCCATCCAAGCTTTCTCTATCAAGGTCATTGCAAGCAGTCAACAAGCACACCAAATCGTGCCGCCTGCGTTGAAGATTCAATCACAAATTCAAACATTCAAGGGAGATTCAAGTCATCGCGACCCTCTCAAGAAATCAAATTCACAGCACGCGTAGAATAATCAAAGTTGTCTACAGTGCACCCCTCACGTGTACCCTGTACACGTAACCTATCACGGCATACTAGAATCAGAGGATACATTAGAGATTGTACACGTACTTTAATATTTAAATTAATAAAATTTATTTGTTTCATTGTTTTGTATTTCAGTTATTGCGATACGAAATCTGCTGTTACACAGACCACTGCAATTCGCGTATTTCCTCTTTCTCTTTTTTTTAATTTTTGTTTCTCGTTTTTGTTTTTTTATTTATTTATTTTATTAGTTTTAATTTTTTCTCTTTTAATTTCCGTTTCCGTTTCTGTTTTTGGGTTTTTGTGGAGTAGGGGAACGAAATTAGTGACGGAAGGGCGTGAACGGATTAGTAGGTTTAAGGGGATGAAAGAGGAGGGAGAAAATCAATTGAGTGAATGATAAAATAAATGACAAGGGTAGTGAGATAAAAATCGTATGTAAAAGAGTAAAATTCGTATGTGAAAAAGCACGTCCCTAAATAAATATCCAACTCGTTCCAAAATACCATTCACGTAAAGAAGGAAACACACAATTAGCAAAATGCTCCTTCCGTCGACGTCTCGATAAAGGATGTCAAAGGAGAATGACAATATATCGTATTTAAAAATTTGATGAAATATTAAGTTTTAAAATTAAATTCTTAAATCACAAAATATTTTCGAACAATTCATTTCAACAAGGGTTCACAATGAGTTGATATAAACATAAGGTCGATCTTACTTTAACTTGAGCTCATAAAGCAAAACTCAATCTTGAACCATCTCAGCCTCACCCTAACTTGGAATATTCTAGTTTATTATCATACATGTGACTCTGTAAAAACCGGACGAATTTGAGGTTAACCCGAGTCATCATATACTTATCTAATGCAGAAGCCAAGTTGCTGACGTGGCATCACAGGATACAAGCTCCGTCCTACGAGGCGCGTTTTAAAGCATTCTAATATATTGTCCAATAAAATTTGAATATAAGAGATAAGAGATTGCATTCCAATAAAAAGATTTGATTTTAGATTAATTTGCCGTGTTATTGTTATCAGCTATTAATTGGTTCCATTGATTTAATGCCAAGACTTGATTTAATTCCATAATTCCACAATATTTGATTCCATTTGCATTAAATTGGTTGATTTGATTATGTATTTCAATTTGGAAACTCAGCATATAAGTTTTACGGGATTTCACAGGTTATAACAATTTACATAATCTAATGACTCCATAAATTCCATAATTCTACAAGATTTTATTCCATTTGCATTAAGTTGGTTGACGTGATTATTATACATTCCATAATTCTACACGTGGTTTAATGCTAAGATTACATTCCATAAGAATGGAAATAGTTGGATGACAATATACATAGAGAAGGTATACTAATATTATTGTAATTCAAATTTCGTACTATCAATCTTTTACAGATTCATAATATTTTTTATTAACTATCGTCTAGGTTAGAGGTGATCGTTTGCGGGCTTGGGCCGGACACGGGCCGGGCCGCCTTGAGAAAAGTGCCCGGCGGGCCAATTTTTTATGTCCGTGCCCGCTAAAACGAGTTTGTTGAAGTGTCCGTACCCGTCCGTTATAAGTTGGCGGGCCTGTCCATGGGCCGCCGGGCTTTAAAACATAAGAGTCACGAACTTAAAAATGATGTTTAAATATCTCAAAATCCCAATATAGAAAATATTTATGCGACAAGAAAATGTGTTATGCTAATATTGGTTTCATAAGCATAACAAAGAGGGCAAAAAAGGTAAAAAACGAGTAAGTTTATTGATGAATTTCTCATTTCATTATTATTTTTCGTTATTAATTTATTTGGGTATGGGATTACTACATGGACTTAATAGTTAATTAGTTTAGTAAATAATATACATAAAGTAAAAATTACATGATGAGCATGATGAGCCTTAGCGGGCCTAGCGGGTTGTCCACGAATATTTTTACTTAGTCCATACCCGCCAATTAATTTAGCGGGCCGAGTTTTCTTTGTCCATTAACCATTTATTTGAATATTTTCCGTGACCAAGCCCGCTCAAATAGCGGGCCGGACGGGCCGGACTGGACGGGCTAGCCCGGACATGATCAGCTCTAGTCTAGGTGAACCTAGAGTGACAACTACAAGACACGCGACCAGATTTTTCCAGCCTTCCTCAATTGTTCAACACCTGTATACAGCAAAACTTATTAGGATTCGAAGAGAAAGTTTGAACCAAAATTAATTAGGATACGAGATTGAGAATACCCACTGATTAAACCTCAAGAACCAAAGAGAAGCTTTGAATATCGAAATCTCCAAGCTCAGATAACATTTGTTGCAATATGGATGCACATTAACATATATTGAAAGGCTTCAGATTGAGATATGTCGAAGTTTGAATCAAAAATTGGGGCAAATTGTCTTTCTCTGGTGTTTATAAATTCATTCTCTGGGAAGAATATGAATCAATGGGTCAAATTTTAGATTTGTTGCAATATGATAAGACAACAAATTTTAGATCTCTAAATTGGTTTCCAGGAAGATATGAAATCGTGGTCTGGAATGCTCCAGAGAGAAATTTCTTTTTATTTTTTTTGGTTTCTTTAATCTTTATTAAATATGGGTCGGAATAAATTGCTCTTCCTCGGTATATTTACCAATGTGAGCGTCATAATTTAATAGACTATATTTTTACGTGAATGCGAATCATTTTAACAACTACCCACTATTTATTTAATATTGTAAATGAGTGGTTATTTAATAAATTTGGAATGTTTTCGGGTAAGACGTACCACGCAATAACTGTTATTTAATATATGAACATCTTTAGTAACTATAATCAAAAATACGTTTTTTTAACCCAATTATACATTTACTACTCACGTCTCATCAAATTATTTACGTTTTGCTTTTATCGTACGATATGTAATATACAACTTTATTGTATATATGGGTTGCATATTTTAAAAATGGTGCAATAATGGGTAATTATAAGTCTACTAATTCTACCGTAAGTCTCGATGATCTTAATGAACAGCTATATGATAGCTCATGTATACCGTCATATGGACATGTGTCATAAATAATTCGAAATTTATTTATACGTATATAATTAATCAGCTATTGTTGATATTATTAATTACAGTATTCATCTAAAGTTAAAAACAGACTATCGTAAATAATTAATTTATTTATCTCCAATATTATTAACTATATTCATCTAAAATTTAAAAAACAGACCCGTGAATTTCACGGGTTATAACCTAGTATATATATAATTATTAAAACTAGGTTTTTTCATTCGAAATTTCGCAATAACTTGGAATTCAAGTATAATAGCAAAAATATTGGCCAAATTGATAACGTTTGATATTGTGAAACAGAAATATAAACGTGATAAATATTTTTATAAAATAAAAGTAAGATATTACTCCGTATCAATCACACAAATTTAAACCGCTCTAAAATGTTCCGAGTGAAGTGAGAGTTAATTCAGTTTGACCAGTTAACTACTCAAATAAAACTTTGATAAATTGAAGTTCGCCCGAGTGTTTCGTCTCATTATCAGGTCGAGCAATTGACTCTAGTCTTTCTCATTTCGTCAACATCCAATTTCATACGGATTCAAGCCTATCTTTAGAGCGGTAAATCTCTCCCTCGTGACAACTCTAGTCATAATCTTTTTATAAATTTTATTGCGCAATATTATCATTTTCATAAATTAGCAGTACTTTATATTGGTATGGAAATTTATTCTTTCTGTAATTTCGTTAGCATTGAATCTTGTGTCTGAATTTGTGTTTGCGTTTTTGTGTTTCATTTGTATGAAATGTAATGCGCGCTAAGTGTTTGATAAAATGCCTCAACGAGCCAATGCTTAAATGCCAAATGTTTGTTCATCTGGTTGTGTTATACTGTGTGCTGCAATCAGTTAATTACTCTCAGTTTTTGTGATGGTTAACTTTAGGTATGCCATTTGTTACTCCGATTCGACTGCAAATGTCGGACACAGTTCTTTTAGCAAAATTTTCAATTTTTTGTCTAAAATGAAGTGTTGAAGTGCTGTGCCGTGGCTAAGTGTCACGTACGCGGTATGCAACCAAAGTGAAGAGTTATACCGGTCACTATTCGACTTTGTTGAACTTTGATCATTAAATTGGCATTTTGTTATACGGGTCTATATCATCATTACCTCAGTGTCTCAACGGAACAGGGATGGGGATACATTCGGACACAACTTTTCCCACGCGTTAACAGAAAGACTGTTCCTAGTCGGCCCTTAACCAATGGTGAGATAACCACCTGCTTCCATCTAGGGATACTAGCGTTAGTACTTGATAAATCAGGAAAACAGATTCAAATACCTCAGATGACAATACCTTAGGATGTGACGGAAAAGCTCAGGCGGTATCGTGCTAAATATCCCACTTTTAATTTGAACTCCATCCATTTTACTGGCATTGTTTCTGCAACTTTGGCATTTACCATTCAGTACAGTTTCTAAATCCACTTCTTTTATAGTATCATTTTTTACATAACGGAAATGATGCTCAGTCTCTTCCTCTTCTTTGGTACTTCCTCTATCTCCTTTGAATCATCATCCTACAATATCATACACATCACAACACAAACAATTTACAACCACTCCAACGCGAATTCTTCCTACAGGAACAACTCCGTTCGTCACAAACATTCAAAAAAACTCTCCAAATCCCGACTTCCAATATTTTACAAATTCCAAATTTTCAACCATTATAATAACAGAATTATATCCATATATATATATATATATACATTCAATCATTCAAGCTCTCAAATTAGGGAAAAAGCCTAATTTCAGAAGCCTGTTATTCCATGAAAAAGCTTCGCGTAATGTTACACTGAGGTATCAAAGTTGGTTTTGCTATTGAAAGTGGAAAACTGGAAACTAGTTCAATGCACCTTTTTTTTTATCTTCTTTCTCTTTGAGAGTAGAAGCTGCTGAGGCTTAGTTGAGGGGCCTCCATGCATAAATAATGATGATCATTCATGAATTTTATTCCGTTAGAATTTTATTACTTAGGATGCTTATGCTTCCATTTATGCAAATCCATTCTCGAATAGTTATATCTATATGTGACGATTCTACTGCTATAGTGAAAATGTGAGCTAATTTAAGTGGCAAATTAATGCAAAAGAAACTATTGTATAATGTGATTGGCATTATGTGTTGTGTTTCTAACTTTTCTCCCGTGCACCACTTTTTGACGAAATTGGGTTATTAACCAAACTTTTTATTGCTTTGGGACCCATTTGAAACTATTTATTCCAAATGGGTCCACGTCATCACTTTTATTTTTATTTTCAGTTTTTTTTGTACAAAGTCGCTAATCAACGGCTTTACCTGTGATGTTTTTAAAAACGAAGCACAACAAATCAAAAGTTGGGAAAAAAAATTGAAAGAGAAGCCGTCACTCAAAGGAACGGCTTTGTATGTTTTCCAAAAAAAAAGAAACAGAAACTTTAGGTATTTAGCAGCTCCCAAAGCCGCTGCTTTAGGCCGCGGTTTGCTTTGTTATAAAAAAAATATCCTGACATTTTCCCCCATTTCTACCTTCTCTCTCCCAAAAACACAAAAACCCCAAATTGAAAAATCCTAGATTTCGAATTTACTACTATTTCATCATATTTTTCTATAAAGTTAAATTAATTACTTCCTAATCAATTTCTATTTATCCTATTTCATAATAAGGTAATAATTATTGAAGTTTTTTTCATTGTTTTCATCAATTTCTTCCTTATTTGATGTTGATTTATTGATATTTGATTGTTTAAAATTGTTTATTTGCAGGTTAGATTTAGAGTTGTATTATCCGAGTAAGAAAGCAACGCAAAGGTAAAAATCAAACTTGTGACTATCTTTTACCTAGTTAGTTAGTTTAGTAGTTTAATAGTGAATTAGTAATGGAGATTAATAATTATCCATTGACTTGTTGGTGGAATGGAGAAATTGTAGTAGATGGTGAGAATGTAGTATATAAAGGTGGTTGTGAAACTTTTGTTATTGCTAATAGTAATATGAGCTTGAGTGAACTTAGAAATGAGATTTATGATGCTATAGAAGTTGATAGCTCTAAGTTTGAGCTAATGTTGAAGATGAAATTTCCTAGTGTGAGAGGTTACAAAGTTTTGTCTTTGTTAAATGATCGTGCTTTGAGAGCTTTGTGGGCAAGTGTGTGTCAATCCAAAGCCGCTTCTATGGATTTGTTTGTTGAATTAAATGTCATTGAACCATCAAATGAAAATATTCAATTTTCTTTTACAAACATGTCAAGCCAAATTGAGAATCAAAATATTAGTATGTCATTGGGCACAAATAATGTTGATGAAGATGGATTAGATTGTAATATTGAAGGGGATGAGTTGGAGGGTAATGTTGAGGAGGAGGATGTGTTGTTGTTTGGTTGTGATGATGATGATATTGATTTAGACCTTGTCTCTTCAAGTGTTCCTAACACCCAATTTACTAAGGTGCATGATGTAGATGAAGAAAAAATGAATAATTGGTATAGATCGGGTGTAGTTGTGCATAAGAGTGGTGAGGAGTTTATGGTGGGTCAAGAGTTTGGTAGCAAAAAACTATTGGGCCGAATTGTGACATCTTACAATGTTCAAAGAAACCATGTTTGTAGAACCACCGAATCTAAACCCCACACCGTTACCTATAAATGCGCTAGAACACCAGTGCCTTGTAAATGGTATTTAAGAGCCTCTCAAAAGAGTTTTGCTTCTGAAACATTTACCATTGTGACTTACAAAGGCCCCCATGAATCATCATGTGTTGCATACAAATCATCCAAGGACCATCAAAATCTAAAACGAGACTTTATTAGCAATGCTATAAAACACCTTGTTGAAGCGGATTGGGGTGTGAAGGTGAACTTGTTGAGAGCGGCTATGACTAAAGAATATAACTTTACCATTTCTTACGCAAAAGCTTGGGGTGCAAAACAAAAAGCTATTGCGGATCTCTATGGTGATTGGGAGGAGTCTTACCAATATCTTCCAAGGTACTTAGAGGCTTTGAAAGAAGCAAATCCGGATACCCAAGTTCATTTCGTTACTAAACCAACCAACCACAACAACATTCATCAATTTGATCGTGTTTTTTGGGCTTTTGGTCCATCAATTAGAGGGTTTTCACATTGTAAACCAATTATTTCTATAGATGGTACTCATTTATACGGGAAGTATAGGGGTGTGTTGTTAATTGCTATGGGTGTTGATGCAAATGATCAACTATTTCCCTTAGCCTTTGCTATAGTTGAGAAGGAGAATGATGTGAATTGGAGTTGGTTTTTACTTTGCATTAGGGAGTTTGTTACTCGACGAACTGGTATTTGTGTAATATCCGATCAACACCCGGGTATTTTAAAGACAATGGTAGAGGTAAATAGTGGTTGGGAAGAGCCACATGCTTTTCATAGATATTGTATCCGTCATCATGCATCCAACATTAACTCAATGTTCAAAGACACCGAATTGAAAGAAATTTTTACCAAAACGGCTATGGAACACCAACTTCCTAAATTTGATCAAGGGATGGAGAACATTGGTCGAATTGACATGAATGCCAAAGCTATGTTAGATAGGATACCATTGAGCAAATGGTGTCTAGCACATGATGGAGGTAAAAGATATGGTTTAAAAACCACCAACATGTGTGAATGTTTTAACGGGGTGTTGAAAGGTGTAAGATTTCTTCCTATCCAAGCACTTGTGAATGCCACTTTCATGCGGGTTAATAAGTATTTTGTCGATAGGCGTGAAATTGTTAGGACGAGATTAGCTAGTGGCTTGAAATGGAGCGCAAAAATAACCAACAAGTTAGAGGAGAATGATGAAATAGGTGCTTACCATGAGGTGACGGTTTATAATCGTCATGTGGGCCTTTATGGAGTGGTTACTAGACAAGGACGCCGTGAAGGAAGCATGTCAAACCATGGTCACACAATAGATCTTGAAAAAAGGACTTGTACATGTAACAAATGGCAAAACCTCCATTACCCTTGTTCTCATGTAATGGCGGTTTGTCGCTCCGAAGCTATCGACTATGACCAATATATAGACCCGGTGTACTCTTGTGAAGAGTATTTTGGCTCATATCGTGCTACATTTTATCCCGTTCCTGACGAAGGTTATTGGAAGCCTTGGACTGGGCCAACTCTTATACCGGATCCCAACTTAAAAAGAGGTGACGGTAGGCCAAAATCAAAACGAATTCGCCACGAAATGGATGAGATTGTCAAGGGAACCGTTACTTGTAGTCAATGTAATGTAGAGGGTCATAACAAACGTTCTTGTACTTCTAAAGCTTCTTCATCGGCCCCTAAGGAGTAATTTCTGTAATTTGTAATCATATTTAGTTGTACTTGTACTTGTAGTCATCTCTTGTACATTTAAGTTTATTTAAGTTTCAGAACTCAACATTTCTGTACTTTAGATGTTTATGTTTATGTTTCAAAACTTTAGACGTGTTCATTGAGTATGTAAAATTTCAAAACTTTGTTTCGTTTCTATTTCTGTTTCTGTTTTGTTTTTTTGGGTGACAAGAAGTGTGAGTGTAAGATTCGTGAGTTTCGTGATGGTGACATTGATGTGGCTGGAGAGGAAAGTGCTCTTGTTGAACAGTTTGAGAGGGTAGGGTTGGGGAACAATGGGAGTGATGGGTACAATGGGAGTGATGGGTACAAGTTCTGAAAGTTTCTGTTTGTTTTTCTTGTGAAAAGCCATTAAGCCGCGCCCTTAAGTGGCGGCTTTCCATAGTTTCTGTTTTTTTAGTGAAAACTCGTTAAGCCGCGCCTTAAAGTGGCGTTAAGCCGCGCCTTAAAGTGGCGGCTTTATGAGCTGCTCAATATCACCAACCTCCTGAAAGTTTCTGTTTTTTAGTTAGTGAAAAGTAAGTAAACCGCTGCCTTAAGCAACGGCTTTGGGAGCTCCTAAATTCCTGGAGTTTCTGTTTTTTTTTTTTTTTTTTGGAAAACCTACAAAGCCGCTCCTTTGAGCGGCGGCTTCCGTTATATTTTTTTTCGCTCTTTCTTATTTGTTGTGCTTCGTTTTTAAAAACAACACAGGTAATGCCGCTGGTTAAGGCGGCTTTGTACAAAAAACTGAAAATAAAATAAAAGTGATGACGTGGACCCATTTGGAATAAATAGTTTCAAATGGGCCCTAAAGCGATAAAAAGTTTGGTTAATAATCCCATTTTGTCAAAAAGTTCCTCTTCTTATCGCTATGCTATTTATTTCATTCATTTATTACTTCTTCATACATATATTTGCTGACGGAAATTTTGTCTTCTATTTGCTTCTATTCAGTAAGTTAGGGAATTTGAAAGGGAGGGGAGTTCAATAAGGAAATTATGCCTTTTGCTTAAGAATGAACTTCTGGTGTCCTTCTAGATGGCATCTCAAGAGTAAAACCCTCAAATTTACGTCATTACAAACGCTTGTTCACGTCGAGGGATTTGGTACTTGTAGAATGCAGGAGAGCAGAGACGAAAAAAAAGTGAATAATGCACTGAGAGTTCTGGATCTTGTGTCCCAAAAAAGATCTACTAACAAATACCAACAAGCTCCTCAGCTTATTCAGGACTTCCTACAGACTCATTCGAAGCAATTAAATGAGAGAAAATTGTCCACTGGTTTTGCGGCACCAGAACGCAGAAGCCAAAGTCCATCTTATTCTAAGTCATCATCTCTGTTTTTTGAGGATGATCCAATTGTAGGTGTTTTTGACCTACACAGGAAAGGGTTGAGGGTTGATTGTGCAATACTTTCATATGCACTAAGTGATTGTGGGTTCAAAGCTCTTCTACATAGTGGAACTCAGCTTCATTGCCTAGCTATTAGAGATGGATTTTCTACGAATGTTTTTGTTGGGAGTTCTCTGATTAGTATGTACTCAAAATGTGAGGATTTATGCTCAGCAAGGATGGTTTTTGATGAACAACCGGTAAGAAACGTTGTCTCATGGACGGCTCTTATTTCCGGATTTGCGCAAGCATGTCAAGTCAATGTCTGCTTGGAGCTCTATCAACAAATGATTAGTTCATATCTTAGACCGAATGACTATACACTTACGAGTCTCTTGACCGCTTGTGTTGGATGTGGCTCACTTGGATATGGGAAAAGTGTTCATTCTCAAGCTATTCTTTTTGGTCTGGATTCATATATTCATGTCTCCAATGGACTCATCTCAATGTATTCTAAATGTGGAAATGTTGATGATGCATTGTCTATATTTGGATGGATGCATGATAAAGATATTGTTTCGTGGAACTCCATGATTGGGGGATATGCATTGCATGGGCTAGCTTGGAAGGCAATTATTCTATTTGAGGAAATGAGAAAGCTTAGAGTGAAGCCTGATCATATTTCTTTCTTGGGTGTTCTTTCATCATGCCGTCACGTTGGTCTTGTGGAAAAAGGTCAAACCTATTTCAATTTAATGAGCGAATACGGCGTGCAGCCTAATTTAGGTCACTATTCATGCATCGTAGATCTTCTTGGCCGAGCTGGCTTAGTGGAGGAGAGCCGAAAGATTATTCTCAGCATGCCTATAAAACCCAATGCTGTCGTATGGGGCTCACTTCTTTCTTCTTGTAGGCTTCATGATAATGTTTGGATTGGAATAGAGGCGGCTGAGAATAGGCTTGCACTGGAACCATCCTGTGCTGCTACCCATGTACAGCTTGCAAAACTTTATGCAAGAGTGGGATGGTGGGACAAGGTAGCAAAAGTGTGGAAGGCAATGAAGGATGTAGACCTGAAAACAGATCCTGGATACAGCTGGATTGAGATACGAAATGAAGTACACAAGTTTAGGGTTGATGACACTGCGAACTCTAATATGAACGAGGTTCTCTTGATGTTGGACTGTTTGATGGGTCAGATGACATCAGATTCTTTGCCAGAAGTAAATGAGGAGCTTGATATAGATCTGTTCCTTGTAGATTTGTGATGACAGAACTGATAGGATTCAATTGTATCAGTGGCCGCCATTGATTGCGTTTGAGATATATGCATACATTTTTGGCGATTCTCACTTTTGCCTGCTTACTGACATCGATTCTAGCATTGCAACGGAAGCAGAGTTTAGCCACTGCATTGAAGATGGCACTTAAAGGGCTAATGGAGCAGGACTTGAGCAAGTTGGATGTGGCAAAACTACATCCGCTTTCACCTGAAGTTATTGCTCGTCAAGGAACTATTAATATTGGTAATTTCATATTTCTCACACTACTCAGAGAAGGGCATTGTTCATAATTAAAAGTCTCATTTGTACATTTTGTATTATCCGCGGGAGCCATTGGTCATGTGGCACATGGCAAGTCAACCGTTGTGAAAGCTATATCTGGTGTTCAGGTATTGTTTCTGTTTACATATTGTAAGCTGTCTTGCATATGGTTCCCTCTCTGTCTGTAGACGTATGATTTGCTGCTTCTTTACAGACCGTGCGTTTTAAGAATGAGTACTATGTCTTATAAGTACGTTTCTACTTGTGTTACAAGAAAAACTTTAATCAGACGAAATTTCTGTTCTTTTCCTCCTTTTTTTTTTCTTTGTTACTCATTTCTTTGAAGGGGAGCCTTGGCGCACCGGTTAAGGTGTTGCTTTGTGACCGTGAGGTCACGGGTTCAAGCCTTGGGAGCGGCCTCTTGCCAAAAAATGGCAAGGAAAGGCTTGCCCCCATTACACCCTTGTGGTGGGGACCTTCCCCTGACCCTCGCCTAGCGGGGATGCCATCGTGCAGCATTTCTGGTTGATGCATTGTTTCTCGTGGATCCTCAAGAAGGATTGGGAGATGCAGCTTAATAAGTTTAAGCCTTTCTGTGAACATGGAGATTGTTTTAGATAGTAAAGAGTAATAATTTTATACATACAACCCTGTAATATTGCCAACCTACTAGGCGATTGTTTTTTGCTGCGCATATGGAAGTGGAAAGGAAGATAGTCCTGCGTGTGATGTACCTGGATTTGAGAATTGCAGAATGAAACTTCTGAGACATGTATCTTTTGTTGACTGTCCGGTGAGTCAATGTCTATTGAGATTACTATCTTCTTCTTGTATTAGTTTGATAATGTCAAGCTGTCAATTGAGCTGAATTTGTGAGTTGGTTTCAAATGGCCTTTGCTTTCCGATTTTGGTCAGTTTTTGGCGGTGCAAATCGACATCCATATACGTTCTTTACAATCATCACCGTTTATTACTTTATTTGGTCATCATTGCATAATAATACTACTGAAACAAATAACTTAATGTTTCTGGGTAGATTAAGTTCTTCCTGCCTGTATGAGCTCTGTTCTTTTTGGTTGATAGAGATTTGTAGGGGTTATTCATCTATCTTCATTGTCGCTTTCAGGGTCACGATATTCTCATGGCTACCATGCTTAATGGAGCTGCAATTATGGATGGCGCTTTACTTCTCATTGCTGCTAATGAGAACTGTCCTCAACCCCAGACTTCTGAGCATCGTGCTGCTATTGAAATCATGTGACTTCAGCATATCATTATCTTCCAAAATAAGGTTGAGCTAATTCAAGAAAATGTAGCGATAAATCAGCATGAAGCAATCCAAAAATATGTTCAGGTCTTTTATCTTGATTAATCTAGTTGCTTAAATTCATTTTCTTTCAGTAATAAAAACGATGTGAGATGCGACACTATTGCTTTTTTGGTTGCAGGGAACTGTTGCCGCTGCAGCACCAGTAGTTCCGATCTCTGCTCAATTGAAATACAAACATTGATGTTGTTTGCGAATACATAGTAATGAAGATTCCCGTTCCTGAGAGAAATTTTACTTGGTTTGCTTACTACCAAACTCTTCTATTTATAGTACTCCATAATCATAGTACATGTTAAGCATGCATCATACACGTTGCCTTCTTTGGTTTTGCCTAAGTTTAGTCTACTAATAAACTTGCACCTATTGCTAGCATTTATACATTGCATACTATCTCAAACGATATACTCGACCTAAATGTTCATCGACTCTGATTTTTTAAGCTCGACAAGTTACAGACCAAGCTCAAACGATGCTCAAAATTACGAGATGATGTCAAGCTCAAAATGGTGCAATTACACTCTATCACGCTAATTTTGTTTTTACAGACATTATTGATAAAGGGCAATCTCTCGTCTCAAACAACCACTTTTCATCTGAAGTTTCAGATGAACGTATGTAACCGATTTATGATTATATATTTATATGTAATTACCTGTTTATTAGTTCAGAGGAAAATGATTGGTATAAAGCATGACTTGATTGTTGATAAAATTGGAACAATGCTGCAGACTACTATACGGTAACAATCTAGTGGTTAAAAGTTAAAACAGATCTATTGGGGACAATAGATCTCAGGTTCGAATCCGGTCCCTCTATTATAATTAGGGCCTTTAGGCTTTAGGGGTGTTCAAATTAAACAGAACCGCAATAACCGAATAACCGAATCGAAAAACCGTACATTTTTAAGGTTTGATGAACCGAATCGTTTCGACAAAGCGGTTCGGTGAATCGAGCCATCAAATTTATCATGAAAATTGGTTGAGGTTTGCAATTTTAGGAAACAGATTAACTGAACCGTTTCACAAAAAAATAAGCAAAAAATTTAAATATTATATAAAAAATTGTTCTTTTGTTTAATTTTTTTTTTAGTGTTTCCAAATTCAAAAATTGATTTGATTAATATAAAAATTTCACTAATTAATTTTATTGTTGATTATAATACATAATAAAATTCTATTTACACTACAAGATAAAATTCACGAAAACTAAAATAAAAGTTTATTTAGGCTTGGTTCTTTCTGGCTTAATATCAGCTTCTTTCAATTTTGCTTGGTTGTATTCCGTTAACTTTTATTTACGTTCAATCAATTATGTTTAATTAATCTCTTCACAAAATAAACTTTTAATTCAACTAAATTCACTCACGCCCAGTTCCACTCAATTTAGTTCAATTAAGTTATACTTTAATTAATTCAATTCAGCTCGTTTCGGCCGAAAAGAACTTAGCACGATTATAGATAGGCACGATTATAGATTAATCAACCGAATCGCAAATAACCATTTAAAGAGATTAACCGAAACTTTTGTAACCGATTTTTGTGAAACCGAATTTTGTATAAACTGAATTAAATATGTGATTTGTATAACCGAAACGCGAATCAACCCTCCTTGATCCCGATTATATTAGTTTCGCGCTCCGTTAACCAAACAAACAAAAATACAAGGGCTCTACAACCTGAAAAAATCGCCTTTCATCTTCATCATTCTCCGACGTCGTTCTTCATCTTCATCATCTTCCGCCGTCAACTGCATTTGGTATATATTTCGTTTTAATTTGGTATCATTAAGTAATTGATTATATTTTCGCGGAATTTAATTTCCTGATTTTTGTTACAGTTCTTCGAATTTTCCCCATTTCATGTAACAATGATTTTGTCAAATTGATTTAGGTTGAGTACTTCTTGAAATTTTTGTTTCTGTTAATTTTTATGCGTTTAATTTGCTACACATATGATAGGGTTTCGAAGCGCGAGGGTTTGAAATTCAATGATGAATTTAGTACTCCATTCATTTCATTTTCGTGCGATTGCTGAAAATATCTGAGGAAAATTGTGAATAAACTTATGGAAATGAAATGAATAGACGGAGTAGCTAGTTTCTGCTTCAATAGGTTCTTTAGCTCAGTTTAGGCGCTACGTTTTGTGGGGGTGAGCTGTGGTAGAAGTTTACTCCATGTGACTACTGACTATTTAGCTGAGTTTAGGCGGCTCCGTTTTGTGGAGGTAGTTAGATTCTGCTCTAATGGCTTTTTAAGCTGAATTTGGGCACTTCATATTGTGTGCGTGAACCGTGGTGGACGTTTGTCTATGTGATTTTGTATTTTGCAATTTATGATTGTTATGATTTTTATTTTGATGCAGAGGGATTAGTTGATTAATTACGTAGTGTGGGGTCTGTTATCGTATCATATGGCTGATCAAGACAGGAAAAAGGCGCTATTTCGGGCTAAATTGAACGAACGACAACAGCAAAAACACATTGACTCACCTCTTGTCAGGTAATTTACTAAATTCCTGCAAATTAACCCTAATTCTGGGGTTTCATGGACCTCCAAATGATACATTTACGGCATGGTTCCTGTTTGAATTTGAATGAAGCATTCTGATTTAGTATTATTGAATTTCAGTTCAACATGAAATTTTTACGTGTTTGGGAACCGTTACATCTGAGACTATTTTCTGTGGGTGGATGCGGTCAGAATTTCTGCTTAGTGGTAGCTTGTGTATACTTTCTGTTCGGTAGTTTATTACGAATTTTAGGGAGTATGTGCTTCCGAGTTATGGGAATTGGTCTATTCCATGGTTAGGCTGGTTGTGTTGTAATTGCTTTCTTCATGAGTAGGTTACATAAACTTGTAGTTTGTATTTTTTAAAGAATCGTGTAAGTGCTCCTTTTACTAGTTATGGCCTTTAATAGGCTTAACGGAGGGAATTGACGAAAAAGGGAGGGAAGGGGAAGAGAAATATTTCTTAATTTAGTTTCACAAATAGGATTGGAAGGTAATGTAAGATAAATGGAGGAATTCATTTCCCCTTCCGGGACAAATAATTTTTTCACAACATAATACAAAATTTGTAGTGGAAACTCTCTTGCTGCATTCCCGCTCCCCTTCCTTTTCCCTCCTACCCATCCCCATCTCACCTTCTCTACTCAAATAGTATCCAAATACACCCTTACATTCTTCTAACGGTCACAACATTACAACACTACTTGGCTAGTAAATTCTGTGCTCTTGTGTCATGGATCTTGATAACAAAGATAGTAGGGATTTGAGCTCAAGCTCAATACTATGGCTAAAATGAAAACATGGTTAATTTTATGGAGAAGGTCATGATAATATGGAGAAAAAGGAGTTTAGTGATAGTTTTCTGGATAGATGAATTGGATTAGTTTGTCCCTAATCTTGCTCAACAGACCACGCTTTAAAGTGATTTAACTCAATAACGATATTGATGCGAGGGGAGAGAAAGTTTGAGGTTCCATATCCCTTCAAATTTCAAATATTTCCCGCCTTGAAGGAATTAGGTTTATTAAAGACAGAGGGAAATATGAATCCCCTCTTCCCTTTCATTTAGTGGTATTCTGTTCTGATGGTTTAGTACTAGTATTATACATTTGTTCTCAAGCCATCATCATTATGTTTTTAACAACATTGATGTGAAGGGAAGAGAAAGTGTGAGGTTCCATATCCTTTTAAAATCTTTCCAGCCTTGAAGGAATTAGGTATATTAAAGACCAAGGGAAATAGGAATCCCCTCTTCACTTACCATTAGGGCTGTATTCTGTTCTGTTTGTTTAATAGGTATTTATAGCTTTGTGGCCTTGTGGGTGTGGTTTCAGTTAAATAATTAATCAGGGTTCTTTGGTCAGGGGAGGAGAGAATAGTTCATGCGAGGAACTGTGATTTGATGTGTAGCCATGTACGGATGTGTCAAAAGTATGGTTTTGGTCATTTTGCCTGGTCACGTCTCTTTGGTGGAAGCTTGCCATGGCTTTTCCCTTCCGAAATAGATCCCCTTCAAGCAATGTTAGTCAAAGCTTGAGGGCGCATTGAGGAATCAATATAAGGCTCTGGCCTAATGCTGTGCTGAAGCTTTGAAGTTTGAGCTCTACCCCTCACACGTTACTCTGGGAGCCGTCTCTTGTCTACTCCATGGTCAAGTAGATGGTGGACATTATTGGGAAGTGGCGGAAGTCTACTTTAGGGAGAAGTTTTACCCTAGAGCAACTTATTTCTATCGTTTTCCTATATAAGTTGTCGACTTTACCCCCTCCCTCTTTTGAAAATATCAGTGTTTCACATGTTGAGCGGTTCTTGAATTTTGTTTTATTTGACTCATGTTGTCCTGGAAGGCTCTAAATTCAACATATGGTTAATATCTCTTGGTATTTACTCCCTCCATTCATATCCACTTTGCACCTATTCCATTTCGGTCCATTCGAATCCACTTTGCACCTTTCCTTATTTGGTTGTACTTTTAATACTATAATACTATAAAAACACTATTAAGGCCCACTTTTTCAACACAATACTACACTTTACACCTATTTGTTGTACTTTTATTAATATTTTAACAATGCGTAAAAACCCGTGCATAAAGCAAATGTACCAAGTGGAAATGAATGGAGGGAGTATTTCATTACTATTCTAATATGCAGGTATAATGAACAAGATAAGCCTGTTTGTCGAGTGTGTGAATTCGTATTAAAATCTGATTCTGATTGGATACCCCACCAAGCTTCCCGTAAGCATCGTGAGGTAATGTTTTAAATTCCATTGAGATATGTTTACACTATTCTGAAAGCAAATTAACCAAAAAGAAGAGCCGTTTATTTAATCATTGTCCTTTTCTGGACCTCTTGCACACACATCTGGTTGTATCATCTCTCCTGAACAGCTAATATATTAGGTTTGTTTTTCAGGCAGTAAATAATATTAAAGCAATTGCTTCAAGGAAAACAGCAGAAAATAATTCAAAATCTGAGACACCCAATGAATCGCCTAAACTCCGAGGAGATGATTATCAAAAGTACATTGGCGATAAAACAAGCATGTCCTCAGAGACAAAGATTTCTCGACCAGCATCTACGCTTCCTGCTGGATTTTTTGACAATCAAGACGCAAAGAGGCAAAAAGTTGGTGAGTACCTGTGAATCTGTGATTGACCTTGGTGGTTAATGATTAAATAGATTCCTCAATGTATATTACTCTCCCCACCATATACTTAGGTTCTTACTCTCATTTTGAAGGCATACCTTATCAAGGTTCTTGCCTACTTTTTTTTTCGTGAATGTCATTTCATTTCTTCCCTAAAATTATTTCTCCCACTACTCATGCTTTAAGGTTCTGTGCAAAAGAAAAGTAGAATCCTTACCATGGGATGAATGATATTATTTATCTCTTAAACTTGCTACTGCTCCTCCCTCTTTCGAATAGTTAACTAACTAATTGTCCTCCACTTCTCTCTGGTATGAATGTAAGCGAATTGTACTGAAAGAGAAGGGAATAGATTTGTTTTTCTTGGGCACTGTGGTAATCCTATTACCTTGATCACTTGATGATTTGATGTATGTGTGAATATCTTTCAATTATTGCTTGTAATTTCTTCCATGCATACATTGGAGTTTTCTATCAGCACAACTTCCAAGAGCCAGCTCATTTTTGGATTGGGGGAAGGGATTAGAATGTGACTTAAAACACTAAGGCGATGATTGACTGTCGTGAGATAAATCCAGGAGCCAGGGTGAGTCGGTGATCCATATTCCTGTGCCTGCCCCCATGGCCATTGAGTTACCTTATACTAATAATGTGAACAACTACAGCACTATATGATTTATGGTCTTTAAGTTTGCCGGATAAGGTTTTTCCTGATGATCGGCTGATTAAAAAGGAGAAAAAAGAAAACTTATTTTTCTGGGTATATTGTTAGGGTCAGCTCAAGTAGAGCAGGTTGGTGCTTCCATGACTGCCGTGTCATCTAAACTTTCAAGTATTGATCAAACTCAGCCCACAAGTACTACAGATAATGTAACTGCTGACACAAGAATTAAGGAGACAAAGGTAGCTCTAACTCCAACTGAAGGTTTCTTTGGTAACAAAGCTACTGATATACCCACTCGTGACTCAGAAACTAAGCAGACAAAGGGAGCTATACCTGAAGGGTTCTTTGATAACAAAGATGCTGAATTACGGGCACGTGGCTTTGAACCTGTGAAACCTGATGTCAAGTGAGTTCCATTTATCCATCTTGTAGCTCACAATCTTAGTTTAGATGGAGATATATATGCTACTCGTCAACGTTTTTGTCAAATTCTTGGGAATAATCTTGACCTACTTATTAATTATTTAGTTCTTATGTACTTAAAAGGCAAGTTAAGTTTTTTGGCTTAAAAATTTATTGATACTTATCAGGTTTAAAATAAATGTTTTCGTGGTGAGAAATGATATTTGTATTTCAGTTTGTAATTTTATCCAATAGCACGTGCTTTCTTTTTGCTTTTTAATGGATGCTTCTTCATTTACTTAATTGCCATGATGCTGTTGACTGATTAACGAATAACCATTATCAGAGACGAGTACAAAGAATTTGGGAAATTGATCCAAGAGGACTTAGTCGAGGTTGACAACCGTTTTGAAGAAGAGGAGGTTAGAATATTCACTTGCCATCACCTTTTTCATTCATGCTATTTGTTTAGTTCTTTCTCTCTATTGTTTTGTTGGGTTGACCTACCAACGCATTGATCATCATCAATGACAATAACAACTTCACTCCAATGTCTCCCCATGTATGGCTGCGTACGGGGGTTGGATGTATACATCCTTTCTCGTGTATTGAGAACACAAAAGGTTATTCCTGATGACGTTATTGCAAATTATATCAACATACTTATACTTCATAATATATAGTATATGAAACACTCATAATCTACAGGGTCATTTTGCGTTTCTGATATTGGGCAGATTTTTACAAAATTTGCTAGAATCCTAAACTTGATGCAATTTTAGAAGTAACGTGACATTCTAGTGTAATTTACAAAAAAGTTATATAAGGTTGTATTTTAAAAAGTGGTTTTTAAAAGGCTGTAATCAACAATTTAATTTGTTTATTGCAATTCGTTGCTTACAATTTATCATGGGTCGTGCTTTTTCACATACAGATTTTACTCTTTCACATACGGATTTTACAATTTTAACCTGGTACCGTGGATGTGAAAGTTAATTTCATTAGATTGGAGGTTAGAACTTAGACCCTAAAAGGTACTAGATGGAAATTTTATGAAAAAGTGTATGTGAAAAAGTAAAGTTCGTATGTGAAAAAGTAATTCCGTTTATCATTCCTTGACTTGAAACTATAAAGAATAACGTGTTAAAAGTAAAACTAGTCTCGGACACCTGGTAATGGGTCAGTCGGGTCGATACAGATCAGGCCTATTTTGAGTTGATTCATATTGCATTTAAAAGAATTTGGCTATGATATGTTAGGCCAGGTTATTTCGGATTTCGATTATTTTAGGATCTGATATTATCAAGTTATTTTGAGTCACATATGGGTAAGGTCCTCTGATTGAGGATTTAATGGTTCGCATACGGGTCCGGTTATTCTACATGGGTCAATTTTATCAGGTTCAGTTTAAACTAATACACTTCATTTTAAACTTGACTTACATGATCGGGTTAGTTCTCTAGATAATAACACAAAGTTAAAACTAATATGGCCTAGTTAAAACTAATAGTCTTGTCCTGTGATGCTAGACTCTTCAGAGGATCCGACAGACCCGATCCGGACACGGATCCGGACATGGATTTCGTGTCCGACCCTTCAGTGTGAAATTGGACCCTTCTCTTTTGAAGGTTTCTAGGAGGGAGCTAGTGAATAATAGAAGAAAAAATAATTTTGTTGATGCCTTGAAGATGAAGGAGAATGCAGAGGTTAAAGAATGAAAAAGATAGCTATTGTGGGTGAATAAAGTTGGAGTAAATGTTTTTTTCACATTTATCAAGGAGTAAATGGTTTTGCATAGAAAGTTGAAGAAGTGGTATCTGAGGGTTTTATTTTTTTTATTTGTTTTATAGGGTAAGAAAACTAGATTAATAAGTAAATAACTAAATATGTATATTTATTTTTATAGTTCATAACTAAATATTAAAATATGTATACATATTTTTATTATTTCAGAAAGTGCCGTGTCAAAAATAATTCACGGATCCTCGTACCTGAGTCCTTGATTTTAAGATTTCAAGGATCGGACACTCGGATCCGTGGGTCCGAGTCTGGGGATCAGAGGTCTTGTCTTAAGGGTTGTAAACGAGCTCGACTCAAAATTAAGCTCGACTCGAAGCGCGTCAAGCCTTAACAATTGAAGCTTAAGTTTGGCTTAGTCAAAACTTGTATTTGAATCAAGCTCGTTTTGTCAATATATTATTTCCACATTCTTACCTTTTGAATTTACAAAGAGTCTTGCTTGTGACAGATAATATCGTCACAAGCTGAATACACATATTTTACTCACAATAAATGAAGTGGACATGCAGGTGCGAGGAAATGGAACATCTTATAGATAGTGTCACTTGCATTGCGTGAGAGGGGTACTATCCGTCTTCAGCTTGTGACGGATATTGTCTGTCTTCAGTGAGAATTTGTGTTGAATTTAACTATATATAACAATTTTGTAAAGAAAATAAGATTATAAGCTACTAAAAAATATTATATAATAATACTTATAAATAAATGTCTCGATGACATATAATTTGAAATAAAATAAATATTACCATATAAAAATTATACAAAAATTGATAAATGAGCTCAAACACGCTTCTGAGCACGAGCCAAGCTTTAAAGAAGATGTTATGTAACTTTCCACGCTTTGCGACGTAATGTTTTGTTAATCCTTTACACTCCTGATATGCAGACCACACACACAGGGTGTTCTCAACCCGATTGCACTACCGTCAATTACAAGTACGATTGGCAAAAGAAGGCGAACGATTATCAGTTTCTTGAGAAGTTGAGTTTCCATGAGTTGAAGGATTTGACTGCTAGTTTGGCAGCAAAAATTGAATCTGTGAAACAGAGAATTAATGAGATCAAGAAAGGTAATAATAATTAAGGGTTCAGCAATTCGTACGAAACTCGGGATTTGATTGATTACAGTGACGGATTGAACGTTGATGATTTGGGTTATTGTCAAGGGATTAATAATCGCGTGTTTGTGGATGATGTTGCGCTTGCTGAATCCGACTTCGTGAAGAAACTGATGAATTGACTCTAGTCTTTCTCATTTGGTCAACATCCAGTTTCGTCTGGATTCGAGCCGGACCATTAAAGTGGTAAAACTCTCCCTCGTGACTTGACGACTCTAGTCGTAATCTTCTTGTAAACTTTATTAGGCAATATTATTATTTTCGGCAGTACCTATATAGTTATATTGGTATGGAAATATTATCCCTTCTGTAATTATGTTAGCATTGAATCTTATGTCTGAATTTGTGTTTGCATTTCGTGTTTCATTTGCATGAAATGTAATGCGCAATAAGTGTTTGATAAAATGCCTCAATGAGCAAATGTTTATATGCCAAATGTTTGTTCATCTGGTTGTATGATCATGTGTACTGTAATCAGTTAATTACTCCGACTCGACTGTAAGTATCAAACATGCTGTTGGATACAATTCTTTTGAGCAAATTTTGCAATTGTTATGTCTAAAGTGAAGTTTCCAAATGTTGTGCCGTGTCCAAGTGTCACACACGCGGCACACATCCAAAGTGATGTGCTGAAGCAATATAGGTTAACGTAAAAAAAAATTCTATGTGATTTTGTTGAAACGTTATCATTAACACTCCGTTATAACAGTCCTATATCATCATTACCCAATGTCTATAACGGAAAGGGGGATGAGGATGATCCATCTTTTTTGAGGATGATCCAGTTGTTGGTGTTTTTGACCTACACAGGAAAGGGTTGAGGGTTGATCGTGGAATGCTTTCGATCATATGCAGTAAGTGATTGTGGGTTCAAAGTTCTTCTACATTGCGGAACTCAGCTTCATTGCCTAGCTATTAGAGATGGATTTTCGACGAATGTTTTTTTGTTGGGAGCTCTAATATGAACGAGGTTCTCTTGATGTTGGACTGTTTGATGGGTCAGATGACATCAGATTCTTTGCCCGAAATAAACATGGAGCTTATCAGCGGCTGCCATTGATTGCTTTTATGATATCTGTATACATTTACAAGTAGTAACATCTCTGAGGACTCTGACTACAGTGTAGCTTTATACTCCATGAACATGGTGAAATATTTTGGAAAGAGGGGATGTGGTTCAGTGGTTTCTGGGCGCCTTTCTGAAAGTTCATCTGTAAACTCAGATTAAATTCTGGAAAGTTCACAAGTCTTATGGTAGGATGGCGATCTTACCCATAGCTTGCTACATGAACAATGGCAAGGCTTCTAATGCCCTCGTTATCTTGTTTGAGACGGTTGTAGTGTTGTACGCATGTCAGAGGAACCTGCAAGATAAATAGACTTTCAACTATCTCGAATTCACAAACGTTCTGAAGCCTGGGTTCTGGACCTCTGGAGATATTTCTCATGCAGTACCCAAGATAATTTCAACATCCCAACCCGTGTTATGCTAATTCTCAATATCAGCATACACGATATACTGTTGGTAGAGTTGCTCTTCTCTTTGGGCGTGGCGCAGACTGGTTGATTATTTCTTCCTGAGCATCTTCTGCTAGGCGATACCGGCTAATCCAGGTGAATCATCTATTTATAAAACTTCATTTTATGCAGTATTGATTCTATGTACATCGCCTTTGCCTAAACAAACTACCAGCATCGCAATTTCTATCATGTTAACTTTGATGATTAATTGATGTTAACTTTGACCATTAAGTTTTCCAACTGTACGTAGAGATACATAGCAATTTCTATCATGTTTGATATATCAAACGACTGTTTTCATATTATTATCTTGAAAAAGTTTTAACTATCGTACAATGACAAAATATCAGTCAAATTAGACACCATTCGACCATCAATGTTGAGCAATGACAATACAATCAGAATGGAGGGAGTAAAAAGAAGCGTTTGTGAAAAATAATTCCGTTTAACTATGTAGACATGTAGATTATTTTTATTTCGCTGCATAATATTTAATGTTGTGGATGCACCTTGTTATTGCATTGTGTCACGGTCGGTACTTTTGCCGGATCGTGGTGTGCACCCTTTTCGACTTTAGGATAAGAATGTAAGCAACAAGGGTCTCGTACTAGTGAGGGATCGCCCACTAGCACGTATCTCGGGTCTCGGGGTGTGTGTCGGGAATCCTAGTCATGATTATCAACGTCCGGCACACGAATGCAATAAAAGTAAGCAATACGATTATTGAAAGCAATAAAAAAGTATAAACAAGCTTAATGATGAGAGCCGGTATTTCATTGACTAACACGTTTCATAGAGGCAAATTTGATGTTTCTCATCTTGTAGCAGTGAACATTGAAAGTGTAGAATAGCGATACGTTTTCTAAACTCCTAAAAACGTATCTTAAACTAAAAACAAGACTCCAAGATTCGACACGCAGAAAGTAGTCTTGGAGTACTAAATGATACAAAAAGCGAAATAAGAAATCCAAAAGCTCGAACTGAAAGAACCGCGCGCGCAAATAATTGGCTATGAGGCTAGATTTGCTGCTAAAATATGCGGATCCTTACACATTGCTACCTAATATTGGCAACGTTTCCGCCACATATGACCCTGTCATTGTAGAATGTTTGTGCCTCCATCGGAATGAACAGTTAAGATGCTGTGTGGACCTAGTATATTTTTCCATATCAACTGTGTAGCTTTTATATGTTGATTTAATTTCCACCTTGCATTGTTCTTCACTCTCACGAAAGAGAAAGATAAAATCTCTGTTTTGTAAAGATCATGTGATAGCCATTAATGCATGATTGTTAGTTATCAGTTGCTACTTGTTTGAGGAATAAATTTAATTTACAACCTTTCTTCACATGCTGAGGAATTTGAAGCCAGCTGCTTGTAACATTATGACTGGCTTCAAATTTTTTGGATGGATAATGTCGCCTGAGCATTTATTTCTCTCTATCTTCTGGTTATAAAGGTGAGGTTCACCTGGAAAATTATGAAAATATAAACACTGTAGCTTGATAAATAAAGAAGCTTAAGGGAAGGAGACGTAACTAGTCTATAACGGTGAGGTTCACATGGGTCGTACATTTTATGAGAAGGGCACTATCCGTCTTCAGCTTAGACGTGATGGATAGTTCCGTCTTCAATGAGAATTTGTGAAAGTTTAATACTGCGAATTCTCCAAAATAAGTTAGTGTTTTAGTTGCTCAACATGATTTAGGCATATACATGTCTTTTACAGTTGTCCATTATAATATAAGCTTATTACACAAAACTCACTTATTTACTGTTCTGTCTGTGAAATGTGTAACATGTTAGAACTCCCTGCTAAAAGATAGATTTTCATTAATATCAAATATAGACTTTCCAGCTTTCTTAGGTATATAATACTCCAACCTCTTATCTACTTCCACCTTACAAAGAACTCCCTCCTAAAATCTTGGTTTAAATTGATTTGAGATAGAAATCATGGGTAGCAGTACTATATCGTTAATTCTCACCCTTCTTGTCACATTCACTTTTGCTGGGACTACCAAAACCAAGCCTAAAGGTTTGTCCTTCAGTTTCTATAATAAAACTTGCCCTCGACTCGAGGACATTGTCAGTGATGCTCTTGCTCCCGTCTTTTCTGAAGATCCCACTTCGCCTGCTGCTCTGCTTAGGCTCATGTTCCATGACTGCCAAGTGCAGGTAATAATCTATCGCCTCTTTCTGATACTTTCAGCCGTCCATGTTTGACTTGATGGTCAAGTTTTGCTAGTTCTGACTCATACTCACAACATGTAACAATGATGATATGAAAATTTTGTTTGATCAATACAATCTGTCAAATATAACATTCAGGGCCGGCTCAAGGATGCTCAACCCGTGTGGTCGCACAGGTCCCCCAATTCTAGAGGGCCCAATATACGACCCAGTTACATAACAACTCTAATATATATGTGTTAGTACAATTCTAACTATCTGTTACTAGCGTCAAAGTGGTAGAATTCTCGCCTTACAATTTGAAAATCCCGTGTTCGATTCCGCCAGGCATCATTTTGAAATCATAAAGAGTGGTGTTAGTTAGTGAGGATCAAAACCATGCCACCCTCTTGGCATATTATGGAAGCACAATTTAATTTATAACATACCTTTTGGCCCTCGTTTACTTTTTTTTAATCAAAATTGTTGATATTTTTCAAAAAATGTTCCTTATATTTATATTTAACATAGGTGTGTATTAATATATTATGGCCTATTTTTTCAGTTTCGCACAGGGCCCCAAAATGTGAGGGACGGCCCTGATAACATTGTATCTTCATATACATTTAGAGAAATTATTGGTAAAATCAAATGGGTAGTTGGGTATGAAGGTAGTATGTGTTTCCTGGCGGCTTGACGTCTAGAGTTATTAGAGGTTGTTGTTTTGTCACAAGTTCTCTTGTAATAAGAAAAACAATTGTTTGCCAGGGTTGTGATGCTTCAATCTTAATTGACTTGTCGAACGTGCCCTCCTTGATGCCCGCAGAAATTGGAGCTAGCAAGAATTTTGGGATACGGAAGAGGGAATCAATAAATATGGTAAAATCAGTTGTCGAAAGTGTATGTCCAGGACAAGTCTCTTGTGCTGACCTTATAGTTTTGGCTGCTAGAGAAGCAGTTTCGGTTTCCGGGGGTCCAAGGATTCATGTTCCCTTAGGTAGGAGAGACTCGACCTCTACTTTAGGCTCTGAGGCTGCTGATGCTTCCCTTCCTTCAGCTGATATTGGAGTCCATGATGCCCTTCGGCTCTTTGCCAAGCTTGGGATGAATACCGAAGAAACAGTTGCCATATTGGGTATGTTTATTTGCATTTTAGTTATTGAACTCTTGGGAGCTGTGATTTTAGGCTCTGTTCTTTTCGGCTGAAACGAGCTGAATTGAATTAATTGGAGTAGAGCTTAATTGAATTAAATTGAGTGGAATTGATGTGAAGTGAATTTAGTTGAATTAGAAGTTAATTTTATGAAGAGATTGATTTAACATAATTGATTGAACGTAAATAAAACCTAACGGAATACAGTCAAGCAAAATTGGAAGGAGCTGAAATTAAGCCAGAAAGAACCAGGTTGTCCTCTGCTTGTATCATACGGAGTATCTGATATTAGTAGGGGTAACCGTACTCAGTGTTAACATTCAGTTTTTGTCTCTCGTGTTTGTTAGTTTCAAAAGCAACATTTTATACAAAATTCATTATGTTGCATTTCTTGAAGGACTATAAACTACTAGAAAATGAGATCCGAGAAAAACACCTTGTACATAATAAATCCGTCTTGCACCTTCTGGAGGTGTATGACATCGCAGCTCGTAAGCAATAGCTTTTAGTAGACCTGTAAGGTGTAGGTCAGGTCATTTCGATATTATGCATTTCAGGAAGGTTTATTCCGGGTGTGTTATCATACTATTCAGATACTTCATTTCAGGTCATTTGGGTATAAGTCAGTGTCATTTCAGTTCCGGTTTGGGTCTAATTCAGGTCACAAGACGACGTACGAGCTACCTAGAGTCGTAGATCTTATAGAGTCTAAAATTATGTTTGTCTGTGCAAATTCACAAGGAGTTTGAATCATGAATCAAGTGCCGGGGTTCAAAAAGCACAATCTGTATACTGTACTATAAATATATTTTACTTGCAGGAGCACATACATTAGGAGTTACACACTGCTTAAACATTATGGGTCGCCTGTACACGCCTCACGGAAAAAAGTCGAGCAAAATGGATCCCAGTTTCGAGGTAGCTTTGAAAGTGATATGTCCCGAATCTATTACAGCATTTCAAAATGCGAGTTTTGTGTTCAATGATCCTACAACATTTAGATTTGATAACCAGTACTACAAGAACTCCATGGCTGGTAGAGGTATTCTGAAAATTGACTCAGAATTGGCCTTAAACCCGACAACTGCACCTTTTGTTCAACAGTTTGCTGCGCACCGTGAAGATTTCTTCCAAGCATTTGGTTCGGCTTTTGTAAAGCTCTCTTATGCAGGGGTTTTGACAGGCAACAATGGTATCATTAGAAGTATGTGTAATTCTGTCAACTTCTAGATTACTCGCTAGTATTACAGTAAGAAGAAGCTAAGCTGTATTTATTTTCCTTAATATCTTACAGTAAGAAGCAGCTAAGTTGTATTTATTTTCCTAATGTTCTTAAGCATAGAGTTCGTGACCAGAGTTACTTCAAGACTTACCCAACTTGATTTCAGTCAAAAGTAACAAGTATTCAACCATTTTTAACGAGTATCTGATTTACGCCCGAAACCGATTTATCTCGCACCGACAGCCTCAAATGACCCATGTTGATACTTAAGAAATTTGAGGCAGCCTATTCTGAAACTAGAATCCAACTGTGCGATTTACGTGTATTTTTAATCCGGAACAATAAATCCCGAAAAACGTGTATTATACACTAAGATTTAAACCGTATACAAATTTTCATTGAAGACGGACTTTATTTGTCACAAGCTGAAAACGGATGGTAGCTCTCTCACAAAATGCAAGTGATATCCATAAAATGCTTAATTTTCTTCCACTTGTCTTCTTACTTGCTTTGTTGTGAGGAAGACATATTCGTTTTCAACAATTAAATAACCTTCTACCTTTTCTTTCGTCTAAAACCATTCAAATTAGTTCAATATCATAATGTTGACGATATCACCGTCTTAGCTATTCGTTCCGATCCCTTTGATAGTCTACATTTGACACTGGGTCAGTTTCGAATAACGTTAGTTTAGATTTGGGTTTGCAAGAATTTGAGCCGGGTTGGGTCATTTTCATGTTACTAATTTTCAAATTATTTTAGGGATACCAATCCGTTTTTGATAATAAACGTACATGTAGAGTTACATATATGTCTCTCAATTCGTATCCGATCAGATTCAAGTCGGTCAAATTGACAATTTGGTATAAAAACTAAGGGGTAAGGGACAATTTGGTAAAAAAAATTCTTGTTTGGACAAATTGGTAAGAAATTAAGTAGTTGGATAAATACACCAAAAAAGTATTCACTCAATAATTAGCAGGTGCTTACAAAAGTTATTTTCTTAATCATTCGTCTTTCGTACTACGCATCACTCCACCCCTTCCTTCGCAAAATGCAATATTTTTCGGAAACTATCAAGAACTAACTCAACCTACAAATGCGACTTAGTACAACTTTAATTTTTTTTTGAGATCGTGAGCCACTAATCGAATTCCTTGACCTAAAATGACTTAAAATGACACACAAATTTTGAGTTAAACACTTGTCCAATCTCTACACCGTAAAATATTTAGATTTAAAGGAAACACATTATCAAAATACATTTTGACCCATATTAATCATGACTTAACTCCATTTCACAAAATAAACTCGATATTTATTTTGGTTTGACGGGTATTTACGAGTTATGACCATATTTTGACTAATCTATATTGATTTAACTCAAATCCGATATGTAAAACCGTTTGAACATGTCTAGTCCTTCATGATTCTAATTTACACTAGACTAAAGTATTAAAAAAATATAAAAAAATGTTTGTGGCAGAATTTATTGCAAAAAGTAAATTTATTCTCAATTGTCATTTTTTAAATTTATTTGGGACGAAAAAAATCATTTAACCACTTAAATGGTCAATTTTTTGGTGTATTAACTGTATTTGTCCAACCGCTCATCTTTAGATAAATTTTTTTACCAATTTGTCCATCAAGCCTTAGTTTTTTTTTACCAATTTATCATTTTGGCCGATTCAAATCCTTAGTTCAAATGCGGGTCGGTTCAAATCGGGTTATTCGGAATCGGATGAGTGTTGCCGGGTCTATTTGATGCCCGCTAAGGCGATAATCTTGTTTTGTCTTCTCCTACTAACTCTACTACGGTAGTACGGTCTAGGACAACGGAGTAGAAAAACACAAGGGAACTACAACTTGAACAAATCGCCCTTCATCTTCATCTTCATCTTCATCTTCATCATTCTCCGACGTCGTTCTTCACCTTCATCATCTTTCGCCGTCAACTGCATTTGGTCTGTATTTCGTTTTAATTTTGGTATCATTAAGTAATTAATTATATTTTCGCTGAATTTAATTTCCTGATTTATTTTTTGCAGTTTTTCGAATTTTCTCATTTCATGTAACAATGATTTTGTCAAATTGATGCACATTTAGGTTTAGTACTTCTTAAATTTTTATTTCTGTTAATTTGCTGCACATATGATAGGGTTTCCGGTTTCAAAGCTCGAGGGTTTGAAATTCAATGGTGAATTTAGTACTCCATTCATTTTATTTTCGTGCCATTGCTGAAAATATGTGAGGAGAATTGTGAATAAACGTATGGAAATGAAACGAATAGACGGAGTAGCTAGTTTCTGTTTTAACAGCTATTTAGCTGAGTTTAGGCGCTACGGTATGTGGGGTGAACTGTGGTGGAAGTTTACCCTATGAGACTGATTCATATGACTATTCGAAATATGTGAGGAGTATTTTGAGAAACGTATGGAAATGAAGTGAATAGACTGAGTAGTTAGATTCTGCTCTAATGGGATTTTGAAGCTGAATTTGGGTACTTCGTATTGTGTGCGTGAACCGAGGTGGAAGTTTACTACATGTGATTTTGTATTTTGTGATGTCTGATTGTTATGATTTTTGTTTTGATGCAGAGGGATTAGTTGATTAATTAGATAGTGTGGGGTTTGTTTTCGTAACATATGGCTGATCGAGACAGGAAAAAGGCGCTATTTCGTGCTAAATTGAATGAACGACAACAGCAAAAACGCATTGACTCGCCTCTTGTCCGGTAATCTACTAAATTCCCTGCAAATTAACCCTAATTCTGGGGTTTGAAGAACCTTCAGATAATACATTTACTGCATAGTTCCTGTTTGAATTTGAATGAAGCATTTTGGTTTAGTATTATTGAATTTTACTTCGACATGGAATTTTTGCGTGTTTGGGAACCGTTACATCTGAGACTGTGGATGCTG
Organism: Silene conica; assembly: GCA_029255685.2. Classification (NCBI taxonomy): domain Eukaryota; kingdom Viridiplantae; phylum Streptophyta; class Magnoliopsida; order Caryophyllales; family Caryophyllaceae; genus Silene; species Silene conica. Next base: position 84,104,670 of record CM055315.2, on the reverse strand, counting down.
CCAGAATTTCTGCTTAGTGGTAGGTTGTGTTTACTTTCTGTTTGGTAGTTTATTACGAATTTTAGGGAGTATGTGCTTCCGAGTTATGGGCATTGGTCTATTAGATGGTTAAGCTGTCTTTTAGTTGCTCTCTTCACGATTAGGTCACATAACCTTGTAGTTAGTCTTCTTTGAAGAATCGTGCAAGTGCTCCTTTTTACTAGTTATGGCACTTTTAATAAGCTTAACGGAGGGAATTGATGGAAAAGGGAGGGGAGGGGAGAGGAAGAGAGATATTTCTTAATTTGGTTTCACAAATAGGATTGAAAGGTATTGTGAGATAAATGGAGGAATTCATTTCCCCCCTCCATGACAAATAAATCCTTCACAGCATAATAAAAACTTTGGAGTGGAAACTCTCTTGCTGCACTCCCGCTCCCCTCCCCTTCCTTTTCCCTCCTATCCATCCGCATCTCACCTTCCCTACTCATAGTATCCAAATACACCCTTACATTCTTCTGAGGTCACAATATTACTTGGCTGTATAATAAATTTTGTGCTCACGTGTCATGGATCTTCGTAGCAAATATAGTAGGGAATTGAGCTCAAGCTCAATACTATGGCTAGAATGAAAACATGGTTAGTTTTATGGAGAAGGACATGATAATATGGAGAAGGAGTTTAGTGATAGTTTTCTGGATAGATGAGTTGGATTAGTTTGTCCCTAATCTTGCTCAACAGACCACACTTTAAAGTGATTTAACTCAATAACGACTTTGATGGGAGGGGAGAGAAATTGTGAGGTTCCATATCCCTTTCAAGTTTCAAATATTTCCCACGTTGAAGGAATTAGGTTTATTAGACAGGGAAATGGGAATCCCCTCTTCCCTTTCATTTAGTGGTATTCTGTTCTGATGGTTTAGTACTAGTATTATACATTTGTTCTAAAGCCATCATCATTGTGTTTTTAACAACATTGATGTGAAGAGGAGAGAAAGTGTGAGGTTCCATATCCTTTTAAAATCGTTCCAGCCTGAAGGAATTAGGTATATTAAAGACCAAGGGAAATGGGAATCCCTTCTTCACTTACCATTAGGGCTGTATTCTGTTCAGTTTGTTTAATAGGTATTTATAGCTTTGTGGCCTTGTGGGTGTGGTTTCAGTTAAATAATTAATCAGGGTTCTTTGGTTAGGGGAGGAGAGAATAGTTCATGCGATGAGCTGTGATTTGATGTGTAGCCATGTAGGGATGTGTCAAAAGTATGGTTTTGGTCATTTTGACTGGTCACGTCTCTTTGGTGGAAGATTGCCATGGCTTTTTCCTTCAGAAATAGATCCCCTTCAACCAATGTTAGTCAAAGCTTGAAGGCGCATTGAGGAATCAATATAAGGCTCTGACCTAATGTTGGCCTAAAGTTGTGCTGAAGCTTTGAAGTTTGAGGTCTAGCCCTCGCACGTTACTCTGGGAGCCGTCTCTTGTCTACTCCATGGTCAAGTAAACGGTGGACATTATTGGGAAGTGGCGGAAGTCTACTTTAGGGAGAAGTTTTACCCTAGAGCAACTTATTTCTATCGTTTTCCTATATAAGGTGGGGAGTTTACCCCCTCCCTCTTTTGAAAATATCAGTGTTTCACATGTTGAGCGGTGTCTTATGTTGTCCTGGAAGAATCTAAATTCAACATATGGTTAATATTTTCTCTCGGTATTTATTTCATTACTATTCTGATATGCAGGTATAATGACCAAGATAAGCCTGTTTGTCGAGTGTGTGAACTAGTATTAAAATCTGATTCTGATTGGATACCCCACCAAGCTTCCCGTAAGCATCGCGAGGTAATGTTTTAAATTCCTTTGCGATATGTTTCGACTACTCTGAAAACAAAGTAACCAAAAAGAAGAGCCTTGTATTTAATCATTGTCCTTTTCTGGACCTCTTGCTCACACATTTGGTTGTATCATCCCTTCTGAACAGCTAATATATTAGGGTTGTTTTTCAGGCAGTAAATAATATTAAAGCAATTGCTTCAAGGAAAACAGCAGAAAACAATACAAAATCTGAGACACCCAGTGAATCGCCTAAACCCCGAGGAGATGATTATCAAAAGTACAATGGCGATAAAACAAGCACGTCCTCAGAGACAAAGATTTCTCGACCAGCATCTGCACTTCCTGCTGGATTTTTCGACAATCAGGACGCAAAGAGGCAAAAAGTTGGTGAGTACTAGACCTTGGTGGTTAATGATTAAATAGATTCCTCAATGTATATTACTCTCCCCACCGTATAGTTAGGTTCTTACTCTCATTTTGAAGGCATACCTTATCAAGGTTCTTGCCTACTTTTTTTTGGTGAATGTCATTTCATTTCTTCCCTAAAATTATTTCTCCCACTACTCATCCTTTAAGGTTCCGTGCAAAAGAAAAGTAGAATCCTTACCATGGGATAATGATATTATTTATCTCTGAAACTTGCTACTGCTCCTCCCTCTTCTGAATAGTTAACTAATTAATCGTCCTCCAACTTCTCTCTGGTAGGAATGTAAACACATTTTACTGAAAGAGAAGGGAATAGATTTGTGTTTCTTGGGCACTGGGGTAATCCTATTACCTTGATCACTTGATGATTTGATGTATGTGTGAATGTCTTTCGATTATTGCATGCAATTTCTTCCATGCATACATTGAAGTTTTCAATCAGCACAACTTCCAAGAGCCAGCTCATTTTTGGATTGGGGGAAGGGATTAGAATGTGACTTAAAACACTAAGGTGATGATTGACTGTCGAGAGATAAATCTAGGAGCCAAGGTGAGTCAGTGATCCATATTAAGGTGCCTGCCCCCATGGCCATTGAGTTACCTTATACGAATAATTTGAATAATTACAGCACTATATGATTTATGGTCTTTTAAGTTTGCCAGATAGGGTTTTTCCTGATGATGATCTGATTAAAAACAAGAAAAAAGAAAACTAATTTCTGGGTATATTGTTAGGGTCAGCTCAAGTGGAGCAGGTTGCTGCTTCCAGGACTGCTGTGTCATCTAAACTTTCAAGTATTGATCAAACTCAGCCCACAAGTACTACAGAGAATGTGATTGCTGACACAAGAATTAAGGAGACAAAGGTAGCTCTACCTCCAACTGAAGGTTTCTTTGGTAACAGAGCTACTGATATACCTACTCGTGACTCAGAAACTAAGCAGACAAAGGGAGCTATACCTGAAGGGTTCTTTGATAACAAAGATGCTGATTTACGGGCACGTGGCATTGAACCTGTGAAACCTGATGTCAAGTGAGTTCCATATATCCATCTTGTAGCTCACAATCTTAGTTTAGGTTAGATATATATGCTACATGTCAACGTTTTGGTCAAATTCTTGGGAATAATCTTGACATACTTATTAGTAATTATTTAGTTCTTATGTACTTAAAAGGCAAGTTAAGTTTTTTGGCTTAAAAATTTATTGATCCTTATCAGGTTCAAAATAAATGTTTTCGTGGTGAGAAATGATATTTGTATTTCATTTTGTAATTTTATCCAATTGCCCGTGCTTTCTTTTTGCTTTTTAATGGATGCTTCTTCATTTAACTAATTGTCATGATGTTGTTGACTGATTAACTAACTAATAACCATTATCAGAGACGAGTACAAAGAATTTGAGAAATTGATCCAAGAGGACTTGGTCGAGGTTGACAACCGTTTTGAAGAAGAGGAGGTTAGAATCTTCACTTGCCTTCACCTTTTTCATTCATGCTATTTGTTTAGTCCTTTTTCTGTATTCTTTTGTTGGGTTCACCTACCAACCCATTGATCCTCATCAATGACAATAACTTCACTCCAGCCTAAGGGGGTTGGATGTATACATCCTTTCTTGTGTATTGTGATTCTGTGAACACAAAAAAGGTCATTCCTGATGACGTTATTGCAAATTATATCAACGTACTTATACTTCATAGTATATAGTATATGAAACATTGATAATCGACGGAGTCATTTTGCTTTTCTTATCATACTTCAAAGTTCAAAGCCAAAGAATCCACTTTCGTCTATTGTAATGGAAACAGTAAACACCACACATTCACACCATTGGGGAAATTAGTTTCTCGGTCTTGCCAACTGTTGCGCATGACTGCTTGAGTCTATAGTGTGTTTGGATTTCTCTTCTTACTCATTTCTTACTTGCCTTCTTTGACATATTTATATGCTTACAGATTGATGCAGCAGAGCAAATAGAGGAAGAAGAATCTAGAGAGCAAAAGTAAGCGAATGTTTGAAACTCTTCCCTCCATCTCAGCCAATAAGCCCTTTGAGATTGTTTTTTATCATTTTTTTGGTATAAAATGGTCTAATGAGAGGCATTGAGGCTTACTGAAATGGAGGAACTATAAGATAAGGCTCCGTAAATGTTAAAATTCCTTAAAACTGTTTCTCATCCTTTTGTTCTTTTTCTCCAGAGCCTTAAATGAGAGAGTGGAGAAGTACAAGAGCATTAAAATGGAATTAATTGCTGCTAAATCTAGAAAAGCGGATAGAGCGTCTGATATTTCACAATCGAAATCTGTCCAAGAAGATGAATCCTCAAGTGAAGATGACGATGAAGATGATAGGAGTTTTGCTGTCGACTGGAGAGCAAAACATATGTGAAAGATTATATCTACTGAAGCATCTTGAAACAGAAAAATTAAGCCATTTGATGCCGCAAGACAAGGGTAATGTTCAACACAGAAATAGCAAGCAATTCATCAATGAATTCTTTCTTTTATATAGGGAGCCATAAACATAATATTTTGTCGTGGCTGGTTTTCAACTCAAGTCATATGTACGACCACTTTTGACTGTACTAACTAAAGTAGATGACATGTACGACTTCTCGATGAGTTAAGAGTATATATTTGCAGGTTCTTTATTGACATCTCCGATTCTTCGGTTGTTTCTGAGCCAGAAAATACTGCTTCCGCTGGAAAACTATATCGACAGCCGCGTTTACATTGTACGTTCAGAATTATCGCCCCACTGCATCCGTTACAAACAGCTCTTGGTTGTTATCCCATATGAACCTTTGTGCATTTCATCCATTAGAAACAGTTCTTTGTTATCATACCACTGTATTGTCGTCGTTGTGGATACCTGTTGTCCAACCTCGGTGTTTTCTTCGTGTCAGAGCTTTGCTCAACGACGCGCTAGTTGCGTCTGTCTTTGGAAACCGTATAAACATTCAAAAGAAAAAGATACCGGTAACAGAATCAAATACATTCCTGTATGCTGATTATATTCATGGTGATTGCTTTCTATAAACACACATGTTGATTGCTTTCCTTAAACAAATGAGATTATGAGATTTCAAATTTTTGGTACAGAAAGATTATGATAAGTATCACCATTTGATAATCTGATCCACGCGAAACCCTTTTTCCGGGCCAGAAAATGAATCCACCGTCTGAAAACATCATCCTGGTAACCCGAGAATCCACCGGAATAGCACACATAACATTAAACCGGCCTAATTCTCTAAATGCGCTAAACAAACCGCTGTTGGCCCGCTTGGCACAAGCCTTCAGGTCGCTTGACGCAGATGACACAGTTAAGGTCATAATCTTGTCGGGTGCAGGACGAGCCTTCTGTTCAGGGATTGATCTGACAGCTGCTGAGGAAGTGTTCAAGGGCGCGGTAAAGGATACAGAGGTTGACGCCATTGTTCAGATGGAACGGTGTAAGAAGCCTATTGTAGGTGCTGTCTCTGGTTTCGCTGCTACTGCTGGATTTGAGCTTGCTCTTGGCTGTGATATTCTTGTTGCTTCTAAAGGGACTATTTTCATTGATTCTCATGCAAGGTAATATTTTCATTAATTTTGCATTTTGATCTTAAGATGTGTTGATAAGGGTTGCAAGTAACGAGGGAACCCGCAGCCGCTACCTTTGATGCGCGCTGGTTAAACCCTCGGCTATATGTGATAGCCACATACACCGGCTAAGCCACCCGAGGGTGACAGACTCGAAATCTATTTAGGCATGGACACGGGCCAAGAATGCTCCACAAGATTTTGCTCTTGGGGAGGCTTGAATCCGGGTCTCCTGGGATTTCACTCAAATTTTAACCACTAGACTCCACTCTTGCGGACAGGGTTGCAATTTTATGTTATAATAAGTTGGACTTTATCGACTGTCAGTCTTGCTGAATGCTCTGGTAAAAGAATATATCGACTGATTGTTGGTCGAGTAAAACTGGTAATCGACCCTTTAACTTTGTTTAGTTTTTTACAAAATCGTTGTGATTCGCCTCTAACTAAAATTCATATTTGAAGTTTGTAATTTGTATTCCGTATTTGATATCAATGAATTTCATACTTTCGCGTATGTTTTACAAGAATTTTCAGACTTTCAGTATATTTTTGTTTCCTCTACTTTTTCACTCCGATCAATTATAGGTCGAATTGAATTATTAATAATAGTTGGACCTCAACCATTACCTTAAGGTTTTGGTTCAGAGGGTTCATCTATCATGGTATCAAAGTCAGTGTGACCAAGCACAGGTTCGAATCCCGGCATCCTCAAAACGCCTCAAAAACACGAAGTGGAAACACAGCACACCGTATGGGGGAGCGCAAACTAACCACTCTTCAAGCCCAATGGGCGTTTGAGTGAGGGAGCATAAGAATATTAATAATAGTTGGGCCTCAACCATTACCTTGCTACAGTTAAGTTCTCTCAGTATCAGTGTTTACATGCCTCCTGCAGGCTTGGTATATTCCCATCATGGGGACTGTCACAAAAGCTTTCCCGGATCATAGGACCGAACAAAGCTCGTGAACTCGCGTTTACTGGGGTTCCATTGACTGCCGAAGAAGGTGAAAAGTTAGGAGTCGTAAACCATCTAGTCGAAGCAGGGGAACTAATGACTAAAGCACAAGAAATCGCGGAGGCTATCATAAAGAATAATAAAGACCTTGTGTTAGGATACAAAGCCATCATCAACGACGGTTTGAAGCTCAGTTTAGGCGATGGATTAGCACTCGAAAAGGTATTTAACTCGTCTTTAACCTATCATTTGCTTAAACCATGGCGGACTCTAGCCGTTTAGTCGCCTATTCATTCTTTTTTTTGGCTTGTAACTATCAGGGAATAGCTCATAAGCATTACCAGGCAATGCCAACAGAAAAGTTCAGGAAATTGCAGGAATTCATTGCAGGCCGAAAAGTAGGCAACTCTAAGCTGTAAACCTTGATTTGGACCGGGTTATGTAGTACCATTTTCGGTCTGTAAACGACCCGAAGAAACCAGATTAGCTAATGATGGTTAGTAATTGAGCAAATAGATATGTTGAACTGGTTTGGGACCATTACTCAGATTTTATAATAATCTCAAATTTTCTGGTTTTTCTCTTACAGTTTTCTGTTTGTGTTCAGTTTTGAGTAATCAATCATAGCCTCATAGGACAAAATTTATGAGAAATGGGAATGTGGGATTGTGACATAGAGAAATCAACTAAAATGTACGAGAACCGGTCTGGATTCTCTCTATTACTTGAAAAAAATGGATTTCCATTATTTTTAAACGACCCGGGTTAAATCTTGAGACGATCTGGTGGTTGTAATTATTTCATAAAAGTAATGCTTTACTGAATGGAGAAAGAAAATATACATTAAAATAAGTGTGTATTTGAGAGGTAATAGAGAGAAAGTAACGGAGAGGATACAAATCCAATTATAGTTGAGGTTTAGTTGTATAAACGGAATAAACCCAAGTGCAAAGTCCTTTTTTTTCCATAAGAAACCGTTACGTTACATTTGATACGAACTCATAAGTATATATGATAGCATGCAAACATGGAGAACAAGGAATATACATCGGAGTTATCTCCAATTTTTAAATTTTTGAGCATATATAAATTTTTTTGAACTTATTGTCTCAAACTTTATTTGTTTTTAAGCAAATGTGTATTTTTGTGAACATATTATAGTTTATAAGTTAGATTTTAGTTTTTTTTCGCATTAAACTCAAATTCAATTAAATTTATATAATATTATTGAGTTTTATTGTGATTTTTTACAGTTTAATATTTAAATAAATAAACTCCGAAATTTTATTGACAAACATGCACCGAAATAAATAAAACTACATTGTGTTATTTATTTACGTTTGTGTAAATATGAGTACGATAATCGTAATTTAACAACTTTATCAACGAACTTAACTATCATTTACGAAAATAAATTAATTCACTACATCCAACAAATTTTCTTACTTTTCTCATAATTATTACGTGAGACAGTTTCACATATATTTTGAAAATCACCCTTATATTTGATAACAATAAATAAATACTACCTCCGACTTCATATGATGTTCCTCTTTCCGTTTTGGTCTAATAACATTGATGTTCCCTCTTTCCTCTTTTGGACAACTTTGTGTGCTCCAAAATCAATTTCATGTGGAGTCATGTGTATTGTGTGGTCCAAATTGATTTCCTTATTTCTTGTGTTAATATCAAAAGGGAACAACACAAGAAATCGGAAAGAGTAACTTTTTTTAAAAAAAAAAGACAATATGACGGTGTTAGATAGTCTTATCCACCTTTTACTTTCCCTCTTTTATTCAATTTTATTTTTTCCAAAATTTGTAAATTACCATTTATCTTAATCAGTAAGTTTCCCTTGTGATGGGTATATCTATTATAAGCTTGTAACGGGTCAAATACTAACCAAATTGGTAAATAAGAGAATTTGTGTAGTTTAATTTAATACACAAATTCTTATATAAGACCGCACAACCCGTCGCAAGCTTAAGACGGGCCAAATACGTACCGTATTGTAGCAAACGGATCTGGGTCAGCATTTATTGTGTGAGATGATGGCTGCCGCTTTTTCTATGCCACTTGTGTACTTTGTATGTACTTTGCCTATATTTAATTCTAATTATTGGCAATAAATAATACTATTAATAATAATCAAATATTATATTTCATACAAACAACATACATCCATCATATCAAATTACACAAATTCTTACCGCCAATCTTCTTTCAATTTCTTCAAAATTTTTGCTTCATTTCATCCCCCTCCCTCATTTCTTCATAAACACATCACTACAACATCATTTCTTTCTCCAAATTTTTCATATAAACCACTGAAAAAAAACCCACAAGTTTACGTAAATCATTGTACGTTAAAAAAATTCGACGAATGATGGACGGGGGTGATGTCGGGTTGGTTAATAATGATACGAGGGAGGGAGATGATACAAGGAATGCAGAGATGACGGACGCGGTTGAAGTCGGGTTGCTTACTAACGATATAGACAATACAACTCAAGAGATTTCGGAACCAAATGGTAGTATGGAAGGTATATGTCACTTTTTAAATCTTTGTTAGTGTTTGATATTGGTAGTTTAATCTTTGTGATAATCATTATTTATTGTTTTTTTTACCACTAAGGTTTCATGGGTGTGGAGTGGTTTTATGTGTTGAAGACGGGTTGCTTACGAAGGTTTTATGTCAGTTTAATGTTGCTATTCTGGTGTTTTATGTGCCCTGCCAAAGTATCGAAAGAGTTTGGGCAGATTAAATGTTGGTAGGGGTAGGGTTTATGTGCATCTATAAGGGTACTTTAGTTAGCACCTGGGGATGCATGTATCTGTGGTAATTTACGAAGTTTTACATGTAAGGCAAATGTTGCTACTTTAGGGGTTAATGTGGCCCTGGCAAAGAATCGTCAGAGTCTGTTCATAGTAAATGTTGTTTTAGTTATATTATTATGAAGTTTACATGTTAGGTAAATGTTGCTACTTTTGGTGTTTTATGTGCCCCTTGCAAAGTATGGTCAGAGTTTATTCAGATCAAATGTTGTTAGTGTCAGTGTTTATGTGCACCTGTAAGGGTACTTTAGTGACCATGTGTGGGATGAACGCATGTGTGATCATTTTGTGTGAGAACGTTAAAATGTCGGTTGGTTGAGGGGATATGTGTCCCTGGCAAGATTGCCTAAGCAGTGCATTGTTATAAGATGTTTGGTGTTTAAGGGTATATGTACACCTCTTAGAGGGCATTAGTTACCCCCTGGGGGTGCATGTATGTGCATAAGTTATTCTAAAAATATGGCAATTTATTATAAGATACTGTGATGCTTTTGTCTGCAGAGTTGTCACTATCGCTAGTTGGTAAGGAAGTTGCAACGTGGGAGGACGTGTACGAGATGTACGTCAAGCACTCACAGGCGTTGGGTTTCAGCGTTAGGAAAGGGACCTCTCGTAGGGCGAATGGCCCCGACACACCGTTTGTGGAGAGGTACTTTGTGTGCTCCGCTGAAGGGACGCATGGTAATGGCAGTCGGGCAGTTGAGGAGGGGCTGCCGGATGTGGCCAATAAGCAGAAGAGGAATGCAGCGGTTAGTCGATGCAAATGCAAAGCTAGTGTGCGGTCACAAGTGAACGATGAGGGGAAGTGGGAGGTACTGTCGCACATAGTTGAACACAACCATGAATTCACCCCCATTCAGTGGCAGGAGCACCATAGGTCGGAGAGGCGCATTACTGATGCGGAGGGGGATGCTATAAGGGCAATGACAGAAGCCTTTATTGCCCCTACCGTTCAGTACAGGGTCGCGGCTGCTGTAGGGGGGGGAGGCATTTGTGGGGCACACGAAGCGGGATCACATCAGTTACGTGCATAGGTTGAAAGCGAAAACTATAGAGGGGGGTGATGCAGCAACGCTAATCAACATGTTGATAGCACGGCAGGCCGAGGACCCTGGGTTCTTTTTCCGGGTGCAGTTCGGTGAAGATGACCGACTATGTCACCTGTTCTGGTGTGACGCCATGATGCGGGAGGACTACCGGCTGTACCATGATGTTGTCATCTTCGACACTACGTACCGGACTAATAGGTACAACTTGATTTGCGGTGCGTTTGTTGGCGTCAATAATCATTGGTCCAACGTCATGTTTGGTTGTGCTTTCCTATCTGATGAGACCGAAGAATCGTTTGAGTGGTTATTCAACGCCTTCAACGAAGCTATGGGTGACGATTTGCGGCCTGTTTCGATATTTACTGACCAAGATCAAGCAATGTCAAATGCTATAGAGAACGTACGTAATGTTGATAGTCATTTGCGTAATTGACGTATACGATACATAAACGGTGATTTGTGTACACATTTATTACCTTATAAGTTGGTACCACAAAACTTTGAAATGTGTATATCCTCTCGGGGGTGAACATACTGCCATTTTGTGGTGACATTATCTTCTGTTTTTTTTTGCAGATTTATCCACAAAGTAGGCATCGGCTATGTCAGTGGCATATCCAACAGAACGCCATCTCTCACTTCGGGTCTTTGAAGCATGATAGGGTTTTCCAGGACTTGTTCAACAAATGCCTTTGCGGGTGCTACAGTGAGGAGGAGTTTGAAGAATGTTGGCAGGAAATGATGACCAAGTATGATCTCGGGGAGAACTTGTGGTTCAGGAGATTGTATGGGTTGCGGTTTAAATGGTGCACCGCGCTGAACAATACCCACTTCTCCGCTGGAATACTGTCATCCCAAAGGAGCGAAAGCACGAACCATGCGATGGGGTTTCAGGCCTCTAAGAATACGTCCGTCACGGAGTTTTATGGGATATATGGAACGACGGTCCGTAGGTGGAGGGGGGAGGAGGAGCGAAAGGAATTCAATTGTATTCGAACAACGCCGACGTCCGTCTTCTCGCTAGTAGACCTATTGCAGCACGCATCCCAGATTTACACAGTGCAACTGTTCCGCGTGTTTGAGAGAGAGTTCAGCTTAGCGATGGGAACAAGGGCGGCAATCATTCACGCTGAGGATTCTACTTTTGTGTACAAAGTCGTGACCGGGGTGATCGAGGGCAAAGGTCACCATGTGACGTACGATTGTCGTAGTACGTTGGCGGAATGTACATGTAGGAAGTACCAAGTCGTGGGGGTCATATGTTCACATATTATACGGGTGTTCCACATGCACTCCGTACCGGAGATCCCTGAGACGTACATTGTGCGAAGGTGGACCAAATTTGCAAAGAAGGACGTTTGGGAGCGTATTTTGCCCTCTGACTTGCGCCGATCAGCGGCTAATGAGGCTATTAATTGGCGTCGGTCCATGTTAACAAAATTGAACAATCTGATGACAAAGAGTCAGTTAGTGGGCGAGGCTAGAGAAGTGTTGGAGAAGTACACCGACATTGTTGCGGATGAAATTGGCAAGATTCTTCAGAAAATGTCGCTCGGGGAGGCGTCCACTCAGGAAAGGGACGATGTCCCCGCAATTCTTGACCCTATCCGCGTAAGGACAAAGGGGAGGAGTCAGAGGAAGAAAAGGAAGGTCGGCAAGAGACAGGCAGGGAAAAACTCAAGTGGGAGCGTCCAAGCTTCTCAGGATGAATACACGGCCATCCCGCGACTGCTTTGAGTGACCGAGTATTGCTACCGTTTTGGGAAGGGGAATGCGAATCTTTTTGTTTTGTGGGCGGTTTTTGCAGTAATGTCGCCACATTTACCGCAAGGGGGCGAGCGCTGAAGATGATCCGACAGGTTTTGCAAAATCAGCAATCAGTACGTAACCCGTTTTGTGTCACCAATATGTACGCCCCAAGATGTAATATGTTAGAGCCCTTCTAGTTACAGGGACACATATTACCCGAAAATATGTACATATTTACATATTTTCGGTCGTTATCTTTTGGAGATTGTATATATGTATGTCTGAGTATCACGTTATGATGGTCGGTAAAAAACGTGGCCATAGTGCCTTGGGTGTGTTAATATAGATCTATTATATTTTCTCCAACTTTTTTTTTAACCCATACACAGGGGGATACATTTCTATTCAACTCTATTTACATGTTTCTTATTCCTTTACATCCAACTACGCCATTACCCCGGCCTCCCAAAAACATGCCCTGCATTCTTGTACCCATACGCAGGTGAATACATTTGTATTCAATTGTGGGTACAACACATACACAGGTAAATAGATTTTTGTATTCAAGTGTGTTGACGTGTTTTGTCGCCATGCACAGGGGTATACATTTCGATTGTTTGGTCATAACATATTCTTCTCGGTATTTTACATTCACTTGGTGACATATGCTCTCAAATATTTTGTCATTATTTAGTGTTTTTTTTTATATTCTTATATTCTTGCTATTCTTTGTCATAATCAAAACGTGATTATTTACTATTCTTACTATTCTTTGTCATTCACTTGGTGACATATGCTCTCAAATAGTATTTTTTGACATGTTTAGTTTGTCACGTAATGTTGATATATAGTCATTCGCATAGTTCACATACACGATACATAAACGCTGATTTGTGTAGACATTTTATTATGACATAAGTTGGTACCACAAAACTTAGGAATGTGTGCCCCCCTCGGGGGTGAACATACTGCCAATTTGTGGTGACATTCTACCAATAACACAAGCTGCATAACACCAACGTCTTTAAACTAAAGGCGCAACACAGGCCTCCAAAATGATTAAATTCCGCAAAACGGGGATGAGCCCCCTAACCGATGGTCAATGAAGACCATCCACAGTTTATGGCAGTGAGGTGGCAGCTGAAATACAGTTTACTAAGGCCAAATAAAGGCCTCCAAAATGGTACTGGGTCAAGAGGTGGGGGTTGTCCAAAAACATGTATGGACCTACCCAGTAAACTGTTCACAGAAAAGCCCTACATTAGGGACCCCAAATATATACATTAAAACTAGGCCACTATACCGGCCCCAAAAACTTGTCATGTCCAACAGATGTCCACTTTACTTCGACGCTCCTGCCTTCCTGCGGGTGTAGCGGGCTACGGCTTGGGTTGGCTGGCTTGGGTTCCCAATGTCATCGAGTCCGAGGGAGAACGAAGGTGGCGTCATCATCTCAACCTCTATCATTGCATCCAACCGTGTGCCGACTGCATCCCACGCAGCAAGGAAGCCCGGGCTGCCTAGGGCCTGTGTGAATGACCCCTCTGTTGCCGAACCCCCACCCAATTCTTCAATGCCCGCTGTCCCCACCTGCTGCTCCGCACCACTGACTTCGCCCAAAGCACCATCCTTTAAGAGGGTTTTGTGGAGGGCTGACACAATAGACAGGTTTCGTCTGGTTGTCATCCAGTTCCGAGTACGCACCTGTCGGAACATTTGTCATGGCGAACACAAGGTCATACGTAAGGAAAGGCAAAACACAAAAAAAAAAAACAATGCATGAAGGGAGTCTGGGAACGTATCAGCCTTACATCGTCGTACGAGGCCCGCAGTTCCTCGTCAGTGGGGACGCCATCTGGCAGGGGCAAGGTCACAAAACGTGCTGCTGGTGCCCTCGACTCTGGTTCAGGCGTACTGGTTCGGCGATGAAGGCATTTAATGCGGTCCTCCGAAACTGGGTACTTTACCTTGTTCCATACTCCGACTCCGAAACCCTCGTGGATCTGGTATGCGCGGACTTCTTCCCCAATCCTTCTCTTCAGCCGCTCGTAAGGCCAGTGTTGAACCAGAGGGAGGCTGGACCTCTCGGGGACACCCCTCCAGGTTAGGCGGTGGAAATACGCCATCTGTAAAAACATTAGGCACCCCCCTACATTTTTTGTTCCGTGGGTTCTCCACGAGACAACCGCGGCGTCCAGCCTCTGAAGTACGAACGAGCACCAGTCCAGCCCAGCTATCGCATCGACGTCTTCCACTGCGTGCACAAGGCGGAGGTCGACCCGTTTGTGGACGGTGGGGGCCAAGAATGCACCCATGGCGAATAGCACAAACATTTTTTTGAAATCCAGACCGCCATCCGGCATCCCCATCATCTCCTGCCTCAAAGATTCTAAAGGCAACTCGTCCTTGTCGTTGATGTTGAATCTCTTGCGCCACTTCAGCATTAACGCCTGATCGTTCCTTGTTCCGATGCTCTGATCTGTACACGGTAGCATGAATGCATCATAAACGTCATCCTTTGTCAAAGGAAACTGGTGATGTCTGTTGAATAAAAACATTCTTGATGCCGGATCGTATTTGCTCAATAACCAGTCAGCCATTTGGTGAAGGTAGGCGTGAGTCTTCAGCTCCAGTAGACCACCAAAACCGATGTCCTCCACATCCAGCTTCTGAGCTTCCGTCAGGGCAGCAATGAGGTTGAATAATGAGCGAGGTGACCCATGCCCGTCCACCTCCTTCATCTTCCTACAACATTTGAACATATAAAATCGTCATACGTAAGACATGCTACATAATGTAACGTATACAACATAACAGTAAATAATATATAACATATCTACAAAACGACAACAATAATATATGTCGGCAAAATAAACAACATTGTAGTCACCATACATAATGCATAAATAAAAGAACATTAAAAACAACACCCACCACAAGAATATAAATAATATATGTTGACATCATAGAGCATAATGTAAACAAAAAACATAATGCCAAAATATAACAACATTAAAAAAAAAACATCACAAAATTGCATATGTGAACAACATAGACTACTATGTAACTATCCTACATAATGCTCAAGTTTATCAACATCTAATCACATATCAGTTTTAACAAGATATGGACAACATACAACATTATGTAACACCGACTACATTACAGAAAAAGAACAGAACAAGTCTTCAAAATGAAAGATTAACATATGTGACCAACATACACAACTATGTAACCATCCAACATAATGATCAACTTTAGCAACATCTAATTACAAATCAGTTTTAACAAGATGTGGACAACATACAATATTATGTAACTTGGACTACATATTCAGCAAAACAACAAAACAAGTCTTCAAAACGAAAGATTAACATATGTGACCAACATTGACAACTATGTAACCAGCCAACATAATGCGCAAGTTTAGCAACATCTAATCACAAATCAATTTTAAAAAGATGTGGACAAGATGCAAAATTATGTTACTTCGACTACATTACAGCAAAAGAGCAAAACAAGTCTTCAAAACGAAAGATTAACATATGTGAACAACATACACAACTATGTAACCATCCAACATAATGCTAAAGTTTATCGACATCTAATCACAAATCAGTTTAACAAGATGTGGACAACATACAGAAAAATGTAACTTGGACTACATTACAGCAAAGAAACAAAACAAGTCTCCAAAAACGAAAGCTTAACATATGTCAACAACATAGACAACTATGTAACCATCCAACATAATGCTCAAGTTTATCAACATCTAATCATAAATCAGTTTAAAAAAATGTGGACAACATACAACATTATGTAACTTCGACTACATTACATCAAAAAAACAAAACAAGTCTTCAAAACGAAAGATTAAAATATGTGAACAACATACACAACTATGTAACCACCAACATAATGCTCAAGTTTATCAACATCTAATCACAAATAAGTTTAACAAGATGTGGACAACATACAGAAATATGTAACTTGGACTACATTACAGCAAAAAAACAAAACAATTCAAGTCTCCAAAAACGAAAGCTTAACTTATGTGAACAACATAGACAACTATGTAACCATCCAACATAATGCTCAAGTTTATCAACATCTAAGCACAAATCAGTTTAAAAATATGTGGACAACATACAACATTATGTAACTTCGACTACATTACATCAAAAAAACAAAACAAGTCTTCAAAACGAAAGATTAAAATATGTGAACAACATACACAACTATGTAACCACCAACATAATGCTCAAGTTTATCAACATCTAACTTGGACTACATTACAGCAAAAAAACAAAACAAGTCTCCAAAAACGAAAGTTTAACTTATGTGAACAACATAGACAACTATGTAACCATCCAACATAATGCTCAAGTTTATCAACATCTAAGCACAAATCAGTTTAAAAAAATGTGGACAACATACAACATTATGTAACTTCGACTACATTACATCAAAAAAACAAAACAAGTCTTCAAAACGAAAGATTAAAATATGTGAACAACATACACAACTATGTAACCACCAACATAATGCTCAAGTTTATCAACATCTAATCACAAATAAGTTTAACAAGGTGTGGACAACATACAGAAATATGTAACTTGACTACATTACAGCATAAAAACAAAACAAGTCTCCAAAAACGAAAGCTTAACATATGTAAACAACATAGACAACTATGTAACCATCACACATAATGCTCAAGTTTATCAACATCCAATCACACATCATATTTCTTTGCATGTCAGGTATTTAAAGCATCATGTTCAGACTACGGGGGGGAGCATCACGTGAACAGGAGTTAATTTGAAAATATGTAACGTACAACGTCTCCGTCAAAATATAACTTACTTGATGATGTCCAAACCATCGTCGTCAACCTTCCGTTTCTTCGAGCTCTCCCCATTCTCTCGCCTTCTTGCCAGCACCTTCGACGCTTTATTAGCTTCTGTATGGCCTCGCAGGGAACAGACGATAAACGTTAATACATGTACGATGTGTATGTCAATGACCAAAACTCCAAAAAACAAAGACAAAGCCACATGCCCTACCCTTGTTAACTACTTTAGGTTTCAACGGGCCCTTACGCGCCGGCTTTGTAACCAACGTTATGGCCCTCTCAATAGTCTGATCAATTGTATCTGCATCGTCATCAATGTCAGCATCCTCTTCTGCTTCAGAATCAGCACGGTTGTCGCCTGCAAGTTCATCGTCTTCAGCCTCCACTACTGCCTTCCCTTTCCCCTTTGCCTTACTACTCGAAGCAGTGAAAGTAACCTTCTTTCGGACACCTTTGACCTTATCATGTACCTCATCACGTTGCTCTTCCTCCTCCGCTGGGTACTCCTCTACGTTCTCTTCTTCTGTCGGTTCCTCAACCGCTTTCCCTCTGCGTTTAGCTCCACCTCTACCTTTCGCTGCTGATGTCTCTTCTGCAACGACCTCATCTGGTGGCGCTTTACGCATAAAGCGTGGCACACAAACCAAAACACATTACAATATTATCGTCAGAGATTATGATTAACTATACAGATATAATGTAACCATCTACATTCTCAGAACAAATACCAACATATATTCACAACTACTACATATTTCTAACTACCAACATAAATACATTGTCAGACATGTCAGGCATTATAATGTCAGACAGTTTAGGAACCCTAAAAACCCAGAACATTGAAGATCATAGATAAACTACAATAACACCATATAAAATACCACAACCTACATTATTTAAACAACAAAACAACAAAACACAAAACAACAAAACAACAATAGAACTAAACAAAAATTAATAAATACCCACCACAATCCCAAAAAAACCCTACCAATAACAACAAAACAAAAAAACAATAAAAAAAAACCCTCAACCCAGAAACCCAGAATAAACCCTAAAAACCCAGAATAAATAACTCAACCTACATTATTTAAACAACAAAACAACAAAACAATAAAATAAATAAATAAATAAATACCACAAATAACCCAGAAACCCAAAAACCCTACCAATGACAACCAAAAAACCCTAAAAAAAACCAGAAAAATGTGTTTTTTGTAACATGCATTTAAAAAATTATGAGACAATTTAAAAAAAACAACATGCATTTATCAACAAACAAAACTTACATTTATTATTTTTAACAACATGCATTTATCAACAAAAAAATGTGTTCATGAATATGGATTTTTTAAAATACAAAACTCACAAAACACATTAAATTACCATTTTCAATTTCGTCTTCATCATTTACAATTCATTTTCATTAAAAAAACGAAGAGAAAGGATCAATATGTTCATACCTTCAGCATTTTTGCCACCCTTCTTCACCAACACGCGCTTTGTAGTTTTTTTAGTTACCATTTTAGGAGAAAATGTTAGGTAGATTGAATTAGTGAGAGAGGCAGAGAGGGGTTGGGTGAGTTTTGTGAGGAAGTTGAATTTGCTGAAGTTGAATTTTAGAGAGAGGAAGTTGAATATGGAAGATGGGTGAGTGACGGTTGAGTGAAGAGAGATTAATGGGATATGATGGGGGTGGGAGTCTCGATGGGGTTTGGGGGAGTGAGAGGGGTTTTTCTTTTTTTTTATTCTTCTCATAATGACATCAGCCCACTTGCATTCAACCCATTTCACTCAAATACGGTATCAACTTGCCCCATATTACATGTACTTGACCCGTCGCAAGCTTGCGACGGGTATGTCCGTCTTACAAAAAACGGACTGAATTTAATAACTCTGTTTTACCTCTTAAATTAATTTAATAATCATTTAATAATCTCTTTAATCATTTGTTTGACTCCCAAATCCCAACTCTCCTAAAATTCCTCACTAAACAAACTCACCCAATAACAACAACTCCACATAACAATCTCCCTCACTTTCTCCCTCCCTCCCTCCCTCCTTCCCTTTTCAACCAAAATGACCACAGAAATTACCCCAGCAGTAATTACCGTCGATAAATTCCCACAATTCGACGTAGTTACCGACGCTTCTGACCACCATTTCCACAGTTACAAACCAAAATCAACCTTATCAAAAACTGGACCGGCCCAACAGAAAATAATGCAAGAATGGAAGTTACTGTCTAAGGATTTACCCGACTCGATTTACGTCCGGGTTTACGAAACCCGGGTTGATTTACTCCGGGCAGCAATTATTGGTGCCCGGGGTACTCCTTACCATGATGGGTTGTTTTTGTTTGATATTGCTTTTCCTTCGGATTACCCGGCTCGACCACCTTTGGTTTATTATTGGAGTTTCGGGTTTCGGATTAACCCGAATTTGTATAGTACTGGGACGGTTTGTCTTAGTTTGCTTCATACTTGGTCTGGTGATAAGTCTGAGAGGTGGGATTCTAATAATTCTACTATTCTTCAGGTATATGCATAATCAATCAATCTCGTCGTTTTAAGTTTGAGACGGATTTTTTTATATTAAGTGCATTATTTATTTGTTATAATGCGACCGATATTTCTAATTATATTTATTTTTATGACAATAAAGTTAATCTGCATTTGGTAGACCGGTTCTTAGGCCGGTTGCATGGAGGTTACCTATACAAACAATTCTTGTATAAAACCGTTTTATATAAACACTCACGAAAATAATTTTTAGTTTTTACCAATCACCACATTTTTAGTAGAGAAGGTTTAATATATTTGTTGTGACACAAATATTGTGTGACGAACTAACATAACCTTGGATAAGTACGTTTTATATAATATATGAAATGCGCCTTTTAATAATTATTTTCATCATTTTACGGTCATGTTGTTGGTAGCTGAATTCCGTCTTCTACGATAATAAAATTAAATTGGCTAGTTAAATTTACTCTATTTGATTGATTGAAGGCTTGAAGCACACTACCTAGATTATTGGTAAAAGTAGATGATTAAATCTTGTGGTCAACTGTAAATTCCTAGAATGTTGGTAAATTTGTTGATTAAATTTAAAATTTAGTGGGGGTAAATCATGGGTTTACCACTTTACCGCAATGTCACATGTTAGAGAAACTCATACGGCATGAATTTTTCCTTCTTTAGCTGTATGGTCAATTTATCCATGAGTCTTGACATATTCAAATGGATCATTTAAGTTTGTAGGTGAAATTTTAATTATCGTCTTGTATTGTCGATTAGAGTATACTTTTTACAAAAAGAATAAAAACGTAATCGGTCGAGTCGTAGAAACTATAATATTATCAAGACAAGAAGTGGAGGTACATTTTAATTCTACTAATTAAAAATAACAGATTGGTTTTTCTCAAAGTAAAATTTGTTGTCAATTTAGTGAGACATTTTACTCGACGCACTCGATATCAAGGGAGTCAATGGTGAAGGAGGTAGTGTGGTACAAAGTAGGAGAGTTAGGTTAATTATTAGACCATCCCGAGTAGTGGTCGCGATAACTAAATCCCGACCCGGTTTACTGTTAATCACAGCTTAATTATCTTGACCAACTTTCACCCTTCCAAGCAGTAGGTCACGACCTAGGTCATCAACCCAATCATTTTCCACTTTACAACATTTTCAATCATTTCCCACCTTCTCTAGCTCACTTTTCTCTCTCATATTACCTTAAATTAAATCTCCGATCGTCTTCGTTAGTCTTTCACAACACGTCACACGTCGATCGCTTTGATTTTGGCCTATATTATCCCATTAATAATTGCTATATTACTAATATTAGTTTTGGGCTTGATACTTGATAGTGATATGTAACCAACTGATTACTCAAATGTTTGATGCTAGGCTAACCTTGTACAGAAATGATTGTGTAAGACGGTTTAAAAGTAGAACGGTTTTTATCATTTTGCTAGAATCGCGTTGGGAATAGACTCGATTGCAAAGCACATTGCTAATCCGGTGAGACTGTTAACGCAGGTACTCCTATCAATTCAGGCATTGGTCTTAAACGAGAAGCCGTATTTTAATGAGCCGGGTTATGGATCATTGTCCGGGACTAAGTTATGGGACAAGAAATCCTTAGCCTACAGCGAAGACGCGTTTATCCTTAGTTGCAAGACAATGCTGTGGGTGCTATGGAAGCCACCAAAGAACTTTGAGCCGTTGGTTAAACAACACTTCATTGATCGCGCTGAGTTTATACTAAACGCTTGTGACATGTACCGAAAAGGGTTGGTAAAAGTCGGGATGTTTGCTGGTGTTGTAAAGGCGGGAAAAGGGGTTGTTTCAAAGAGGTTTGAGCGTTCAATTGATAAGTTGTTCGGGGATTTGGTTGGGGCGTTTGCGAGAAATGGGGCTCCGATTGGGGATTTTGTGGAGCGGGTTAGGAAGAAGGAAGAGGATGCGAAAGTGGAGGCCGAAAAGAGAAGGAAAAAGAGTCAAAAGACGGGATTAGTGAAGAAGCTCATGGGTATATTCGCCGGGG
The DNA here is from genome assembly GCA_029255685.2 of Silene conica. NCBI lineage: Eukaryota > Viridiplantae > Streptophyta > Magnoliopsida > Caryophyllales > Caryophyllaceae > Silene > Silene conica. The sequence goes on along the minus strand of CM055315.2, from coordinate 84,082,860 downwards.
TGGTGATGGTGAAGAAGAAATCTAAGACGAGTCCAGTCGTAGTTGTTCCTCAAGACTCGGGCCAAATTAGTCAATAGTCTAGTGTTAGGAGTCTAGATTGGACACGGGTTTTTTAACGTGTGCTTTAAGGACATAAATTAATAAGTTGAATATGGAAAGGTTCAAATGATATTTTCTTATAAATCTTCCTATATTCAGCTTATTAATATAAACATTTAGGTTACATGTTAGAAAAATCGTTTTTATCTAATAGTAAAATAGTCTGAAGCTCGGAATCAATTTTTGGGTTATTACAATCGATTTTCAGTTTGATATCGATTTATAAAACCCGAAATTCTTTTGACTTGTCTAGTGCCTAGAATGTTGTGGCAAAGCAGGTAGAGCAAAACAGAAAAATGTGCAGATCAAGTCGGCCGGTCTAAAGTCCGTACCACTCTGGTCTCCGTCCATGTCATACCCGGAGCTAGGCTGTGACGACAATAGTCGATCGACCTCTAGCTTCAGTTTTTGGTTTAGCCTATTTTACATGACCAAAGTCCTAATTGTACAAGTATTGTACCCAGACTCGGTAATTTTTATATATCACGAGATCTTTCCCATAAAATGAGTTAATTTTATTTTTTTTATATGATCCGTTTTAAGCATAAGATGAATACAGTGTGCGAATTTAGTTGACAAACTTTATTACTATTGTGACGTACCAAAAAGAGACAAAGGAAGATGAAGACGTGCACTATTTGTTCACCAACTTTTCTTAGTTTTAAGACAATTGTAAACTATAGGTTATACGTCCCTCTCCATGGTTAAGATATTAGCAAATTTTCATAACACCATTATTTGACAAAGAGTGCCAAATTTAGAAAACTTTCAGACACTTACATTCGAAATCTTATTAACCCAACGAAAGCGACTAGGTCTATTCTGCTATAGACGTTGTCTCGGACAGCAACTTGCTATGGTGCTACACAAGTACACAGGCAGACCATTATGTCCTTCGCTGCTTCTGAAATTCACACTAGTCGAGTAGTCGTTGTCGCTAGGGTGGAAAAATCTGGAGAAAAAAAAGGTAGCAGCTCCGGTGTATACCAGAAGGTGAAAGCTCCACTCGATCAGCAACCAGCTCCAACATCAAAACACGACTTCATAAATGAAGTTTAATACAAACCAAATGAAGTCTATTAGGGAGTACAATACAATTCATAAGAACCCAAAACAACCACAAGAGTCGAGTCTATTACAGTACAATTCTAACATTCTCCGTGACTTTTCCCTTTCTTTTGTGGTCTTGAAGATGATTCTCGTCCTTCGCTCTCATGGCTTGGGTTGTGTTGTTGACGGTTCTCTAATTGACGGAAGTCGAATCTTGGTGGGGTTGACTCTCTTGGCTCTTCATCTCCAATAAGGTGGCCTTGTTTTGTCTTGCGCAAAGCATTAAGTGACATACTACGCATCTTTTCAATCATAGTGTAATAACCTAAAGGGACGTCATCAGGCATGTTGTTGAGCATTGTTGTCGTTGTGTTATAGTTGAATATGATACCTTCGGTCTGCAATATGTAAAACAATTTATTAGAAATAGAAGTGTAAAAGCAAAATAAGTAAATATACAATAAAGTAAATGAAAACATACAAGTGTCTGATAGTCGGCCGCGGTAGGGTAGTAATTATGATGATTTTCGTAATCATCATAAACCATGTTGCTAAGGGGACTAATGAGGCGTCGAGTGATGGCATGATACCATTTCAAGTACTCGTCGTCATGATCCAATAAACCTGAGTATCGAGTTCCGGGTTGAACCCTTTTGTTCATTCGATTATTCCATAACCCAATTGATTCTGCATGTATCGTGGCATAATTTGTTGTACTACTATCCCCCTTCCTACTGATTTCATGCAATTCAACACTTGTGTTGCACGACAAAGGAATTGCTTGATGCCAACCAAATTGGCGAACACACCTATTAGGTAAATGCCATTCAACCACCTCAAAACAAATAAGTGGCGTGATTACAAGCCATTCTTCCTGATTTTCAGTACACCTAGGCGATAGATTTTGGAGGACAGTCGTAGTATACGGCACCCACGCAAATTGCAACTCCACCATTTTGTCTAATAGATCCCTCAACACATTAAGTCCAAGTCTATGATCCTTATAAAATCGGTGTACCCGAAGCCATTTACACCCTAAAGGATCAACCCCAGCTCGGAGTTGAGACCCAAGTGGATAGTTAACTCCTTCCTCTTCAACAACACGCGACTTGCGGATAATAGGACGTCCAATTGATATTCTCTCCCAACTCCATAACTGTAGTAGAAGTATAGGACCAGCAATCTGCCAAACCGATTTCCTGCTTGCCTTGCACATGTTACGATATAGACATGCAAGCACCCCACTTCCCCAACTGATTTCATCTATTTGGGTCAAATCCTCCAAAAGGGGTAAAAATAGCAAACTCACGGAATTTCCACTTTTATCTGGAAATAATACCGCTCCAATCAAGTAAAGCAAGTATGCTCTAACATGGCAATGCAACGTAGCCTCATTTGCATTGTTTGGTAAGTTTCGAAAATTGTCATGAAGCCACGTTAGTTTCAATTTTGAACCTTTCAAAGCCGCGGTACTTGGCCTAAGTCCTAACAATTCCTCACATAATTTCACCCAAACATGGTCACTACTACCTGTAACCGGTCTCCCTCTTACTCCTAACCCGAATAGTACTGCCACATCTTGTAATGTGATTGTTACCTCTCCAAAAGGCAAGTGGAATGTGTGGGTTTCCTCTCTCCACCGCTCAACTAATGCAGTGATTAAGTCATTATCTATTGGCACATAACAAAGTCTCTGAATTCCACTAAATTGCGTGTTACTAATGAAATTCGTGACAGGTTCAGGTACCGGAAATGTTGAGAGTATCCTTAAATGGCTTCTACATGTGAGGACACCATACTCCTTCGAGTAAAATAAATGAATTTTTTTAGAGTAATTAAATTAAATGACACCAAAAAATGATTAGTATGACAATTTGATTGTTACCTCTCCTTTCCATATAGCCTCGCTTCTGTGGCTTGATTGTAGAGAAAGAATTGAATCATCTTGTGGGCCCGGGTCCATTTAATCTTTAAAAAAAACAAATATGAATATGACAAACTTCAAAGTTGGCAACTTATTCACTTGATAAAAACTCCACAAATACATAAATAAAAACTTCAAACTCAAATACGAAATCCAAACTTAAGCTAATTTGTTGCAAATAGTTTACCCCCAAAGGACCCGAAGAAATTGCTTTTGATGAACTACGCTTGTTGCAAACCTTCACCACACAAACTACACATAACCGTTGAGCATGTATCTATTTCATGGTGGACCGACTTTGGTCGCCCTCCACCCCTCTTAATATTAATGCTAGTTTTGGACCATCCCTTGACATCCGTTAGCCTCGTTTGGAACTAAGTGGAAACTTAAACAATATGAGACATAAAGCTCCCCCACGAGGCCACGAGAGTACAAGGTTCAAAATATTGGTCTTAACTTATACTATACCAACGACAAATGACATTACATGAGCAGCCTGGCAACTATGATGCTGGTAACGAGGGCAGTGTTGTCGACGTCATTGGCTGTCGATTGTGGGGATGGGCGGTGGTCTCGTGGCTATTTGTGATGGTTGGTGTAAGTAGGGGGGAAATGCGTAGGCTGTTGGATTGTCTTATTCCCCTTGATTGAGGAACCAAACAAGTTAAATTTGGGCTAATCTCGTTCATTTCTCATTATTTCCTTTCTGCATTTTATTCCCAAATCTTAGATGAACCAAAAAGCTAATGCGCTCTTAAATAGCTTGGATTTGATTTTTCTTTTTTTGTTTAAAGAAGCGTCCATCTAGTCACGTTACAATATAGGGAGGGGGATTCGAACCTCCTCACCCCTATTGTCTACAACACCTTGTTTAACGAAGTGTCCATCTAGTCGCATTACAATATAGGGAGGGGGGTTTGAATCTCCTCGCACCTATTGTCTACAACACCTTGTTTAACGAAGCGTCCATCTAGTCGCATTACAATATAGGGAGGGGGAGTCGAACCTCCTCACACTTATTGTCTACGACACCTCCGTCTTAACCACCTAGGCTAAGACATCTTCTATTGGATTTGATTATTTGAACACAATTTAAGCAGAAAGATTCTGATATACCAGCCTCAATCACCAAACATCCACCATTAAACCAGCAACCCAAAGACAAAACCGACGAACATCACTTCCAATAAAAAGAGTAATTCAATTTACTCAAAAGACAAACGAATACGCTTTTTCTTGCTTTATAATGGTGTACTTCGTCCATCCCGATCATTTGTTTAACTTTGATTTTGACACAAAGACCAAGGAAGAAGATAGGGCCAATTATTGGATGAGGTGGATCAAATTGAGTGCGGAATATCAAATTGTTCACCAAGGTATTACTAAAATGGAAAGGTAAATGATTGACTAATACACGGAAAGTGGAATTGGTAATTAAACAAATGAACGGGACCGGAGGGAGTACAAAACAAAGTCAAAACACACGGAAGGGAGATTAATCACCGCGGTAAATTTTCATGTTTTACCGTATACAGAAACGAAGAATTAGGAGAAGTGAGGAATTTACCAAGAGAGGTGGCGAAATGGCGAAATGCTAGATACATTGATGAACTTCCTACCCCTTTGCTGGAAATCATTCATCACTGATACAATCAACGGTGACGGCGCGGTGGCGGCATAAAGGCTAGGTTGTTTTGGTTTTCAGACGACGGCGAGAAGTGTGCCACCGTAGAATTGTCAATGGCTGTTGTTCAGGCTAACTAGATGTTGAGCTTCAGTGTGGGGGTTTTGGTACTTTTGTTCGTGGATTGCACATGACTACCTCCTTCCAGGCTTTCAACTAATTTTTCAATAAGTTTGTGACGGGTATATCCGTCGTAAGGATTAAATATTATTTATGTGAATAGATAAGTGACGGGTAGAGATGGTAATGGATCCCGGATCCTACCCAGATCCACCAGACCCTATACCCAAGGGTAGGATATGGATCCTATTATTTTAGATACTTAGGATTCGGATAAAACCCGTATCCTTATACGAGTACGAGGGTCGGATCTGGATCTCATCACTAAGATCCAGATCCTACCCTTGGACCCTCTTTTAATGTCTATAAGGGTAATTTTTGGATAAATTCGACCATTCAAAGGTATATCATGGAAACAATGAAGGAAATATTAGTGTTTATTTTGTTTGAACAATATTTTTATTATGAATTGTTGGAATTATAATTATTTTGTGGTTTGTAAACCTTATTTGTAAGTTGCTATAAGATTTTTTAACACTTTGTACACTCTTTTTGTTTCTTTTGGATTATAATTTTTAAACTGGTGAAGCTAATAGAGGATAATTCGACTAAAAGATCGTCTTTAATTGAGAAGTAAAAGTGAAACAATGTACAATAGTGACTTGGTGCGGTTTCATTTGAATATATCGTTGGAGATTGACGGATCTGGATTTTACCCAGATCCTTAGGATGAGGATATGGATCTACAAATTTCGGACCCTAAGGATAAGGGTAGGATCTGGATATACCATTTTAAAATGGATCTGGACATGGATCTGGATCTGGATCTGGATCCTATAGGAGGATCATGTCCAGATCCTACCCATTGTCATCTGTAGTGACGGGTATATCCATTACAAGCTTGCAACGGATTAAATATTACTTATGTGAATAAATAAGACAAAGGCTCCGTTTGGCAGCGCACTTCAGGTACCTGATTTGCGAAGTAGTTTTTTTGCCAAAAGAATCAGGTAGCTTATTTTTTCGCGAGTGTTTGGCAAATAGCTTATTTGGTCAAATAAGCTGCCTGAAATGAAATGCTACATAAGATAGCATTTTAGATTTCAGGTACCTGATTCTAGGTTATATTACATTTTTACCCTTCAATCTCGAATATAATAAATACTTTTCTGTCATTTCACTAAAATAAGCTATTTTTTCAGTTAGTTTGTCAAACCGTTTTTTATATAATCAATCAGCTTATCAGCTCCTAATTTTCAGCTAGCTTCAGGTTTCAGTTAACTTTTCAGTTTTCAGGTACCTTTTCAGATTTCCGGTAGCTTTTCAGCTCGTTTTGCCAAACATAGCCAAAATAGATTGATGTTACCTAACAATTAGTCTTACTTCAAACCAACCATATCCGTCTTATAAATAAGACGGGTTATTTTGATATCATTTTGTGTATATGGGCGGAGTACAAGTAATGGGTTGGCATTTGGTAATTGACATTAAATGCAAACTACAAGAGTAAGGATCCTTTCCATTTCTCAAAAACAAATGGAGATCCATTACTTCTCAACAGTTCGAATTAAATATGAGATCGATCGGATGGTTGTAAATTTATTTGGAAATAAAAAGGTAAATGAAGGGGATTGTAATATATAATATATAATATAGTAATGTTTGTGAGAGTTCATGGAAAGAAAAAAAATGGAGAGGATCCATTTTGAAAGTACAATACATACAGTAAAAGTAATATAGGAGATTTGAAATGACTCATGTAGAAATACTGATTATGATCAAGCTACAATCACATCCAACAAACACAACCAACAAACACAACAACCACACGGATAGATCACGTGTCATAACAAACTCCTAACTAACTTGTGTATATAAACAATAGCTTTAATCTTCTCTAACTAATTATTCATTGTATACATTTCATAACAAACTCAATAACAAACCTCCTTTATTTAGCTTGTGTGTTTTCTCTTTTATGCAAGCTTAATCATCAATGGTGAAGATAGGTTATCTTTACATGGTATCAGTCGCAAGGTGACGATTGAACATCCATTGCTTCCGCATCATTCATTCATTCATAATTCTGGTGATTTTCATTCATTTCATCTTTCAATTTGCATAATTCTTTCGAATTTCAGATTAATTCATCTTTCTTTCTGCATAATTCAATCGAATTTTAGAAGCTAGGTCAAATCTTGATTAAATCAATTCAATTCTATTGATAATCAACTTCACTATCCTTAATCAAAATGACGAATGCTGAACCTGTTGCTGCTACTGTTACTGCTACTGTTGTTCCTCCTTCGTATAATTTTGATGATCCTTTATATGTTTCTCAATCTGATCAACCGACAAATAGCCTCACTGATACTCTGTTTTCATGAATTGGAAGCGTGAAATCATGCTTGCTTTAATGGCGAAAAATAAGGACGATTTTATCACTGGCACATGTCCAATGTCTGATATTACTGATAAGAATCATTATCGTTGGCTTAGATGTGATCTCCTTGTTCGCAATTGGCTTCTTCATTCCATGGACAAAACCTTGCGTGATAATATGCGTTTTGTTCATTCCTCTAAACAACTTTGGTGCGAGTTAGTTGAAAGATACGGTCAGGTTAATAGTCTGGAACTTTATCAACTGAAAAAGGATCTAGGATCCACTCAGGATAATATCATTGTTCTTGACTACTACAGTCGTCTTAAGAGAACTTGGGAAGAAATTGATTCAATTGATCCAATTCCTGATTGTACTTGTGGAGCTTTGAAAAACTGCTCTTGCTTGTTTTTGAGGCGCCTTGTTGATAGAGAATTGCAATTCAAATTGATTCAATTGCTCATGGGATTAAACCCTAGCTTTGAGAATGTCAAGAGCAACATTCTCACCATGGAACCTATGCCTCTTATTAACAAAGTCATAGGTCTGTTACAAAAGGTTGAGAAACAGAAGGAAATTAGTGATTCCATTGAATCTCTTGGGGAAGCCACTGCTGCTGCTTATGCTAGTCAACAGAACACAATGGATTCCTCTTTCAAGAAACCTAAACTTGATTCAGATGACCAAACCCCTAAGCAATGCACTCATTGCAAAAAGAAGGGCCATGAAGTCACAGAATGTTACAAACTTCAGACTTGTCCAGTCTGCAATGTATTTGGACATGTTAAATTCCAATGCTATTTGGTTAGAGGAATGGGTAGAGGAAGAGCACCCCAACCCTCTTATGGAAGGGGCAAAGGAAGAGCCAATACTACCTATCTCAGAAAAGGCAGCAACTCCTACAAGAGGCCTACAGCTAACAATGTCAATGTCAGGGCGAACACAGATGAATATGAGGATTTGTCACCTTTTGATGACTTTGCTGAGCATGAGTATTTTCCTACTGAAACTGCACAATGTCAGGGGCATTTTGTACAACATCAGAATCATGCTGGACATGCTGAACATCAGTCTAACATGGACACTGGGCTGGTAGACAGAGTTGTGCAGCAGGTTATAATATAAAGGCACTGTCAAGTCAGCCATCTGCTCATTCTAATGTTGTTCATACAATGCCAGTAACCAGTTTTGCAGGTATCACTTGCACTTCTGCTTTTAATGCATCAGCTAGATCACATTCTGCCACTTGGATTGTTGATTCGGGTGCATCTGACCATATGCCCTCATGCATTTCCATAGTTCATGACATAAAAACTCTAAAATGTCCAATAAAGGTAGGATTACCTGATGGGAGTAGCAAGACTGTTCATAAGATATGAACAGTTCAATTTTCTGAGAGTCTGAGACTATTACCCTTTACAATGTTCTCATTATTCCAGAGTTTAAGCAAAACCTTTTATCTGTTGGGAGATTGTTACAGCATTCCAACTTGAGACTCATTTTCTTTCCTAATGAGTGTTGGTTTCAGGACCATTTAAATAGATCAATTGTGGCAAAGGCTCAAAGACATGGGAATCTCTATCTCTTGAGAAGAACATTACAATCAAGCAAGACTAATCATTCCTGCAAGTGTTATATTCATGTGAATAAGGATTTACACATAGACAGTCATGTTAATAATTGTGTTCAAACTACTGATGTAAAATTGTTGCATCAGAGACTAGGGCATACTTCTTTTGAGAAAATGAAGCATTTGTCTGGTATAAATGTACCTAGTAGCACTGTTCTTGACTGTGAGACATGTGTAATGGCAAAGCATCATAAACTTCCTTTTAGCATCAGTACTTCTCATTGTAAGGAACGTTTTGCTTTAATACACCTTGATGTTTGGGGTCCATATAAGATTAGAGCATTGTGTGTTGCAAAATCTTTCCTTACCATTGTGGATGATTGTACAAGAACCACATGGACTTTCCTAATTCAAACAAAGGATCAGGTCCCTCAACTGATCAGGGATTTCATCACTTATATTGAAACACAATTCAAAACAAAAGTAAGAATTATCAGAACATACAATGAAACTGAATTTGTTCAAGGAACATGTAATGAGTTGTTCAGAGAGAAAGGAATATTGCATCAGAAATCCATGACAGGAAGGCCTCAACAGAATGGGCGTGTAGAGAGGAAACACAGGCACCTCTTAGAGACTGCTAGAGCCATCAGAATACAGGCTGGTTTACCTCTTAAGTTCTGGGGAGATTGCTTACTTACAGCAACATATATGATCAATAAAATGCCCACACCCATTCTACAATGGCAAACACCATATGAAAAGCTGTTTGGAGGACCACCAACTTACTCAGAATTAAGAGTTTTAGGGTCATTATGTTATGCAACAATGCCCATTACTCACAGAGATAAATTTGGTGCCAAAGCCAGAAGGTGTATCCACATTGGATATCCTTTTGGCCAGAAAGGATACAAATTATACGATTTAGACAACCATTCTACTTTAATTTTACAAGTAGGGATGTGGTGTTCAAGGAGCACATTTTTCATTTCCTTGAAAAGGAGAGATCCAATATTACTTCCAATCCACAAAATAATTCATATTATTCTGATAATCCAATTGATGATCATATCATTTTTTTCTACTACTACTACAAATAACACACAACACTATAATAATTCATCTAATACACAAAATAATTCTCCTACAGCAGCTACTACAAATCACAATGACACTTCTGAAACTGTCATGCCCACAGACAATGCTACTGCACCTTATATTCCTGATTCTACTGTTGTTGTGCCTAATCCAGAAACTAAAAGATCAGATAGGCCAAAACAACTATCTACAAGACTTAAGGACTATCATTGCAGTCTTAAACTCCCTTTTCAACCATCTTCATCCACCATTGTTGCATCAACTTCTTATGCTTATCACAGTGCAATCATTCAGGAACTTACTCTCTTTGATTCTGAATACAAAAGTTCTCTGAATGCTGCTGTCTTACAAGAGCATGAACCATGCAATTTTTATGAGGCACAGAAGGATAAGAGGTGGATTGAAGCTATGGATAAGGAAATACAGGCTCTTGAAGCTAATAATACATGGGAACTGATGGAACTTCCTGCCAGTAAGAAAGCCATTGGCTCAAAATGGGTCTATAAGATCAAACATAGGGCAGATGGTAGCATTGAAAGGTTTAAAGCACGACTTGTTGCAAAGGGGTATAATCAAGTGAAGGACAAAGACTACAAACATACTTTTTCTCCTGTAGCAAAGTTTGCTACTGTCAGAACATTGATGGCAGTTGCAGCCATTAGAGAATGGCCATTGCATCAATTGGATATAAACAATGCCTTCTTACATGGGTATATTGAGGAAGAGGTTTACATGATGCCACCTCTAGGATATATAAAAGCTCAAGCACGTCAGGTTTGTAGGCTTAAAAGGTCCTTTTATGGACTTAAGCAGGCTAGCATACAGTGGAACATTCAATTGACAGGCCATCTGCTGAGTCTTGGGTTCATTCAGTCTAAACAAGACTATTCTCTCTTTACCAGAAAGGGTATTACTACAGGGAGTTTTATTGTTGTACTGGTTTATGTAGATGATTTAATCATCACAGGAGATTCTGATAAGGAAATCAGTGAGATCAAGGATAGTCTTGATGTTACTTTTACCATCAAAGACTTAGGTCTCATGAGATACTTCCTTGGCTTGGAAGTTGCTAGGAATGCTTCAGGAATAATGTTGAACCAAAGAAAGTACATCATTGATATCATCAAGGATCTTAAGATGGAGAATTGCACTGAAACCAATTTTCCAATGCCAAAGGGACTTAAACTCTCTACTGATCAAGGAGAATTACTTCCTGATCCAGAGTAATACAGGAGATTGGTGGGAAAATTGCTTTATCATAATCTTACTAGACCAGACATAACCTATTCGTTCTGTTCAACATCTAAGCCAATTCTTGAGCCAACCTCGAGTACCACACCTACAGGCTGCTCTACATGTTAGATACCTGAAGCATTTAGTGAATGTAGGTCTGTTTTATCCTGCACATTCTGATCTTCACTTAAAAGGATTCTCTGATGCAGATTGGGGCCAGTGTGCTTTCAGCTGTAAATCTTTATCAGGATATTGCATCTTATTTGGGAATTCCTTGTTTTCATGGAAAACGAAGAAACAGAAGACTGTTAGCAAAAGCAGTACAGAGGCTGAATATAGATGCATCTTACACTGCTGGTGAAATAGTCTGGCTAGTAAGGTTGTTGCTAGACTTGGGAGTCATGGTTCCTATGCCTATTGATCTTCATTGCAATAACAGAGCAACAGAACATATATCCCTTAATCCTGTTTTTCATGAAAGAACAAAACATCTTGACATAGACTGTCATTATGTTAGAGAGAAGATACAAGAGGGACTCATCATTCCAGTGCACGTTCAGTCCAGTCTACAACTTGCAGATATAATGACGAAGCCTCTAGGAGGACAACAACATAAGTTCTTGGCAGAAAGACTTGGACTGCAGTTAACAAGTGATTCCAGCTTGAAGGGGGAGTGTAGAAATACTGATTATGATCAAGCTACAATCACATCCAACAAACACAACAACCTCACGGATAGATGACGTCATAACAAACTCCTAACTAACTTGTGTATATAAACAATAGATTTAATCTTCTCTAACTAATTATTCATTGTATACATTTCATAACAAACTCAATAACAAACCCCCTTTATTTTAGCTTGTGTGTTTTCTCTTTTATGCAAGCTTAATCATCAATGGTGAAGATAGGTTATCTTTACAACTTAGAAGTCAGAGCACATGCCACACACCATCAGAAGTCAATTCACGCTTTTCCCAAATTTCTTGAACACACTTCCTCTCTCAGAAGTGCCATTTCGTCTTCCCATTTCACAACCCTAGTTTTATCTATCATCTCTCATCTCTCATCAATACTCAAAAACTCTCATCTCTCAAAAGTCCCATCGCTTATTATTGACGCAAATCAATAGCTTCATGCCTTGTTTGTTAGTAACCCTAGAGATCGCTACATAAAGTTGTCCATGACTGAACGCCGGCCTTGGAAGATAAATGCTCACATAAACATTGGCAGGTGAAGACACGGGTGGTGATCGTCATCTTTTTACTCTACAATAGCGGTTACCGGCTTTTGCTTTAATATATTAAATGATAAGTAACAATGATGATCTACTAAAATAAACCACAATTAACTTATCATAGCACTTGTGCATAAACGATATACCTATAACCAACTTTCATATTATACCAGCTCATATTATGATCAAAACACCAACTTACATATTATACCAGCCCGTATACCCATAACCCACAATTTATCTCCAAAGAAACAGTTGTAATAACTAATATTGATGATGAACGACTCATTTCTTATACCAGCCCATATTATTATACACATAACCAACTTACATATAAATTTTCAACCTACTCATTAGATAAACCCTAAATTTACTCGCTTCCATCCTTCACAACTCAGCCATCACTGTCTTTCTTCTCTCTTTCTTGTTCTCATTTCTTTAATCATACAAAACATATATATACTCTTTCTGATTTTTTGTGTTGTTCCCTTTTGATTTTAATACAAGAAATAAGAAAAATTAATTTAGACCATAATTGACATATGACCCACATGAAATTGATTTTGGACCACACAAAGTTGTCCAAAAGAGGAAAGAGGGAACATCAATGTTATTAGACCAAAACGGAAAGGGGAACATCGTAGGAAATCGAAGAGAGTATAAAATAAAATCTTAACTCAATCTCCCTACATTTTTGCTTAAAATCAAATCAAATTACAGAAACAAACGAATCAAATAACAAAAGTATGATCTATGATCATGTATTTCGATTTTTGGTATATTATATGATTATTGTTTTGATTTTTTTGTATGTTATATTATTATTTTTTCATGGATCTGTTTTGATTTTTTTATATGTTACATATTACGTTTTTGAGTTCGAACCATTGGATGGTCTTCTGTTTCGATTTTTTTTCATCTCTCTCAATTTATTTTATTATGTTGTTTTATTTTCATTTATTTCGATACTTTCCATATATCTATTTCTAAAACTCAAGTTTTTTGTATTCTATCGTTTATTGTTTTATTTTAAAAATTGTGTACATGTTTTTCTATCTGTCATTTAATGATATTTATTCTAAATTAACTCATTTGGCATGTTTTTACTTTCCCATTTTTTTCAATGTTTTAAAGCTTTTTCGTTTGCATGTATGATATTGAATTCTTTTAAGACTTTTTCGATTTGAAGTCTTTTTTTTAATTAAGTTGTTTGCATGTTAACTTTTCCCGAATATTTTCATTTTAGTGTACATATTATTGTATGTTTTTGGATTTTAGGGATGAATTTTAAGTTCTGCTATTTTACGAATTTTTTCATGTATTTCAATTTTTCATTCTAATATTCGTAATTGCTCTTTCATGTACGAGTTTTCCTCATTCATGGACTTCTTTTTCATTATTTTTTCATTCTATACCCTTTGTCTAAAAAAAACTCTCCCTAACCTCTCCCTCACAACATTACCAAATCAGTCAAATTACACAATTATGAATGCTAATACTTCTTAAAAATTAATCAAATTCTTAACTATTCAATGATAATGCATTCTAAAATCACATATTATCAAATTTATCAGGTACATATTTTATGTTTAACTATTTATGCATCAAATTATTATATAAATATTTAAAATTAGGGTTTATAAATTATTTCTAGGATTTGAATAAATTAGGCACCAAAAGAGAAGAGGAGGTGGGTTGGCGGGAGATAAGGCGACTGGTGGTCTAGGTGGTGGATGTTGAGAGGGAGGGGCGGTTAGTAAATGACTCATGGTTGAGGAGAAGTGATAAGTCGGTCCGCATAGATCTGGGTTCGTATAAGAGGCGACGAGAAAACGTATGGGCTACTTTCGCAAGGGCAGGGGAGGCCGGTGAGAGGGACATTTTTTTTCTAAAAAATTGTGGAGGAAGGGTGGCAGGACTGGCAGCAAGTGAGGGAGAGTGATTGGGTTGTTGATAGGTGAGGTGGGCGGTGACACGAGGTGTTTTGGGAAAGTGGTCAATAATGGATGAGAGACATGGGGTGCGGAAAATTGAAAATTTTTAGCCTTGAAACAAGAGATGTAAAATCATAAATTATGTCTATAATTGAGCAAATTATTTTGGGATTAATAATAATCCGAGTTTAAGTTCTGCAGTTTATTTCAATTTAACGTTTTAATAGAATTTTAATTTTTTATACTGCATATGAATTTTAAGAGGGTATTTTTTACATTGAATTTTAATGTTATGGGATGAATACCCTTGTGGTTTCTAGCCATAACCCGGTCGGACCGCCGGCTCAGACCCGGTCGGACCGCCGGCTCAGACCCGGTCGGACCGCCGGCTCAGACCCGGTCGGACCGCCGGCTCAGACCCGGTCGGACCGCCGGCTCAGACCCGGTCGGACCGCCGGCTCAGACCCGGTCGGACCGCCGGCTCAGACCCGGTCGGACCGCCGGCTCAGACCCGGTCGGACCGCCGGCTCAGACCCGGTCGGACCGCCGGCTCAGACCCGGTCGGACCGCCGGCTCAGACCCGGTCGGACCGCCGGCTCAGACCCGGTCGGACCGCCTGCTCAGACCCGGTCGGACCGCCTGCTCAGACCCGGTCGGACCGCCGGCTCAGACCCGGTCGGACCGCCGGCTCAGACCCGGTCGGACCGCCGGCTCAAACCGCCGGTTCCCATCAAATTTTGTAGAATTGAAGATGATAATCGACCAAGTAAAAAGAAAATTGAAAAAATTACATAAAAAAGAATGGATCAGAATACTGGCTTGGTTCTCTAAAGAGAAACTAAAATAGCACAGTTTAATCAACTTCGATCATCTGGGGAAATAGTCATCATATCCATCTCTATAACCAAATTTAAACCATAAACTAAAAATTATAAATTTGGGGAAGATGATTGTTGAAAAAATCAATTGAAAATTGAAACACAACTGCCCATCTTCTCCTACTTTAATTTTGCAAGGAAATCTTTCGGCTAATTAGCGTATTATAAACCACCATGCCGATACACACAATCCTTGCTTTTCTAGTATAACAAATATTTGAAAAACGTAAACAATCAAATGTAGTAAATTCTCTCAGACAAATGCCTCGTTTCGTCCTCATGATTTTGAATGGATATCGGACTCGTCATCTTATGATAATCATCACCGAGAATTCAATAATAAAAATAAAATTAGGTATAAATAAATAGGAATATAATGCTATAGAAGATCCTCAGCTATTGATTTAATTAAAAATGTCTTCATTTAGATTATCAGTTCTGATGATTCAATTATCACTGGATCGTCTATACATTAAAATTTGCGTATAACCGTCTTACAAAAAATTTAAGTGAAATAATAATATAGATAAAACAAAGATCAGAAGTAGCTTTCTAGGCTAGCAATTATGCATCAAAAATCAGAGCCCAGTGCATGTTCATCTTTTCAATTATTTCAGAGAGTAGACTAAATAATTTCAAATTAAAATTAAGAATATAAAACTCTTTCCGTTCCGATAAATATTTATCATTTTTAATTATCGATCGGAACAGAGGGAGTATTAATAAAAACAAAGATGAATTGAAGGGCATCCTCAGAAAACATGCTTGTAAGTTTGTCATCAAAGATTGACAAATCTCAGGTCTCAAAGATTAAAGCATCACAGGAACCTAGTCAAAAATACAATCAATTAAACAAAAAAACAATAAGTTAGGAATTAAAAAGAAACACACACAATGGGAGAAAAGAAGAGAGGACGGGGAGGCGGATTTAGCAGATATCAATGATAAGACAAGGATGGAGTTTATATAGTGAACGGTTTAGGGTTTATATGGAGGTGGAAGATAAAGGTTTGGATGACACGTGATTTTGGACCTTCATATTGATGGTGTCAAGTCCAACACATTGGGTTCTACTTCGTGAGTAATTTACTTGTTTAATAGAGAGCCCAATAGTGGGACTAAGTAAATTTGTGCCAACAATCGGTAGCATTGACGTTTCTCCTAATTAGTCGTCTCGTGTCCGATGCTCGGACACTCGACACTCGTTAAACACGCGACTAAATATATTATAGTTTAGATGATGAATAAAAAATTAAAAAAAATCGATTAGAAGCAGAGTTTGAGTGGAAAAATGATAATTAGTTATAGTAAAGGTCGAATTTTACATTTACTTATTTAGATTTAGGTTCAAATATATGATAAAAATAAAATTATACGTTATTTATAACCACAAAATATATATTTTACTATATTTAAATGGCGTGTCGCGTGTCCTAAATTTCATAAGATGCCGTGTCCGTGTCCGTTTTAGTGCTACCTAGCTTATAAGAGGGTCTTACCTGAACCAACCTACTATTCTTAATGAACTTACTAATTATCGTCGACAATTATCAATGAACTTCCTAAATTACCCTTTCCCAACACTTCCGGTTGGTCTGGACACGACACGGGATAAGGTTGGTCACTCTAGTGAGGTACCAGTCTACGTGGAGAGGTGTTTGGGTTGTGTTAGCATGTGTTACCTCAAGCGTGACATAGGCCAACTCGTGGAACACTAAAACAGTATGGGTAAGGCATCGAACCCGACTTTTTTTTCCTTTTTCTCATCGGGTAGGGAAATCAACATTAAAGTAAGGATCGAGTAAAAGATGAGTGGGGTTGAGCTTGCCCGAGTTACCACAAGCTCAGCCCAGGTTATCTCGTAGGGGTGGGTTGAGTATGGCGTGCAACCTTAACTACTTATCACAAAGTATTTATTTTCATTAACAAAGTAGGTCGGCGCATTAAAAAGGTAATAAGGTCAACTCTTGTGTTGGGTCTAGCAAGAAAGTGACCCAATAGGTTGGCCATAATTGAGCCTGAGAGATGAGACGAGATGAACTGGACTCGGTTAGCCTCCACTTTTCCCGCCTTTAGTCTTATAATATGAATGTGGCTGTGAAATTCTTGGTTGTACGTACCTCTATTTTCGAACCAAACAACTTCAACTGTTCTTAATTATTAGTTGTGAAATTTAAATAGTTGTGAAATCCAAAACGACAATTTTTTTCAAACATAGTATCTCGTGATTAAAACTTATGCAAAAATCACAAGGGATTTAGGTGTAAGGCTCTTGATGAGCAATCTTGTGGATGTTTATGTCTTGAAGTTATACCTTCTATTCTTCAAACCTGTTACGTGTTTTGCAGACTATTACGAATATATGAGGGTTTAATGAAAAATATCGATTGTGAGTCCCTTATTCGGGAAAAAAACGATTTCATAATGACGACAGTTTCGATTAGTTCCCGACTTTATAAATACGTTGGCAACAATATAGTTATACCCTGTTCTTTTTTACTTAATCTCAACTCATTTTGGTTCAGTTCGACTTTATCATTTCACTTCACTTCAATTTTTTTCTTCACAAATTATCTCTTACTCCAACTTTGTTCTTTTCAACTTAAATTGAGTTCATGTATATTTAGTTTAGTTCTATTTAGTTTAGTTCTATTTAGTTTAGCTTTTCTCTTGACAAATTAACTCTAAATTAAGTTTACTGTTCAGTTCAATTCCAATAAGTTAAGTTTAATTTAGCTACAACAAGGTCCTATTATTTTGAAATGAAACCGTTTATACTGAACTGAACTTAACTTAATTAAATGAAACTGAATCGAACTAAAGGATCTGAACTAAACTAAAAAATTTAATTTGTGAAAAGAAAAAGTAAATTGAACTGAATGAATTTAAGAATATAGTTGAACTAATTTGAAATAAAATGAAATTAAGCCTATGTTTAAAAAAAGTTATGGACTTTGACTAGGACAATTGGGCTAAAAAATCGAGTCCATACACAAACGAATCCATTAACACACATAAACACGTGTAACCCCAAATCCCCACATCGTAGCAACACAATTGCACGTTCCTTTTACACAAACCAGTCCACAAACCCATCAGGCCACCACCGTCTTTCATCTATTCTTCACCATTCTTTCATGCAAGGGCTGCAACTAATTCCAAATTCTCCCGCCACAATTAGAAACACGAAAGAGAAAGAACAAAACGAACGAAGCACGCTCAATTGCTCAAACTCCTCCTAATTCGTAAACATCTCTCGCATGGCCGATCAAATTGACTTCGTCATCGAATTCTTCGATCTCGGATCACTCGATCAAGTTTCAGAACGTAATCATTTCTCAACCTTAATTTCTATCGTTTTTCAATCATCTCTATTGACTCTATTAATTTCTCAACACAATTTTGTATTCAGATCATCTCGAAGAAAACGAATTCCGCTTTCTCGCTAGTTTTCAGCGACATCAACATCGGTCACAACGGAGAATCAATCGATGTAATTTTCGCAACTCAATTTTCGATTTAGTGAATGTTCTGGACTTTCGAGTTCGATTACGTTATGAATTAAAAAATGCAGTGTTTGTTTTGCGTTCGATTGTCTAGCTTCGTGCTATTTAAGGTTCGCAGTGTTATGTGTTCGTTGTTGTTGATGAATGATGAATTTGATTATGTTCTTATCAATGTTAGCGATCAAATTTACGTATGTATATTTAGTCTCCCAAAGTCGCGGTAGTTGTTAAGCGCAATTGTTTCATCGTTCAAATTTTCTGTTCTGGCAGATTGTTAGGCATTTATTAAGGAATTGGATTAGGTTTCTGGCGTTTTACTGATTGTTTACAGGGACAAACGCATTTTCTTCCTTTTACGTTATTAATCCTTAAAATTTCATCAAAATTCGACATTTTCGAGTTTTGAGTGCTTAATTACTGAAGAAGAGGCCTTAACCCCGTCAGATTCTTCAGCATCATCTAAAATTACAATCGTCAATGACGAGTCTTGGAAATATGTGGTCACAATTGTGGCAAAGTCGTATCCGATAGGATTGCAAGCTTGTGGATTCACTAATTGTGTTTTTTTGTGAAAGAATTTTGTACTTTGCCTGATGAAAAGGAACTTGTTAATTAGCTGATTTCAGAGAACATTTGAGTTATGCTATTCTAGTTTGTGGTGTGGCTGATTACAGTGACTATAATTCTACTTGTTTTTCACAGTTTTGAGTAATTGGGGAAGCTTGTCTGTCTATCTGCCACCAGCTGAAATTACCGAGCTCTGGTAATACTCGAACCATCTGCTACTTTCATATCCTGGATGCTTAGGTTTAGTTACTCGGTAACTATGTGCGTGGAGTCTCATGACCTCTACTCCGTAATCTATTATGTACATTATAGTGTAAGAATTACATGACTTTGTATACTTGTGCATGGGCAGTTATAAGAATTGACAAATTGTGTGCTGATATGCTGTGTTCTGCCTTTCTTAATTCGTCATTCTGTGTTACAGCTTTACAGTTGCAGGTTGGGATGTTTTTGCCTAATGCAGATTATCGTTATACTTCTAAGGCCATATCCTTGCCGTTGCATACACCATACGTTCTATCATGGATTCGCTATTCCATTTGCGTGAGGAAATAAACTACGCCTCATTACAGGAAACAGTCTTAGTTCAGTGTTAGTTTACCTTGTCTTCTGTCAAATTCTGTTTCGCATATCATTTAATCAAACAATTATTTTATGAAAATGGAGTTTTGTATCTGATTGCACATACAGAAAACTTGCATCTCCTTATTTGAATGCATTATTATGTAAAATTTATCTATTCTTTTGGACTTACAACAAAGTCTTACCTGTTGCAGCGTGCATAACGTTCAACTCGCTGACAAAGATTTGCAGCTCTGAGCAACATTCAACGGTTTTCATATTCTGTCGGTGCTATATCTGGAGAACTATACAGTCCAGTGTAACGAGCTTACAGCAATGATCGATTGGCTGGAAATGTGATATTGGATTCCTGAAAGTTGTTTATGAGTGACCCGTCTTCAGGCCTCCTTTTGGCATTTGGAGCTGAAAACTTATAATTTCTCACAGGTATGGTCTTCAATCTCTCCATCTGTGTTTTTATACTCCACATGAATTATGATATAGAATTGTAAAATTCATAAAATGGTCTTAGCAGCACTAACAAAGGCATTCACATGTGACACTTATGTGCGTTAAATAGACGTCAATTTCCTCTAATCAATGTTCTGCAGTCTGCATCATAGCCATGACATGCCCCCCACCTCCCTATCTGAGCCTTTGAGTTATGATACAGTCCATTATCGCATCATTCACATCCTGTTTCTCTGAATGTGCAAGCAAAATGCAAATGTACCAATTAAACTGTCATCCTTGTATACTTCTCCCCGTTCATTTGTTCACCTCTTATTAAAATACCCCCAATGAATAAAAGATCAACAAATGCCTGAGACGGAAATGTCGGTATACCAACAACCTAGGACTCTAGAAGGTTGCTTTCAAGCTTTACTATTATCTTATGTGGTAACTAACATAATTAGCTGAACCTGTCAATAGCATTGGATTGATGTTGACTAAATTCGCTCTAGAAGAGTAGAAGGTCATTTGCAACAATATAATTATCAGAACCTGTCATTAGCATTTGCTTATGACTTTGAGTATAATATTCACGTTTAATTCAGGGTACACATAATAGTATAATACTCGTACCACTTAGAGAATGCCTGTGCCATCCTATTTCTTCCTTGAAATTTTTGGTTATTTTTTTTGGTTCAACGAAGCGCGCACACTTTGTCGCATTACAATAGGGGGAGGGGGGATTCGATCCTGGGACCTATTGTCCACGATACCTCCGTCTTAACCACTAGACTAAGACATCTTTGGTAAATTTTTGGTTATTTTAATCCTCTCTTACGATTACTTGTATGGATGATTTTCGAGTAAAGTTATCATTATCCTTAATTTAAGGCCTTGGTATTTTGGTTGACGCCCAAAGGGATTAGCTAGA
The DNA here is from genome assembly GCA_029255685.2 of Silene conica. Taxonomy (NCBI): domain Eukaryota; kingdom Viridiplantae; phylum Streptophyta; class Magnoliopsida; order Caryophyllales; family Caryophyllaceae; genus Silene; species Silene conica. The sequence goes on along the minus strand of CM055315.2, from coordinate 84,061,695 downwards.
CCCGCTCATTCTCAAATTGTTTTGTCACTTTCTTATGTGTTAGAGAATCATCTTTTCAAAGATGCTTCTAAACCTTAATATACCCCTCACGCGATTTCAAAAAATTGAAGCTAACGATTCCATCTTAATACTCTGAAAGATGGTTCGACCTTAATATATCCCTCACGTGAAAGTAAGTAGCTAGGTTACGCAAAGCTGGTGGAAATACTATGTTCGAGAATGATCTCAATTCTCAACCATAAACTTAACTTAGTTAATTAACACAAGTAGTTACGAAATACTCAGAAAATCACAGGAATAGTAGAATGGTCCTGAAATTCAGAAAGAAACAAGAAACTGAAAGTTAAAATTGATAGAGCAAAAGACCAATAGAATCTAGTAGTTGGATGTTCTATTTTTGGTTGGTTCATCTGGTGAATTTAATACAAAAATGTTCTTCAATTCAGGAGATTTTTGTCGTTATTCCCATGGAAGCATCTTACGGAGTAACTACAAATCATTGGACTTTAATGTAGGTATATATATCATGGAGTTGGCTTTATATAGGGCGGCGTTACGGGTACCCCTCCTCCATTAAGGCATTAGGAAGAATCCTGTTATATCGTGATTCTATTAATCAAATAATGAACTACCCCAAATCCCAACCCAAGTTATTGGCTTACATGAAGCAACTAAGCCAAAATTAGTAGTTTTAAGTATTAAGGCCCTGTTCTTTCTGACTTTTTAGAGCTGAACTGAACTGAGCTGAACTGAATAGGGCTGAGCTGAACTGAACTGAACTGAACTGAGCTGAGCTGAACTGAACTGAACTGAGCTGAGCTGAACTGAACTGAATCGAGCTGAGCTGAACTGAACTGAACTGACTTTAATCGAGCTGAACTGAACAGAGCTGAATGAAGCTGAAATTAATAGAAATAACTTAAGTTTAATTAAAGTATACTAAATAATAATAATAATATAAAAAAATGTTTGATTAATACAAATTTGCGATTTATTAAAAAACAATTATATTAAAAAAATATTAATTTTTAAGTATTTTTTTTTGTAGTAAACTCTATTGGACTTTGTTTTTTTTCTTTTCTCGTGTTTTAAAATTAACAAAAGCAAAATTTAAATATTTTACGTCTAATTAACATAAATTATTTTTTTATTATCTAAATGTGGTAAATGTGGCATGTATTTCATTTTTTTTATTATCTAAATATTAATTATTTTTATATATAAACATTTATAGGTAATTATAATTTTGTGGATTCGGGATACCCGAATACACTTGGTTATTTGTCTCCTATTAGCCATCCAAACGTAAGAAACCATGCGCCTGAATATAAGCATGCACCTCCTAGCGGAATATTTGAACATTTTAATTATCGACATTCATCTTTGAGGATGACTGTTGAAATGACGTTTGGTCAGCTGAAGAGAAGGTGAAAGGTTTTAAAAAACATGCCACAAATGACAACGAAATATCAAATGTCAATTATCGTATCCGCTTTTACACGTCATAATTTCATTCGGATGCATAAACCTGGTATTCCAGTTATAAAACATCAAAGTATTCAAGGAAGAATAGATTCAAACATGGATGATAAAGAACGGAAGAAATTCATGGACAAAGTTCGAAAAGAAATTGAAAAAAAAGGGCGCGATATTGAAGTCCATAATGACTTCAAAGATGAAGCACGTCAATATGATAACAATAATAATCGTAATAAGAATTATTAATTAATAATAATAAATAGAATAATAAATTAATAAATATAATAATAATAATAACAACAACAACAACAACAACCATAATAATAATAATAATGTGAGATGAACTTAATAAAGTCGAGCTGAACTTAATAAAGTCGAGCTGAACTGAACTGAAATGAATTACATGAAGCTGAGCTGAACTGAACTGAATTGAACTGAATGAAGCTGAGCTGAACTGAACTAAACTGAACTGAACTGAATAGAGCTGAGCTGAACTGAAACGAGCTGAAAATAAGCCAGAAAGAACAGGGCCTAAGTAACACAAATTCTCATTGTAGACGAATGAATATTGTCTATTATAAGCTGAAAACGGATAATGTCCATCTCACAATATGCAAGTGACAAATCAAGTGAGAATTAAATGGTGCACCATACTTGCCCTTCCGCTTATGATATAGCGAAGGGAAACTATTCATTTTCAACTTGCGACAAATAGTTTCCGCGTCTTCAGTGAGATAAGATGATTAAGTAGTCAAGTACGGTTGATAGAGGCTACCGGCCTTTAAGAAATAATTTTTTTTTTCAAAGTTATTATGGGTATTTTATACCTCCTCCGTTTAATCATTTATTATATATCTTTTATTTATTTTTGTTAGAAATACGGTGAAATATTACTGATATTTTTGTTTTTAGGATCTCTAAAATGTACCATAATTGAGTACATCTTAGCCTATAACTTTATAATCTTGCTTCTCCACTAGATACATAAATGTAGTTAAGATAATTAAACACATGGGTAGTGACTAGTGAGTGACTCTAATCATACTTGAACCTATATTAGTCGTTTAAAGCACTCAATGTAGGGTGTGGGTGTCATTTGGTACTTGTAGACTTTGAATAAATATACACAAAATGTTAAAATGAAAACTTAATAATTCAAAGTTTGGTTCTTTTTTTTGTAAACCATGCATGTATTCACAATTTGAAAGTATTATTTGGTAGATTCTTCTATTTACTTTTTAGTTTTTGTTACCATCTACGTGTTTTTAACCTGCATGCCTTCATTAAGAGCACTCCTTTTTCTTTAAGAGAACGAGCATAGTAATTCTACTATTGATGATAATTATTTTTTATTACCAAATTATTTTTTTTTCAGTGGTTTTTTATTTCTTTTGATACGCTTTTTACTTTAAATGTAATTTCACAACATACTTATTATAAAAGAGTTTATAGATCCTCGTTACGTGATCCAGTAAAATGAGTATCAATCATGGAGACAACCATCAATCTTTGTTGAAATTGAAAGCTTATAGACCTCCATTTCGATCATTTATACTCCGTATATCTTTAATTTTGACAAAAAATCAAGAAGAGAAGATATATAAAACTATTTATGGTGATTGTTAATTAATGACAGTTGATAATAATGAATATGAATGATCAAGTTACACATTTTAAAACACTAAATCACTAATCAACCTCTTTTAAACATGTATTTTATAGTCGATCATTTGACAATAATCTGTCATATCATTAACACATATACATCATTTACTCAATTATAAACATATTTTCTTTACAAGATTTAACTATTTAAAACTTGAATTTTTGTAGCTTGGGTATTTTATGCACTATTTACTAACCTTAGGATAACATTGATGTTTTGGAAAACATGGAAACCACAATAACACCACATAGAAATCTCATTTAAAAACGATGTAGTGCGTAACATCAATCACAGTAGTTCTTTGTGAGACAATCTCATCCGTATTCTTTTTAAAATGTGATCAATTTTTGGTAAAAAATAACCATTGTTTGATAAATAGTGACCATTTTGAAAAAATAGGTCATTTTTAATTATTTAATCAAAATTGATAACCATTTATAAAAAAATCAATTTTCGATTGGTCACACATGCGACCGTCGTTGAGTAAAATTTGTGTATCATTTTAGAAGGTGAAAAAAAAAACATTTATTAGTGCACAATCGTAATCATCTTAGTGATTAATCCCAAACTGCCTCCATTTTCCATGCTTAGTTGACAATAATCAGTGTTTGTAAATCACCGGTGTTTCATACAAACGGGGCAAAATGGGAAAGCAATCACTCTAGTCTAGACGTTGGACAACATCATAATACGTTTTTGATTTCTTTTGTATATTTTAAACTTGTTTTGGTAAATGCTTATTTAATAAGGTTTGCTACAAATCATTGAATTATTTTGTGGTTATAGGCAATTGGGGTTCCACTAATCCGCATGGTAGTATAATTATGGTTTAGATTCATGATTAAGATAAAGATTGATGTACTGTCTCATCTCCCCAACTTGCTTATCCATTCAGCTCGGCTCTATGCCAAAACATCACGGTTTGGGGCTCTATTGTGATTGACCTTCTTCACCAACCTATTCCTAATATCAACTCATTCACCCAACTTAGTTTAGGAATTAAAGTATGCCCATAGGACAATAGTTTACTATCTTACCAAAATTGGCTTCCGTGACTCCGTGAGTGGTAAGTGTCCCGATCTCTTGAACAAGTGGTCAGAGTTCGATTCTTAACTTTTGCGAATGAAAAAGTCAAACTTAAAATAGGTCAATCCATTAAATTGTCTTTAGTATCTTGAAGGAGACTGTCTCAGCTGTCGTTAGAAATTAGGAGATACTCCTTGTCTTAAAAAAAGTCATTCAAGGTAATGTCCCTTTTTTTCTTGCTTAGTTTAAGTTCATTTGAGTTTAATTCAACCTCATTCAGTTTAATTCAGTTTGGTTCATCTAATTTCAGTTTATCTCTACTCAAATAAACTCTTATTTTAGCATTATTCTATTCAGTTTAGTTTTATTGAGTTCATTTTAGCTCCTAACAGTAGTATTCATGATTTGAATTCAACTTTGTTATTGATATATTTGTTTTTATGCCCTTTACACAAGAGTAGAGTCATCAAATCAAATGATTTTTATGACAAAATCAATGGAAATTTAATACTTCATAACTGGGATTCTAGAAAATAATAAAAAGTCTACGCCGACATGTTTAGAGGTTATTTATAATGACACTAGAGTGATTTAAGTGATCGACTGTAGCCCAACTGATATGTTTTTAATTTCTTGACATTTATGAAATATGGATTAGGTCGTCATTTAATTTATATTATTCGGAGTTTTAAAACTAACATGCGCTCCTATGAGGCTATGACACATGTAATTTTAACCTCATGATCAAATTAAACATCTTTGAGTGTTTGTTATGTATGTTATCTTACCTAATACCTATAAAGTTTTTAACAATGAACCGTATTATGTTGTTTAATAATCTATAATGTGTTATCGTTTTATTGTACAACCAACTTTGGTTTCGTTTATTTTAAGCTGGCCTATAATACATGCTTTACAGAGGGATCAAGCAATAATAAGGGCACTTAAACTAAAGATGACCCATCGAAAACAAGTGCTTGAGAAGTTTAGAATATTTAATATATATAATTAGGCAATTTCCTCTGTTAAAGAAAAATGTTTAGATAAATAGCCCAAACAAAAGTCTTCCAAGGGCGACAACGCACATGGGAGTTCGTATGTTCAACTTACTTTTATTTCACCGTGAAAACTAATCATAATCATTGAATTGAAACAAGAAAACGGAGTAATGATATGTTTTATCTTTTCCCGTAATGGTCTCTTATCCGTCGTAAGCTTATGACGAGTTAAGTTCACCACTTAAATATATAAGACAAAATATAGGGAAATATTAAATAACTTGTCTTTTCCTACTTAAGTGGATAATATTTGACCCGTTACAAGTTTGCGAAAAATATGTCCGTCACAAATGAGAATTTGTGTATCTGTTCTGTTTTATCTATCATTTTTCCAGATGAATAAACTATTATATTCCATCCCTTTCGGTCAATTGTTATCTTTTAGTTTTGGTAAAAAAACCTAAGTGAGAAGAAGCTGAATAATTATTAAATGATAACTTGGTCAAATTTAGTGTGAATAATCAAATTGCTAATCAAGTTCACTCTTAATAGTAAAAATGACAACAATTGATTGAGACCCAAAACATAATTGGAAAACAAATGGAGGGTAAATTTTACCAACTTCTAATGAATTATGGGTTATAAATTATGGTTCATTTTAAGTTTTTATTAGAGTGAAAGGTTTGAGAGACATACTTTCTTCATACATTAATGTTGTTTTTATTTCATTAAAATGCAAGCAGAGGCTCGAGGAATTTTAGAAGTTGTTTCAAGGGCTAGGTATCGGAATATTTTGCATCTTAATGTCCTATCTGATTGCTTGCAGATTATTAGGCAAATTGCTGGAGTGGAGGAAAAACATCATCAAACAAGAGGAGTGATTGCGGATATTCTGGAATGTGCAAAGGGGTTTCATTGTTTGTCTGTTAGCTTTATTCCTAGGTCTTTAAATAAAAGGGCTCATAATGTAGCTCGTGTAGCTTTGATTTAAGGTTTTTCTTTACGGCTGTCAAAAAAAAAAAAAAAAAAAAAAAAAAAAAAAAAAAAAAAAAAAAAATGGGGAAAGGGAAAAAATATTAATGCGCCGAGTGAGTAGTAAAGAACCATAAGGGTTGACCCTGAATGGTAAAGAGTTAACCTTCTCGCCTTGAAGTCAGGGTTTGATATTTATTGAATTAAAATATAGCTATGTTGGTAGTCGATAGTAAACCGTAAACACTAAAATCTTCAAAGAGACCGATAAACTAGTCTGACTTTTGACCGAATAAGTCCTACCCTTGAACTTAAACTAAACAAAACGAGTTGAAAGTATTGCTCAAGCTAATGTTAAGAGATCTTAATCAGAATCATCATTAGAATAACTGAATAACCAATTACCATCATCTTTTAAACAAGGATGGACATCAATTTCTAACATGTTTGGTGCGTCTAGTAAACTACTCCGTACATTTTGTGACATCTTGGGTTCATATTTGAACTCCAAATCATGTTTTATATATACGGAATATTTCTTTTTTAACACAAATCATGCATCGTTGAGGATATATAGCGACCTCTAATAGGAGGTACAATTGTTTATAGTGACCTTCAAACTTCTTTTAATAGCGACCTTTAAACTTCTGGTTGTTAAATTTGATTTTGATTTTGATTTTGATTTTGATTTATGTGATTATGCGATAGTATGATACCTTATGTAGTCGCTATAAATTCTTCATGATGATGGAGGTCGTACTAACTATTATCAGGGCTTGTTTGGTTGCCCATTGAAATCATGTGATCTTGAACTTCGTAGGAAATGTAAAATCATCATCTTGTTTAGTTGTCAAGATCATGGAAAGTAGAATTTGTCACATGAATCTCTTCCTCCATTATGTGGGAAGTCACTCACCAAGCCCTTGATAGTCATTGGAACTTCCACATAAATTAAATTTTCACATGCAAACCAAACACTTTTTAGAAATTTACATGATTTGGAATTTACAATGTGTATTATGAGGCGACTGAAGGTGGACGTCTCTCTGACTTGATCAATGAAAACTTGATGTCTATTGAAAGAAAATGACCTATTTTAGATAGAGTATACTTCATTTCTTTGTTTAGTACCCCTAGAAAATGATCCACCATCATTCAAATTTAAAACTCTAGGAGTCTAGTCTTTTAACCGTAACAATCTTATCTAAACAAAGCCAATTTTATAGTCCGTTTTTGATTATTTGTTTATTTAGTTTATTTCGAGCGTTTCAGTCAATTATTCATATTATTTTATCGTTAATTATTTGTGTCATCTTATCCTAGGAATGTCTTTAATGGAAAATTTGATCTTTCATCTTGAGTTTGCTAATCCAAAGACAATTTTTGGGTGGTCCTTCCTCTTTTCTTTGTCTTTGTGCCAAAACCAGAGACAAACAAATGACAAGGACGAAGTGAGTACTCTCTATAACTTTATTCAAATTCTAAGACATGATATAGTAAATGACGAATTAAAATTCTCACTCACGCATTTTAACATTGTCGTATTCTCAATACTTAACCTAAAACCTGTTATGATTAAGTTAAAATAATCCTTTTATCTGCTTATCTAAGGTTAATAACAATTAAAATAATCTTTTTATCGGCTTATCTAAGGTTAATAACAATGGTAAGACTCTCCGTATTCCTCCTCAATGGTTAAAGTTCCTTATTTAACTTTATACGTACGAAATTAGTTCTATATTTTAAACGGTTATATATAACAAACAATTTATTTTGTAAACCAACGAGTAAAAAGTTCTTTATAGTAACAAAACTCCTTATTTTTGTACCATTGCTAATTGTTATTACCCTAGGTACTCATACGTATCCAATAAAACACGAAAATAATAAATCGCATATGTTGTATTATTTTATAAGAAAAATAAAGTAAATGTAAATTATTGACCAAAACGGAATAATTAGTAATAAATCCAAAAATTAAAGTAGAGCCCTATAATTAGCCACCTCTAAAAAATGTAACCCGTTGGCAAAGCCATTAAACTTGTCTAAAGTCCCACCATTAAGCTTTATGATTGGGCATTTCTACTCATCCCGCACATGCATTCTCTTTCACGTTTCATTTCTCCACCTTCTTTCCACTTCTCTCTCTAAATCACACACCTTATAGAAAGCAGCTTACCATCTAACTAATAAAATCACATCATCATCTTCTTCATCATCATCATATACTCCTCTCTCTTATTCATCTTCCATTAAGCTTTTATTATTCTCCTTGATTGAATTGATTGATTCTTTTTTTTTGTTTTTCACATAATTCATTTATCGATTACAAGAACAACACGCGTTACCTTCTGATCAACCCTCATCTTATTTTCTCTATACCTTTTTTCTTAATCAGGTAAAATTCTTTCCTCGTCCATTTTTTTCTTATCTATAAGCTATAATCAGAGTCTTGACGCACCCCGTTAAGGTGTGAGGTCACTGGTTCAAGCCCTGGGAACGGCCTCTTACCATAAAAAGGCAAGGGAAGGCTTGCCCATTACTGTGGGTCCCTTTTCCAAACCCTCACGTAGCGGAGATGCTGTCGTGCACCTAGCTGCCTTTTTATAAGCTATAGTCAATCTAATTTGAAATTCCCTTTTTTTTTTTTTTTATGGGGTTAGTTTGATGTTTTTGAGTTTATAATTCACATTTTTATGAAAAACAAGTCTTGGTTCCATGATTAAGATTGAGATATCGAGAAAGTAAGTCACGGGTTTGAATTACTTCCCCTATATATACGTCCTCTTTGTATTACATAGTGTTAAGGTTGCGTATATCTGACCCTTCTTACCGGTAATATTCATGAGCCGTTAAGGCAGTGAAAGAATATTCTCAACTAATCATCAATTCTCTCTGTTTTTTCCTGCAGAAAATCTTCCAAGAATTCGACTTTCTGTTCAATATTTCATCATTTGATTGATAAATAAGGAGTATAAAATATTCCAATGGAACAATCAAGAACAATAACAAACCCACAAGCCAGCACATCTTCATCGTCATCATTAAGGGAAATCCGAAGAAGAAAGCGAATCAAGACACAAATATCGTCATCTTCAACAACAACAACAGCAACAACAAACCCTAGCTCTTCTTCATGGAAATCCGAGAAAACACAACAACTATACTCCTCAAAGCTACTAACAGCCCTCCGCAACGTACACATAACACCACCATCACCCTCCGCGCCACGACGAAGTCGCGCAGTAAGAGAAGCTGCAGACAAAGCCTTAGCAGTGGCAGCAAAAGGCCGAACACGGTGGAGTCGTGCTATATTAACGAATAAGATCAAAATCAAGTACTTGAACCAAAAACATAAACGACAAAAGATCAACGTGACCGGACCTAGTAAGTTACCACAGGCGACAAGGTTGTTGAGTTTAAAGGGTAAAACGAAGGAGTTACCGGGTGTCGAACGTAAGGTGAAGACGTTAGGGAGGTTGGTACCTGGTTGCGGAAAAGAGACGCTTCCGGTTATATTAGAAGAAGCTACTGATTATATTCCTGCTCTTGAGATGCAAATTAGAGCCATGCGTGACCTTCTTTCTCGGTTAAGCGCCGCCTCCGCCTCCACTTCCGCCTCCGTCTCGGCCTCTAGTCCGTCAGAGGATACTGAAATGGTTTAATCATAAATTGATAAGGCCATGTTTTTTCGTGGACATTAAACACGGTAAGACTATCTCATACAAGAATCTATAACGACCTGACGTGAGACGGTTTCATACAAGAATTATTCGGGTATCATGTATTCATGTGTGCATTGTGTATATGGTGACAAATATTTCACTGTTGTCAGGTTACTTGATGAAAACTTATTTTTATGATTTTTTTTTCCTTTGTATTTCATTTTTTACTTGGCTTTTGTCTTTTACTCCTTTTGTTGGTGAATTTTGGAGTGAGATGAGATAATTGATGGTAAATATGAAACTTGGAAGATTTAGATTAATTGTGATTATTAATCAAAAAGATAAAGATAATTAATTTGTATTACGAATATGAAACTGTTTTAAAAAGGAGTAACTGTAAATCTTGTTAACAAACGAGTGTACCGTGTACTGTAACATTTTTTTCCCAGGAAGACTAACTTTTTCTATTTGGGTGTTCGTTCTACCTATTTGTATGCGTTTTAGAGCGAAATCCTTTTAGATTGTCACACATAATTATTTAGGGTTATTTAGGGTAGCCTGGATAAGTGAATAGGATGTGGTTAATTTACTGTAATTTTAGGGCATTGTTGAGAAAATTTAGGGTTTGTTTGAATGTACAAAGAGAAGAGAAGAAAGGGAAGAAAAGGCACGAGAGGAGAGAAATAAGCAGTTCATTTCCGTTTCAAATTTGGTTATAATATTCCCCAATATTTATATGAGACGGTTCAATGTAAGTTTATGTTTATTGTCAGACCTATCAAGTAAAAGGTTATGTCTGTTGTATCTTAATATTAGACGGTTTTTTAAGAAAACTGCTATAATATTGGAAGGAATTTTTTTACATGTTTTTCACGGCTTCTGTCTTAACACTAAAACTTGAGAGAGACGGTTTTCAATAAATTATTGAGAGACCACTCTTTTGTACCATTTTATTTGTATTTCGTGACCCTTTTGTCATTGATCGTACCATGGTAATTCCGTACTTATTTACATAATAAATGTACTCAGTTTATCTTTAATCATGATTTGTACCTATTATATTAGATTTAGTACCATTTTTTCTTAAATTTGTACAATAGTCTCTCAGTAAACTTATTGAGAATCAGTCTCTCAGGAGACCCAGTGGCTTACTTAATTAATAGAATAGTTTACACTTTTTTATATATCCCTCACAAAATAAAGCAAGTTAAGCTAAACACAATTGTTTCTCTCTTTTTCCGTTCATTTCCTTTATTCGATCATTAATCATTCATCTAAACAAAAGATTTTAGTAACCTATGACAACCATGCGAGTCAATAGGTTATGAAGTATGGATGTCCATACAAATTTTAGGTGTGATTCAATTGAGCATTGTGGAGGGTTGATAAGTTTTGCAACTAAAAAGTGGAATGAGAATAAGGTTGTTGAAGAGTTAGAACCAATGAGGTTGTTGAATTAAGGCCTTAGGAAATTGATTACATCAATAATAATACGGTACTCAGTGCGTCCCTATCATTTGCTTACGTATTTCTCACCAGGAAGAAAAACAAAAAATAGATAATTAGGATAAAGGAAATATACTTGCAAAATACAAAATGAAGCAAATATTAGAAATGACATGTATTTTTGTGTGAGTCTAGTGAAATCCTTTTGTTCCTTAAATTAGTAAACCAATATTCAGATTTCGGGTTTTCGAAACTTGTGAAAACTAAAACCGAAACTATAAATGATATACTTCTGAATATTTGTGATATTTGAGAGAGTGTCCATTTTACAACTCTAAGTTTCAAAAACCAAGTGACAATGGTAGAGTAGTCTCTTGACTTATAAAGTATCCTACACTTCTCTCTTCCTCCGAGATGACTATTCACATGCCCCTCACATGTAAGTCTCATTTTCGATCGATCGATAGGAACGTTGTTCTTTTTCGAACCGATTTTGTCGATTTTCGAACTCGCCAAATAATGGCCCAATTTCATATTTCGTTGGACAGAAACGTCGTCGGATTTCCGGACCCGTCTTCGTCTTGGAACCCAGGACTAAACAATTGGGCTTTGATATCATGTCAGATTCGCACATGGGCCTGAGCCGTACTTGTCGAGGAGGAGAGAGTGTTTACTTTACAAGACCTAAAATTCTAAGAGGTTTCATGTCAAAATCAATTGACAATAGATAAAAGTATAAAACAGCCCCTTAAGTTATAAATTAGATTAAACTTCTCTCTTTCTCCGATATAAAGACCTAACACATGATTCTTCGCAATTTCTTATATATCAGGATAATACATAGTGTATGTATCATGTTTCATGACTTGATCTTAACTATGTCATTGAGTTAAACTTTTAATTAAAATGATTCTCGACTTGCTTTCTGTATCAAGTCTAATAAGTAATAACCTTAAAATCACGAGTTTAAATCCCGAGAACTTCCCTACTTCTTTTACAACCCATTGACAATAGCCTAATACAAGCCTTAAGCCTAAAAACAAAATTCCTCCAAGGTGTTTTTTTACGTCAGCAAGGATGAGGTATCCGGTGCATAAAATAATGAGATATTATTATTTAGGTTTAAGTCATCTCAACTTGGGCACCACACCTTTAGAATTGATTATTGAAGCCTTATTATTTGTTTAAAATATTTTTAATCAGTTTCATTATTTATTTACCTTTTCTAGTCTTGTTTATTTGTTCATCTTTTTTTGGGTTTAGTTTCGATTTTGGCACAATTCTTAAGAAGATGGGAGATGACTAATTGTAGTTAGTTTTATTGAAGGATAAGTGGATAATTATGGGTTTGGATTATCAAACCATACAGAAAAAACACTCTTAATTAGAAGGTAGACAAATGGATAAGACGCTATAAACCAAAAAGGTAAAAAACCGAAACAGATTTTTATTGTGTATTTAATCACATCCTATAAAAACAATCGCAAATAACTTCTTACTCTTTTTTTATATTCGTGTCAAACACAGAGGGTACCTAAGGGGTATTATTAATTGTATTATTTTTTCTTCGAATGACCGCACTAAGACCATGTTTGACAAACGACATAAGCAAGTTTATAATAGCAGATAACGTTAACATAATACGGTTAGTAGATTTTAATAGCAGTTTGACTATTAGATTAAATTAGCAGAATAAAAAAGAGGGTTTGGTAAATAGCAGATTACGGAATAATTAGAACGGTTTCATGTATAAATTGAATATGTTAATACAATATGCTGCTATAAGCAACATATTCAAAAATAATAGATTTACCAATATGCTATCAGAATATGTTATTTAACAAACACATGAAAATAGTAGATTGATTGATCAACCTACTATTTATGCCGGAATTTACTAATTTCTTTCAATATGCTGTTTAACAAACATCGTCTAAGTCGTTAAGAGAGTTCTTACCACTTGACCTAACTCTTGTTCTCTTAATTATATTATAGTATATGAGATTAAGAGGAATAAAGAGGGTGACATTGATAATAAGAAAGATTGAAAAAAAGTAAGTGTAGGCACATGGGAAAGCTAGTTATAATTGATTAAAGGGGGGTTTGATTAGGTAGGCACTTAAATAAGTAATTAATAAATTAATAAATTAATCTTGTATTGAAATGACAGCAAAGAATGAATTGAATTGAATGTAAACCATACACATTACATACGTAAATGATAATCTAAGTTTGATAATATAAAGATCAAGGGTTTTAGTGTAGTGAGTATTGACCCCACTTAACACAACATTTTGTTGGTGCTTACCATCTGCCCTTCCTTTAGTGGTTGGAAGCCGTTACATCTACGTCTTATACATTCCCTAGCTATTTAACTCTTTTATTTTGTTTATCGAATCGGTCCGTCTTATCTGTGACGGGTGTGAATATGTTATGATAAGTTGTGACTTGAGACAAACGAGTACCTTTACTTGACTCTGTCTATTGTAAGCTTGTTTCACGTCATAAACTTTCGTTATAAATGAGAATCTGTCAGTGGCGAATCTAGGAGCATGAAATGGGGTGATTACACTACAAAAATCCAGCGTAGTTGCGAAAGACTTCTTGCAACCGATATTAATGGCGTTGCAAATTATTGTTTGCGGCGGAAGCAACGGAATTGTTTTTTCCGATGAAATTTGCAATGGAGGGTAATTTTCCAATCCCGCGAACAAAAAGTCAAATGGCGGGATTTCCGTCACGAAGAAGAATTTTTACGACAGATTATCCGTTGCATCTGAAATTGGCGAATTTTTTTTGGACCATCAGGTCAAAAAGTCAGTCAACCTTTGCGACGGATTTCTCGTCGCAAAAATTAACCCTGGTCAAGGTCAATTTCAGTCAACGTTCCGTCGCAAATATTGACTGGCTTTGACCAAACCCTGGTCAAGGTCAGTCAATGTTTGCAACGGAGTTCCCGTCAAAATATAATCACTCAATTAATCGCGTCCCTAATATTTTTGGTTGTAATGATGATGATAAAATGTTTCTACCACTAAGCCACTAAACATTAATGCAATATTAACACATCGATAATATCTATAAGTTTTCTTCCTGATTAATGGGGTGAGGGTTCACCCCATCACCCCCTATAGATCCGCCTATGGAATCTCTAATGTATATTTAATTATTATACAACACAAAATCATTTTTGTAAAGGGAATTGTAAGGTAGATTTTAGTGTTGATAAGGTTTAAATCAGATTATGAGTATTATTGAATATTGATATTGTTCATTACTTTATCAATCAAGCTATATATGGACTTATGGGATTTGATGCAATTTTTACCTCTTATGGACCTATGGTTTTTCTTTATGGGGTAGTTTTATTTATAGTGGATTTTATCAATAAAATTTGTTAATTTAGTGGTTAAAATTAGAAACATGGTTTTCGCGCTCATGGTTGTTCAGGGTCCAAAACAGTTAACACCCCATATTACAAGGTTAAATTATGAGACGTGTCTCAAATTTTTCATAAATGCGTGGATCGAGTATTTAGAGACCTCAACTCAAACTTGATCCCAATATCTACTTATGGTTTGTGCATTTACACTTAATTTCTTGATGTATATTTCAGCTAGGTTTACATTTGTCAGCTCTAAGCCCTTCGTTAGAGGTCTACAAAGCTATCAATAGTATGTAAAGAAACTCAATTTCACGTGTTAGATTGTTTTATATTGATAAAAGAGGAGAAAATTTGTTACTTTATAAGGCCAATGGTCACTCTCTCTATGATCAATTGGTTTTAGAGTAAAATCTCATTGGACTTATGAAATGGACTCTTTTTCCTCCGCTTGAGAGCGGTCCAAGCCCGCCTATGATTTAACATGCTGGATGTAATGATTAATTGGGTCATTGCGTGTCAGTTGGAGTTGAATGAGGCAAAAGGTTACTCGCTCTATTGCTAATTGATTTTTGAATGGAACCTCCTTGGACTTATGAAGTCAACTCTCTATCCACCATTTGGGTGTGATCCAGGCCCGTTGCATGATTTACAACAATACTACTCTTGTATGTTCGATCTCACTTATAGTGGTGGAGTTAGGAGCGATCACCAGGTGGCACGTCCATTGGCAGATAAAAATCGCAAGAGTTGTAGTTAAAGTTTCAAAATAAACCGAGCTATCCTTATACCATTACCCGTGCGTCCTTGTTGGAATTTTCCTCCCCTGTTGAATACATATTTAGGACGATATTGCCATAAAGTTCATCGATTTACCAACGACTTAGGCATGTAATATTTCCCAGAAAAGACCGTTTTCACAATCTCGCTTATTTAATCTATGAACCATTGTCAAGAGCATGTATCATAAGTCATAACACAATTGTTTCCATAATCACT
Organism: Silene conica; assembly: GCA_029255685.2. NCBI lineage: Eukaryota > Viridiplantae > Streptophyta > Magnoliopsida > Caryophyllales > Caryophyllaceae > Silene > Silene conica. The sequence continues at coordinate 84,046,062 of CM055315.2, read as the reverse complement.
ATTAGCATAGTACAAAATCAGTTTACAAGGAGTTAAGAGTCATGTTTAGGTGTGTGATCTAGACGTACTTATGTATCCATTAATTGAGTTGTAGTGTTTAAAACATTACTAGTTATCCTATGCGACAGTCTTATTCCATATTTTTTTTTTGTGAAAAGTGACCGTTTTTTGGTATAAGTAAGCATTTTTTGATAAATAGCGACCACCTCGAAAAGATAGGTCATTTTTTGACCAAAAGAGTAGTTACTATTCAATCAAAAGTGGTAATTATTTATCACAAAATAGTCACTTTTTAGTTGGTCGTACTGAGACCGTCATAGAGTAGAATGTGTGTTTAGGTACCAAATTAAATGCCACCGAAATGATACGACAACACCTTCAAGAAAAATAGTTAATTCGACAAATTTCCTCTAAATTTACTGCTACAAACATGTACTATACAATCTATTGTGACCTAAATTGATTGAGCCCTTTTTCTCAAGTAAGTACTTGAGACATTGAATAGCAAAAAGAAAAAGAAAAAGACATGTTCATGTTCATGTTTGCGTTCATGTTCATTCTTTAGAACTGTTAGTTTGTGACCATAATGAAGCAAAGTGTAGGCCACAAAGCTAAGTAATAAGTTCCCCATGTGCATACAACTTAAAGTCATACTCATAAAAGAGTAACTATACACATAACACCAAAATACTTTGCACAAGATTGCGTAAAAGTCGGACTGGACCACTAGGACGAATGTCATGGGTCATGGATTCAATTGTCGTTAATCTGGAATAAACACACAAATTATAGAATAAGACGGACTGGAACTCGGTCTATTTGATGCTATGATGTGACAAATAAGCTGTTCTTTAAACATTATAAGAGTATTTTGCTGTTTTAGAACGTCTCGCATAAAAAACCAAAATACTTAGCACAAGATAACGTAGAAGTCGACATGGACCACTAGGGTGAGTGTCATGGGTCATGGTCTTAGAGGCGATAATCCGGAAAAGAAAAGCTATGAAATTGAAATGCAAGAAAAAAAAAGGTGTCTATTAAGGTTCACCACTCAACTACTATTGGTGGTATTTGGATACTTTGTGTGCTCTTTTGCTTTGGGTTGTCATTTACTATATTGACAAAATCTTATTATCCTATCTACTTTGAAGGTAAGGTAAATATTGGGTAAAACGGTATTAATAGTGTTGTAAATAACTTTGATCACAAGAAGTCGAGGATAATAATAGGGTTCATCGTAATGGTTAAATAATAAGGATGGATAAGACTCGTAAAATAATAAAAATTATCGTTGTTAAACTTGTTATTACCTGAATTGGTCGTTGCATTTTAATAATAAGCTTCTACATCTTAAGTTTGCAATTTTGGCTGTATTGAACCGATAAAACTGTACTCCCTCCATCTCACATTTATTGTCCAATTTCCGTTGAAATTTTCTCCCACTTTTTATTATTCCTTTTTAACTCTAGTATAAAGAACTTTGATTATCTAATAGCCCCTTATAATTACTTAAAACTACAATAAGAGCATTTAGCTTTGAAGGATGTACATTGTAATACATAAATGACCAACCTAAGTGAGAACATTTTGAGTTAAGGGAAAAATAACCCAACAAATTAAATAGTTGATGAAATAATAACTTTGAAAAAAATCACATCAAAACTGATGTTTTGACTTGTAAAGCAAATTATTGAGTTGCATTTTTATACAATTATGTATTAATTAAGCTTTGCTATTGTTAAGTGGGTGGGATCCAGATAGTATCTCGATTGTCCACTAATTTCTTGTAAAAATTTGTTTGATCTCACTTAAAGTTTGCGTTTTAAACAGATAAAAATAACAAGAATAGTATCGGGTTTATGCACGACGCTTGGTTATGGTTTCCTACCTTTCTCATTCTCTTCGCTAGACGAGTTAAAGACGAATGCGGCTTCCTAACTTGCTTAAATGGTATCAGAAATTCTCTATATTTTAGGATATCGGGACACGTGCCGCTGCTCATATTTTCACTAGTTTTAGTTTTGTTATTGAAAAAGGAGTGGGAGTCAAGCGAGTATTTCAACTGCCCACTAATTTTTTAAAATTATTATTAAGCTCAATAATAATTACGTTATACTATATAGCAACAACAACAATAATAGTTCTAGATAAATATTTTTGGATCATAAAATCGATTCGGATTTTTGATAACAATGAAAACAAGATCTTGTACTTTGCAGTTACTTGGCATTCACAGCCCAAACTAGTCGGAAAATCAGTCAAAGCCCATACAAAAGACCAACCAATAGAAGCCCACACAAAAACGACGTCGTAAGACCGACTCAGGTTTTCCTCACTTGCTCCTCCACTCTACGCACTTTCTTCAACCGCAGCAAAACCGCTACACAACCTCGCTCTCAGCTCCGGCAGCGTTAATGGTGGAAGTCACGGCGGAGATCACGGCGGAGATAGAAATGTGAGAACTTACGATGGCGGCGTTCGTAAAATTGTTTCAAAAACATCTCCATCAATTAGGTACTGATGTTAATTACTTAATTCTACTCTCGCTTTTCTCCATTAACCAAATTCTCGATATTTTCTATCATTATTTTGCATTAGTTCATGTTATTGATTGTTGAATGTGTTGGAATTTTGTTTTAGGTTAATCCGGTAGTATGTTATTGTTAGATTTTTCATAATTAATTGTTATGTTTATGAAAAATCCTGAAATTTTGGCCCATTAAACTGACAGTCAACCTATGGAATTAAACTCTCCTATTTTGCCTCCCCACTTTACTCAGTTGACCACCGCTCACTTCTCTACATTTACAACTGATATTTGATGGCAAAATTAGTATAAATACAACATCATTTTTGATTAACAAGGTCACCAAAATCTACTCTCTCTTTATCAAAATATACATCATCTAAATTAGTGAGAAAAGAGAGTTTGGAACCGAAATAAGAAAGGAAGCAATCTTTGCTGCGGAGGGTTTACATCGGAAACGGGTTACATCGGAGGGTCTGAACCTATCTGGTTTCCTGAATAGGTAGTGCTTTCACTTGCCACCGCGAAACCGTAGGTCCTGACCCTGCGGAAACCAGTGGCAAGTGAAATCTCTATCTATTCAAGCAACCACATAGGCTCGAACGTGGAGGCCGTAGGGACATGCAGTCTAGTTTTGAGTAGTGGTTTTGTTTGGTTTTGGATAAGACATTTTATGTTCCGAATTTTGCTCGGAATTTAATTTCAATTTCAAGGCTTGTACCGTTCGGATTTTCCTTTAATTTTGTGGACTCTGGTTTTCGTATTTGCAAAAATTCTAAAGTTATTGGTTATGTGCAAATTCTAAAGTTATTGGTTATGTGCAAATTCTATACAACTCAAAACACTATGCATGTTAATACTGGTTTAAAAAGATGTATTATGTATGAGAATTTCTCTATGTTATGACACTGGAGATTGGGACACATCTCCATTGAGAGGATTAAGAGATTGGTAAAAGGAGGGGTACTTAGTACTTTAGACTATATTGATTTTGATACTTGTGTTAGTTGCATTAAGGGAAAGCAAACTAATAAATCTAAAAAATGTGCAAAGAGAAGTTCTGAATTATTAGAAATCATACACCCACAAGAAAAGAAACTACACCCAAGGACTATTCGTGGGGATTTCATTGGATATGCCAAAAAGTCCAAAGATTGTAGGTTCTATTGTTCGTCTCATAGCACGAGGATTATGGAATCTAGATATACAAAATTTCTAGAGAATGACTTAATTAGTGGGAGTACTATGGAAGTTGAACTTGAAAAGGAACAACATGAAGCTTCACCCTCTGTTATTTTTGTTTTTAAGTGAAAGGTTGGTTATTGTTCACGGTCCTGTTCGGCCGCAGGTTCAACAACCAATTACAGAACTTCCACAAAATGTCAATCCAAATATGGTGGATCATAATAAGGAAGAAGTTCACCGCGAGGTTGAACAAATTCCATTAAGAAGATCTACTCGAGAATGGAGATTGCTATTCCCGATGACTAAGAAGTATATCTACAAGACTCCGATTGCAATGTTGGAGCTTATAATGATCCTCTGTTATTTTCACAAGCCATAAGTTCTACAGATTCAAACTTATGCTATAAATGATGAGATGAATTCTATGGCGTCTAATCGAGTTTGGGATCTCGTTGAGTTGCAACATGGTGTAAAAACCATCGGATGCAAGTGGGTCTTTAAGACTAAGAGAGACTCACTTGGCAACATCGAGAGACATAAGACAAGACTCGTTCCTAAAGGGTTCACTCAAAGAGAAGGAGTCGACTACTATCAAAGAAAGATTCTCTTCGAGTTATCGTGACACTAATAGCTCATTTTGTTTTCGAGTTACCTCAGATGGATGTGAAAACGACATTTCTTAATGGCAATTTAGTGAATATGAGACTTGGTTTCATAATGTGATACATTTATTTGTTGTATTGAATCATTTTCTATTTTGTTGGATATTTTCTCATTTCAGATTATGCACGTACATATTTGGTTATTTATTTATTTTTATTGAGAAATATCATTATGTTTTGACCTAGGGTAAACAAATAGTTTATTTATTAAGTTAAGTGTGAGTGACCAATGACTAAGTGTATCATAGTACATGGAAGATTACTTCTCGCCCTAGAGAATTCGTCGCTATGATTCGCACCTGAAGTTTCTCTTGCGTGAATGGCCAAGTGGGAGAATGTTAGATTTTTCGTAATTAATTATTAAGTTTATGAAAACTCCTAAAGTTTTGGCCCATTAAACTAACAGTTAACCTATGGAACAAAACTGTCTTATTTTGCCTCCCCACTTCCCTGAGTTGACCACCGCTCACTTCTCTACATTTGCAACTGATTTTTGATGGCAAAATCATTATTAATACACCATCATTTTAGATTAATAAGGTCACTAAAATCTACTCTTTCTTAAGCAAAATATACACCATCTAAATTAGCGAAAGGAGGGTTTGGAACCAAAATAAAATGGGAAGCAATCGGGGTTTCGCAGCGGCGGGTTTACATCGAAAACAGGTTATATAATCGGGTTTGAAAAAGCTGCTCAGGAATACCAACAAGCAATGGCTGGAGGTTTATATTCTCGATCTTAATTATCGATTCCGCTATTTAGTTTATTGTATGTTTATTTCAGTAATTAATCATGCATATTAAGATTCAGCTCATTATTTTTGTTTCCAGTGATTTTAGTGTCCGAGAAGTATTTATATTATGATTTGATATTGTTGATTTAATGTGTTGTAATTTCGTGGTAGGATTTGATCGCAGTTGTCATGCTATGATTTGATGTGATTGTTGATTGATTATGTTGAATTTTTTTCGTTTGCGATAATTTCTTACTAACCGTTCATTATGTTATTTCCAGTGATTTTATCGTAGTTGTTATGTTATGATTTGTTTTGATGTGATCGTTGATTGAATGTGTCAAACTTTCCTTTGTATTATGTTTTGATTACTAGCTCATTATTTTGTTTCCAGTGAATTTATGGTAGTTGTTATGTTTTGATTGATACTGTTCGACTTTACTCCTTCGTTGATTTCATATTAAAGTTTTGATTATCAGCTCATTATATTATTTTCAGCGATTTTATTGTAGTTCTAATGTTATGATTGATATGATACAGCAGTCTCTCTGAATGAGTTTAAACTTATTTAACTGTTAGTTAAGATATTTAGCTTAGTTGATTTTAGTTTCAGGAATCAATGGTGCGAAGAACGTAGTTCATTTTTTTATCTGTATTTGAATGTATAGCATTAGTTCCAAGATAATAGATTGCATTTTAAAGCTGAAAGGATTATAAATATGCGGGATTATAATTTCACGTATGTGCATTAGTGGACAGTGTGCATGCTTGTGCAGACTTTAGGTGTTTTGATACATGAAGAATTTTGTGTTATCTTTGGAGAACTAAAGTATAGCTTCTCCATTTCAGTTGATGTTATTTTCAAAAATACGAACATTGTTTGACTGTGTCGTTCTCTTGCACTTACTTAAGACTGTATGTCTGTAACTATCTAGTGTGAAATGGATAATGTTTGTGGGAATGGCTCATTTTAGGCAGTAGAATTTATTTATCCATGTAAACACATGCAATTTTTTGCGATTAGTCATTGATTTCTGCGATTATTTTCTGGCTTCAGCAATACAAGTTAGCTGAGATGGAGTTTCTTCCACAACAGAGAGCGCTTCAGGTAATTAATCCTCATTCTTGAATCCCCCATCACTGAAAAAAGAAACCCCTAAATTCAGCTCGGTTGTTTGAGACATCTGACAATTGAGTATGTAATTTGATGGGTCAACACATTGGAGTCATATGTTATCTTAAGTTTCGGTTACTTCCATGCAATTCAGTTACTTTGCCTGAGATTTATTTCGACCTTTCAATATATCAATGTGTACCACTCTGCATTTACATAATTGTATATAATCAGAAAAGCACTATGCACTATTTTAAAACCTACTATTCTGTTTTACAGGACTTGGTTGAATCATACTATTTGAATAAAATACTCCTCACATATCTTCAATTAATTGTATGATTCCAGTGAATGGGAGGGAGTATTTTTTAAACGGAAAGTCATATGTTAGTAGGATTTTCTTCTGTTTTGGTGTCTTTTTATCGTTTAAAGCACTATACATTGCTAATTGTTAGCCAACTGTATAAATTTTCAAGTTGGAGTGGCAATAGTATATAATATGTTTTGAGTTGATACTTTATCTTGGAATTTTTAAGATAGTGAGAGGTGTCTGCTGAGTGGATTAAGTAGATCAAATGGTATCTATTTCACTCCGCACATGGTACCATTTCTTATTGGTGATAGCTAATATGCGGAAATGCTCTTGGGTTATACTTGCAATTGAATGATATGGAATATGTGTTTAGTCTGTTGTATCTTTTATTGCAGTTGCAGTTAACAGAAACAAAAGAATCTGATTTGTGAATCTGATAAAGGTGGTCAGCAGGAAGCCATAGTACTGCGAGATTTGACTTTTGAGTGATCAGTCCTGATATATTTAGACTTCTATAAGATGTATACGGTTTCTTTGGTCAAAGTCTAGAGAAATGAGTACCAATTCAGAATAGAGGTAGAATATGTGGCAGCTATATTAATCAGATTCTGCTGTAGTGTCAGACGCATCTGTGTGTTGGACTGTTAGACAATTATATTGTAAATGTAAGAGCCGTACTTTGTGAAAAAAAGTGTTGGCACTTGGCAGCGCATGTCATGCGAGTGGCAGTGGCCATGTCTGTTGCATAGCACGTCTGCGTAGTTGATACTTTGTTTGCATCAGGTGTAAGTTTTAATGCTCGATTAGTTTTATGATGCCGAAGACTGATTGACCCTTGAATCATAGTCTTGTTGCAAATTAGGAAAGTAGTATATCACTCAATCAATTAGTAAAAGAATGTATTAGACTATCAGTAATAATCAGGTATGTTGGTTCATGAGAGTGTTAATGCTTGTGCAAGTAGCTACCAATTATATAGACCCCATAAATATAGCTAATTTGCAGGAACATGGAAATGAGTAGATGTAACTTAGAAATTGTTCGATATGTAGCTACTCCCTCCATGCAAGTCCCTTCATTAGGTTTTGAAAATCCCCAACACATATTTTGGATCGTGTAGTGAATTGTCTTAAATAGAGGATCTTGAGAAATGATGTTGAAACTACCTTTCAGATAAGTGTTCATTTTTTGTGAATAATTCCAATTATTTGCAGCTCTGTTTTTTTAGGTTCCTTTGATATTAAGCCATCTCAAAGTTAGAATGACAACATTACCTTGTGTCTTAAAGGCATCTTGTCTAAGGCAACGTAAGAGGGGTCAGATACATGTAAGTATGCAACCTTTCTCATGTTTATAGAGGATGGTTTTTATATGATTTTCAATGAAAATTGTGTTGATTTATTGCTACTTCACAATTCCGATCATCTGTATTGTAAATTTGTAATCTGAATAACAGGCGTACAATTTGCTTTTTGGTTAACGTTGTAGCCTTGTAGGTTTCTGTAATTCTTCGCTTAAGAGTCTTGTGGTAGATAGAATCATTGAGTTCCTTCTATTGCGACAAGTTATTGAAGTTCTTCTTGAATGTATGCTATCCTTTTCTTGCAAGTTTTTGGAAAGTGAAGAAGATGTAGTTTATTACAGTACTTTCGATTGGACATAAAGGAAATATTTTGATTCATTCCTCTATCCTTTTGTTTCTCAGGCACAGATCCCTGATATTGAGAAGTGCTCGGACATTGTTGCGACATCGCAAGCAAAGAAGGGTACGGGTGATGTTTGCTATTTTTTTTGATGCCGTTCTCCCATTGTGCATTGCTCGAGCCTCTAGATAGTAAATTTGTGGCTTTAGTCAACTTTAGGATAACCATTTATCTATAGTACATGGACCATGGTTAATATATATTCTCTTTGAATTTCAAATCTACTCTAACTCTTGCATGGGAGGGTGGGAGAGGAGGGAGGCGTTTTGACTTTGCGATCGCCTTTTTACTCGGAACACGACGATGTGTGTTTGTGAACATTTATCAAGTGTGACCAAAGGATGGGGGCATTATTTGAAGCTTTCACAATTTTACCCCTTTTAGAAGGATAACATCACGAAAAACAAAGTAAGTAGCTAGTCTCTCCATCTTCTTTCCTGCTTTTGTAGAGTGTAAAGAGTAATGTTATGGATAGTGTCTACTTATACGTGCAAAAATGTGTGCATTTTTATGTTTGGAAAGTTGGAAGTCTAAAACGTATGTTCTGGATGGACTATTGCGTTTGCTTACATGTTAAAATTATACATACATGTGTGGTATATATATTTCCTGTGATGTTAAACTAAAACATTGTTAAAAACTTAAATCTTAGCTCTATTTAAAGCAATGACCTGCTTTATGTTGTTAAAGTCAGATGTGCGTTGTCAATCTAATGAGTAGTGAGGGATGTGTTATTGTTGTCTAAGTATCTAATGCCTCATTGAGAATGCACAATGTGCTTTACACTTTTAAATGTCGAAATGTGAAGATGCGGTGTTAGTAGAAAATTTGGTAGCAAATGCATACTAATGGTCATATGCAGACCAGGCAAATGCTTAGAATGGGTGTTGAACTGTTGGAGTTTATGGGCGGTGTAATAGATTTTGCCATCTTTTCATAAGAGTCTTTGCTTTCTAGTTCACAGTAGCTAAGAGGGTCTCCCCATTTGACAAGGTTTTGGCAGATGTTAACAATGTTGGCTGCAGAAGCTCAATTAATGGGAAGTAGTTGCAGTGAGAATAAAAATTTGTTAGTAAGGGCCATGTGGCAGTCTCTGCCTTTTCATTTAAACCTATCATTGTCAAGTTGACTTTATTATAAAAAGCCAGCATCATACTCTTGTCTTGCTTAAACTGTATGGGAGCTGGTAGTTAGTAGTCATTGTAAATTGTTATTTCTGTGTCAGTAAATCAGTACGAATAACATTACCCGGGCATTTCCCTGTCATCCTGTTGAAAATGATCACTTGTCTAATAAACCCAAAATGAAAGCATTCAATGAATATTGACAAAATGGTTTGAGTTTGCTAAGTCAATCTTATGGGCAGACTATATTACCTTGTGGGGGGAGTTCAATCCCTGACATCTCAAACTTGGATCTATCTCATTTCATTTCGTTGTCGTGCTGGATGTGTGCCACGATATAGAAAACGTCTCCACAAGCCAAAATTAGATACGATGCCGACACTTGATTAATATCCTCAAGTGGAATGCCTACGGTGTCAATTACGAGAAAGAAGAGTAGGCAAAAGGCAAAATTATGTTATAAAAAATACCATGAAAAAGAACAGAGAGTAGAGACTACAGAGGCGTGAGAGAGAGGAAGGGATCAGTTAAAAAAAGAAAAAAAAATAAGAGGAGACTTAAATTTCCTCGTTTTGTTGTTGTGTGGAGCATGGTAGTCTAAGTGAAAGTAGCATTGAGCTTATTGGATCTTTGTTAAGTTGTTTTCCTTCCTTATGCAATACTAGATGACTAGTTAGTATCAACACAAATCCTATATCAGAAATGATACGGAAAATTAGAAACAACAATAAATAAAAGATTTGGAATAATTTTAATATTTTAAAATGAGTCGTGTCCATGTCCACAAGATTGGTGTAGACGCTTGTTTTATTGTATTCTCATATATGTCATCTTTCTGAAACAGGGTTTCCGCAAGCATTGTGTGGCATTCAGCATGCGTCGATGGATCCCAATAACATAGGATTTGATTAATATAGTATGTTTCAGTAGTTTTGGAGCAAGTGAAAAAGCACAAGCTAACCCAAAACTCCAAAAGCCATGTGATTCCAGTTTTTCCAAATTGCAGTTGTGCGTGAATACTATTCTGTATTTTGAAATGTAGCCTTGAAAGAGATTTGCTAATTCGTGAGCTTTCCATTTAGTCTTCTCGGTCCTTGAGATACAAAATCATGAAAAAGTTGTCAGCCTGACCGCCAAAAGCTTTCAAAATTGTTGTGGATACGTACAGACTGACGTGAGGCTTTGGGAAAACATTTTCCAGGATAGTTTCCTATTCCGTTGGCGCTTCAGGAGGTGCTGGGTGTTTAAGAGATCTCTTTGTTGAATTATTCTGATAAGTAGAATAGTCTTGTCATACATTGAAGCTGTGTTGTGGTCATTGTGAATGCATTTTACCTATATGTGTACAAATTAGTAATAAAGTGCTGCAATCTTGTGCGCTGCAGGCCCCGTTAGCTGATTTTGTGGTTTCTACAGGCATATATTCACGGCTTCACGTGATTGTATCGGGGACTCAGATTCAGTTTACTTATGGCTGGAGGTGAATGTTATGCTAGAGTATTCATGTGAAGAGGTGGCCGTATAATTTTAAGAATTTCAAAATTACTTTAAACTTTATTCTTGATTTATTTTTTTGGTTTTTATACATGTGATAAGTTCGATTTAATATCTATAAAACCCCTTTATCTTTCATTTTCGGTTTCACTTCACTTCCGTTTCTTTTTTTCTTTTCTTTATTTTTTTTCTCTTGTAGAGATGAGAGTTCACCCTGGACGGTTCCAAAGGATGATTCATGTCAGCCGACTCCAAAACATTTTGGGACTAAGGCTCTGATGTTGTTGTTGTTGTTGTTGTTGTTGTTGTTGTTAGTACCTTTCAGATTTCCATGTGAAACTCATACATGTCTTCTACTCATTTGCAGGCCAGTTTTCTATTGCATAACGATCTGGAAAATGTGAAAGCTACTTTAGAGGTGCTGGTTGGTGACCTACAATTTTGAAGGGATCAAATGACAGTAACAAAGGTGAACCATTTTTTTCTCGAATTAGCATTAACTTTTGCTTAACATTGTGTCTAAGCATCTTGTTTGAATATCAGTATGTGTAAAGTTCAACATGTAAGACTTAAATGAGATACTTGATAAAGAGAACTCTTTTATTGTCGAGTGAGGGGAGTGGGCTTGAAACGCATTAGCGTCCTAGGTCACTTCCTCCCTCTGCAAGCTTTGTTTTTTTTAAAGTAGTCCATCTCACTAAATTGCCTCAGGGGGTTGGCTGATAAGAAAAAGGCCGCATATTGATTTACACAAGTAATGAGCTGCACATTCTTAAAAAAAAGGGCAGCCCGGTGCACGATGGCGTCCCCGCTAGGCGAGGGTCCGGGGAAGGGCCCCACCACAAGGGTGTAATGGGGGCAAGCCTTCCCTTGCTATTTTGGCAAGAGGCCGCTCCCAGGGCTTGAACCCGTGACCTCACGGTCACAAAGCAACACCTTAACCGGTGCGCCAAGGCTCTCCTTCAAGTTGCACATTCTTATTGGAAAATATTTTATTTTCCAAAATACCAATAGTCGTTTAACTGGCATTATATTTTAGGGCCAAAATAAGATTATATATTTAAAACACAAAAGCATAAGGAAAATGAAAGGCTGTGTAGAAGAGTCATCCTTGTACTGATGGAATTGGTATAGTTTCCTGTAAGATCAATTGTCAAATACTACTTTTTAGTGCCCACTTTTGAACTACTCCCTTGTACATTTTCATATATTTTTTTTTTCAAAACTCTCTCTTGAAACACTGTCTATCATTATGCATGACAACTCGTACTTTTGGGCCAAAAAGTGCTGGAGGCTCATGATTTTTTTTTTCTTTCTTACCTTGGGTAATTTGGTTTGTACTACTCCCTGAAGGACATTTTTTCCTTTTTTTTTTATAGCAAATAACCTGCACCATCTTTTGGGGAAGCGATAAAAATGGAGTAGTGAAATCCCGTAATAGTTCAAGTAAAATAGTGAGAATGAGAGGGAAGCAAAAACAGTAGATTGGAAATTAAGAAAAACCGGAAAAAAAAAGGTTTGCTTGAGACTCCAGTTGTCAACGCTGAAAAGTTGATGTTTTTCACCTGGAATTGAATTAGGGGAATGCTAGACATAAAAGTTGCTTATTGACGGTTCTAAATGACACTTCATATCAGACGACCCCAAATCATTTTGAGATTAGGGCAGTGATGTTGTTGTCTAGAGATAAACGTTGCTCTAAATTGGAGCGTGTCAAAAAAGATGTGAGGGAGTAATTCACGAAGTGAATTATTTAAGAAGTAATGTTTAACAAGTGATTCTCTCTTTTATAAGTTGTGGCTTAGTAAAACTATACTAGGCCGTGTTCGCTGCTGGGCTTAGTAAAACTATACTAGCCGTGTTCGCTGCTGGGAATTGTATCATTAGATTTATCTTTTAGACGTGAAATACTTACGCCTAGCTGGGATACTGTGAAGTTTCATCTTAGCTTATGGAAACTATTCTACGCCCTCTATTCACAGGTTCACTACATTTGCTTTTAGACCCGAGTAAATAATGCAGCGCACATTCATAATCCATGAGAGTATTTTGTGGTAAACTTGATTACAGTGCCATTGGGTTTACAGTAAAAAAAAGAGATTTTAGCTTGTCTTAGAAGGTAGCTTGCCAGTTGAGATATCAAAGTTGTGTGTTGTGCTAATCATTTATTAATGAACCGTTAGGTTCCAGTTACCAGGGTTTACAATCGAGTTGTCCATCATTGTAGAGAACAAGCTACTGTTGCTGCTTCTAGTCCCGCAGAGATTTTAGCTTGTCTTAGAAGGTAGCTTGCTTGGTTCTCTTAATCTTTTTTTATTGCGTGTTCACCTGGAATGGCCTGTCATGTTTTCTCACTAGGATTTCGGAGTCATTTATCTCAGTTTGTTTGTGTTTTTCTTGACTTTGCCTTCATCATTTTGGCTGTGGTTTAAGTGTGAGGGTCATACCATGTTCGAGGGTTGAACATGGGTACGCGAGATAATATGGAGTGTCATAATAATTGGTAAGATTAGTAATATTGATGTTTAGACTTTAATACCTTTGACTAGGTCTAAGACACCTTTGGCCTTGTAGTTAGAAGATGATGTTGACTGTGGTCGGTTTCCTATGATTTTGTTGGAATCTTGTAAAAATAGGGACCTTGATCTAACAACTGCGTCAGGCAGATGTCAGCAATACCCTCCTTTAAATATTGGGGTAGCAGATTAAATTAGCAGTTTTATAATACAGTATCATTTTCTTGTCTCAAACTGACCTCTATAGGTTATGATCCCAAAGAACCTACTATTTTCAAGTCTCACTTGCAGTACTCAATAAGTCAGTAGTGACTTCTTGACACAACATCACAACCTTAATCCTAAAATAATCATTCTTAAGAACCGTCATTAAGTGATCGCACACCTCAAAATGCAAAAGAGCTAGGAAGAGAAGTGAAAAGCGAATTGAAAGTGAAATTTAATACAAAAAGTCAAGCTAAGATATATTAAAAAATAATAACTCGGTTTTTCTTTTATGAAAACAGTATAAAATATAAAATAATAACAATATTTTTTTTAAAATAGAAGTAAAATTAAAGTTTGAAAACATCTTAAAACTAAACAAGGCATGATTATATAAATATACTTGGAATTCTTCTTTAGCTAACTGATTCTTATATAATTATATATATATATACACTCGATATTCCTCATTTTAAATTTAGGGTTAATTGTTTGGTGTCACAAATAAGATCACCTTATTAAAGTTTTTTGCGAAAATTTTAATTTACATAGTGTGTTGTAAGGACTTCTCTCAACTTTTTACGTTTTAAGTTTTAAAAAGTCGTATATTTTCAGAAAAATAACTAGCAAATATTTTTAAGCTCAGAAAACATTAGCTTTAAAAATTAGGCTTAAAGACTGAAGATGATACCAAACTGATGACAGTAATTGACATGAATTTTATTATTATGGTGGTTAGAACTTGTTTTTTATTAAATTTGGAAAAGTGTATGATCAAAAGTCAAATCTTAGGTCTGTTTTTTTCTTGTGCTTTCAAATTATTCTTTCTGAGTTCTGACATCTTGATCCCTACAAGCTCATGATCCATGTCTGCTATTTCTGTATGCTCTCATATTATACACAAATTCTTATTTGCAACGGCACTATCCGTCGCAAGCGTATACCGTTTACTCTCACAAAATACTCACTTTTTCTCTCTCTCCAACACTATTCATGTGGTCCCCTTTCTTCATTAACTCATTTTCTATCCATTTTACTTCACAAAATATCCGTCATAAATGGTGACCCGTCGTAAGCAAAACTTACTACATATTATAAAAGTTTATTAGTGAAGGATGCAATTTTAATTATCCCGTGCATTTTATATGTGTACAAATTCTCATTTGTGACGGCGATATCCGTCACAAGCTTGTGACGGATACCGTTTCTTCTCACATTTTACCCAATTTTTCTCTCTATCTGACACTATTTATGTGGTCCCCTTTCTCCACTAACTCATTTTGTATCCATTTTATCTCATAAAATATCCGTCACAAATGGTAACCCGTCACAAGCAAGACTTACTAATACGGAGTATATGTGAAGATGTGATGCTAATTGCTGAACACTAAGTTACCAAAGTCAAAATCTTATTCATATTATATGATTTATTTTTTTACTTTTAGTTATTGGTTATCCAACTTATTCCCTCGTGGCTCGTGCACATCTAAGTTACTTTGCGGTGGTTGCTTTGTTGTTAATTCACCGTTTTTAAGTTCTAGTATTGCTAGCGTTTTAATCATAGTATGTGTATTGCCCCATCTAATTCATATGGTCTCAGTTTGATTCCGAGTATACATGTCTGCGTTGTTTTTATAACACAAATGGAACGAGGATAATGTTGATTTGTATGTTAATAAGGCTCGGAATGGTCCCTAACTTGCTATCCCTGTTATGTGTACCGGTTTTCTATCAAAAGATAGTTGAGTACTCCTCCCGAAGCTATGGGATCAGTTTGCCTAGTTCAGTTAACAAATTTCGAAGTCTTGTGAACTATGACAACAGTTGCAACACTCGCAACTATGGTAAGAAGGAAGCAGTTTGATCAATTTATTGTTCATGAAAATTTGCCGGAGCTGATTTACAGTCACGTTGATTAATTTTGCGTTGCTGCTAATCCCTGCTATGTTATTTCTTACAGACAAGAATGTAAAATGATTTGAGTAGTGTGAAAAGCATTGCTTGAAAACGTGTTGTTGAGTGTTGACTCATCTTTTAGATGGTTCTAATAACTGTGATCTTCTTAACTGTATTTGATGTTTTCTGAATAACTGTATTTGCTGGACTTGGACCGTTGGTTGTATCAATTAGAGACCCAGTCCCTTGAAGTATGAGATGGTCTATACCGTCAAGTTTACTATCGTCACTTGTCCCAGAGAACAGCTGCCGGTACTCCTTCTCACTTCTTAGATGAGCCAAGTGCGCTCGTCTAACGGTCATTTGGACAACCTTCAGGGTGGTTATTGTTGTATCATTTGTGACAATGGCGGAGCATGAGACTAAACCGGTGTTTATAAAATACAGTGTAAGGAGTTTACAAATATACAATTAATGATAAGACGGTTTATACAATTTTGTTCTTTGTCGTGTCAATTTCACGTAATATACTAAAACTTAGGAGAAACAGTTTCTTATTAAGCTATTGATATATGTTCACCTTTATCTGTGTTTCGTACCATTTTATAATTGATAGTGTGTAGTGACACTTCAATTTCTTACCTATTAACGTAATCACAATAGGTATACTTATTTTCTTAATCATGATTCGTACAATAATTTCTCAATAAACTTACTGAAAAGCCTAAAAAAACTTATTCCTCGAGATATTATTCTACACTCATACCTTTAAGTGACCTAGAAAATTAAGAAAGAATATTAATATTCTCATTTTCTTTTTTCTTACACCTTTTTTTTTATGATTTTATCTGTTTAAATTTGGATAATATTAAGACGTGCACGCAAAACGAGGTGAGGGTGATTTGTCTTTATTCTAATGGAAGTATATAATGCTTCATTACCAATAATAATTTGTCTGTTTACTATGTTTGACGCGTTAAAACCATTGCTTTTTTTACTTTAATCTCATTGTTAATTTAATAATATATTCCTAATTACAAATTTTAAACAATGTCGTAGCCTGCAAGTTATGGTTTGACTTTGACTTATAATAAAGTAGAGAGTATATTCTTTAGGTTAACTATATGGTCCATACAGGCCCAAAACTAGGTTCCCATCCCATCCAACATGCCTCTTTCTTCTTGTGTACAGAAGAAAGTGGAAATAATTTTGTATGTTCAATTATTTTAGACCAACAATTATTATTATCATTAAGTTGTCAATAATAGATCGTTTTCTAAGATGTGTTATAAACTCTCATATTAAAGTCATGTTTTTTCAGTTAAAAAAGAGTTGAATTGAACTGAGTTAAACTAAATTAAATTGATACTGAAAGTTAGTTTACGAAAAGATAAGCTTAACTGAAAGTTAATTTACAAAGAAATATGCTGAATTAAATTAAATTGAAAGTTAATTTATAAAGAAATAAGTTGAACTGATTGATATTGTGTTGAATTAAAATGAGCGGGAATTTAGTGAAAAAATTTAAGATTTTAATATGTACTTTTAACACACGTTAGATAAACGTTAGTATATCTATTACTCTTATTGTGGTGATACATAATAGAGCTGGTCAAATATGGGCCGACCCGTTTGGCCCGTCTCGTTCGGCCCACTTTGCTAGCGGTCACTAAAAATTTAAAACTAGTGACTATGAATAAGAAAATTAGTTCCGCTAAAATTAATGGACGAGCTTGAACTAAATAAAATTGTCCACGGACAACTCGCTAGGCCTGCTACATATTCTAACAAAAATAAATAAAAATTAAAACTGAAAAATATTGTTTTCAAAATAGTATGTTTAATAAAGATTGGTTACGAGCTAAAGGGTTATCGTTAGTAAATTTTTTACTTACTTTTATTCTACCATTAAATTAGTAATTCTCTCTCCAAATATATTTTTTTCTACTATTTTGTTATATCAGTAAAGTAACTATTAATATATATGTGTATAATATCTCATGATTCTCACGGGTTTCATATCGAGGATGAAGAGTAAGACGTGGATAATGACAGATAAATATGTGTCTTCTTCCACTGATATTTTAAAGTGTTTTGAGACTTTATATGAAACAATTATAATGTTTCAGTAGGTCTCTTGAGAGACCGCTTCTCAATAACCTTATTGAGAGACTATTGTACAAATTTAAGAAAAAATGGTACTAAAGGTAATATAATTGGTACAAATCATGATTAAATATAAAATGAGGACATTTATTATTTAATTAAGTACAAAATTACTATGGTACGATAAATGAAAAAGGGTCACGAAATATAAATAAAATGGTACAAAAGAATGGTCTCTCAATAAATTATTGAAAGACCGTCTCTCTCAAGTTTTAGTGATAATGTTTAGTTACTATTTTGAAAGTTGTGAACATGATCTTAGCTCTTAAGTTATAAGTTTTATTTTGCAAATTTGGTAATCATGATGTATTTTTTACCATTTTGTTGGTTTGATTTTTAAGTAATTAATTTTATTAAAAACCCGCTAGTCCGCGGGTTGGCCCGCTAAGGTATATATGGCGGGTACGGGTAGCTATAGTAGGCCCGCCATAGCGGACACGGGAATAAAAAAGGGTTTGTTGAACACTTTTTGACAAGTTAGTCCCGACTCATGTTCAGCCAAAACCCGCAAACGGTCATCTCAAATTTAGATAAGCAACGATCTTTAATTTAGCTTGCCGTGATCATCGGGTGATGTTATGGTAATATATATATTAGGTCAAACATCTAGAAATGGAGAAAGTGTCAATGCGTTAAGAATGAACAAAGTAATTCATAATTACTGTAGTTGCAACATGGACTTGAAGAAGAACATGTCAATACTGTCACATAAATTAATAAACATGTCAATCAGTCCACTCTCACTTAACAACATACTAATACTAATTCATAGAATGATTGGTACATAAAGTATCGTACTTCCTCCATTTATATCCAAATTGCAATTTGCTTTATATATACTATTCACAAGTAAGCGTTTAATTTCAATTTTCGCTCAATGCATAAGTTAAAATATATTTATGTGAGATTTTATTTGATTCATCTTTTGCGAGAAGATTACAAATATCTAACTTTTACAATTTTCACAAATAGGTACTTAATGATATTTATGGCGTAAAACACGTGTTGATAAATATAAAAAAAACAAAAATAAATTGGGAGTTTGGATATGAATGAGAGGAATTATGTAACAACACAAATTCTCAATGAAAACGGACATATCTATTAAAGCTCTTCATAGCTTCACTATCTTGTGCCTTCATTCCTTTGTCTTGTATCCCAGGTTGGAGCTACGGTCCACTCACGTTGATTCCTTATAAACCTCCTTTCCTTTCTGATCAACAGCTGCAAGCACTGCTACACCCATATCCCATACTGCGGCATTTTCCTCATACTGAATAATCCCCTTCCCGGGCTTCCTCTTTTTTTTTTTTTTTTTTTTTTTTTTTATGATGGACACTTAAATTATATTAAAAAAATACATTAAGTAGTTACAATTTATATCTGAGACTAATCTAAAGTTTTTTTTGTCACATGTAAAGAAAACGTTTTACAGTTGATTTGCACAGGTAGCTAACTCGTGCGCGACCCTTTTAAACATTCTAGGAACAAAAGAGAAACTAAGACAATGAAAAAAAACCAAATAACACTTTGCAGTCATCCAAAATACTCTTGAGAATGTGGTCCACCGCTTCATGCCCTGCCACCTGAAGAAGCAACTTTAAGCAGTCCGAAGCAATATGAAGATGAAAAAAACCACTATTTCGCGCCCAATGAAGAGGAGAAAGAAACCCCTGGGCTTCCAGCTGAGCCGGCGATTCCGCCTTAATACATTTCCCAATTTTTTGAAGTTCATATTCTTCACCATCATATGCCACAAGACCAATACCAGCGTCCAGACTATCCCTCTAGCTAGCATCAATAAAAACATGTACCACTCCACAAGTGACAGAGTTGCCTGTAATAAAAACCTTTATTCCCTCAATAAGTTGCGTGTCTAAGGCGTCTTCAACTCCTATGTCTTCCTAATCTTTTTGTTTTCACCTTCTTTGGGAAAAGCCGCCTAGTTGACAGTCATTTACACTTTTTCAACCAACTGAAAGAACGTCTTTGGAGGTAAAAAGGCCCTTTTGAAAACGTATTTATTTCTATTCCTCCATAAACCCTAAAGAGTAGCCACAAACATTTGGACCCTCCATTCACTTTCCTCTTTTTTTCTAAGAAAAACGATCCAATAAATAATCCAATCCTTGATAGCAATATGCCGATCCTGACCAGTCCTAATCCCGAGAACCAAACCCGCCCGAGTTCTATAAGCAGCATCACAATCCCTTAGGATATAATCTTTTGTCTCAACCTCCCCGTTCGCATTTTGGCATAGGTAGCAACCATGATCCCCTACAAAAAAATTTTCCATGAACTCATTCACACATGGAAGAGTGTTTGCAAAAATCTTTAAAAGGAAAACCTTCCAATGATTAGGGATCGAGAGGTTCCACAATTTATTACCACAAAAAAACCTTAACGACTCTTCCCATCCTGATTTTGTCCTTGTTGCTTCCTTTTTCCTCGAAAAAAAACATGTGAGATTAACCCGTATCCACTCTTGACCGAGTATACTCCATCCTTAGTGAATGGCCAAAAAACCTCATCATGAATTCTAGAGTCGGGAAGAGGCATAGCCAAGATTTTGTTGGCCCAAAGTTCCTCAAACAAGCCTCTCACGATCCTCTCATCCCAGCCACGTCTATGATTCATCAGATCGTTAACTCTTAAGCTAAAGAGATGTGTCCAATTCCTTTCCAACCAACAATCCTTTGGGCTCGAGATTTCACTATCAACCCACTTTTTCGTCCAGACATTAAGCCCAAAAAACAAGCCTGGTTTCCAACCCACTCTTGTTCTAACCCATTCAGTCCCCAGAAAATGCCCATTTGATCCCATAAAGCATTTGACTTTAGAGTTGGAATACTATCCGCTCCCACGTTTTTAGAGTCAAAGAGGATTGTCCTAAAAACTATGCAAAAAAGAGAGTTTTCACCATATAGGATTCTCCAGCCATGCTTGGCCAAGAGGGATTTATTCATACAACCAATATCCCTGATACCATAAGGCCTCCATTCTTTTTTGATAAACATAAGAATTTGTTACTACACCAATCAATCCTTTTCCCTAGTTTGCACCCCGCCGGAAAAAAATGCGAAAACAAAGAATTAATCTTACGTGCCACACTTACCGGAATTTTGAATACCGATAGGAAATAAATTGAAAGATTAGATAGAATGGATGGGTAGTAAGACGACCTGCTGCAGATAGAAAGATCCCGTTCCAAGAAGAAATCCGCTTAGTCACGTACTCCACGAATCCCCGGAAAATGCCTTTCTTGATTGTTGAAACTCCGTGGGAATTCCCAAATAATTGCCCAACCGTTTGTTGTTCTTAACTTTCAAGATTTTTAGAGTAATTTGGACACTCTTGAGGCTGGAGTTTGGGTAAAAAAAACGCCCGATCTCTCATGATTCAGAAGCTGACCCGAAAAAGTACAATACGAGTGAAGTACCTCCTTAAGTTTCAGGGCCGCACCTTCTCGGTTTTCAACAAAGAAAACTGAGTCATCAGCAAAGAACAGGTTAGTCATACGCTCCATGTAAAACCCCTCGCGAAAGCGGAAATATAAACACATAAAAGTACCAAAATTGCAGCGGAATTAAAACTTTTAAAGATAAAACATGCGAGAAGTCTTAGACTGAAACGTAAACTGAAACTGAAACCAAAAAGATAAGTAACAGTACTAAGTATCAAACTGAAACATAAATAAATACATCAGCCGGGGATGGCACATCCCTACCGGCACCAAGACAAAACAACAAAAGTCTAAGAGTCTAGCTAAGCGTAAACGGTAAGTCAACTGATGAATGGATCATCACTCGCTAGCTCTCCTGTAACCCCGATCTCCAACCCTGCATGTACCTACATACATGAAAACATGTACGCCACAATCAGTGGGGAGTGACTAGAGTTCTCCTAGCCACCTTTTGTGACAACACGTAACATAAAAACAATACAGAACACTCCAACATATATCAACATGTGAAGCATAAACATCTCATCATCTTATCTCTTACTAACATGCGATTACAGTGCACGGCTCTTAACCAACTTCATAAACAAATAGGAAGGAGAGCCGGTTTCCCTACTGGTTACCCAGTCGGGGGGTCTTTCAATCCCACTATTTATGAAACCGAACAAGAGTCATCCAATGCCTTGGATGATTAAACCACAACTCAATAAACATTCAATAACTCATTTTTATCAATAACCATCTCTGATACAAACCAACTCAAGGTAAGAAGACAACATCAGCAAGTAAAGGTTCAGCGGTCAACTTAAGACATAACCTATACCAAATCGTTCAGCAAGTGTAAAGGTTCAGCGGTCAACTTAAGACATAACCTAAACACCAAAACAATCATTCAGCAAGCAAGGACTCAGAGGCCAACTTAAGGCATAGACCCGCCAATCAGCAAGATACTAGACTCAGCGGCCAACTTAAGGCATAGACTAGCATCCAAAAGCAAAGGACTCAGAGGCCAACTTAAGGCATGTCCCTTCACCACATCACAAGGTACTAAACTCAGAGGCCAGCTTAAGGCATGTTCTAGCACCAAACATCTGCACTCCGGGCAAGGTGTCAGTTCCTTAGCTATCCCGTCGTGCAGCTGCTCTACTCGTCAGACTCAGAGGCCAACTTAAGGCATATTCTGACGCGATCACTATCATACATGTCTGAACTCAGAGGCCAGCTTAAGGCATGTTCCAGACACGACAAACATACACATATAGGGCTCAGAGGCCAACTTAAGGCATATCCCCATATATGACAACCAACTCACGTATTAAGTTCAGAGGCCAGCTTAAGGCATAACTTAATACGCATCAAACAATATCATTCAAGTCTATGAACTACACTATAGTTCTACCTTTAACTTTTAATCAACACTTAATTGACCTCGAGAACTAAGGTGAGGGAGAGCCGGTTTCCCTTTCGGTTGCCCGACCGGGGGGTCTCTATCCTCACTATATTCCCGAACCAAATATAATGTTGCCCATCCTCCGGGGACCTCAAATACATGTCAAAGGTACACAAAACAAGTTTCAAATAAAACCGATTAACCGTTGAAAAGTTATGATCGAAAAACAAATAAAACTCATCAGGGGTCCCCAGCCGGTCGGCAGGCGGCCGGTCGGCCGGCTGGTGACCTCTCAGCCTTCACTTTTCTTTAAAACCGAGAACACAAGAAAAAGGGTTCCCAGCCGGTCGGCAGGCAGCCGGTCGGCCGGCTGGGAAGACCTTTCCCAAAGCCTTCAACAAATGTATCCAAACCCATAAGTACCCCCAGCCGGCTGGCAGGCGGCCGGTCTACCGGCTGGGGCCCCTCCTACTTAGGTCCTTCGCAATGAAAACACGAGACAAGAATGACTACCAGCCGGTCGGCAGGCGGCCGGTCGGCCGGCTGGCAGTCCTAAGTCAATTTTTCCAAAAACGCGAGAAAACACCTAAATGCTCTCCCAGCCGGTCGACCGGCGGCCGGTCGGTCGACCGGCTCAGAGAGCCTGTAACCAATTCGTGACTTTTCCAATCTTACACAAATTTCACAATTCGACTTCTAAACTTCGATAGCACTACAAATTGTGTTTACCCACTAACATAAATCATCCAATACTATCGATCTACCAGAAAACAAGTCCCATAACAATCCTCAAACGATTTATACATGTATCCGTCGCAAAATGATAAAAACTGAAAATATGCTTAAGAACACTTAACCACAAGTTTAAGCATGAATTCTTCACAACAATCTCATCCTAAACATGTTACTAAATCCTTGAATCAATATATAACAACAAAATCAGAAACCAAACAAGATTCACATCAAATATGCTATTATACACATAAAGGCCGAGTTTCTCATTATCGTCACCTCTTAAGCTTATCCGGCTAAAGATCCTCCTCGAGTATGAAACTATCAACGTCCGGGTTGTCGAGTCCTTCACCTACAACACGGGAAAATCAGTTTAGGGGCATAAAACGGAATTATACCAAAACAGGCCGGATTTTCGAGATGAAGAAATTGAAAAACTAAAGTGACGGATGGCTTGGAATTCGCGCGAGGATTCCGAAAATGTACTTACTTTTGTGATTCGGAGGACGGATGATGAAGAATTTTCACAAAAGAGTTGGAGGTTTTATGGAGGTTTATGAAAAATGTTGTTTACTGTGAAAGAAATGGAATGTTGAGGATGAAGGGGGTTATTATGTCGACATAAGGGTTTATAAGAGGACATGAGAGTTGTCCTTTCCGAATAAATGAAACGGGTCCGGATATGGAAATGAATACTTGAGTCGGATATTTAACTATGCCAAGTTGTATTCGTCTTAAGAACTGGAGGTTCTTAAGACGGATCTTATTTATTAAATTAGAGTCTCACAAAATAAATTACTAAATTATTATTTTTATCACTTAAAATACTTAAAAACGATTAAATTAGATTTTACGAAAATACGGGCTGTTACAATCACCCCATCTTTCAAAAAGTTTCGTCCTCGAAACTTGAAGACTAAAATAAGTACGAAACCACTCTAACTTTAAACTGAACCAAACGGGTCAAGACCACTCAAAACTTTATCCTTCCAAAAAGGCTTTAAGGGGAAAAAGGTTTCAAGGCACAAGTCTTGTCAATGGATACGGGGATTCTCGTTACGTATTCAAGAGTCCGACATCCCAAATCTGAGACAAGTCCCAAAATTAAATCAGTCAAAATTCAAAATTTAGGTCGACTCGGTGTCGATTAACACAGCACGGGTTATCAGACGTCTCCAATAACACGTTCTAGTGACAATCAACGCTGAAGTCTGCCAAATTGTGCAACGTTTGCTCTTCAAAAACAAGTTTTTCTTCAAAATTAGCTTTTGTTTCCATTTTCAAGAAAAGTAAAATCGTAACAATGACCAAAAGTCACTTCTAACGGAGAGGAATTAGTTTCAGATTCTCAAAACGGTTAAGCTTTTTCTGGAAACAGCAATTTGAAGTTAACCAATAGCGAACCAATTTTCAAAAACGGACGTTCGAAAGCGAGGAAACAGTCGAGGAGATTGTTTTCGGCACAAAGGATTGGAAATTTCAAGCCTCGCGGCTATCAGGACATAAAAAGGAGGGTCGAAGGAGCGGAACAACCGAGTGGAAGGTTAAAGAAGACGGTAACCTTCGCCAAACATGGGTGTGTTAACCACTCAATCCAATTTGAAACATCCTCCCCACGATTCCTAGTATATCCCAAGGAGACATTTCCAGTTACTTCAATACTCAAGATGGTCTCACGGTCCCTCTTACCTCTATCTCATCCACAAAACAAGGCATTCCTCACAAGAAGGTTTCCAAAATTCTCACTCCGCTCATATTAAAATCGGTTCCATTGAGGTCAAGGATCTCTCACTCCGGGTGGAAGCCTAAAACATATACCTCAGACCAAGGTTCACGCACTTCCAAATTCTAAATCCGGATTCCATCACCATAACTCTTCCCAATCAGTCAGGCCGTAGCCGAAATCGCCTATCTCTTTTAGTCCTACGTAGTTCAATTCCATCATATTTACCCTCATAGGAGTATTTCGAAATCCTATGTTTTCCTCGAGATTGTCTATTACCATAAAGTGAACACTCCAATGTAAGGTCTCACTAGGGTGACAACTCCCATGTCAAGCAAGTCTATGACTGGCTCTCTTGACTAGTTCCTCAAAACGGTCCAAATCTCAAAGTTCCTCAGGGTTTCAAGTGGTATCGTCCCCCCAAGTACCTATTTCCCAAAAGTATAGACATCCCATCTCAGATAGTTCCTCAATGATGGTTCAACCAACTCTCAGGCTGTTAAACCACTAGATGTATCTAACATACTCGCATTACAGTTCATAAAACAACTATACTCCAATAAAAGCGTTTCCTTGGATTGCATCTCTCAACGAATCATTCTATTCTATTCTCAGTCGTGAGATGCGCTCTCAAACTTTCTCTTAGATCCATTATTAGAAAGATCGCTAAAATCCACTAGGTAAACTAAGATCGGACACTCCGTAAATTCCACAAGTCCTTTGTACATGTTTCAACACTCTCACGCATTCATCAACAACTCTCGTTCCTCAAGTATAGCAGTGATAGCTTATTTTATCTACTTATCTCTCAACATCAATATTTCAAGCATATTCCTCAAATTACTTACCACTCTGGGTACTTCTAAGTCCTCAAATAGATATCTCCCAAACTTACACTTGCTCATAACTCGGTAGGGTTCTCACGCTTAAGTTCCATATATATATATATATATATATATATATAGCCCTGTATGCCACTCTATTTAGCACGATTACCCCATAGTTCACTTCTATTCCTCAAACTGATGACAAATAGACACCAAGATCAACAAAACACACTCCATCAGCTCCTTAGGTTTTTCCTTAAGTAACAACACTCTCCCATCACAGTCTATAGCTAGCCTCCAGGGGTTCCCAGGTCTGTCTATGGTAGGTTACCGCACAAGGTGTTTCGGGGTAAGCAAGCCATTCGGTTAAGTCGAGAGAACATGAAGATAGTTCTCAAGGAAAGTCAAGAAAAGTCTAAGGAAAGAGATTAAGATCTTAACAGTCACAAGTACATCAAACCATAAATAAGACGGTAGGCATGAACATACCCGTAGGTGGGTCAGGGTGAACTCCAGTCTCAGCCTGACTCTGAACAGCTCCGGCTCCACTGGTCTCAGCCTCAGGGTCAGTAGCGATAGCTCCGTCGACGAAGGTTTTCCTCTCGGGGCACTCGAAGAAGCAATGTCCAGGCTTCTTGCAGGTGTAACATAAGTAAGGATCACCGCTACAGGTAACTCCAGGATGTAGGGCTTTGCGACACTTGAAACACTCTAGGGGAGCCTCTGTCGAGGGTTCCATGTCTCGATTCCGAGAAGTCTCGGCTCCGTTGGGTTCTCCCTTTCCTTGGGGCACTGCTCAGAGAGGTGTCCTCGCTCTCTGCAACTGTAGCAAATGCGCGGTCTACCACGGCGGTTATTGCCCGGCCTAACTGCAGCAGGTTGTGCCAGGGACCGTGGGCGTTTTCCCCTTCCAGGAGGAGAGAAAGAGAAAGGAGGACTAAGAGGTCTCTTGCTTCGACAGCTATGCGAAGGTGGTCGGGGAGGAGAGGAAGTTCTAGATCTCTCACAGTAGATCTCATAAGGGTCCTCCGCTCGCAAGACACTGTAGTAACTCTGGAAGTAAGAAGTCGGGTCACCACTGGCCACACTCCTAGTCTCAGCATTAAGCTTGCTCCTAAACAGATAGGCTTTGTCTTCTTCTCTCTCAACTAACTGTGGGACAAAGTGGATTAGCTCCTCAAATCGATTGGTGAAGGCTTGAACACAAAGGGTTCCTTGGCGAAGGTTCAAGAACTCGGTCATCTTATCTTGGCGGATGTCCCTGTGGTAAAACTTCATGCCCAGAAGAGTCTTGAAACGGCTCCAAGTGAAGGTAGGGTCATGAGTAGCAGGAGCACTGATCGTCAACCACCAACTTCTAGCCTCACGAACTAAGAACTGGGATGCTACTCGGATCTGATCCTCAGGTCGGACACCATAAATCATGAAGTTCCTTTCCATGTCAAAGAACCAAGCGGTGAGGGTCGCAGCACTGGTCTCTCCGTCGAATGTCTTAGCTGCATTCCTCCACATCTGTGTGATAGTCCAAGCAAATCCTCCAGGTTGGTTACTTCCCGTGGTTTGAGGTGAAGAGGAAGGCATAGATGACCTAGCTATGCAATCCTGAAGAGTTTGGATGAGGGCTTGTGTCTCAGCACTCTCGGCATCGGTTGGCTCTGTCATTCTTCAATCATAAGAGAGTGAACCGTTAGACGTATACCTAACAAGGCACAAACAGACTACAATATAAGTCCTTATATCTACCCCATCTCTCATTCATTATTTGTTTATTTGGTCAAGTTAAGGTTGGGGGTCACATGAGTGCGTCGGGAGCAAAAATGCTCTGATACCAACTGTAAAACCCCTCGCGAAAGCGGAAATATAAACACATAAAAGTACCAAAATTGCAGCGGAATTAAAACTTTTAAAGATAAAACATGCGAGAAGTCTTAGACTGAAACGTAAACTGAAACTGAAACCAAAAAGATAAGTAACAGTACTAAGTATCAAACTGAAACATAAATAAATACATCAGCCGGGGATGGCACATCCCTACCGGCACCAAGACAAAACAACAAAAGTCTAAGAGTCTAGCTAAGCGTAAACGGTAAGTCAACTGATGAATGGATCATCACTCGCTAGCTCTCCTGTAACCCCGATCTCCAACCCTGCATGTACCTACATACATGAAAACATGTACGCCACAATCAGTGGGGAGTGACTAGAGTTCTCCTAGCCACCTTTTGTGACAACACGTAACATAAAAACAATACAGAACACTCCAACATATATCAACATGTGAAGCATAAACATCTCATCATCTTATCTCTTACTAACATGCGATTACAGTGCACGGCTCTTAACCAACTTCATAAACAAATAGGAAGGAGAGCCGGTTTCCCTACTGGTTACCCAGTCGGGGGGTCTTTCAATCCCACTATTTATGAAACCGAACAAGAGTCATCCAATGCCTTGGATGATTAAACCACAACTCAATAAACATTCAATAACTCATTTTTATCAATAACCATCTCTGATACAAACCAACTCAAGGTAAGAAGACAACATCAGCAAGTAAAGGTTCAGCGGTCAACTTAAGACATAACCTATACTAAATCGTTCAGCAAGTGTAAAGGTTCAGCGGTCAACTTAAGACATAACCTAAACACCAAAACAATCATTCAGCAAGCAAGGACTCAGAGGCCAACTTAAGGCATAGACCCGCCAATCAGCAAGATACTAGACTCAGCGGCCAACTTAAGGCATAGACTAGCATCCAAAAGCAAAGGACTCAGAGGCCAACTTAAGGCATGTCCCTTCACCACATCACAAGGTACTAAACTCAGAGGCCAGCTTAAGGCATGTTCTAGCACCAAACATCTGCACTCCGGGCAAGGTGTCAGTTCCTTAGCTATCCCGTCGTGCAGCTGCTCTACTCGTCAGACTCAGAGGCCAACTTAAGGCATATTCTGACGCGATCACTATCATACATGTCTGAACTCAGAGGCCAGCTTAAGGCATGTTCCAGACACGACAAACATACACATATAGGGCTCAGAGGCCAACTTAAGGCATATCCCCATATATGACAACCAACTCACGTATTAAGTTCAGAGGCCAGCTTAAGGCATAACTTAATACGCATCAAACAATATCATTCAAGTCTATGAACTACACTATAGTTCTACCTTTAACTTTTAATCAACACTTAATTGACCTCGAGAACTAAGGTGAGGGAGAGCCGGTTTCCCTTTCGGTTGCCCGACCGGGGGGTCTCTATCCTCACTATATTCCCGAACCAAATATAATGTTGCCCATCCTCCGGGGACCTCAAATACATGTCAAAGGTACACAAAACAAGTTTCAAATAAAACCGATTAACCGTTGAAAAGTTATGATCGAAAAACAAATAAAACTCATCAGGGGTCCCCAGCCGGTCGGCAGGCGGCCGGTCGGCCGGCTGGTGACCTCTCAGCCTTCACTTTTCTTTAAAACCGAGAACACAAGAAAAAGGGTTCCCAGCCGGTCGGCAGGCAGCCGGTCGGCCGGCTGGGAAGACCTTTCCCAAAGCCTTCAACAAACGTATCCAAACCCATAAGTACCCCCAGCCGGCTGGCAGGCGGCCGGTCTACCGGCTGGGGCCCCTCCTACTTAGGTCCTTCGCAATGAAAACACGAGACAAGAATGACTACCAGCCGGTCGGCAGGCGGCCGGTCGGCCGGCTGGCAGTCCTAAGTCAATTTTTCCAAAAACGCGAGAAAACACCTAAATGCTCTCCCAGCCGGTCGACCGGCGGCCGGTCGGTCGACCGGCTCAGAGAGCCTGTAACCAATTCGTGACTTTTCCAATCTTACACAAATTTCACAATTCGACTTCTAAACTTCGATAGCACTACAAATTGTGTTTACCCACTAACATAAATCATCCAATACTATCGATCTACCAGAAAACAAGTCCCATAACAATCCTCAAACGATTTATACATGTATCCGTCGCAAAATGATAAAAACTGAAAATATGCTTAAGAACACTTAACCACAAGTTTAAGCATGAATTCTTCACAACAATCTCATCCTAAACATGTTACTAAGTCCTTGAATCAATATATAACAACAAAATCAGAAACCAAACAAGATTCACATCAAATATGCTATTATACACATAAAGGCCGAGTTTCTCATTATCGTCACCTCTTAAGCTTATCCGGCTAAAGATCCTCCTCGAGTATGAAACTATCAACGTCCGGGTTGTCGAGTCCTTCACCTACAACACGGGAAAATCAGTTTAGGGGCATAAAACGGAATTATACCAAAACAGGCCGGATTTTCGAGATGAAGAAATTGAAAAACTAAAGTGACGGATGGCTTGGAATTCGCGCGAGGATTCCGAAAATGTACTTACTTTTGTGATTCGGAGGACGGATGATGAAGAATTTTCACAAAAGAGTTGGAGGTTTTATGGAGGTTTATGAAAAATGTTGTTTACTGTGAAAGAAATGGAATGTTGAGGATGAAGGGGGTTATTATGTCGACATAAGGGTTTATAAGAGGACATGAGAGTTGTCCTTTCCGAATAAATGAAACGGGTCCGGATATGGAAATGAATACTTGAGTCGGATATTTAACTATGCCAAGTTGTATTCGTCTTAAGAACTGGAGGTTCTTAAGACGGATCTTATTTATTAAATTAGAGTCTCACAAAATAAATTACTAAATTATTATTTTTATCACTTAAAATACTTAAAAACGATTAAATTAGATTTTACGAAAATACGGGCTGTTACACTCCACCCCACTACAAAGTCTTGGCCCACGAAAGGCCTTGGCCATTTGGCTAGCCAAGGCCTCCATACGGAGTATAAACAGGAAATGGGAGAGTAGATACCCTATCTCGGACCATGCACATATATGAATGAATTGATCAAGTGGTTTTCCATTAAACAAAACTTCATAGCTAACCGTTGAAACACAGTTCATGATTAGACCTACAAAGTGATCCGGAAAACCAAATCGCTTAAGCACCGCCCCTCTAAAAAGATCCCATCTAATACGGTCGTAGGCCTTGCTTATATCCACTCTGAAGATACATTTCCTAAACTTCCCAACCCTACAGGTGTTCACCATGCTAATCAGTTCATGGGCAAGGAGAATATTATCACTAGTTTGCCTTTCAGGGACGAAAGCACACTCTGAATCCCCCACTATAGCTTGTTCATAACGTTCACCATCCTATTTGCAATACACTTCAAAATGATCCTCATGATAACATTGCATAAGCTGATCGATCTGAAGTCCGAGACCTTTTCCGAACAGTCGACTTCGGAATCAGGGCAATAAATGTTCTGTTGATTTCTTTAAGAATCTTTCCCGAATTAAGGATAGATAACACCCCCCGACAAACATCCTTCTTCACCAGACCCCAACACTTTTGGAAGAAAGCTCCTGGAATTCCATCAAGTCTAGGTGATTTGAGTGGACCCATTTGAAAGATCGCACGACGAACTTCCTTTTTTTTGTGAAGGTCTTAGCCAGTTTGTCGGCATCATCTTCCAAAATGTTCTTGTTAATAAACGGTAAAAAACTGGCTAAGTAAGGTTCACCCCGATCTTTAGAAACCATCAAATCAGCCCTAAAGATTTCCTTAAAAAAATTGAAATTCCATACCCACCACCTCCTCAGTCATGACCCATGAGCCATCCTCTTTTTTAACACCATTGACAAAGTTTCGACCGGTTCTTCCTTTGACCCAGTTAAAAACGAACTTGGTGCGAGCATCACCTTCTTTAATCCACTTAATCTTTGCCATTGGCTTCCAAAAAGAAGCCGCCACTTCCGCGAACTTCTTAAGTTCCTCACGAACCTTGTTGTAGATATCTTCCCCTCTACCTTCAAAAGCCTCTTTCAGCCTTTCTTAAGTCGTTCATCGAAATCTTCCCACTTCCCCTTCCATTCTTTGGCCTTTGAAAGTGTCCAAGTCTTGATGCATTTTATCACCAGAGCCAGTTTTTGCACCAAATAAAAAGCCAGAGAGCCAACAAAGGATGCCTTCCACACCTTTTTTATACCCGTTTGACAGTCCTCATAACCCAATGCCCAAGCATCCACTTTGTATGGTTTTCCTTTGCCATTTGATTTCGTAAGATGAAGGTTAAATTCTATAGGAGCGTGGTCCGAAAACTATATAGGAAAGTGTTGCACCCCCGAGTTTGGAAAATTAAGGAGCCAACCTTTTGATCCAAGGGCTTTATCTAGTCGTTCATAGACCTCTTTGTTCCTTTACGATTGTTACACCAAGTGAAACGGGGGCCCTTGAACGGAATGTCAATCAACTAATGTTGAATCCTCTATTTCATGAATTCATTGGCTCCTTCAATCCTTCTTTGGTTAGTACTCTTATCACATCAAAATTCAACTTGATTGAAGTCCCATATTATAAGAAAAGGGTGATTGCACACCATCATCCATGCTTCCAAGGAATTAAGTACTTCCATACGATCACTAATCTCCGGAGCGCCATAGAAAAAAAACAAAATACCAAGGGAAAGCCCCACTAGATTCAACAACCATCCTAACAAAATTCTTATAATCCAAAACAACACTGATGCAATCCTCCTTCCTGTACCCTACCCATAATCCCCCAATCTTCCTATAACATCCACACTACGAAAATTGCTAAAAACATGGCTTCTAAAAACATGAAAAAGAGACTTATACTACCTTCACTATTACATTTTGTTCCACTGAGAAAAATATGAAGGGTTTAATTAGTTAATCATAAACTAATCTTTAGTCATACTAACATAATCTTTTAATTAACACTTTAATTAACATATTATAAGTGATCTTAAGCATGCTAAAATGCGGAAATAAGAGAGTTCTCGAACCCTTACATACGGTCCGAATGAATGGCAAGGATGATCCTCCTAGTACCCAAATAAGAATACCTCCTTTGGATGCATCAAGACAATCCCTTAATCAACCGAGATCTTGAACAAGCTAGCACAAAACCGGTTTCTCCTTAAACTTATTCTAATCTCTCTAATTAGAATATAAATACTAATATTATAACTTTTATTATTAGTAATATTATTATCTCACAATAATAATTTTAGAGGATTTTGTTAGATTTTCTATATTTAGAAAATTTTGCCAACATAAGAACTAACTCATCTTATGAGCTTACCCACAAGATATAAAGGGGTGTCTTGGTTCTTGGGTGGCCGGGTATGGGAAGAAGCAAGAGGGGACAATTCCTCCTTTCTATGTTGCTAGGGTGGCTCTAGGTTAGTGTTCTCTAGGATGTTGTCTAAACATCATGATTATAGTGTATTTAACACACTAATAATCCACACTACCATTTCCACTTAGCCGCCCAAATTATACTTAAAATGGACTTCATTTTACAAATGTGTCAATTGTAGAATTTGTATAAATGTGACATCTTATATGTCACTAGGTAATACAATAATAATAATATAAATACTTATCATATAAATATTGTATATTAAATAAATCATATTTATTAATTGACATGTAATTCGAAATTACAAATATAAAATGACAATTTATCGTCAATACGATTACAACCTTTGTAATAATTTCAACCCGATTCATTCTAATAACGATATAATAAAGTATCGTTCAATGTTTAACAATTGACACATTTCAATTTTTAAACATAAATCTTACATTAAGATTTAACCTCTAATTTCTCGATATACGAGTTTAAGGAATATGATCAAATCGTATCACTATACATTTAATCATTTTATCAATTAAGGAAATTGTCCTAAAGGTGTGACCTAAAGGGATCAACTGACCACCACCGTCATACGACAGTAATGTCAAACTCTAGCTAGCCAATCATTACCGATTAATGTTGGTCAGTTGACTAATATAAAATCGTATCATCCCTTGCGCATTCTCGTCATGAGATTTAATTACGTGATCGCACTATTGTTGAGGACACATTTCCCAAAAATCTCCCACTTGTCCTCGACAAGCGTGCGTCACCAATTCTCTTGTCCTATTACAATCTCCCACTCAATGCAAGATGTCTCTCCGAGGTCGTACTTGCATTCGATCATATCATGAGTAGTTTCCTCGATCTGGAGAATAACTGTTTGACCGGAATTATCTACCATAGATACCTTCCGAGCGTGGCCACGCATTTCCAGTTAACTTCTCCTCGAGTGGCCCTGAGATTTGAACAACCCTGACAAGGGATGGACAATTTCTATCGCACTACTTCCTTCAACTAGTCACAGTCAGTCACAACCCAAAACAATCCCATTTGACTCCAGTTACGAAAAGTCGTAGAGAATGGATCAAGGTTATGTCTTAACTGTACCATCTTGGGAGAGTAGTCTTTAGTCTAAGAATTGACTCACAAGAATACTATAGCAGCTCTCGCCACGACCCGGCTATAAAATTTCCAGAACTCTATAAGCGGTCACATTGCCCGACAGAGTGTCTCTTACAGTCTGCCTATGTGATCGACTAGTCATCACATATGACTCTATGGCACTTGAACTTGTCATCAATCGCCTCACACTCTAGTCGCTTTGAGATGTCACCTCATGTAAGCGGCTAGGGACCATACTAAGTCAATCCAGTTCACTTATGGGGTTCAAAATTGTCTCTTACAACCCATTTGGATCCTGACAAAGTATCTTTCTCTCTGAGTTAATCATAACTCAAATGATGTTGTCATGCAACAATAGTCAATACTATTACATTGCATTTGATGCACAATCATCTATTTGTATTAGTGTTTTGCGAATAACCTTTATTCATGATTGCAATACTTACAAATTTTGGTCTCCTTCATTCTCATATTATCCCGTATAATATGATACTATTTGAGTACATATCTAGAACTCTTTCTAGATTTTGAGTTTCCTTTCCGGAGGAAAGCTCCCACTGTTATCTTATAACTTGTGACGTATCGATATACTAGAGGGATTAAGGAATCACTCTCTTTGGTCACTTATGTACTGAAATCTACATTGTAGTCTATTTATGATTTCATCATTAATAATTTTCACTCATCTTGGCTATTTGAAAATGGTTTTGTTCATCATTATGAATAACGTATCTAACCATTTTAAATTCTTAATGGGCGACCTTTTATTATCCCTATAATAAACCTTCCCTTTAAAACTCCATCATCATATGATACAAATTATTTTATTCATCTAAATTGAGTACCTCTTATTCTTTACTCTTAAAGAATCACCCATTCTCTCTAAATGGTAGGTTTCAATTCTTTAATGAATATTCCTCCCACTGAAAACAATATCTCTCGATATCTTAAATGAACCTTTCATTTCTCGCATGTTAAACTATTACTCGAATTATTATCACTATCTCTATAGTGATCCATCTTTTCAGATCATACCCTCTGACACAACATAAACTACTTTC
Organism: Silene conica; assembly: GCA_029255685.2. NCBI lineage: Eukaryota > Viridiplantae > Streptophyta > Magnoliopsida > Caryophyllales > Caryophyllaceae > Silene > Silene conica. The sequence continues at coordinate 84,010,888 of CM055315.2, read as the reverse complement.
GAGGGGACTGAGATGATTTCTCCTCTATTATCTTATAATCATAGAAAATCATTATTTCAAGGAATCGGTCCTGCCTCCGAATAGATAGATGATTTTCTCCTCTATTATCTTATAATCTTTGAAAAATCACTATCTCATGGAGCCGATCTTCCTTCCGAATTCATACGGGGTTTCCCACTGAAACAATGAACACAAAGAACCTTTCTTCGAGTGTCCTCCCGTAGTTTCTTCAGTGTACCTTTCTCCGAGTGTCCTCTCGTAGTTTCTTTGTTATCTTATTTAGGTTTCTTCTTAAGAACCCTTTCAGGAATCTTCTCTAAGATCCTATAGTTATACAATTGGTTTGTAGGTCGAATATTTTCTCCCACTCTATCCTTTAAAATAACCCTTATTTGTACAAGGATAGCTTATTTCGATCGAACCAATGTATATAAGTTTATGGTATGATGAATACATTCTCATTTTCATTTAAAATGAAAATCTTATAATGAACTAATACTGTCTCATTTTGATTGAAAGTATCTCATGGGGTGTAGTTCTCCGTTTTAATCAACACTTTTGATTATCTTATACTTGATCGTATCAATGTTTATTTCGTGATAAAATCACCATTATTCATGTTTTAACAAGGCATGCAATTTATTTGATAAATCAAAACATTGATTAAGAACAAAAGTAGTGACTCGGGTTGAAAACCAAGTCACTAATATCCAAAATTACAACCATTGTTTTATGATTTTAATCCTTGTCTTACAAGAAAGTAAATTGTTCCAAAATAAAATGCAAAATATGAAAGAAGACGATATGAAAATTAGAGGCTAGCTCTTCAAGTCTTCGATCAATTTGGATGCTACCATAGCCATCCAAGTAAGGAACTTCATGCTTCCTTCTCCTTGCCCTTATCGTTATTAGGAGGCGCCCCTTTAAAACAATTAAAAAGGGTAAATATCAACACATTTGTATCATTATACATAAGTTGATAAATGACATGAATTTAAACGAGAATTATTACCTACGGCGGTTGCCTTCCCATTTTTGAGATCGCTTAAGTATTTGGGGCAATTACGCTTCCAATGACCGATCCTCGTGCAATAGTGGCACTTGTCTTGCTCTTTTGAAGACGAGGTGGAAGCGCCTTTCGAAAAGGTTTTTTCTTTGGTCGCTTTGGGCTTGAACGTTTTCTTGCCCTTGCCTTTAGAGGCATTCCTTTTGAAGCTCGTTTTCCCTTTCTTTTCGATGTTCAAAACATCCTTGGTGGAACTTTCATGAAGTCCCATGTCCCTTTCGGCTTGGACGAGCATCTTATGCAACTCATCCAACGTGGTCTCTTGGTTTCGCATATTGAAATTCACCCGGAATTGAGCATACACTTTAACCTTATTGAGAGAGTGAAGAACTCGGTCAATAATAAGAGAGTCGGGAACATCAACATTTTGAGCTTTTAGAGTCTCCGCGAGCTTAACGAGTTTGAGCACATGAGGGCTTATCTTTTGCCCTTCCTTGAATGTAATGTCAAAGAAGGCGGAAGCCGCCTCATATTGAATCACCCTTGGAGTTTGCGAAAACATGGTCGCAAGCTTGGTGTATATCTCATATGATGTGGTCAACTTAATCATACTCCTTTGGAGATCCGGCTCCATGGAGAAGATGAGCACATTTTTAAGAGCGGAGGACTCTTTCATGTAGGCTTCATAGGCCTCACGAGTTCCGACCGCGGAACGAGCGGTTGGAGCGGCTTCGGATAGGTAACGACTTTTATCGTCACCTTGAGCGGCCAAAAGTAATTGCGCATCCCAATCCTTAAAGTTTGAACCATGCTTATCGAGTTTGCAACGATCCATAAAGGATCGAAGCCATGATACGTTAGTGAGAGGTGGAGCGTTGGTTGCCATTTGATGTTGTTGAAAATTAAACTACAATAATAAAAGGAAAAAACAACATCATTTTAAAATTCGTAATTTAAACTAGAAACTTTAACAAGTTTAGTTTTATATTTACTTAATGATCTCTTACCCAATTAAGTAAACAATCCCGAGACCCAAACCCATACTAATCCGGGCACGGTGTAGCCGATTCAACCCGTATCGGTATAATTTGGTGGATTAACCTTTTAATCGGTTCTACTCTTAGAACTCTCGGTCGACAATTTTCTTAAAATTATCTTTAGCCCGAACTTATTGCAACTACGGTTACGAATACTTTCGTTGAGATCAACCAAATTTCAAGGTGTAATCTTATTACCCCACTTACCCAACGTGACAATTTTAGTACCCCGGTGTAGCCGAGCCTACGTTCTTGTGAAGAAGGGATTCATGGGTCCGTACTTTTTGGTAAGGCTAAGTCTCAATATTTATATGTAAGAGATCTAGTCAAATTATTATCTATCTCCGTTTAAGTGAACTAAGTCGGTGAATTATCGATAAAATAAAAGACTAGGTCGACTAGATCGAAACATGCATGATACGATGTATGACGATTTGGCTATGCATGCAAACATATAAAAAGCAAAAATAAAAGTATAAATAAACCCTAGTATGGCATTTCCTAGAAAAGAAATAACAAAGTACAAATTCGGAAACCAACTCCTTTGGTCCCTTGAACTTCACGCGGCACGCACTTCGAGGTAAACACCGTCTTGATCGGAACTCCTTTCCGAATGGCACCGTCTTCAAGGAACTCCGGATTTTACAAAATTACAACTTTTCTAGTCTACTTTATACATTATAAAATAGAAATAAATTACAATTGGGTGATACGAGATCACAAAATTACAACAGAATCGGTAACCCCTTTCATTACGGGAAATACCGATTTAAAAACTAAGGCCATACTAAGTAAATTACATAATTCCCAAAATTACGTAAAAATAAATCATGACATTCATAATATAATATGCAATGCTTATATAAATATGAATTAACATGCAAACCCTAAGCCAAATCGTCCTATTTAAAACACTTATTTAAATAGTTATCGTAAACCTTGGTTTATGGAATCGCGTGTTTTAACGTTTAACAACACTATGCATTATATGAAACGGTTTTCATCCTTAAGTTAATCATCCTAACTCTTATAGGTTTCAAAATTTAGTCTTACTCAAACTTTGAACATGACTTAACTTAATATATTTCAATATTGATCGGTATTACTCGGTTTTTCGGGAAAAATAATATAAAAAATCCAAAAGAGTCATAAAAATTTCGAAAATTCAAAATTCAAATTTTGAAAAATCCAGAATGTTCTTAAAATTTTCAGAATATTAAAATATTAGTATTTATACGGTTTTAACATTATTTCGTAAATAAGACATAAAACGAGCATTTTAAGTCGGAAAATTCAATAATTAACTTCATAAATGCAAATTAAATACTAATAATATTTTTATACCTTCCAAAACATTTTAAGAACACAAAATGGATAGAAAATTAAATGGCACATTGCCCTATAGCCGAAATTTTAAATGATGACTCTAAATATTCAATTTTAAATGCTACTTTTAACAAATTAAAATCAAATCAAATCTGAAACTTTTGGCTCCCAAGAAAATTTTCATGATGAACATATCATATATGACTAATATGGGTTAAATGTTTCGGCCATTTTAACAACTATTGCAAATTTTAACGATTTACGTCATATATCGTACGATTTTAACCTTTAAAATTATTTCTCAAGCATAAAATAAGATAAAATTCTCGAAAATTTTATACATGCTGGAAATAATATATATGACATCGTGTTAAATTTTTATGGCCAAATTCCAACTTAAACTATTAAAGTCGAAATTATGTCACTAATTACCCGATTTTTACATTAAAAATCTATTATATTGCAATATTTGAGATAAATTTCTGTAAAATTCAACATAAATTTTAAATATTGCATGTGACATCCTCAAAAATTTTTATAGTCAAGTTCATAATATAACTATTTTAACCCATTTTTATTCATCTTATTGCATTTTAACACTTAAAATTCATATCACACGTTTTATAAGTCCATAATTTACGAAAATTCATATTCATATTATAGAAAATACATGTGATAACATACTGAAAAATCTCGGCCAAAAGATGATTTTTGCTATTTTTCCCAAAATAAACGATTTTAACCATTAAAACTTAATAAAATTCGAGATTTAATATACCATTAATCAATATTCATGCAAAATATATTCCAAATATTCTAAAACATTTTAGAAAACAGTAGGTAATCATGCTTAAATTATTTCGTGCATATCATATATTAAACGAAAATTTCAAGTTTTATATTGTTATCTCTATAACTCCGTAAAAACGTAAACGGAAAGCATGCAAACAACCTATTGCTCTGATACCAATTGAAGGGTTTAATTAGTTACTCATAAACTAATCTTTAGTCATACTAACATAATCTTTTAATTAACCCTTTAATTAACATATTATAAGTGATCTTAAGCATGCTAAAATGCGGAAATAAGAGAGTTCTCGAACCCTTACATACGGTCCGAATGAATGGCAAGGATGATCCTCCTAGTACCCAAATAAGAATACCTCCTTTGGATGCACCAAGACAATCCCTTAATCAACCGAGATCTTGAACAAGCTAGCACAAAACCGGTTTATCCTTAAACTTATTTTAATCTCTCTAATTAGAATATAAATACTAATATTATAACTTTTATTATTAGTAATATTATTATCTCACAATAATAATTTTAGAGGATTTTGTTAGATTTTCTATACTTAGAAATTTTGCCAACATAAGAACTAACTCATCTTATGAGCTTACCCACAAGATATAAAGGGGTGTCTTGGTTCTTGGGTGGCCGGGTATGGGAAGAAGCAAGAGGGGACAATTCCTTCTTTCTATGTTGCTAGGGTGGCTCTAGGTTAGTGTTCTCTATGATGTTGTCTAAACATCATGATTATAGTGTATTTAACACACTAATAATCCACACTACCATTTCCACTTAGCCGCCTAAATTATACTTAAAATGGACTTCATTTTACAAATGTGTCAATTGTAGAATTTGTATAAATGTGACATCTTATATGTCACTAGGTAATACAATAATAATAATATAAATATTTATCATATAAATATTGTATATTAAATAAATCATATTTATTAATTGACATGTAATTCGAAATTACAAATATAAAATGACAATTTATCGTCAATACGATTTACAACCTTTGTAATAATTTCAACCCGATTCATTCTAATAACGATATAATAAAGTATCGTTCAATGTTTAACAATTGACACATTTCAATTTTTAAACATAAATCTTACATTAAGATTTAACCTCTAATTTCTCGATATACGAGTTTAAGGAATATGATCAAATCGTATCACTATACATTTGATCATTTTATCAATTAAGGGAATTGTCCTAAAGGTGTGACCTAAAGGGATCAACTGACCACCACCGTCATACGACAGTAATGTCAAACTCTAGCTAGCCAATCATTACCGATTAATGTTGGTCAGTTGACTAATATAAAATCGTATCATCCCTTGCGCATTCTCGTCATGAGATTTAATTATTACGTGATCGCACTATTGTTGAGGACACATTTCCCAACAAAATAAAATCATGTGACTTACTACTTAGCATCGCTCTAATCTTTTGAATTATAGGGGAGAACGAGTTATTTAGGCCCCTACTACTCCACACAAGACCAATCATGGTTCCTTAGGAGGTTATGATGCACCAACCTTCTCAAAGCCCATCTCCAGATCACATTCCATTCTCTGCAGATCAGCATCATTCACTAACGACGAAGAAGTGAGACTATACTCTTCCATAGCAAAATCTTCCACAAAGATTCTGAAACCGCACCTCGCCTTTTCCATTGATTTCAGACCATTTCCAGAACAAGGTCTCTTCGCTAAGGAGAACAAAAATTCACGTGCATCGTTCTTAGAAATGAACACTTCTTCAGGGATAACAGTCATCCTAACTTGTGTAGCACACTTTCTCTTCCTAACCCTAGTAACAGCCTCTCCAAACTCATCCTCTTCCTTAGGGTCAACATGAATATTTGCTAACCCAAGCATGCCTTCAGAGAACCCTCCGGTGTCAATCTTTGCAATTTTTACACTAGTACAGAAATGTCATTTGGCAACGGTTAAAAAGCACATATGGCAACGGTTCCACGACCGTTGTAAATCGGGGCGTTGCCTTAAACAATCACCTATGGCAACGGTTGTTAACCGTTGCCAAATGTTACTTTTGGCAACGGTTGCTAGTAGGAACCGTTGCCAAAAGGTGTTTTTGGCAACGGTTATTAGCAGCAACCGTTGCCTTATGTATATAAAAGGCAACGGTTATTAACAACAACCGTTGCCTTATGTATATAAAAGGCAACGGTTCATTTTAACGACCGTTGCCGTTGCTCAATCAAAATTTTTAAAAAAAAATATATTCCAATAATATACTTTTGGGTAAATGTTAAGTTTTCTATTAAGATAATAATTAATTACAAACCAATGTTTAACATATAATCAACATTACAAAGCAATATCAATACCTAAATAAGCCTAAGAAAATAAGCATATACTAGGCTGTTTATAAGAGTCTACACACATACTGGGCTTCCATTTTCATTATACCCAAAGGAGTGATTGCTAGAATAGAAGCCATTTATAGAAACTTTATATGGGATGGTGGGACAGAATACACTAGAGTACCTACTGTTGCATGGGCTAAAATCTGTACTAACAAGAAGCAAGGAGGGCTGGGTTTTCAAATGGCAGTGAGCTCGTACAATATGTCATTTGAGCATTTGTTGAAGATGAATCACTGGTTGTTGTTGGTCTGGCGGCAGTGAACTCAATTGTTAAGGAGTCAGGCTCAACACTTGCTGCAACAGGGCTGACTCCACATTAGGCGCAAGCTGCAACTGCACATTATTAATAAGCACTGTCAATCGCTCTCAATTATTCAAGATAAGCATCCAATTGAACTGGGAAATTTGTGATCGGCTAGCCTAATTTCATACCACTCAAAGATTGTACATACTTTAGTATAGTGCACTGGAAAATATATTCCACTTAATTCATATCAAAATTTCTAGGAGTAAAAAGACAAAGTATTCATTTTCTTGCCTTACTTTAGTGTTGTTCACAAAGGCTACCGTTAATATGCATTTAAAACCATAAAAATGCACAAGTAATACTCTAGAGCAAGATTAACCACAACTTAGAAAAGGTTACCATCAAGGTCAATATGCAGTTAAATTTACCACAAAATAAAGCATTAAGTTTGAAAAAAACAAGCCACAATTCGACATATTTGACAAGCATTAAGTTCATTGAAATTTATCTTTCTTACAATGAGAATGTGTCCTTATATAGAGCTTTATAATGAGAATGTGCAACAACATAAATACTACTCCCCAAAGAAAAAACGGATCCATGAGACACTGAAGATGACACATTCAGAAAAGGGAAATTAAAGTTCAATGAATGTTGCCATTTGAAGGAAAGGCAAAAAAATGTCAAAAGAGTCTTGCAACAATTTTCATGATCAATTTGTGCTGGAATGGTGTGAAACCAGAACAGGTTCGTGTCTGCAACAAGGAGTACTAGCAGCAGTTATGATGGGATCGTTGTATCACATTTGCGTCCAGAGGAATACTTGTAAGTAGGATCAAGTTATCACTATACCTAAGAGAGTTGCAAAGCTAATTTTGGGAGATGTCCAGGCCACAATTCGTAGCAAAGATCCAACCAGCAGTTCTGATATGGACTGGTTACGAATTCTTAATCTAAGGTAATAGGTGATAGACATGGTTTAGGTGTCCTACTGCACGTGGTACCACAATAGTGTCACTCAGCATAGTGTTGTAGGGTTGGTGTTTCTGTCTGGTACAAGGTACATAGGTGTGTGGAAGCAGAATTTTCATGCTGCGGGTATCTGATACAGCAGAGGTAACTAGCAGTTTTGGTTGGGAGCAGTGGAATGGCTACAGCAATTCATTGGGATCAGTCTTTAATGGCCTATACAATTTATACCTAAATTTGCCCCATTTAATCAAAATCTCTTACTAACCATTAACAATTACATCAATCCAGATTTGTTATTAGCATGCTTAATCTTCTTTTCAAGGATTAAAATACAAAATAATATTTTACTGTATAAAATAGCTTAAATAAAAGAGAGGCAGATTTACACAATTGACAAACTCGTCATCAGTTTCAACAAAGGCGTAATGCACTTCAAAACGATGATGAGATTTAAACCAAAGCGTTTATTTAAACTCAACTTCATATCTACCAAAATATATTATTAGTACTTGTTTTGCTGCAGAGAAACTTCTCCACAGATGGACTGAACTTTGACACTTAAAAAGTTAAAACAAGCACCATTTTTACATAAATTGCTATTCTTTTAGAATGAGAACAATTCAGATAAACAATACCTGCGGAGGCCGTAGCAAGGACTGTATGATGGAACCGAGTGCAATGGAATAAGAATTCCTTGGTGTAAGCCCATATTTGCCCTAGGACAACAAAATACAGTGTCAAAATTTGAAGAGATTGCCTTATCTGAAGGATCTTGTGTACACTCCCACTTATATATATATATATATATATATATATATATATATATATATATATATATATATATATATATATATATATATATATATATATATATATATATATATATATATATATATATATTTGTCTATTGAGCTCAGTTTCAAAAGTACCTCTTACAGGCAATTCTGCCGCTAGTGCTGAAAGAAACTCGTTATAAATAGTTTATTAAATGGGTACGCAATAACAACATTCTACTAGGGAAGTTCGAAAAGAACCCAATGCGCGCCTACCTATATGTAAGAAAAGGGATAGAAGGTTATCTTATACTATAATTAAGAAGCTTCGGGCACAAAGACAAAGAATCCACTGGAAGAGTCCATCTCCTACCGGGGCCGGCTGGCTGGTAAAGTTATCTTACTAAAAACAAAAGAGCAGACACATTCAGGCTGAAAAGACTACAAAAAGAGAAGATAAGCATGTTTATTTAGGTGGCTGAGGATAGTGGGATAACCGGGATTAGCATTCTTACCTCTTGGTTAGTAGAGACCAGCAACCGGACGCAGTCAAGTTCATTTAGGTGGAGATCATTGCTCAGTTTAAGCACCTAAGCAACCCAGTAAATAAGTGTATGAGTTCATCAATCAAAGGTAATTTTATTCTTGGATCTACAACATTTGACATTATCTAACAAAACCATATCAGATAAGCCACAAACTATTGGTGATGCGAAATTGGCACCGATCTTTCTCAATTTCTAACACTGATCTTTCTCAATTTCTAAAATCAGGGGTCATTCACTTATTTTCTGGGTTTTGCTTCATGTTATTCGACTTAGCCAGTATCAAATGCAGAGGGTAAAATGGATGAGCTAGGCCCCCTCTGAGAGGTGAATTCCAAGCGTATAATACAGTGTTTCCATTTGATTTCCTTGTCTCTGGCGTATAATACACCTGCAAGGCATAATATTCTTCGCAGCAACTATAAAGATAGGCTATTTCCTTGCTTTAAATATAAGAATGAATACTGTCATCATCAGACCTTCTGCATACATCAATTCAAGTTTCCAAAATACACGTGAAATTGTATTACTAAATTATACTCTACTAAACCCTGAGTTTGAAGAATGAGGCACAGTTGCACATTAATAACTAAAACAAATCAGATAATTGGACAAGGTTAAGAAGAGAGAAACCTTGAACAAAGAAGTAGTCCATGTCGAAATGAGCAATCACCCTTGCATTCTTTGGCTACTCAGTTTCGCTCCAATTACCAACTTACATAAGAGTGCCCAAATCAATCACTATCACAATTATATTAGAGCTATCAAATATCTACATCGGCCTTATAATATGAGATCAATAACCATCAATTAATACCCATAAATTCAGAAATACCCAGAAAACCAATCACCGGAATTAGGGTTTATATACACCATGCATCAATAATCCAGAAATACCCATTAATTACATTAACAATCAATTGCATATAAATCGAATTAAACTTACACTAAATCAAATTAGGCAAAGAATTAAATACATATACCAAATTGAGCAAGAATTGGTTGCCCGGAAAAAATACCCGATTATATTACTGATTGCGCAGAATTTGAGGGTTGTTCGTGTTGGCGTCATCAGCAGGAACCATCAGCGGAAGTCGTCTCGTTGTGCTCTCGTTGTGGCGACCACGAAATTGATATTGAACGATGAAAGAAATTGATATTGAACGAAATTGATAATTTTAGTATAATAGACGAGGGAGTATATTAGAATATTAATCTTATCAGAGTATAACTGGTATTCCATTTAATTAATAATTTTAATATAAATTTTTGGAATACGAGTAATATAATTTACGTGTTTAGGTAATATGTATATAGCGCTAAAATTAAAAAGTTTTGCGCCAAATTTTAGTTGAATAAATGGCAACGGTCATTACAAAACCGTTGCCTTAGTTGTGTACAAAAAATACATATGGCAACGGTTTCTGAGTTAACCGTTGCCGTACGAGTTTTTTCTCTACATTTGGCAACGGTTGTTGTTAACAACCGTTGCCTTTTCTAATAGGCAACGGTTATTTTTAATGACCGTTGCCATTTGTCCATGCCTAAAGTCATTTTTGTACTAGTGTTAGCACCAATTTTCGGCAGGAAAAAGCAGAGTTCCTTCCTATTAAAGCTCTTCATAGCTTCACCATCTTGTGTCTTCATTCCTTTTGTCTTGTATCCCAGCTTGTAGCTACGGTCCACTCACGTTGATTCCTTATAAACCTCATTTCCTTTCTGATCAGCAGCTGCAAGCACTACTACACCCATATCCCCTACTACGACATTTTCCTCATACTGAATTATCCCCTTCACGGGGTTCCTCTTATCCTTTCTTAAAGGTTTCACAATATGTTTTTCACCTTCACTACAAGCTGGAAGCTCCATGTTTAAAGCTCTTCTAAAATTTTCATCTCCTCCATTTCTGATCTGGGAGTTCTGGCTCCCCATCGCCAACTGTAATACCACATTTACTTCACTGATGTTACTACTTACCAAATATATGGCAGCTTCGAACCTTGGGTCAAGGGAATTCCTTGAATCAGAATCAGCCAAAGTGTTTAGCCATTGTTGCATTGGGATACTATCATCCGACATTTCCTGCTCAGAAGATGAGGACCCAGATGATGAAGACGAGATTTCAATTACTTCATTTTCCAGATGCCTAAAACCCTGATCCCCTAGTTGGTGCTGCTGATTGCCAACATGCAGAATGTGGCTATTCAAGCTTCCCTCAACGATGTGCTGTAAATACCCATCCCTTTGATGAAAGATTAGAGGAATACCCCATGAGGTGGATTAAAGGTTTGTTTAAGACTAATGTGCTCATCATCAATTCGAGCCCAGTCTATGTTATTCTCAACCCTATTCAGGATGACATCTTGAATTCTTTCATCTCTGTCAATGTTGACTAAAGTATGTGGATTACCACTCAGAAGAGCAAACGGTTCATGAACATAATCCCTATACACACTGCATATGAATGTTTGCAACCTCATCACCCCGATTTAACTCCATCGGTTCCCAGTCCTCTTCAGCACTGTCAAAATGCTCTTCAAGAGGGTCTTGTTCATCAATATAGCCCCTTAACCCTCTTGGGTTCAATCCCCCAATCACTGGATCCCCATTGTTCATATTTACTCATGGATTTAAACCCGACCCCTCATCTCCTTGCTCCCGCTGAACTTGGATATCTGGCATGTCAATATCACCCTCAACCCCTCTATTTATAAAACCTCGTGTCATACCTTGATTCCTCCCCATCTACGTATGCCTACCTCCTGAAACAACACAGTCCGCGCGAAAGGTTGATCAGTGACCCAGAATCTCATACCAGGAAGGACACGTCTTCCTGGTGTATGGCCAATACCAAAATCAACATATCTTTCTTGCTCCCCATCTGCTTGCCCTACCTGCTTTCTCGACCTCATACCTCATAATCTAACTCTAGAAGATATATGATAATTAGTTGCTGAAGGAGTGACCAGTAAGTCCAAGTTAAACATAGTGTGATTGCTATGTGCTTAAAAGAGTTGAAACACATCAAACCCTTCTCCCCTGATTTATCCAGCATGCCATTTATGTTTTGGAAAGTTTTTCATTTTGAAATCGTATTTTGCTTTTTGATGCACTGACATACTTAATGTCGACACTACGAGTTCGAGACATGTTGTGGTCCGATAATCATCGAGTGTTTGTTGGAATTCCGCAGATGCATGGTTATTTACACCATGTTAGGTCGGGATGTTACATATTACATGTATTCATCAATAGTTGAAGAAATGATTAAGATGAAAAAAATATAGTTTTTTTTATATCAATTGCAAGTTGTACCCATTTTAATTTGTTAGTATGGTTACTAGATGTGAATTACTAACATAAAATAGATACTAGATAGACATTACAATTGTTAAACGGAAAAGTTCTTAAGTCTCGGACATAGTCAATAATCTCAAAACAATAAGAGCGAAAACAATTCATCTTCCAGAATGTAATATTGTTTGTTATTAAAAAACATTTGTTTATTTCTGCTTGTTTTTTAATAGAAAAAAATGTTATAAAAAATTGTTATCCCGTACGTTGTTATATGTAATTGTCGGCCCATGGTGGATTAGTGGGGTTGCATATATATCAGTGTTACACATTTTTGTGCACGGATGACAACAAAAAAACGCTCATCATCGACACCAAGGGTGGGGTAAAGATATTTATGTAACGGGGTATTGAATTGCTCGATCATTAGAGGGAGGCTAGGGATGAAGCACTCTGCTTCAATGAAAAGGGATCCTGTTACTCTTAGTTAAATGTTCAATGTTAAAACATTTATTATTTGATATCTTAAATGGAAAGATAAATTAACATGTTTATGTGTAATCTTAGATTGTAAGTTGTACACATGATATATATGAAGTTCTGCACAACCCAGTTCTTTAAATTCAAACTAAATATATTTGTATAATAACATTTTACATTTTACTTTATCTTAATCATATTTTGAAATGATCGCAATTAAAGAATTTGGTATGATAAATAAAGCCTTAATTTTTAACAAAATGTGCCTCATTTTAATTGGTATTTGGTCTATCTACTAATGTACCCTAAAGATAGTAATAAAACTAGATTAATCCTCTAAGGTACGGCCAACCTATTTCATCCTATCTTTCAAAAAGACTAATAATTTGGGACTTTTGTGCATCATTTGTTTGTACGTGATAATTGGTATTAACCACGGTGTTTATTATCGTCATCCAGTTTCGATTTCGTTTCATTTCAATTTTCTTGCGGTTTGTGAACTGACCATTTGAACCGGTTCAGTTAACCAAACCGGTCTTGAACCTACCCTAGATCTTTTTCTTTCCGGTTAGTTTGTTCCTTTTAAAACAAAGTTTTTTTTATGTTATATTATTCATTAACTTTTTTGGCTTTAACGTAACATTCTTGTTTAAGGGGGGTTTATTTATTGGCGTCTTTTTATGCTTATTACTGATAATTTGAAAATCTTTGATCAATTTAATTTTTTAAAATCAACACAAAAAAGCCTTGGCATAATTTGTAGTAAGGATAAGTTTATTTTGGCGAGCTCAGGGATTTTTAAGACATGTAGATTAATGATATAATAATCTTATTCAATGATGAAACGCATATGTCGGATGTTTAATGAAAACACAAAAAATTAATCCTAACACGTTTGAGGGACAAAAGACAACAATTTAGCATCAACATCGAAGAGAAACTGAATATTAGCTTGTTGATATGCCCCAAAGATAGAAGGCCCTTCACTTGAGTCAGCCGTTGGTAATATTTGCATACAAAATCCATCTTGGTTTACAAAATTACCAAAAACTTTATCCGAGTCAAGAGGAAGATCCACTTCGCCACTATCTCCTGGTGATTTTATGAAATTCAAAATGATTGAGGGATATACTTGTCCTTCATTTGAGTCAATTTTATTTGGGTAGCAAAGATCAAACATGTTTGCATCTGTGGCTAGTGCCTTAAAGTCGTATTTTGAGAAGTAAGCCTCGACCACAGTCCTTAATGTTAGGTAGGCAGTATTTGTTAGTACCATAAATGTTGCACCCAAGTCTATAAAGAAGCCACTTGTGTAATCTTGTTTATCCAACTCAAAAAGGGACGAGTCGATCGGTAATCTAGACCCATCCACTGTAATGGCAGCCAAGTATAAATGGTAATGGGCGTCCGGGTCCATAGCTATTGTTTGGACTTTTCTTGCATCGTCCCCTTTTATTTGGGCATCATCTCCAAATACAATAGTGCTATTATTTAGATCAGAGCTTATACAATAACTGAACCGACCTTTAATTTCTGAGTTCATTTGTGTCATGATTGATCTGGGGCCTATTCCAAGTCCGTGAATCCCAGCTATTACGTTACCACTCTCATTACCAAACTCAAAGTCCTTGTTTTCAACCCCACACCCAAACGCGATATCTGAAAAATATTGCGTTTGGCCGGCCGTGTCGCTGAAACTAAAAGTCTCAGTGCCCAAATATCCTTTGGTATGACCTTTACTGTATGAGGCTTCAAACCCACAAGATCCTTTGTAAATGATTCTAGGACTACATCTTGAATCTTCTGGATTCATTAGTGAAAAAGATGTAGATTCCTCCATGGGAAATGAATCTTTTAAAGTGAAGCATGATGTACATGTAGCACACTGGATCCAAGTTTGATCAACAGAAGTGTCAAGAATTACAAACGGGGAGAATGGGGGTTTATGAGTTCCGATTGTGAATTGGGTTACAAAGTAATTTCGCTGAATATCCGCAAAAGAACCTCGTATCGAATTAACACCCAATTTTGCATTCTTTTTATTACCATAATAAAATGCTCGAGACAACGATATGTTACGCAGAAAATAAGCTCGCTCTGTGCTCGTTAAATATTTAGGCAATATTTGTAAATCGGGTGAGTCTATCGGAATCATTTTCATTGAGAATCCATTCACATGGTAAACGATACTAATGATATGGAGTAGGAGATGAATGACACTACTTGGCTTCATTTTTGCTTTTGTTTTCATTCTGTGAACATTCTTTGTATTTCGTTTGATAGGTGTATTAATATAAAATGTCGCTTTGATGTTGGTACAATGAGTATCTTATTCAATATGTGATTTGTTTCTTTTACATATCATATTAACAAATTTGGCAATGTTTTATTAGTTGATTGTGTTGATAGCATTCCAAATTAGGATACTGATTTGATATCGACTGCAATTTTAATTTGTTTTATAAATTAGTTGATAATGACCCAATTTATATGAGTTGAAATTAATTGTCTCACCATTGTATATTTAATTGTTTTTATTTTGGTACACATCATCATTCACATAAAATATATAACAATATCAATTCAGTTAATGACGTGTCTTAAAGATAGTATAATGGGACACAAAACGGAACAGATAATCCGCTCATAGTTTATATACATACTGGTTATAATACTCGTGAAATTCATGGAATTAGATATATTATCACACTGATTTGCTTCCATAATAAGTTCTGATGATAAAAATGACTCATAAGTAAAAAAAAAAAATTATAAATCAAATATCTATATTGCCATAATATATAGTTAAAATATATTTTTCACAATTTACTAAATTTTTGGCACGGATTATTAGTATTTTGTCACGACTATTGTGACGTTTATTAGTGTTTTGTAACAATTATTGTTATTATTATTGTTTTTTTGTTATGTAATTAGCTCAATCTAAATGAAATTTTTCAATATAAAAAATTTTAAATTTTTATTTGTGAATTATAATTCAAAGTAAACGCAATGATTAACATTGTTTTGAAAAATTGTAGTGATAATTATAATTTGTTATTTTTTTTGCAAGAGAGCAAATAATCTTTTATATCATATAATTAGAGAGAAATACAAAGACCCTGAACTAAACTACAAGGGAGACCAGATAAGTCCCCTATACTAAAAAAACCCCATGGGGAAAAAACATTATTGACTGATCAAACTAATCAAGTCAAAACCAGAAAACATTGTTCAAATGATGAACAATGTGAAAAAACTGGCCTTAGTACAACTGCTGCCGGATAGAGGCTTCATCTAATCCATGGGTGCAGTGCAACATTCTGCTCATAACATGATATTGCATTGTCTCTCCTGAACAAGCTCTTCCTTCTTTTTGCTTTGCTCTTTGAAAATTCTAGCATTCCTTTCACGCCATAGAAATAAATGGTGCAAAGAAGCAAACATCTTCTCCTCGTCTTTATCCAACTCTGACCTCTATTACGAGAGTTGTACTAGTGGAGGACCTCCGGGAGAGCAGTAGCAAAAGTACGGAATTGGGAAAAATTATGAACAACGCTCCAGATACCTGCAAAGACAGGACAACTAAAAAAAATGAGCATGAGTTCCTCTGCTGATTCACAGAGAACACATCGATTCAGCCACTAATAGCCTCTTCTTCTATATTGATCAACAGTAGGAAGGCTATTCTGCACAACAAGATAGGCTATGAATCTATGCTTAGGATAACCAACCACATCATGCACACTTCTGAACCAGGGGACCTCAGCATTTTGGGTCCTAAACACATCATAAACCTGATCAATATCAAACGTGACCATTGCAGCAAGACAATGTTGAGCAGATGCAGCATCCATTCTATGAATTAAATCATCCTTAACAATTAAAACATTTTTCCAAAACCAAGAAGCAGTACTATTAGCTTGAGCTTCCCAAATGCTAGCCCCCTTTAAAACATAAGCTTGGATCCATGTTGCCCAAATAGATTGTTGTTGTGTGACGATTTTACAAATCCATTTAGCTGCATGGGCCCTATTCCAACTCAAACTTTCCTTGATATCATACCCCCTCTTCTTTAGGAGTACACAATTTAGCCCAACTCAGATAAACTAACCTTCTGCCATCGTCATTATCAGCATTCCAAAGGAACTGCTTACAGAGAAGAGCAATTCTCTTCACCACCCCTTTAGGAAGAATACCGCAAGACCCCCCCCCCCCCCCCCCCCCCCCCCCCCCCCCCCCACAAAAGTATTCAAGCCAAAGATCACTAAGTTAATAAGTTGCGCTCTCCCAGCATAGATTAGCTTATTCGAAGCCCAACTATTGATTTTACCTTTAATCTTATCTATCAAAGGAGAAAACATGGTGTGGGTTAGCCTAGCTGTGAACAAAGGAAGGCCAAGATATTTGAAAGGGAAATCACCTTCAGAGAAGCCAGTTTGCAAAAGAATCTGCTGCTTAATAGTTTGATCCACTCCCCCAATAAATGGAAGTCTTCATAGGATTAGCCACTAAACCAGAGTAACTCGCAAATTGGTTAAGACAATCTGCAACGACAACTACTACAGAAGGTACATCACCTCTGACAAACATAACAAGTCACCAGCAAAAACCAAATGAGTAAGCTTCAACTTGACACATTTAGGATGAAAGGAAAACCCGTGGTAAGTAGGTAAAAGCCTAAGCTTCCTAGATAACACCTCCATACACGAAATAAAGAGGTAGGGGAGAGAGGGTCACCTTGCCTTAACCTCTCTTACCAGGAAAAAAAACCTTCCACATAACCATTTATGTTAATGGAGTACCAAGGGTGAGTAACACAGACCATAATCCACTTAATAAACACTCCTGGCAGCCCATAAAGAGTTAGACAAGAGTGCGAAAAATTCCAGTCCACTGAGTCAAAAGCCTTTTTGATGTCAACTTTTACAATACATCGAGGAGTAAGATGAGCTCTGGTATAATTGTGAGCTAACTCATGAGCAAGGAAAAAATTATCAAATATGTCCCTTCCTTGAACAAAGGCTGCTTGCTCCATACCCACAACTCCTCCCATTAATCCCTTTAATCTATTAGCAAGGATATTAGTAACAGTTTTGTAAAAAACTGTACAACAAGATATAGGCTGAAAGTCAGTGACACTTTTAGGAATGTCAATCTTAGGAATTATTATTTGTTATTAATATTATTAAATATATTAATTTTACATTTAAGTTTAATTTTTGTGTTTAAATTTTTTTTTACATTGTGGTTTAATTTGTGTTTAATGTTATGATTTTTTCTGTACGTTTTTTAAATAATAATGATAATGTGACATGACTAATAGTCTTAAAAGGTTAATGACTAAAGATAATTCTTAGTTATAACTTTTTAAAACGTAAACTAGTCTGTGCAATTTTGCACGGCTATGTTTCAAGAACATCGTTATAATAATTAACACTTAAAAACATCAACCAAAATATATGAATATTTTATACTCAGTTTCTTTTATATTGATAATAAGTTAAAACACGTACAAAAATTACATGGATTAAACTAACACATATTTTAAATTCATAAAAAAAAAAATGCACGAATGCAGTATTAAAACATGGTATATAGGAGTTGTTTGGTTACCTTCAAAAATCACGGGAATTGGAAAATCATGGGAAGTGGAAAATTTGAGTCTTGTTTGGTTGCCCAATTCATGGGAATTAGAACTTCCCATGAAACTTCAATTCCTACATAATGTAGGAACTCACTTACCTAGACCCCCCTAGGTAAGTGGAAATTCCCACATGAATTGAAGTTCCCACATTCAACCAAACAACATTTACTTAATTCACGTGATTTTCAAGTTCATATGAATTTAATCTTTCCGGAAATTTTATCTTCCCATGTCGAACCAAACGACCCCATAGTATATTAAATCCAATGTATGAAAAATAGTAATTATCTAAAAAAGGTAAATATCGCTATAAAATAAAAATAATTATCAAAATTTAATAGATTTACGATACGATTCAAGAAACATAATTATAAAATCAACTAAAACAATCTAAATATCGTTTCAAGTGTTGGAAAATTTTATGATTGACTACCTTAGTTGTTATAATTAATATCAACAATGATTTAATACACAAAAAAATAATAAATTTGATTGAGTATATTCATGAGGTACGTAATAGCTTATTTTTTTATTTTTTAAAAACTGAAACTCTAATATTTTGCATTTATAGTTGCATTTACTATTTAGTATTTTAATTTTTTATTGGTAAATTGATACTTTATTATATTTTTGTAACAACATTGAGTTTTATCAATTGGTCTAATTTTTTGTACTTTATTTTCATTAATATCTAATTTATTGTTTTAGTTTAAAATTTAGGGGAAATTTAAACCAACTGGTATAACTTATTGCGACTTACTATGGTAGTTAAAATATGGTCTGAATTATTTTCGCTTTAGATTATTCATTATTTGTTATTCATTAGTATTTACGTACGAAACATTGACGTAAACATTTACAAACGTAAGTGCTTATTCATGTACGAGTTTTACTCATTCATGGACTTTTTTTCATTATTTTCCATTCTATACCCTTTGCCTAAAAAAACTCTCTAATTTTCTCCCTTACAAAATTAGTCAAATTTTTCAAATCCATCAAAATCAAACAAATGATTGAGACCGATGGCTAAGACTTAAAATTCCTAGTCACTTAAAACCCAAAATTCACCAAAAGAATTGAACTTTTGAGGAAATTTGTATTACATATACATTCATTTATTCCTATATTTGAAAATTAAGATAAAACAAATATAAAAATATTCTTTGAAGGGTGAATTGATCTGTAATGAATTGCCCAGAAAATAAATGGCTATAATAGAAAGTTTAAAAGTTGATTAAGTGATTAAATAAACCTAATTAACAAGGATTAAGACAAGAAATTGATGAAGTCAAGAGAGAAATGTTGGATTCTTTTGAGAAAATTGAGAATCTGAGATTACCAGGGTAGCAGATACTCAAAGAAAAAGAAGCGCAGTACTTTAAATTTAAATGGTACTAAGGTCTATCACAACTTGTCCAGAAAATCCAAATACATAAGTATGACATAGTCCACTGAATAAAGTCTGAAAAGAAAGAACTACTGTGATCTACAAGCTAGGTAAGTCCAAGGTCTGCATCTCACATTCCGGCCCCAACTCCTAGCTCATGTAATATCCCATATTTTCATAATTCGTAATAATGAGTTGTTTAATATTAATTATCGAGATGATGTATAATAGTTTTTTTTATTCGATACGTATTGTTAATTGTTATAATAATTATGTTACTTACAACACACGTTAATTTTAAGTCACGGGTCGAGAACATAACACTGATAATATAATGCTCCGTTTTGCGGGATGGACTTGGGCCTATGATCGGTTTATGCTTATGAGAAAATCGGATATATGAAACCTTTGACCCATAAACATGAGACCTTGTATTCATCGACATATACAACCTAAAGAGAATGAAACCCTAGTTAAACCTAGTTACCACGCCTGACTTTGCCTTCATCGACAAATGAAACCTACCCCCATCAGCACAAGACACAAACCCTACTCACCCTCCTTCGTGTTGTCGACCTCCCTACCTCTGCTGCACCCTAAACACGACGCTAGCATCACCATGGAATTAGGAGAACAGGAGAACAGGAAGTGTAATTCGAACAGCCTGCGTTCATAGGTAAGTTCACGAGTTTATTACATATACTTTCGGACCTTCGACGATAGGTACCTTTGGTGTGTGTCATCTTGGTTGTATGTGTAACGATCTTATCATATAGTAATCGCCATAGGACCACCGTGTCTGTCACAACAACCACCATGGATGTCGATAAGGAATGCTTTTCATACTCGGTTTACATGTGTTATGTTTGTGCTCGTGTTATGCGTTAATTATGTATGTTTTGAGATATTTAGTGTCGTGAGTCATGAGTGGAGATAGAGGGGTGTTAATGGGGCATGCTGGTGGTGTTAAAAGGGTTAGTTTTGGTCGTGTTTAAGGCGAGGGAAACGAGGGAAACGGTGGTGAAGATGCGAGAACAGGGGGTTACGGGAACAGGGGGTTAGAGGACTTGTTTTTGGGCGGCTGTTTCTGGTGGGTGGCTGGTGTCGAAGGCTAGGGAGTAGCTCCAGAGGGTAGTGGGGGTTGTGAGGTGTCAAGGGAGGAGGTTGGTTGAGGTGAGAGTGGCCTTGGCAGGTGGTTAAGGGGGTGGTTACAGGGGGGTGTCGCGAACAGGTGCAGGAGCTTGGGGATTCTGTTGGTGACCAGTGGGTGTTGGGGCTGGTTTTGAGGACTGGTTGGGACAGGGATGGTCTCGTGGTGAGGGTCAGTGGTGGCACCGTGGGTCAGGGACCTCAACCACGGTGGAGGGGTGGTCGTGTAGGCTGAGGAAGGGCGTTGAAAGGGGTTGCGAGATGGGCAGGCCGTGAAGGGCTGGTGACTTTGGGGTTTTTGTGTTGTACGTGTAAATGCAATTGTTAGTATTAAATTATTGTTGTTAGTGTACTAACTTGGTTGCCTTATTATTATTCTATATTGTTATCATTTCAACATTTGTCTTATTGTTAATATTATGGATTATAGCTACATGTATATATGTTATTCATGTTAACATTTTTCTTAATCACATTGTTGGTTATTAAGATTGTTAAGATGTTTTGTGATGACAACTAGTTATTAAGTGGTTGTTATGGATTTTATAATGATTGAGTATTTGAATCGTATGTTTATATATGGTAAGTCTATAATGAGTAAGGTTTAATCGTTTAATGGTGATCAACATAAATAGGGAGTTAATATTGACTGGTGTGTACATGGATGTGTTGATATGCATAATTACAGTGTGGGATAAGTGTATCAATTATGAACATGAAGGAATAATTGTGGTAGTGTTGGTGGTTTGGTTAGATGTTAATGTTAAGTACTATTTATAGGACCCGAGTTCGAGGTGGGATAATTGTAGCAGCTGTCCGGTTGTCCTTCTGCAATTGAGGTAGGGGAATATATTATGATTCATGTTATGACAGGAAATGTGTAAGTGATGCTTATTACGAGTTTGATATAATTGATTATTACTGTACTGTGGATTGAATTGTTATTATTGATCACTGCGAGACAAAGGGTATGTGTTTGGTGCGGAGATAAAGGGTCTGTGTTTGGTGCGGAGATAAAGGGTCTGTGTTTGGTGCGGAGATAAAGGGTCTGTGTTTGGTGCGGAGATAAAGGGTCTGTGATATGGTGTGGAGTATATTGGGTCTTGTGATCGGTGCGGAGTTTATTTGGTGTTGGATCGGTGCGGAGAAGGAATGATTGATCCCAATGTATTTATGATAGTATTGTCATTTATGTGTTGTCTGCTTTACCTACTCAACCTCGCGGTTGACCCTGTGTATTCGTGTGACACCTACGATGATCCGGAATGGGGAGTAGATTTTTCAGGTCAGTGACAGATGGATTAGGAGCTTGGGCATGGAGAGAGACATGGCTTGGACTTACTTAGAATTAGATCACCTTTAGATATCTTCAGTTGTACTTTTATTTTATCAAGGTTTGGACCTCGTAGTTGCTGTAATAACAAGTTTAAAATTAATCGGTTTTTATCTATAAAGTACTTTGGTTTGTTTACCTTGCTATTCACTACCTCGGATATTCCGAGATGGTAACAGTCCTATTTATTTGAGAATGTCTTGCTAAAGGCTCTTAAATAAATGGGGGTGTTACAAAGTGGTATCAGAGCGAACGATCCTCAGGCCTAAACCAAATGAATAATAATGAATATAGGAAGAGTCTAATAAAATGAACCCCGAGATGAAACTGATAGGAGCCCCAAAGAGGAACGGGATGAGTTAGGGGCCCCCTCACACCAGTCCTGGGCCCTTTTTGTTCTATCTCGGGAACCCAAGGAGAGAAATTGAAGAGTGGGGTAGATTATATAGTGACCTAGTTATCTTGTGCTAACAAATTTTTTTTTTCAGGGGCGGAATGAGGTAAGTAATGATGTGTACATGGTTAATGATGCATTGTATTCTATGAGCTTGATATTGGAAAGTGATTGAGAAATGTATTACTTTAAGTATTGAGGGCATGAAAATTGAAATACGAGTTGAAATATAAGCTTGGCTAGTAGGATGATATGCATAAGCAGAATGCGGCTGATATTGAAACGCTGATTGATATAAATGTTTGAATCGAAATTTTCAGGAATGAGTATATATTTATTGTATACTGAATTAGAGTGATATGATCATGTGATTTGGTGTCTCGAATTGCCTATAGGATATCTGGTTATTAAATGACTAACGTAACTTTTGCAATATATTGCTTGGAATTTGGATATGATCTATCAGATTTAAATGTTATAGTAATTCATGTCTAGTGATATGCGGAATGTGCTGCCCCAAGCCATGAGTGTCATATAGTTGTGTGTTACATTAGTATATATATGTATAAATATCCAGACATTTAGATGATCTACTTTTCTGTTACGCAATCTTTACCGTGTTTTAGGTGACTATTACAGAATGAAATAATGAATAAATGTTAATATGGTACAAGTGATGTCTATGCTTCAAATATATGCCAACGTGTTTCGAAAGAAGAATGGTTGAATTTCGATGTAGTAATGTGAGATCAAAACTATATGCGTTCACGCTTCATATGATGAGCCATGTAAAATTTTAATGAGTCGTTATTTAATTGTGATTCTTGCAAGTTGCCTAATTTTCTGTTGAATTGCTGTAAAATTCTTGCTAGGTGGATTGAGTTATAAAATTGTATTAAATGATTTCCTTGAAATATGCATTCGATTCTTTTCCTATGTATATCTAGTCCTTTATATTTTTTTTTCTCAAAACTATAATCGCTCACACGTTAGATAAACTGTTATTCAATTATGGTTGGTAAGTTGCTGCATAATATTTAATTGGTGAACTTATGAGATATGTAAGTACATATAAAGTTTAATCGTATGTGAATTATGTAATGCGACCACGTGATATCCTGATATGGCATTAGTAACATGAATAGTAGGCATATGGTATGAGTATGAACCTCATTATGTGATAGCGTAACCTTGTTTATTTCGTCAAGTTTAATATAGAATCGTTCCAACTATATGTTTAATATCATGACCCCAAAATGGATGTGTACTGCTCATATGTGATGTTAAAAGCATGTTTATCTGTGCCAAGTGGCAGGATGAAATTTAATTGGTAAGCATATTAGCATATATAGCAATCTAATGGTTATACATAATTGTGATTATTTGAACAATGTGAATCTAGTTGATGTTCTTTCGTATATTGATGGTTTACCTCTGTCTAGTCCTCTGAGATTATAGTCCTTATAACCTTTCGAGTATATTGTTATACCATACAGTGAATCGCATAAGGTTATACTTAGAATCCGATCACGATGTGATGAATTATCAAATTGTTAGCATATGAGTTATGGAAGTACCAGTCTGGTGAATTCGTTTACTTTTATCGTTAATCCAGTTTTCATAAGTTATGAACTACAAGAATAATCTTTTAGTATAGAGGAGTCAGAATGTCTCTATGTAATCTTGTTTCGATCTATAGCTTGTAATATTGTCTTGTGGCTCGTAATTGCAATTGTCACAAATTACCACTTTAATGTTCCAAAAGTTTCAAAATGATTTCAAGTGATGATCATCCATGATAATACTTATGTTTTGATAACTATGGTTATTGCAACATGACAAATTCTCTAGTTACGCTTTGATGAAACCCTGCTTGAATGTTTAATTGTTGCGCATTGTATACAATCCTTAGTTTTGCGAGTCGTATATAGAAATAGTTTCATGATAAATGAAGTAATGTGAGTAGACGAGAAATGTACTTAAGTGATTGTGTTAACTCATTGATGTTGGGAATGTTAAACGGTCATGTGAGTTTATAAATGGTGTACATTTTGTGAATTATGACAATGATTCCATGTTTAATTACGTTAATTAATTCTGCTTCTATAATATGAAAATGAGCATGAGACTTTTGAATTGTCAAGTATGAACTATGAGCTTTTGCTTGTTTACATTGTTGTAGATATATTAAATTTGTGTTAAAATTTCAGGGGTATGTAAATGTTAGCTACCCTGAATCTGTTTTACTGCGTAACACGGTTACTACCAATCATATACTTTTGTTATTGCTCGAAGGTTATATATATTTGCATGATAATTGCTGCAAGTTTCTTACAAGTACTTATTTGAGTGAAAATTTGTAATTTTTTTTCCTTCATTTTGATAGTTAATATTTTCTACTAATAAGATAATTCTTTTGTTGAGAAACGGGTTGAGTTGTGAGATGGATAATTTTTTTTTTTTCTTTGTAATTGCTTAGTTGTTTATGCATAATGGTGTTGTATTAGGTTGGTTTGGTATAGCGTCCAGATCCTTATGTTATGAACTGTGGAACAGTATATATACATACAATTATGTCAAAGAACTTGGAAGGTATGTACTGATGAGACTGAGTGCCCGTGAGTCTGGGACAAAGGCCATGATTGAATTGTATTGAGTTTGAGATTGCAGTTCAGTATTTTATCGAGTTGTCGCATTCTTTGACCTTGACTCGTGGGTGAGTAGCTTAGAGTTTGACTCTCTAAGTGTTGAACAGTTCCTTTAAGGGAATATTTGACAATATCGGTATTGGAGTGAGATGAGGATTGGTCACTAGTACTGAGTTATGAGTTATGTGACCGTTGTGTCATATCGTGTTTATGGTCCAGTGTGACCTTGGTTATTGGGTTATATTTGGAGTTTGAAATCGAAATTGAAATGGAAGTGTTGATTTGCGGTTTTATTCCGCCAGTTCACTCACCCCTTGTCTCTGGTCTTAGTTCGACGATGAGGATACGATACTTGGTTACTTGGAGTAAGATTCTGGGGGATAGAGTAATATGATGAGGTTACGGGGACGTAACCATGTTTTAAGGGGGATATGATTGTAAAATCTTAATGATTTTATGGTATGGTTAGTTGTTATAACATGACTATTTGGTATATGGTGATTGTTTATACTTGATAATCCTGATTAATTCGGTTGTGCATTTAATTGTGTTTCGCGAAGTATTCTTTAATTTATTTATACGTTAAACTTTGGGGACAAAGTTTTCTTAACGAGGGTAGAATGTAATATTCCGTGTTTTAAAGTATCTTTATTAGCCTTGCATGTGGTATCACGTTTTGTGTTCGTTACACGCCTAGTGACCAGATTGTTAACCATGGGATGGTGAACTTCGGGACGAAATTCTTCTAAGGGGGAAAGACTGTAATATCCCATATTTTCATAATTCGTAATAATGAGTTGTTTAATATTAATTATCGAGATGATGTATAATAGTTTTTTTTATTCGATACGTATTGTTAATTGTTATAATAATTATGTTACTTACAACACACGTTAATTTTAAGTCACGGGTCGAGAACATAACACTGATAATATAATGCTCCGTTTTGCGGGATGGACTTGGGCCTATGATCGGTTTATGCTTATGAGAAAATCGGATATATGAAACCTTTGACCCATAAACATGAGACCTTGTATTCATCGACATATACAACCTAAAGAGAATGAAACCCTAGTTAAACCTAGTTACCACGCCTGACTTTGCCTTCATCGACAAATGAAACCTACCCCCATCAGCACAAGACACAAACCCTACTCACCCTCCTTCGTGTTGTCGACCTCCCTACCTCTGCTGCACCCTAAACACGACGCTAGCATCACCATGGAATTAGGAGAACAGGAGAACAGGAAGTGTAATTCGAACAGCCTGCGTTCATAGGTAAGTTCACGAGTTTATTACATATACTTTCGGACCTTCGACGATAGGTACCTTTGGTGTGTGTCATCTTGGTTGTATGTGTAACGATCTTATCATATAGTAATCGCCATAGGACCACCGTGTCTGTCACAACAACCACCATGGATGTCGATAAGGAATGCTTTTCATACTCGGTTTACATGTGTTATGTTTGTGCTCGTGTTATGCGTTAATTATGTATGTTTTGAGATATTTAGTGTCGTGAGTCATGAGTGGAGATGGAGGGGTGTTAATGGGGCATGCTGGTGGTGTTAAAAGGGTTAGTTTTGGTCGTGTTTAAGGCGAGGGAAACGAGGGAAACGGTGGTGAAGATGCGAGAACAGGGGGTTACGGGAACAGGGGGTTAGAGGACTTGTTTTTGGGCGGCTGTTTCTGGTGGGTGGCTGGTGTCGAAGGCTAGGGAGTAGCTCCAGAGGGTAGTGGGGGTTGTGAGGTGTCAAGGGAGAAGGTTGGTTGAGGTGAGAGTGGCCTTGGCAGGTGGTTAAGGGGGTGGTTACAGGGGGGTGTCGTGAACAGGTGCAGGAGCTTGGGGATTCTGTTGGTGACCAGTGGGTGTTGGGGCTGGTTTTGAGGACTGGTTGGGACAGGGATGGTCTCGTGGTGAGGGTCAGTGGTGGCACCGTGGGTCAGGGACCTCAACCACGGTGGAGGGGTGGTCGTGTAGGCTGAGGAAGGGCGTTGAAAGGGGTTGCGAGATGGGCAGGCCGTGAAGGGCTGGTGACTTTGGGGTTTTTGTGTTGTACGTGTAAATGCAATTGTTAGTATTAAATTATTGTTGTTAGTGTACTAACTTGGTTGCCTTATTATTATTCTATATTGTTATCATTTCAACATTTGTCTTATTGTTAATATTATGGATTATAGCTACATGTATATATGTTATTCATGTTAACATTTTTCTTAATCGCATTGTTGGTTATTAAGATTGTTAAGATGTTTTGTGATGACAACTAGTTATTAAGTGGTTGTTATGGATTTTATAATGATTGAGTATTTGAATCGTATGTTTATATATGGTAAGTCTATAATGAGTAAGGTTTAATCGTTTAATGGTGATCAACATAAATAGGGAGTTAATATTGACTGGTGTGTACATGGATGTGTTGATATGCATAATTACAGTGTGGGATAAGTGTATCAATTATGAACATGAAGGAATAATTGTGGTAGTGTTGGTGGTTTGGTTAGATGTTAATGTTAAGTACTATTTATAGGATCCGAGTTCGAGGTGGGATAATTGTAGCAGCTGTCCGGTTGTCCTTCTGCAATTGAGGTAGGGGAATATATTATGATTCATGTTATGACAGGAAATGTGTAAGTGATGCTTATTACGAGTTTGATATAATTGATTATTACTGTACTGTGGATTGAATTGTTATTATTGATCACTGCGAGACAAAGGGTATGTGTTTGGTGCGGAGATAAAGGGTCTGTGTTTGGTGCGGAGATAAAGGGTCTGTGTTTGGTGCGGAGATAAAGGGTCTGTGTTTGGTGCGGAGATAAAGGGTCTGTGATATGGTGTGGAGTATATTGGGTCTTGTGATCGGTGCGGAGTTTATTTGGTGTTGGATCGGTGCGGAGAAGGAATGATTGATCCCAATGTATTTATGATAGTATTGTCATTTATGTGTTGTCTGCTTTACCTACTCAACCTCGCGGTTGACCCTGTGTATTCGTGTGACACCTACGATGATCCGGAATGGGGAGTAGATTTTTCAGGTCAGTGACAGATGGATTAGGAGCTTGGGCATGGAGAGAGACATGGCTTGGACTTACTTAGAATTAGATCACCTTTAGATATCTTCAGTTGTACTTTTATTTTATCAAGGTTTGGACCTCGTAGTTGCTGTAATAACAAGTTTAAAATTAATCGGTTTTTATCTATAAAGTACTTTGGTTTGTTTACCTTGCTATTCATTACCTCGGATATTCCGAGATGGTAACAGTCCTATTTATTTGAGAATGTCTTGCTAAAGGCTCTTAAATAAATGGGGGTGTTACAGCTCATCTGTCTCATTCCTGTAGATTTTACTCCCCGTTACCGGATCATAGTAGGTGCATATGAATACACTGTCAACCTCGCGGTTGAGTAGGATAACTATCATGGTACAGTAAATAAATATGCAACAAAGTATGAGATGCAAATGTCATGCTACTACTGAGCTCAATCACTAATGAAACTCCAATCACAACCCGTAAGTCCCACCCTGACCGAAACTCCCGGCAGAGTATAGTCGACCGTCGTCGAACACCAGCATAACAGCTGAAGACACCAGGCCTGGTCCTGCAGAACCACCATGGGCTTATATCAAAACAGTATTCACTCCATATCTCCAAGCAGTAGCAGTAACCAATGCCTATGTCATGCTCATGAATGTAACAATACTGTTATTAAATCATACCAAACATTGTATTCATGCCACTTATGATTAACACATTATAACATCCATTCATCAAATAATCCAAGTACAGTGATAAGTGTATCCTACCTGATTAAGCAAGCTCCGAGAATCACGTAGTCAACAGAGATCAGAAATACTCCACTTCAAACTCGTTTCCTATGAATATGACTTAATATTAATTCTTTATTTAATATAACATGTTCATAACTAATTCGTTAGTCAATTCCATCAATTAAGCCTTTTTAACAATTAATTAACTTACTAACTCATTATCGTTCCGTATGACAAATTTGTAATTAAATAATTGAACATAGAAATATTAAAAATTATCAACTATAAAGTAATTGTATACAACTAATAAACTTTTAATATTAATAAAATAAGAATAATATTAATAATAGTAAAAATAACATTAATAATAATAATAATAATAATAATAATAACACATTTTTGCTCTCCACGAAAAAATTGGACCACACCCACCCTCTCTTAAAGACATTTTTGACTTCAATGCTTGTCTTACCAAGTGTTACTTAGATGATATGCGATGCACTGGAGCTGAGTTTACTTGGTCAAACAAGCAAGGATCTGCTACTAGAACTTGGGTTCGTCTTGATAGGGTTCTCATCAACCCCCTATGGCTTGCCACCTTCCCCTCTACTTTTGCTCAATGCTTACCACGCGGGATATCTGACCACTCCCCCCTCTTCACTACTCTCAACCATGCTACCACTAACCCCCCCAGATATTTAAGCTTCCTCAATGCTTGGCAACAGCACCCACGCTACTCTTCTTTGGTTGCCTCTGCCTGGGGCAATACCTTCAAAGGGACTCCAACATACATCTTGTTCAGAAAACTCAGGGCTGTCAAACATGCCTTAAAAGGCCTTCATACCTCTGACTACTCGGATATCTCCCACCGTGTGCTTAGTGTGAAACAGAACCTCGAAGAATGCCAAAATAGACTCCAAGACTCTCCACTTGATGCTAGTCTCATTGCTGCCGAACGGGATCTCATCAAACAGTACAAAAAAGTCAGCAACATTGAGCTTGATATGCTGTTCCAACGAGCAAAAGCCGACAATATCCAGAAGGGTGATAGTCCTACGGGCTATTTCTTTGCTAAAATAGCCAAACGAAAGCACATGAGTACCATTTTTAAAATCAAAGACAAAAACGGCAACACCAAGCACGGTATTCATGATGTAAATGCAGCCTTTGTGGACTACTATGCGGACCTCATTGGTAAAACTACGGCCACCAGAACCATTGATAGTCACTTTTGTAAAGCTGGGCCCCTGATTTCTGATTCTGCGGCACTCGCCCTCACTGCCCCCCATCCACAACAATGAGATCAAAGTTGCCCTCTTTAGTATCGGATCAAATAAGAGCCCGGGACAGGATGGTTTCTCCTCGGCTTTTTTCAAAGGCTCTTGGGACGTAGTCCAGGAAACCTTTTGCGCGGCCATCAAAGAATACTTTTCAAAAGGGAGGATGATGAGAAAGGTCAACACTACCTTACTCGCTCTAATTCCAAAAACCCATACCCCCTCCTCTGTTCTGGACTTCAGGCCGATTGCTTGTTGCTCGGTGGTTTACAAAACAATAAGCAAGATCCTAGCTAATAGACTCCGGGAAGTGCTCCCAGACATTGTTGGAATTGAGCAAGCTGCCTTCATTAAAGGGAGGAGTATATTTGAAAACATCATGATGTCCCAAAATCTCATCAAGAAATATAATCAAAGGGCGGTTACTCTCAGATGCCTCATAAAGGTTGATATCCGGAAAGCTTTTGACACCCTCCAATGGGACTTCATCCGTAACATGCTCCTGGGTCTCAACTTCCCCCCTGTTTTTGTTTCTTGGGTTATGGGATGCATCACCTCTACATGGTTCTCTCTTAAATTTAACGGCTACCATTGTGGATTCTTCGATGGCAAGGCAGGCATTAGACAGGGGGACCCCATATCCCCCTACATCTTTGTTCTTGGCATGGAAATCCTTTCGAGGCATCTTCGATCTCTCCACACCCTTGATCAGGTTTCCTTTCATCCAAAATGAGCAAAGCTCAAGCTCAACCATCTCATATTCGCTGACGACCTTATGCTTTTCCTCCGGGGTGACGTGTCGACTGTCCATGCGGCTGCCCAATGCCTCAATGCTTTTGCTCAGATCTCAGGCCTTCATGCCAACCCCACTAAGACTAGCATCTATTATGGAGGAGTCCACTACCAAGTCAAAAACCAAATTACCTCCCTCACGGGGTATAAAGAAGACTCCTTCCCCTTCCGTTATCTTGGAATCACCTTGAATCCGGGTAGGCTCTCGCCTAACATGTATAGCATCATGCTTGACAAAATACAAAGTTCAATCCACTGTTGGTCAGGTAATCTCCTCTCCTATGCGGGCAAGCTCCAACTTATCAATTCAGTCGTGTTTGGTCTTGAAAATTATTGGTGCTCTGTTCTCTTGCTCCCGAAGTATGTTGCAAAAATGGTCAACAAACTTTGCAAGGACTTCTTTTGGGGGATAGAAGATGGGAATCGCAGACTGGTTTTTAAAAGTTGGGCTTCTATCTGTTCTCCATGGGACGAAGGGGGTTTTAATGTGAAGGAGATCTTAAGTTGGAATAAGGCTCTTATTTACAAGTGGATATGGCACCTGACTAGGGACAGTGAAGGTATATGGGGGAAATGGACAAGGGCATATAACCTCAAAGGCACTCAAATCTGGGGTGCTATGTACCTCCCGCACCACTCCGAAAGTTGGAAAGGCATTATAAACACTAAGGATGCTCTAATTGATATTGCAGGAAATCCCTCTACTGCCCAGAACCTCCTGAATTCTTGCGCCCAAAGTGAGACCTTCTCGGTAGGCAAAGCTTACAACATTTTCCGAGATAAGAGGAGGAAGCAACGATGGATTATACCTCCGAAACTCTCTGAAATTGTGCCCAAACACCGTATTAATTACAACAATGAAGGCTGTCCAAGGTAAGCTCCCTACCCTTGATAACCTGAGTAGCCGTGGTATTCACCTTGCCAATAGGTGCATTTTGTGTAAACAAGCAGCGGAATCGCATCGGCATTTGTTCTTCCGTTGTGCTTATTCCCAAACCATAATGAGGGGCATTCTCTCTTGGCTCGGATTCACCAGAACTGGAGCAGGGGTTAGCTTGAGGAATTGGCTGTACAACATCCGTATGGCCAACGCTAGAGACCGCTGGAAACGTATTATAACTTGCTGCGCGGTTGCGAGTATGGTGCAAAGCATCTGGGAAGCACGGAATAGTCAGATTTTTACTGGGCAGCTAGTAAAAACCGAGCTGGTGGTGAAGACTACTAAGTTCGTTGTCAAGGCGCGTCTTAACTCGAGTACAGATCCAAATGTTACTAGATGGCTGAATGTAATGAGCTAGCCTAGTTTTTTTTTTTGTTCTTTTCTTTGTGTGGTCTCTTTTCTTTTGTGGGTTTTTGCTTTTGTAAGATACTCATCTCATTTTCTATGCCCTATATGGACGAATACAAGTGAGACTAACATTCTTGCAAAAAAAAATAATAACACGCGAACGACCCTACCTTACGCTCCTGCCGCCACCAGAAACACCCCTATCGACCACCCTCTGCCGCCTAAACCACCACGATTCCACAGTGGTTACCACCACTGCACCACGGCGCACCCACTGACACCAACCACAACCCCTGACTCGACCATACTATCCTTTCATAACCCTGCAACAACCGGATGCCTGCACTAACCTCTGCAACAACCATGACAACGCCCCTACCAAAAACCCGACTCCAATTCTATCACCACTACCGTAACCACCAACTGACACCAGGCCACTCACCTCCCACGACTCCATGGTGGAAACCACCAGGCCCGACTACACCCAAAACCACCTGAAACAACCGTATAAAAACACTGACATACACTCGCACCCCATGTTTTCCCTTGTTTATAAAACAAACCCAAAACAACCCTTTTTGTGGTGGTGCTCCGGCCACCACGCGCCACCATACAACCACCCACATAAACTACACATCCTACTACTATTACCCATAAATTCATACCATATATTAAACCATAAACAACACATGAAAACAAATACAAACAGTGTTGACGATGATAAATCTACGACTCATACTCGTGTACTAGGGTGATGATGACTCTACAAACAAATGCAATATAAAATTACTACACTGATGATGACGATGATGGTGATGATGACGATGATGGTGATGATGATGATGGTGATGGTGATGATGATGATGATTGTAATCCTCTCATTTTTCCTCAATTTCACGTGAATTAGGGTTTTTGTTTAGTTGTTGTAGGGAGGCAGACGAGTGTGATGGAGGTAGACGCGTGTTATGGATGAATAAGGTTTTGTGTTTGTCGATGGTTTAACTAGGGTTTTTATGTTTGGTAGGGTTTTTGTTGTGCATCATGCGTTTCTCACAAACATGTGATAGAAACATATAAGCAATTACAAAAATATATTTATACTAACATTATGAAATATAATCTAATGCATGACCCCATTTCCCAAGACAAAGTAAACTACTCACCCATGCAGAATTGCAAGGATATGTTTTTAAGAAAATTGTCGTAAATAATTAGTATTTACAAAATTGTAATCCTAATACGTGAATATTTTGTACTCAATTTCTTTATATTGATAATATATTGTAATATATATTATTACTACATCGTAAACTAATAATATGTGTATCTATATTGTATTTTAATATACACAAATTCTTATTTGCAACCGCACTATCCGTCGCAAGCTTGTGACGGTTACCATTTTCTCTCACAAAATACCCACTTTTTCTCTTTCTCCAACACTATTCATGTGGTCCCCTTTCTCCACTAACTCATTTTCTATCCATTTTATCTCACAAAATATCCGTCATAAATGGTGACCCGTCGCAAGCAAGACTTACTATTTAATATATACATTAAAATTATAAATGTAATCGCGAGTAATATCAAAGTCGAGTGAATCCACGTCATACACACAATATTTTTTGTCTTTGGGTTCAAATATTACCCGCGAGTGAGTAATTTACTTTCTTATTCAAGACCTCAAATAATAAAATACTAGTTAATACATTTGTATCATTATTTTGCAACTATGATGTAAAATAAACCAAGAATTTGAACAAAATTAAAAGACAATAATATTTAACTAACTAAAGGTACGGATTTTAGCAAAGTAAAATAATTTATTTAAAACAAATTTTATTGACATGCAGGGTTTGTAAAAATATGATTAGACATACATGTAGGTAGTAGATCTGAATAAAAATAATGAGAGGATGAATTTTGGTGTGGTTTGTCAACCTTTATTAATAGTATATAAAAGTATTGGCTCTTTGACGGAAAATGGTCAATAATTCGTAAATTTTGATATACTAAAGTGATACTTCTAGTTATTATAATGTAATTTTTTAAAAAGCTAAAAGTAGTTTTTTAAAACTCAAAAACCATCTTTTTATCCTTAAAAATAGAAACAACAATTTGATACTTCTAGTTTTGAAAAACACTTTTAAAAAATTAAGCTTCAAAAACAACACAAATTCTCATGCGACGGGTATATCCGTCGCAAACTTGCGACGGGTACTATTTTATCTCACAAAATATCCACTTTTCCTCTCTCCCATGTGGTCCCCCTTTCTCCACTAACTCATTTTCTATCCATTTTATCTCACAAAATATCCGTCATAAATGGTGACCCGTCACAAACAAGACTTACTACAAAAACAAAACTTTTTTTTAACAAGTTCACAAATTCAAGTTTGGCCAAACATGCTCTAACCTACCCTAACACTAACTAATGTGGTTTAATTTGATTTATCTACATGCCGCAACGTGATTGATTGTGTATGAATTTTTCAATACACAATATATTTCCGTAGCCTTTCCCAACAATAGACAGAGCAATTAAGAAACTTAACATTAGACCATCCCCAAGCAAAAGGTCGATTTAATCGAGTCAATAACGTATTAACCCTTAATTTCACCTTATTGACATTGACCCTCATTTACCCTCCCAAGCAGAAAGTCGATTTAATCGAGTCAATAACATAGTTTTTTTTTTTTTTTCTTTTTCTAATTTGTAACCAATGAGAGTTTGCCACATAAGGGGTCAATTGGGGAGTCAATTTACTCCAGCTTGGGTCACAAATTGACCCTCAACACCATTGGGTCAATACTAATTTGCACTTAATTGTAATTAACTTGACCCAAGCAAACAATTGACCTAGCAATTGACCTTGCTTGGGGATGGTCTTATACATAAAGAATTAGAGATAAACGTACTTAACTTGGAATAATAGTTTAATAATGTGAATATGCCAATAATAATAATTCAGACATAAATCTTGATAAGATCTTAAATATTCTGTTAAATACATATGAAATGAAACAATTAGCCGTCACAAAGAATCTAGCCCAGGTTTGTAGCTCATGATGTCAGTCATGAGGTACCAATTATTTCCATAATAACAATACTCCCTCCATTCATATCCACTTTGCACCTATTTCATTTCGGTCCATTCGAATTCACTTTGCACCTTCCTTATTTGGTTATACTTTTAATACTATAATACTATAAAAACACTATTAAGGCCCACTTTTTCAACACAATACTACATTTTACACCTATTTGTTGTACTTTTATTAATATTTTAACAATGCGTAAAAACTCGTGCATAAAGCAAATGTACCAAGTGGAAATGAATGGAGGGAGTATTTCTTTCGATGATAAAACGCGCATTTAGTAGTCTTATAAGACCATCCTCCAAGCAGAACGTCGCTATAATCGGATCATCAACATATTAACCGTTAATCTTATCTTATTTATCTTGACTCACTTATACCCTCCTAAGCAGAAGGTCACGAGTCACCAACCCAATCAATTTTCCACTTTCCAATCTTCTCAATCATTTTCTACATTCTCTACCCCACATAATCTCTCTCTTACCCTTTTAATTATTATTATTTACTAAATATTAAAAATAAGTTATATTTGTAAATCAATCGTGTATTGTCATGTGGAAGGTCACCAAATGGTGACCTCTTCTTGTTCAGGGTCACCAATTGACCCCGACTTATTAAAGGTCGAACTAATTATCGTCTAAGATCTTGTTAATTAGGTAATTAAGATGACCCAACAAGGTCGCGACCCGGTTGGCGACCTTGCTTGGGGATGGTCTAAGACCATCCTTAAGTAGTGATCACGATATATAATTAGATCATGATTCAATTTTACTCTTAATTTCATATGCAGAAGGTTACCACCTAGGTCATCAATCTAATCATTTTTCCACTTTTCAACATTTCCAATCATTTATCATAATTTTCACCCCATCAAAACCTCTCTCTTACCAATCATTTTATTGTTTTTATTCTTGAATTAATAAAAATTGTAGTGGTTACAAATGTTCAACAATGGTCACAAATTGAAGTTGGATGAGCATATGGTTACAAATTAGCAAAATGATCATCAATTAATAAACTTAATTATCTCATTAACCATGACCAAACAAGGTCATGACCACACACATGACCTTGCTTGGGGATGGTCCACATCATATGAACAACACAGGTAAATTTGTGACCATGGTTAAACAAAATTGACCATATTTGTGACCACTTAGGTGGATTTAGGTGGACAATTGTGATTAGTTGACAAATAAAAAAATAATAAAATGATTTGTAGGAGAAAGGTTTTTGCGGTGTAAAAAATATAATAAATGATTAAAAATGTTTAAAAGTGGAAGAAATGATTAGGTTGATGACCTAGGTGATGACCTTCTACTTGGTAAAATGAAAATAAGTTAAAGTAAATAAGTTGAGATTAAGAAAAAAACTTAGTCGCGACCTAGTTGAAGTTAATTTACACCTTAGTTAATTGACTATATATGAACGGTCTATACAAAAATGTTACATGTAGTACTAGGGCAAAAAAAGGATATTGCCTCCGATCTAAATTCTAAAGGTAATACTATAACCGACTCAAATTTAATAAGGCTTATCATATACTCCCTCCATTTTTATCCAAGTGATACATAAGGTTTTTGTACACTATTCACAAATCAACTTTCAATCTCAATTTTCTCTCAATACGTAAGAAAAAACATATTCTAGTTTAATTCGTCTTTACGAGTACATTGAAAAAACATAATTTTTATAATTTTTGCAAATACGTAGCTAAAGATATTAAACACGTAAAACGTGCATTGACAAACGTGCAAAAAGAAATGTATCACTTGGATAAAAATGGAGGGAGTATCATCTATGAGTTAAAAACCTAATATGGCTTAAATGTACGTGTATTGTTTATGGGTTTGATTGTGACTTTTTAAGTCGGGATTTTTGTGAAACACAAATTATAAGGCTCCGTTTGGCAGCGTATTTTAGGTACCTGATTTGCCTGAAGTAGCTTTTTTGCCAAAAGATCGAATCAGGTAACTTATTTTTTCGGGAGTGTTTGGCAAGTAGCTTATTTGGTCAAATAAGCTATTTGAAATGAAATGCTACATAAGGTAGCATTTTAGATTTCAGGTACCTGATTTTAGGTTATACAAGTATTACATTTTTACCCTTCAACCTATAATATACTTCCTCCATTCCAATCAATTCTATACATTTCACTTTTTGGACACTATTTATAGGTCGATTGAAACTTCGACACAACTTCCAATATATAACATAAAAGATAGTCATGTGAGATCTTGTTTAAATTGTCTTAACAAGTACATTGTGAATATCAAAGTTTTATAATTTTTATCGATATGTAACTAAAGATATTAATAAAAGAAAACGCTCTTTGACAAACGTGAATAAAGCAAATGTATAGAATTGATTGGAATAGAGGAAGTAGTAAATAATTATTATATCCTTTTCTGTCATTTTACTAAAATAAGCTACATTTTCAGTTAGTTTGTCAAACCGTTTTTTATATAATCAGTCAGCTTATCAGCTCATAATTTTCAGCTACCTTATCAGCTACCTTTTCAGGTTTCAGCTACTTTTTCAGTTTTCAGGTACCTTTTCAAATTTCAGGTAATTTTTCAGCTCGTTTTGTCAAAGAAAGCCTAAAACTCTGAGAAACAAAACCGCTTATCCTTAACGGATGATATAATTGAACAAGTGGAGTACTACGATTTTAATTGTTTTATTCCTCAATTAGTGACACAAATAAATTATTAAAACAACTAAGACGTAATTAAATTTGCAACTTAGGAAGCATTTCTTGAGGTATACGTCTAGGCCTCTAGGGTATACTAAAATATTGATTAGTAGTAGATTAATCCATTGTCCACCAATTAAAAGCTTTAGAAAACAAAAAGACAATTAGACTAATGAAAGATTATGTAGTACATAGTACATACCCTCTTTTTATTTCACTTTTATTTTTTTTATTAAAATATTAGGGACTAGACATATACATGTTTAACTGTTTATATCTATATTAAAGCTGTTCTAAAATTAAAACGAATATACTATTGTTAAATAAATATTTGTGTTTACATAGGGAGATAAAACAAAAGCTAATTACGTAGCATTTTATTTTGGCTTACTTATCAATATGGATAATATTAAACCGTCGCAAATTTATGATGGATATACCCGTTATAGGAGAGACTTGATGTTAATTATATGTTACTCGACTGCTCGTTCAATAGTAATCCGTACATGAAAGCTTATGTGAATGCAAGGTAATTCCATATACTGATCCACTTATTATGCACATGCTCATTCATAGGATAGGATTGAAACCGCGTCAAAGTGTCCCCCATTATTTTGCACGGACCTAAACGGGCAAGTATTATCTCCATATTCTCAAATTTAATGGACTTTTATTATTTTGCAGTGATTTAAACGGACACGTATCGTCTCCATTTCTTCAAAAGAAATAAAAGTCTATTCTTTTTCAATAGTCCGGTTTAATTCTGCATAAATTGAACGGTTGTAAATATACTTAAATAAAGAAAGGTAAATGAATAAAAATGAAATATATATAATACTCCTAATAATGGCGAGAAACAAATAGAGGGAATCCAAATTGAATTAAAAGCTTCTTTTTATATATTACTTCTAATATTACCATATGGTACGGAGTAATATGTAATTTCCTTCAGAAAAAAAATGTTTATGATGAATATAAATATATATATTGTTATTAAGTTATAATGTTTATAACTTTTGGGATAATGAGTCAGCAAATTATAGTAGTAGCTATAATAATTATTGTAAAAGTTTAAGCACTTTTAAACAAGACTAGCTAGCAAATGTTAAATTAGTTTACAACAATCTAAATGCGAAAAAAATTATAATATATTCTTATTTGATTTGTAGGTAGAAACTCATTTTTACCATAATAAATAAAACTGTGATGTGAATTTTTCCGCATTCAAATTATCAATATGTACCCTAATAACACACGGTTAGAAAATCCATAATAAATTTTATTTTCTTAATTTGCCAATTAATAACAATACTAGCTTTTAATGCCCTAAAAGGCTCTACTTTTAGGAAGCTCATATATTGGAGCCCACCAATCAGCAAGTGATGTTACCTTAATTAATATGAAAAAAAAAAAACTGATTGCTTGTTCAATTTGCCTTCTTCTAATTTTTCGGTTCGATTTATTCTGAAAACACCCTTACATATAAATAATATTTAACCACTATAAATTTATGACGGATATATCCATCATAAAAAAAGTCGCTCCCAATAGAGGCCAGAAAGAGATACATAATACCTTAATGTGACCTAGTCAATAGAGCAAGGATCACATTTATCCCTACATTCAATCATTACATGTAAAATGTATATTTAATAGACGGTAATTAATTAAAGATAAATAAATAATTTAAGATAAGGTAGTATCGTAGTTGGATGGTAGAACAACTTTGATGGTTTAGTCTAACTTTTTATACAAGTGACGAAAATTAGAAGACTAATTTAATTAGTACATATGTTTCTCCCATAATCACCAATTAAAAATCTTTTATTCTATTTATGGAAAATGGATTAATACATATATATGCACTAAACTCAAACTCTCAAAGTTTTTCCACTTTATATTGCTACCCACCAAATTATCATAATTTCCATAATTATAAGCCGAAAATACAATCAAACTAGATGCCAATTTGATGGTTTGTGACCTTTGTGTTGCTCTCTCATTTGTCGGTACTTTAATCGATGTCAAATGTCACAAGTTTATGACCCGAAAAATTCTGTGTAGCTATATATCCTTATTGCATGGCTCATTGACTTAGAGTTTAATCTTTTATTAGCATAATTAATTATCATTAGGTAATTAAGTACGGAGGAATTGATGTAGGGTTTAATGCATAATGGATAGATTAAGCTTGTAGTTTTATAAACCAAGAAAAAACCAAGAAAAAAAGGGAGTGTCAAGAAAAAACCAAGAAAAAAGGGAGTGTCAATAACTAGATAATAAATGGACTGAATTGGGTGTGATTAATTAAATTTTTTATCAAATGTATTCCTAAAAATAAAAAAGATAAATGGACCATTTCATTTTTATTTCTTGATCATTTTATCGTTAATCGTACCATAATAATTTCGTACTTATTTAGATAATAAATATACTTATTTTATCTTTAATCATGATTTGTATCTATTATATTATTTTTAGTACCACTTTTTGTTAAATTTGTACAATAATATCTCAATAAATTTATTAAGAGGCGGTATCTCAAAAGACCTAGTATTTATTTATTTTTAACCAAAATAACATTATTATTTGTTAGTCTGTAGTTTTGTTACTTTGTACGGTGGATGACTTCGTTTATTATTGACTTTGACCGGTGAATAAGCCCATAAAACCGTTGAAATGTCTACTAAAAATGACAATAAATTGCTGTATTTTTGGCCGGCTTTTAATTTGTGACTACGACCACAGTCAAAAAGCTAAATTAGGGCAATCTTTGGCTTATATTACAAGATAAATAGATAATATTAATGTTTGGCTTGTTTTACAAGATAATATACGACTAATACCTATATTACCAATCAACAACCCTTTATTTACTTTCTCCTTAATCTATATATGCTTACATTCATCGAGGAAGTGAGGAACTATGACCAAATTCAAGAGCTATAGTATGAATTTGTATATCTATTAACTTGTTTTATAAGCTTATATAATTACGGGTATAATTAGGGGTTAGTAGGGACGCTTGTCTCTCTTAAAAATTGAAAATTGAAAATTTTAAACTTTTTAGTTAAATTTGTTTATGTTTATTTTTTAAAACTTTTCTTAAATTACTACTTTCTGTTTGCCTCGCTCGAGTCAATTTTTGGCTCCGCGAATATATTTATATTTATAATTATGATTCATCAATATATGTTAATTCCTTAGAAAAAGCATACAATTGTTATTTAAATCTTATCCATATTGCATATATTTTTCCCAAAAACCTTGCCCGCTTCATAACCCGAGTCAAGGGAAAACATAGACAGCATGGATTGGAATAATAAAAAGTACACAAATTCTTATTTGCAACGGCACTATCCGTCGCAAGCTTGTGACGGATACCGTTTCCTCTCACAAAATACCCACTTTTTGTCTCTCTCCAACACTATTCATGTGGTCCCCTTTCTCCACTAACTCATTTTCTACCCATTTTATCTCACAAAATATCCGTCACAAATAACGACCCGTTGCAAGCAAGACTTACTATAAAAAGTAGCACACAATATCCCAAATTTCCCAATAATTGTTAACATTATTGATTTTTGTTACTTTAGAATTCTTAATATAAATTTTATTATAGCAGTGGATCTCACCCCGCTGACCATTGAAAAATTTGAAAGTTTTAGTTTAAATTCAATTTTATAGTTTACTTTATATCATTACCATTTTTTTTTTGAAGACGAGGGGTTGAATCCCCGGGCCGGGCCATGCATTCTCGCGCCAGCACAAGGACTATGTAAGCCACCCTTTTGAAAGGTGCAGTGGTTAAGTGATCGCCCCAACTGGTAGTCGAACCTAAAATCCCTGAACTCCGATATTTTTAAAACTTTCAAAATTTAACCCAACTAACACTAAACTCACAACGCTTAATTTATCATTACAATTTATTCTCACTAAAATCTTATAACCCAAACAGCAGATCCTAACTCTACCACCGCACCCAAGCTGACTAGATTTCGGAGGAAATTTTATATTTCCACGTAGATAAAGCAATAAGGGAATATGATTATATCAAAAACGCGTAAGATGTAATATGAAATGGGATCATATAAAGGCTGTAAAATTGTCTGAGGCGTATAATCCAACACGTGCCTTACAAACTCGTCGTTTTATATAATTATACGATCGTCACAACAACATGCGTTTCGTTTCAACATATTATGAGCTACGATCTTGGACAGTAAGATAATCCGATTGTATAATATACGTACTGTATAGGATAATATTACAAAAGTTACGTATGCATGCATGGAATTTGGAGTACTAGCTATTTTGTTTCTGCAGATATATTCCAATAATTTAGTGTATACGCTTTCTTCCGTAGGAATATTTTTGGCGTGTATTATTTCATTTGCTTCAAGATTTTTGAGATCTTTTTACCTCCGCCATCACTCATTTTTATTCCAATGCTATAGTACTATTCAAAATCATATTTATTCCAATGCTATAGTACTTTCTAAAATGCCAACTCCACTTCATCATATATAAATTATATCCACAACGATCTTCCATATTAATATATTACCAGTGGCGGAGTCGGGATTTTAAGTATTACAAGAGGGTCTGGAAAACAAAAATTATACTTATGTCTTGCTTCTTGTTAAAAATTTAGGTATCTAACATTTTCTTATAACAAATATAAATCTTAATACACCAGTTACATGCTCATGTATTCTTAAGACGCTTATATTCATTTGAAGTTATACAGAATTAAATTTTACCAATTTATATAGATACCTCAATTTTTTTTGCAAGTCTTTGTACCTTCTTTTGTCTCATGTATCTATTTGACATGTACTATACGAATGCGTATATCTTAAATAAAAATTTCTTAAATACACTTATGGTCAAAGTTTTTGAAGTTTAACGTTAAAGAGCTGAATGTGGAAAATATTAAAAGGGTAGTGTCATATTCAACAAAATATATTGTCATATTCAACAAAATATGTATTTTTCTATTTATTTTTGTAGGATAATTGTTTGTTAACTTCATTAATTCAATATGAATATGATAATTAGTTAAACCGGAATTGACAAGTAATCAGTAATTTTTTTATGGAAAATGTTATATACAACCCTATTTAAGGTTTCAAAAAAAGCAATAAAAACTTAAATCAAGCATTAATTAATGACATCAAATTTCACTTAAGAAAATTCATTAAACTTTTATTTACAACTTTAATAATTATATTTATCATATAATCTTTTTTATTAGCAAAAAAGACTTACGGCATAAATAGGACTATACATTCAGATGTGACACAAATAGGACTATATATACATCCAGATGTATATGAACAACGTACATCTAATACAAATTTAATTGAGCTTATATGTAACTTTTTTCGAGTTTAACAATTTTTTCTTGCACTATAATTTTTTAGTGTTAAAATTAAAAT
The DNA here is from genome assembly GCA_029255685.2 of Silene conica. Classification (NCBI taxonomy): domain Eukaryota; kingdom Viridiplantae; phylum Streptophyta; class Magnoliopsida; order Caryophyllales; family Caryophyllaceae; genus Silene; species Silene conica. The sequence goes on along the minus strand of CM055315.2, from coordinate 83,967,100 downwards.
CTTTGTGTTTTATATATATATGTATTATTTTTGAATTTCAATATAATGTTTTGATTTACAATTTTTTAAAGACGTTTAGATTCTTTTCAATAAAGCTAGTAAAATATACACATAAGGTCAAATTCTTTGTTATAAAAATTAAAATCTATACTAAAATGTATAATTCTGATTGTATAATTCTCTAATTAGACATACGGTGAAAATGTTTTTCGATCTATAAATGGATGATGGAACATGACTATATGACTACTTTAGCCATCAAAATTCACCACCAATAATACACCCAATTTTGGCCAACCCACCTTTTTGTCACATAATCCTACTACTATTGAAAAAAAATAATTTACTAGTCTATCTAAAGCTAATTTCATGAATTGTGATTACGACGGCACTGATTTCATTGGAGGACATAATCAACATTGACATTACAAAAAAGTTAATGAAGATTAGCACTTAAGTGGAAATTGAACGTGGATTTGGTGACATGAAACTGGTCCTAATGTAGACCAAAATATCCGTAACCATGTAACACGCACTTAGATCAACTTATAAAAGATTAATATATACTCTACAAGATCCGCAGTTCTGATATGAATCAATGTAAGTTGTAACCTAATTACATATCATCAAAACTAAGCTAATTTACGGTCCATATATAGAGTTTTCTGTAATTTTTATTACATTAAAAGTAAAAATAACAAGTATTTGGATTAGAGGCATATATATTATATATACTTAGGGGCTGTTTAGTTTCTTTTAAAATCATAAGAATTGAAAAAACATGGGAAGTGAGTAAATGAAGTTTTATTTGGTTGCCAAATTCATGGGAATTAGAAATTCCTATGTACATAACGTAGGAAGTCACCTACCTAGCCCCCTCTAGATAAGTGGAGTTGCCACATGAATTGAAGTTCCCAAATTCAACCAAACAACAGTTATATAATTCACGTGATTTTCAAGTTCATATGAATTTAATCTTACCGGGAATTTCATCTTTCCATGGCAAACCAAACGACTCTTTAGTCCAATGACCACTGTTGTCAATTAATTGTTATGATAAAATTATTTGTAAGAAATCATCTCCCATTACCCTAAAATTTTAAAATTCTAATTCGCGTGCTGAAATAAATTCCGTTGAATAATTTCGCAACTTTAAATCTATCGACTAATAGTGTTGATAATCGGATTAGTAAGATAAAATACGTTTTAATAGAAAAATCGCGGTATAGACGTAATATCAATCTATCAATGTAAATGAGACCAAAGTAGATGGATAAAATTAGTAAAGGAACAAAGAACAAAAGAGTTGATAGAACTTCTATCTTTAGTCTCATCAAATGCTGTATCTTTCTCAAGTGATATTGAGAGGAGTTGTCGTTTCCACATTTGGATGCTTGGATGCTCCCTTTTGGGCTTATCATAATTAGAAATTATTATTATTATTGAAATTATGACATGATTAATAATGTTTTTGGCTATTTACGACCAGCACGATACGTCGACACATTACGTTAATTTAATAATTATGTTCGTTTGTAAATTTGGTGATTTTTTCGGATAATTGACATTATTTTATAATTTATAATTTATAATTTATATATTCGTCTTATATTACATTAATGATGTTATATGTTATAGTGCTTTTACGATATGGAATATAATTTTTTAGTTTAATTTATTTTTGTATTGTCTTTAATAAAAAAAATTATTAAAAATTATGCTACCGACAATTTTGAGCACAACCAATCAAAATATTCTAACAAGTGCTAACCAAATATTCCACCAAAAGTAGCTTGGACAGAGATATCCAATTTCAGTAGGTCTTGCTTGTGACGGGCTAATCCCGTCACAAACTTGTGACCTCTCACAAAAAAAGAGAGGATAAGGTGGGACACCCTTTATATACTTTCTCACTCACCTCTCATGAGGCTTTTGTGGAAAAAAACGGTATCCGTCACAAGATATTGCCGTCAGAAATGAGAATTTGTGATCCAATTTTGTTTGCTTCCAACTACATACTAATTAATTAAATTGTTCGAGCAATATTTAATTTTAGAGATTATTAATACGAATATAAATAATAGTTAGGCCTCAACCATTACTTTAAGGTTTTGGTTGAGATGGTTCATCTATCAAATACAAGTACACTCTCACATTTATCGGTTTATTTCTTTGCAATAAAACGAAAATTAGTTATTTTCTTGATTAACTAGGCATAAACTAACAATATAAGTATATGGTAGATGAATTTATTTTTAATTTTGATAGTACGGTTGTACAATTATGCATTAACTATCGTACCCACACAAATAATCTGAATTATAATTAGTATCATCGGAAACTAAAAAAATGAAATGAAAAGCGTAAAAAATACTTAGTTTTGAGTAATTTGGTTAATTTTATTTCAAATTCCTAAAAGGAGGTAACACTATAATAGTGAGTACTTTTTGAGATCAAGGATGATATTGCATTTCAAAAGTTTTTGCAAAAGGAGATTAATGAAGACCTTTTTAGGGATGAATGCACACGCATGACTAGCATCTTTAGGCTCTTTCACACCTTAGGCCCTGTTCTTTCTGGCTTATTTTCAGCTCGTTTCAGTTCAGCTCAGCTCTATTCAGTTCAGTTCAGTTCAGCTCAGCTCATTTCAGTTCAGCTCAGCTCTATTCAGTTCAGTTCAGCTCAGTTCAGTTCAGCTCAGCTTCATTCAGTTCAGCTCAGTTCAGCTCAGCTTCATGTAATTCATTTCAGTTTAGTTCAGCTCGACTTTATTAAGTACATCCCACATTATTATTATTATTATTATTATTATTATTTTTTTTTAAGTACATTCCACATTATTATTATTATTATTATTATTATTTATTATTATTATTATTATTATTATTATACCGGAAACTTTTATTAAAAATAACCGATAAATTAAATAAAATTTGTGGGCACCCTAGAAACTAGCTGTGCGCCCACTCCCTTAGCAATAGCAAAACTAAGGCGAGAAAAAATAAAAGCAGCGCTCCGCGATCCGGCATTCCGGGACACATAAAACTTCTGAATCCGCTCGAGCAAGGAAACAGCATCTTCCCCTAATTCCCCCAAAGAAGAGAAGGAGAAGGGTAAGAAACCATAACCATGCGCCGCGCACAAGTCCCTGTACTTGGCACATTTCCTCCGAGCAGCATCAACCACCACCCCTCTTGGCACAAAATCAGCCATGCCCGACTGAGTCATAGGAGAGGACCCAACCAAATCCACACAGACATCGCGCCCCCTGTCCCAAGTGTAGAGCAGCAAATCAGCAGGCCGCAAAGCCCCACCCGCACCATCGAGTAACCCAATATCGACCTCGCGACCAGCAGAGATCCCCGACCGGTAGCAGATATCCAAAAGAGTATCACGAACAAGGTTATGCCGATGTTTGACACCAACAGCACTAACGCAAGAGATAGCGTGATCCCCGAAGATATCGCCATCAAAAACCCGGGAGTAAGCTGAACAAGGCAAGGACACCGGGAACAGCGGAACACCCAAACGATAGCTGAGCACGCACCGATAAGTCCTACTGTTCATAGTCTGCCCCAATTCAGAAATAGGGACCACCCGCAACCAATCAGACGAGCAACCTCCCAGCTGGGACTTCCAAAGCGCGACCTGACGAGGGGTCAAAGAGAAAACCGACTCTGCCGAAGCAACAACCCTCGTGAAATAAACATCTGTCAATTTTTTCATAAGTTTGGTGGCAGCGATCTCACTAGGGTTGCGCAGAAAGTCAGAACCCGAAACCGTAGCAAAAACATCCCTAGCTGACTGAAATGATGGTCCGGGATCATGGACACCCGAAACCTGAAGAAGCCGATCCTGCAAAGCCGCAGACTGCAACCGAGAAGCTAGAAAAGCATAGTGTATGACGTCACCCGCAGCGTACACACCAAGCCCACCAAAGGAAAGGGGAGAGTGGCAAGTCGCCATTGCCAGTCACCGAAACCCGGCCCAGAAGCAGTGACGATACGCTCTAGAAGAGCATATTATTATTATTATTATATTTATTTATTTATTTATTATTCTATTTATTATTATTAATTAATAATTCTTATTATGATTATTATTGTTATCATCTTGACGTGCTTCATCTTTGAGGTCATTATGGACACCAATATCGCACCCTTTTTTTCAATTTCTTTTCGAACTTTGTCCATGAATTTCTTCCGTTCTTTATCATCCATGTTTGAATCTATTCTTCCTTGAATACTTTGATGTTGTATAACTGGAATACCAGGTTTATGCATCCGAATGAAATTATGAAGTATAAAAGCGGATACGATAATTGACATTTGATATTTCGTTGTCATTTGTGGCATGTTTTTTAACACCTTCCACCTTCTCTTCAGCTGACCAAACGTCATTTTAACCGTCATCCTCAAAGATGAAAGTCGATAATTAAAATGTTCAAATATTCCGCTAGGAGGTGCATGCTTATATTCAGGCACATGGTTTCTTACGTTTGGATGGCTAATAGGAGACAAATACCCAAGTGTATTGGGGTATCCCGAATCCACCAAATAATAATTACCTATAAATGTTTATATATAAAAATAATTAATGTTTAGATAATAAAAAAAATGAAATACATGTCACATTTACCACATTTAGACGTAAAATGTTTAGATAATGAAAAAAAAAATTATGTTAATTAGACGTAAAATATTTAAATGTTGCTTTTGTTAATTTTAAAACACAAGAAAAGAAAAAAGCAAAGTCCACTAGAGTTTACTACAAAAACATACTTAAAAATTAATATATTTTTAATATAATTGTTTTTTTAATAAATCGCAAATTTGAATTAATCAATTTTTTTTTATATTATTATTATTATTATTATTATTATTATTATTATTGTTTAGTATACTTTAATTAAACTTAAGTTATCTCTATTAATTTCAGCTTCATTCAGCTCGGTTCAGTTCAGCTCAGCTCGATTCAGTTCAGCTCAGCTCAGTTCAGTTCAGTTCAGTTCAGCTCAGCTCGATTCAGTTCAGCTCAGCTCAGTTCAGTTCAGTTCAGTTCAGCTCAGCCCCATTCAGTTCAGCTCAGTTCAGTTCAGCTCTAAAAAGCCAGAAAGAACAGGGCCTTAATCTATTATTGACTTCACATTTCACAATTACTCTAGCTTTCAAATTAAAAAAATAAAACATTGGAAATTTTGTATTAAGAAAAATGTACTATGTTTTATAAGGAAAAACAAGTACTAGCATGAATTAAATTATAATAAAACCTAGGTATGATTTACATTAATGTTACATGTGAGTTAAAATGGAGTTATGTTTGATAAAACTAAAGCCTACGGAGTAGTAGAAACCTGAAAGTTTAGCTGAAAATAGTTAACCTAGTTGAAAGCTAACTAAAAATTAGAAGTTAATAAATTAGACGATGCATTAAAACTGTTTGGTGAACTTGTAAAAAGCATGATATTCGATAAAATGACATAAATCGGCATGCTTTTTTTTATTTATTGATGTAATAATTAAAGGGATTTAAGGCTTTAAAAGGCAAGAGATATTTAGTTAACTTTTAATTATTCCTCATATCCTATTATAAATTGTTTGTATTTCATCAAGTTTATTTAGCGAATTAGATTAGCTGATAAATACTTACACAAAAATAAATTAAGTAAAATATCTTATAAACTAACTTAAATAACATGTCAAATAGAACTGTAATGTGCATGATAATGAATATTGTACATACTAGACCTAGCAAAATTGTCTTGAGTTGAATTATCCAATCTAACACCCGAACTCAATATCCGCCAAGCTAAAACCAAACTCGAGTTGGCTTTAACCTGAGCTAAATGTCATATTGTTGCACACAGATTAAAAATCAAAATGACTTAACACAAACTGAGCTGACACGAACACTTATAAATCCAAACTAACCCGATCTAAATCAAATCCAATTTACCCATTTACCTAATCCAATAAAGTACGGAGGACTATAGAAGAACACAAATTCTCATGTGTAACGAGTATATCCGTCACAAGTTTGCGTCTGGTCAAATACTACTTATGTGGAATAGATAGGACAAAGACATAGTGCATTGGCAATAACAAACTGTTTTGTCTTATCTACCTATATAGATAATATTTAACACGTCGTAAACTTGTGCCGTAAGTCGCAGGTGAGACTTGCTTATAGAAGAAAATAAAATCAAGGCATGAAGAAGGGCGGTCGAAATTGCAATAAATACAAAACCCCAAAAAATAAATAAAAAACCGTCCAATAAAACACTAGACCCGTACAAAACAAGCCACAATTTCACCGGCATTTGCCAGTTTCCCTTGTCCAACCTTTTCCCCCCACATTTAAATTCCCCAAAATACCCTTCATTCCTTCATTCTTTCTTCCCACTTTTAAACCAAACACTCCTCCCCCCTCTTTCTTTCCATTTCTTCACATTTCACACTCTCCATCCTCAACCCAAAACAAATCCTCATTTCTCCATTATTATTATTTCATTTATGATAAACAATTTCAAAAATTCAATATTATTATTATTATTATTAATATGTCTAATTATCAACAAATCATAGATTTTTCAAATAATAATAATAATAATATGAATATGAATAATATTAATTTGAATAATAACAATAATATGAATAAAAGCATATTCCAAGTTGCACCAACAAAAGAAATGGAAGCATATGAAATGAGTGGTGGATTTGATAACAAAACATATAATATGAGTAACTACTTTGTTGATTTACTTGGATTTTCTTCAGATTTATCCAATCATTCCTCCTCTTTTTTCGATTCTCTTCTTTCGCCAATTCTATCATCTTCTCCTTCTTCATTTCATCAACCGGATAATAATAATGATGATCTTTATCGGTTTCCGGTTTCTGCGTATCCGACTCTGACTGGTGAGTCGTCTGAAGTGGTTAACACGCCGACTCCGGCTACGCCGAATTCTGTGTCAGTTTCTTCGTCGTCGTCGGATGCGGCGGAGAATCGGTGTGGTAAGAGTAAGGATATTGTTAGTAAGGATGATGTTGTTGATGATGAAGATAACAATCTTGCTGAAGAAGACAAGTCTAAGAAACAGTAAGCTATTTGTTTACATGTATTTATTTTAACAAAACGTCGTGCTTCTCATAGATATTATGCGTCACAAGCTGAATATGAATAGTGTTTCTCCCACGATAAGACAAGCAAGTGGGAATATGGAGCATTCTATAGATCGTGTCACTTGGATATTGTGAGAGACTCACTATCCGTTTTCTGCCTGTAACGGAAATTTATGTTATATTAATAAGTAATAACCCTTTAAAATTGCAGTAGAATATTTTAAAGGGTAATTTATGTTATATTAATAACCTTTTAAAATTGTAATAGAATATTTTAAAGGGTAATTTATGTTATATTAATAACCCTTTAAAATGGTAGTAAAATATTTTAAAGGGTTATTAAAATAATTTCATCAATATGAAAGAGATGAAATATAAATATAAATTTTAATGTTGAGTGATTATAGTTTATTTTTCTTAGTTAGACAATATCTACTAGAAGATCGGGTTCAATCACTAAAATATACTCGTTCAATTCATTTTATTTTCATAGGTTTATTCAAAATCTCTTATAACTGGACGGGTAGCTAAAAGGGAAAAATCGAACCTAAAACATTTAATATTCACTTTGTAGAACTCTGAGCTAACCATTATTAGTCCACTAAGCTGAGTATAATGTAAGACGATCACATACCGTGAGTCGGTTCATTTCTGTGAAAAATCAATGAGGTGTCTTTTTATGCAATGGACCGTTACATGGTGTAAGACCGTCGGCGTCTAGCTAGGGTCTAGTATATTCTGTTCTGTTTGATCTTTGCTACCTTAACTTAGCTACTAAGGTGGGAAATGGGAAGTCAAGCCAAATATTATGGGGCAAGAAAACAATGAAGTTTAATTACTGGTCAACTGGCTTTGGTTTTTTGTTTAAAATTTAATAGCAGTCTTCCATTATTACTAATTATTTTTTGTTTTAAAATATATATAATTGATATTATAATGTGTATAGTATATTAGTAGGTGTCTAATTTTGTGGTGGGTTGGTGAAACATGAAAATGATAGATGTAAATAATGTTAAAATGAGAGTGTTATTTGAATGTGAAATGTGTATGTGTGTGTGTACAGATTGAAGCCGAAAAAGAAGAACCAGAAAAGGCAGAAGGAGCCTAAAGTTGCGTTCAAAACTAAGAGTGAAGTTGACCACCTTGATGACGGCTACCGTTGGCGCAAGTACGGCCAAAAAGCCGTCAAGAACAGCCCTTTTCCTAGGTACGTTCCTCATCACAAATTATAGAATAAGACGGTCTTACACTGAGAGTAAAATAAAACAAACTGAAGTTTATTTGTATGTGTTTGTAGGAGTTACTACCGTTGCACTACATCGGCCTGTGGGGTGAAGAAGAGGGTGGAGCGATCATGTGATGACCCGTCTACCGTGGTGACCACCTACGAGGGGCATCACACCCACCCGTGTCCAGTTATGACACGAGGAGGATATGGGTTCGGGATGACTGCTAGTCTAATCCCGACACCAAGTATTTTAGAACAATGCAGCACTGGTTCCTTTGCTGGAACCGGTGCTGCATTGTCGTCTGCCTTCTTCCTTCACACACCACAATCTTTTCATCAAACTAATAATCTCTACCAACAACATCCAACACAACTCCAAAGTTATTTTCACAATAACCAAATCCCATCCTCCATGAACTTCACTAATACCTCCATCAATGGTGGTCCAAATTCTACTCTAACCTCAATGACAGGTGGTTCCCTGCACCAACAAGCTCGAGACGATGGTCTTTTACAGGATATTGTTCCGTCTCAAATGCGAAACGATCTTGACCATCATCAAGATGAACAAACAACTAAAGAGGGTTGATCTAATTATTGAATTGATCAAGTTAATTAATTATATATATTCACACTACTTTTCACTTAAAAGTAATGTGTATTTATGTTGAATTATGATTTGTTAAATATTAGGATTATCTTTTTTTAATTTAGATTCTAACTTTTGAACATTAGATTAGTTGGTAGCAAAAAAAAAAGTGCTTCTTTTTTAGAAGAGGACAAAGAAAAAACTCAATCTTCCAACATTATCTCAAGGAAGCTCTTGCTTTGTATTTGGATCATTTCTTCTTGTAATTTCTCTGTATTATTGACTGTATATTAAGGTACTCCTATTTATTATTTAGTTTTATTAAGATTTTCGGTACGAAATTTAGAGTGCAATTGCCACATTAATTAAAATGTTTTGGTTTCTTTTTTTTTATTATTATGTTTTTATGTTTTATTTAATTAATTTTTTACATTTTAAAGGTAAATATGATATAATTTATTAATTTGTTATTTTGTTGTAATGGTTTTGGGTGGTAACTAGGGTTAGCTACTAGGGTTTATGTAAATGAAATGAGTTAATGAGGATAAGTCTTGAAAAGGATAAGTTTGAGATTGGGTTCTCTTTTTGTGTGAATGTAGGAAACAAGACAAGGGTATTTCATGAGCTTTGGGACTTGAACTTGTGTTCTTCTTGTACAAGTTAGATAATAACGAGGAAACCCTAATGGTGTGTGAATGAGGTTTAGGGTTTGTGGAAAGTTCTTTTCATTAGTTTATTTTTTGTTTCTTTTTAACTTTTACTTTAACCTTGCGCATCACTCAATTCAGAGTACAACACTATTGCCTACGAAGTATTTTTTTAGAGTGAAACTGTCTAAATTAAATTGAATAGAACTAAACCAAACTAAATTAAATAGTGTTGAACTGAATTAAATTAAATTAAAAATCAGCTGAAATTAAGTTTAAAAGAACAGAGACTAAGACGCGACTATCTGATTCAATATAACTCAAATATATTCAACATATATATGCATAAAAATGATTGAAATTAAGGAAGTACCGACATTTTTAGTGAAAAATAAAAGAAATGTGTATATATATATTGAAATATTAAGAATATTGAAAAAAGTACTCGTCTCTTTACCGACTGTTATTTGTATTATTAATTGCTAATGACGATTTTAAATGGAAATAGAGCAATTTTTATTAAGAAATTTGGTGATAAGTTTGGACGAACTAAACTCGCTCAATGTAATCAGGTTTTTTTACTACAATGCTAAAAGTTTGTTATACAGATATTGGCCTTTTATGCCTACATATAATGAAATATTATTGTTAATGGATTTTTTTTTTGTGTAAACATATTTAAAGGCTAGTAAGGATAAATATATTGTTGGGCGGGTTTAAACCCGGCTATTCAAACAATTGAATATCACTTTCTATAGCTTTTATTATCAGTAGGCAATGTTGTCGGGATCTGGATCCTAGTTTGGATCAAAGTGGGGTGGTAGGATCGAATCGCAGGATCGAAACGTAGGATTGTAAAATCCTACAAATAACTTGGATAAACAAGTTTATGCATCAAAATTTGGTATAATATGTGATGTATAATGTTAAAAGTTAATTTAATGACATGAAAGTTGTAATTATTATATCAACATATTACATATACCTTTAATTTAGAGTTGTAAGTATATAAGGGCAACCAACTCACAAATTTTTGTTACACAAATAAGCATTTTACGATCTTGACCGATCCTAACCGATCATGGCCGATCCTGTACCGATCCTACCACCTGCATCGATTTGAATCGTTTTCACTTTCTGGATCTTATAATCCTACGATCCAGATTGCGATTTAAACAACAATGAGTAAGGTTTAAATCCAGTTATCCAAACAATTAGTACTACCTTTTATAGCTCTACCAACTAAGTTACTTAAAATTTGTATTTTGTAAATACCATATTGATGAAATATGAAGAGTGGAGATTCAAACAACCAACCTCATCATTTCTATGGTGTCTAAAGGATGGATGATAAATGTTAGGTAAAAGGCACTACACACATATATACGCGTCTTATGAGTGGTATTACTTGGTGGCTGATCCTATTGTGTGTTATGTCAAAGGGGATTTGTGATTACAAAACTGATACTCGTTCCGTTTCGGTCAATTATTATTATGTGGTTTTGACGCAAAGACTAAAATAAAAGGAGGAGACCAGTTATTAAATGACAAGTGGTTTAAATTACCGATAAATAATCAAATTGCTCATTAATATATGCAGTACTAAATAAAAGGATAACAATTAACTGAAACACCTAAAAATAAAATAAGACAACAAATAATCGGATTAAAAAAAGTACATAAAAGCATATTATGCGTATAATCATCTCATAATACGTACTCATATTATGTTGTGTTTGAATATGGCCATTTTTGTGTGAGATTATTGTGTAAACATGTAAACTGTATCTATAATCAAGTAAACACCATTAACATACATTCTAGGATAAAACCGTTTTATAGTACGTCTTTTTTGTCACGGTCAACTGAAGTCGTATGAACAACTAACTCACATACCTATACCGAACTGAAATTTAAATCTAAACTAATTAAGTTGCGAATGTTCAAAGTTTTTCATAGACAAGGATTAATATATCGGTCTAGGATCCTTTTTTCAGGTCATCGGATCCGTTACTTACGTACCTTGAGATGAAGAAGTACAATTATCCTAATCTAAAACATAATTTCATATATTATTCCATAATTGTCATCAATTGATCAAATTCTAAATGTGCAATTGAAATGCTGTAGACTGATTGATGAAAAGTTGAACTTTTGTTCTTAAATATCATGCCTCAAAAAGTATATAGCGCCTAATACAAACGTTTGTGTTGGGCATGTCAAATCTTTTCAACAGCATCTCTTCCATGCGACGGATATCGACATATATGTATCCGTCACAAATTTGTGTGACGATCAAGTAACATTTACATGAATAGTTAAGACAAAAATTGAAATGTCTAGAGAGTTGCAAATAATTTGTCTGTATCTTTTTATTTGAATTTTGCTTGACTTGTTAGAAGTTTGTAACGGATATCGGCTATGACAATCGAGAATTTATGTCATTTCAATTGGGACAGTCTGAAACTTTTCAGACAAATGATTGTTGTAAGTAGCTCATATATTCGATCCATTGAACAATAACTAGCTGTACACGATCCATTTTAGTACACATTCACATTCTCCACTACTCTTCAGTCCTCCCTTTATCCCTACGTCTTTCCCACTTGTTTCCGGAGCTAGGAGGCTAGTAGAAACGCTCGTATTTCTAATAGGTACGATTTTTAAAATTTCTAGTTAAACTTTCGAACTTTTATCAAGTGTATCTTATATCATTGTCCACTGGCCCCTTTAAATATTCGTTCTTCCTAAAATCTTAAGTTTAAATCACAACTCTGCTACTAATTAACCATCTACAACAACAACAACAACAACAACATCAGAGCCTTAGTCCCAAAATGTTTTGGGGTCGGCTGACATGAATCATCCTTTGGAACCGTCCAGGGTGAACTCTCATCTCGACAAGAGAAAAAATAAAGAAAAAAAGAAACGGAAGTGAAGTGAAATCGAAAATGAAAGATAAAAGGGTTTTATAGATATTAACTCTCTACATTTCTCGGAAAAATGAAGGATACATTTCTTCTAAACTTTCCTAAATCCCTTTACTATAAAAGGGGTAGAATTTAAAGAGCTCTCATTGGTCGATGAAAATTAAGAAAAGAAAAAAATTTAATCAATGTGGGGTCCGCCATGTTCATTTACATAATTAATTACTTCAATTTAATTTTCTCACTACTTTCGTTAATTAAATAAGTTACCATCTATAATCACACATCGAATATGAAATCTTCCGAAATCCTAACTATTCAATTTCAACCGTAAAAATCAAATCTTTAATGATCATTGATAATAAGTTAACTAATTTTACATAAATTAAAGGTATAGATTAAATATAATAATTCAATTTCAACCGTAAAAATCAAATCTTTAATGATCATTGATAATAAGTTAACTAATTTTACATAAATGGAGTATTCAAATATTAAAGAAATTGTTAATACTCCATTTAACATGCAGCTAATAAAAAGGATTAAAGTGAGTGACAATGAGTATAAAACAGAAACAAAAAGTGAATATCAAATATAATAATATATAAATTGGCAAAAAATAATACATTCAAATACTGGAAATTAACAAATTAAAATTGTTGAGAATTGGAAATCAACGAAATTATGTAACTCCGTCTTAAATGTACATAAAATAGATAAGATTTATATTATATGGTCGGAGTTTTTTTGGTTAGTTAGAGAATCAGACTAATAGTAATAATTTGGGTTCATTATGATGGTTATGAACTTAGAATTTAAACCTTAAGTATAATTTTAAAATCTCTATATATTTTTACCGGCTATTATCCGTCTTAAATTTAAAACAGGTGAGTATCACTCCCCATGGGTTATAGGACAACTATTTTATTTTCGCCATGCATAATGCTTTTTTTTGTTTGATTCATATGCTACCTATGTATATTTGATCCGTCCTAAACTTAAACCGATAATGTCGTCCTATATAAGAATTTGTATAATTTTATAATGTCAGCAAGTGCGTTGTTTTTACTTACGTCTAAGTTAAAAGTATAAATTATTTTTATTTTTTTACATCGATATCTACAATACTAAAATTATATTTTTTATTAAATATATTCACATTTTCATTTTTATTTTTTCGGTTTAATAAAATTAAACCCGTGCATTTTTTGCACGGGAGTAAAACTAGTTTATTCTATAATGCAATGATAATTTGAAAAGGAATAATATTAACGGTTGGTTGGGAAAAAAAAAAAAAAAAAAAATCACTTTCATTATCAAGAAATGAAAACAATTGTTTTCGCATATTTATTCTTTTTCATTGCTAGTTTAATCCTTTTTCTTAATTATGTTAATTAATTTAATTTAATAATCAAACATGCTACTAAAATTTATTAATATCATTAATATTATAAATTTAAGTTTTGAGCTTTTTTTTTTCTTATGTGTGAGGGTATTGTCTCACATCGGTAGAATAATAGTGAAATAACTAACGTATAAGTAATAAGGCCTCATTTGAATGTCATACGAGAATTAATTTCCCATGAATTTCCCAAAACTCGTTTAGTTGACATTCTGAAATTGAATTGACATGATAGGTTTCCAATTACAACCAATTAATTAGGGTTTTAAGAGATTTCTCCTCCCATGATTTGGGATAACCAAATATTTCCCATTTTTCTCAAATTATGGAATTTTTCAATTTTCCCATTTTTATGGGAGAAATCAAATAAGGCTTATGTGGGCAACTCTTCTCATCGTCAATTGGTTTTAGGACGACACCTCGCTTGCTTATGAAACGATCCTATACACCTAAATTCTATAAACCCGTTGCAAAGGACTCCACTCGATTAAATTGGGATTGGGATTGGGATTGGGATTGCAGAAACTTAGGTGAGGTACGACCAACGTTGGAAAACGTTTGATTGAAATTGAAAGAACACCCAATAAAGATGATGGGATTGTATATTTGTATGTAGCGTGCGTGTTGGAATTACACTTTTTGAGTCTTGTTTTTCAGCTGCTACTTAACTATGTGCATTAAGAGGTGTGAATTTCAGTTTAAGGACTTAATCACTTCATTAATAAATCGATCTAACCGAGATGGCGAGGTTTCTTTGGAAATATCGTTCAATAGAGTATTCATCATACTTCCTTCGTTTTTTCTATCTTCTTCCCATTTTTTTTAAATTATGAGATGAATGCCTAAAACTGAGAAAAAATAGAAAATTCGAGTATGTTAGATTGTTAGGTTATATCCTACCTAATCGCCTATTGATCAAATATTTATGTTTGCTAACTATCGAATTCACAAAGTAACCAAATTAATTGGCATTTGTAATATACAGTACTCTACTTCTAGTAAAATTTGACCGAAATGACTAATGTTATTCCTTGAAAAATATGTTAAAATTTACATAAACTCCACCTCACTTACCATGATTCTCTAAAACCACCTTATAAAATAATAATAAAAAATAGATCTATATAACATAAATAATAATCTATTTTTACTAAATGAAAAGTTGATATAAAGACTGTTTAGAACTTATAGCAAAAAAAATCTTCAAATTGAGATTTCAACATCAAAATGATATAATGACTGTTAAAAAGAATATTCACAATAGCTGGAAATTACAAAGTAATTGCCCTAGGGTTAACATCACCTTTCAATCATTTCGACTTTTCGAGGACTTTTTTAATATTATATTACGACACGTATTTATCTACGTACTTCGAAAAATATTTATCCAACTATTTTCTTATTAGGTGGATGAGGGAATCCTTTGAAAATTTGGAAAAGCAATTGTTTAAATCATTATGATAATTGGTATTGCCTTTTTTTTATGAAATATGTCGAAAGTGAAATAATGTAGCCTCTTTCTTTACGTCTAATGCTTTTAGGTTTACATTTGTGTGTATAAATGTACCCATATGAATTATTCACTAATTAGTCTCATATAAACCCTCTTCCGACCAAATTTTTTTTAAGATCCTACCGAGACGGTGCGCTAGTTGACGCTCATCAAATGGCCTATGCCTTAAAAGCCCGACCCGATTTGACCTTTTTTTCCGCGTTTGTGCTAAACTCTCGGCCCAAAAAAGCTCAAACCCGATCCAGACAGCCCATGAGAAAAATTAGGCTAAATTTGGGCTTGAGTTTCAGCCTATTTTATGGCCCGACCAGGCCCAACCCCAACCTATTACTAATTTACTATTATTTCCAAATCCCAAAAGTTTATGTAATTAATCGCTACGTGGTTCAGGACTTCATGGTAACTCTCATGGGAGACGGTAAAATATTGTATAATATAAGTAAAATAGATATTAATTTATGTGGAACCTCCCACCTTGTATGTATATATAAGCATTTAATTATTCTCCCCCCTTCCATTAATTAATTGATCTCTTTCCGACACTTGAATTCAGGAAATTTTCTTATATTTCGTTCTCTAAAATTAATGTTTTACATAGCGTCGGAAAGATATACATGGCTCACAAATCATAAAAATATATTTATAAATCTCATATTAATTTTATGTCATATAAATTAATAATTCCCTTTTCACTTGCATTACATACGTTTGTTTAATATATATGTGTATTTTAATAAAACATATGAAATCCAAATGAACGGAGAAAACATTTATATTTTACTCTGTATATTACAATTGAAACGAGTCAATAAAAAGATAATTGTCATCAATTTTATATGTTCTTATTGCTAATATTCTCAATTAGTTTCTTATGACATGTTACAAACCGGCTAAATTTCATCAATTCAGTGTCGTATCAATTAATATATCTCAACCCATGCATATTTTCTCCATGGATATAAAACTAGTGGTACAAAGAGAATACAATAAGTACGACTGTACGAGTAACCATATAATGAGTATGTTCATTTGAAAATGGTAAGAAATAAAAATCCTATTAACCAAAGGGAGAGTAAAAGTCACTTGTATTTTGCAAGAAATGAAAATTCTTTTGAATTTTGTTATTCAAATGATTTATTGTTAGCCGGAATTTTGGAAATTATGAAAATGGTTTTTTAGCTTTAGTGTAATTACTGTAATATCAAAATTATAATATTCCTTGAAGCTCAACAGGATTCTAATGTCCCAAGTCAACTCTTCGCCTTAGCTCAACAGGATTGGAGTGGTGTGGCGTAGCCTCGTCTAGTACCCAGTTCGGTTTCTGCGGTCTCGTAGCTCCCTGTTTTAGTGTCTGTTTTCTTTTTCTTGTAGTTTCGTTAGTTTGGTTTCCTTCTGTATTTGTTTGTTTCATTTTACTGGGTTTACTCCCACATCTCTTTACCAAAAAAAAGTTAAAAAAATAATATTCCTTAGAGCTAGAGCTGTCAAATATTACCCCAACCCGAAATACGACTAACCTGCTTTCCACGACGAAGGCCCAAAGTTTTGCCCAATGGCCCGTTTAATCCAAAGCCAAAATGACCCGTTAATAAAGGGTTAAAATCCGACCCAAACAGGTCGCTTCGTAGTAAATTTAGAATTTTATTAAAATTATTGACACAAAATTTAAGATTTCAATTAACTTTAATAAGCGTAAATTATGGGGTGAGGTGATTGGAGAGAAAGCAGGGTATTATTGTGAAATGAGGTGATTAAAATAAACATAAAATTTTATCAAATAAGAAAATAGGGGAGATTATTTAGAATAGGAGTAACTATATAAAATTAATCTTTTACTTTCACAATATTAAATAAAATAATTATTAAAAAAACTTTATATAAAAAACTTTATATTTATTAGTGTCAAATATAAACACTGAAAATGATTAAATAATAGTAATAATTTTAAATTGGTTTTCTTCAAACTGTTTTATTATTAGAAAATACTAGTAAGAAAAGAAGGCCTTGAAACTATTTAGTAACCCGTATATTGACCCTGAACTGATCCCTATTTGACCCAACACGTATTCAACCTGTCTCATGACCTCTCCAGAGATCCGAGCCGGTTGACAGGTTACTTGAAGCGCATAGGAAAGAAAAACCGTAAAGAAAAAATATTCTACGCCACAGGGCGGTGCAAACTCTTCAAACTCTCTATCTGATTATTCTCTGTAGAAAGTACAAAAGAATGCGATATGACTACACTGTCACTACAATATGGATGACCGCACGCCTACGGCCTCAGGTAGTAGTAAACGATTTTAACGGGGTGAACCTATGGCCCAACTAAATCTATGCGGGGGCGAATGACAAAAGCTAAAACTTACAAAATATTGAGCTATTTGCACTAAATATTCTAATCCAGCATAATAGCCCAATCATACATCAGGTTTTCTGGCGACCGCAGAGTACCAGGATCCATCATCGAGATCCTGAAGTACATTAATTTCCTGCACAGAATAACACCGCGGTAAATAAGCATCAATTTCTGGGAGATTTTTCAACTTGAGTGAAATCTATAAAATAGGCCAGACCTCTAGAATTGTTCCATGGCCACTGCTGAGCGGCTGGATACCCCTGCAACAAATATACCACGCCATGAATAAGAGAAGAAGAAAATGAGAGATGAAGATAATACGTAAAAATAGGGTGAGCCTAGTTACACGGGCCATTTGTCTTGCACAGCCGAATTATAGTTTTAGAATTTAGATACAATAACGTGCATCACTGGCATACTAACTAACCATTACCATGGAAGAAGACACTTCAGCTGTTGCAAATGCCAAAAAAATAGAAGCAATTACCTGTTGGAAACGTGCAGGATCATTGACTGAATTGTCAGGCGTCAAAGATTGTTGGTATGTTTTATCCTGAGAAAAAGAGAGTTCTAGGGTAAGCAAACAGGACAGAGTCCAGAACTCCACAAGTATCTCACAGCAGAGTTTATTTAGAAATTACGAGCACATCACATCTAAATCTGGAAGTGTCATAACTAGGAGGTCAAAAGGTCACTTGTGATATCTATGTCGATGACTAAATGGTACCATGAACTAAAGCAGACACTGGCAACACTAAGTCACTAGTACTCCATTGAACGGATTACTTTGATTTCTGACATATATATCTTTAGACTCATATTAAGTTCTAGACATACTTATAGACATTGGGAAGGAATAAAAAACCTCAAATGCTCTATCCAAGCTGGCTGCTCATGAATCATGATACAAGCATTCCCCATTTATAGGGGTTGTTTGATTCGTTAGAGGAATTGAAGTTCCAAGGAAGTAACAATTCACATGATTTTGCAATTCACATGAAATAGAAACAAAAGTAAATGGTTGGAATGTGGAAAGTAAATTCCATAGGAATTCCCACTTACCTAGGGGTCCTAGGTAAGCAACTTCCCCCATTATGGGAGAACTAGAGTTCCTATGGAACTTCAATTCATGTGCTTTTGAGCAACCAAACAACCCACCAATTTTACAAATCACATGAATTGCAATTCATGTGTTTTATGTTGGGTAACCAAACAACCCCATAGACTTGGCAATATATAACAGCATAATACACTTAAACATCAGGCTTTCATGACTCGTTAAGAAAGAAATCCACAAACCTACCACTCAGATAATTCCCACAAATACCGACAAGTTTAAGGGGTAATCATTAGAAAGGTCATAACACAATAGGGTTGAATGTCGGCTGCCTTAACCATACGCTAACACTTGACACCAGAGATAGTCATACACAATGAGAACTGCATTGAGGACTGGATTTGCTGATACTTCACAGTAAGAGAGGCACATACAGTTTTAAGTTCAACAAGCCTTTACAAAGTCGTGTTCCAATGCAACCAATAGTATTTTGACTCCATTGGAGATGCAATAACAAGGAACTTGAACCAAAAGCCAGAAGTTGATAGCAAATACGATAAGCCATAACAAACACGCAAATACCAATGCAACATATTAAATCTCTCCACCAGAAGGGCGCAAACTACAAGTCGACAATCTCGACATTCCACAAAATAAATGGAAGCACAATGAAATTTTATTGACAGTGCTGAGAATAAAAGATAACACCAACAAACCTGAACAATTTGATTTCCTAGACCTCGAGGAGTTGGATACTGATATATAAAAAATACACATCAGCAAATGCATAATGGATCAAAGAAATCATTTAGTATAACAATGAATAAATGGTTCCCTTACAAATGATGACAATGGAGGCTGCTGTAAATGATTAGCATTGTGAAATTGGGCTTGCAGCTGTGACGGTTGTGATTGAGAAGCTTGCTGAGTAGGATTAGCCTGCAGGTTTGGCTGAGCCTGTGATGGTTGTACAACTAATTTCTGTTGTTGTTGCTGCTGCTGCTGTTGTTGTTCATACACGGTCATTTCTAAGGGCTTCTCCCACTGAAAAACACAATAAATACGATTACCATAATTGATAAATTCACTAAAGATAAATACATCAAAATGTAAACGAATGTTTTCTCACCCTGCTCTCGCCAGTGGCACTATTATAATAGTACTTATGGCCAGCAGGGGAAGTATGCTCTGTCCAGTTACACTTAGGAGGATCTGTTTTAGCAGCAACTGCTGCTCCAGACGAATCCGAAGATGCCGATGGCAGTGCATCTGTGTTTGGTCCAACATGAGAAGCACCCACTGCTGTTGTAGGTAAAGCCCCTGCCCACTGGGTCTGTGGTTGAACAAAAATGTGCCAAATCAGTCCACATAGATGTGATCAAGCACATTAAGAAACCAATAGGATGCATGGCAGCATAGGATAGAAAAACTATTTTGCAACCAATTTAATACGATGCACAAAATCATAAAAGCCGCAAATGACATTCCAAAAAGACCGTCACCAAATATATTAACAAAAATCATAGTTACAAATAGAAAAAAAAAATGCTTCACGAGTTACCAATGGAGCTCTCCAAATTTTATTCCATTCATTTCTTCATTCTTTTCCCAGTTTTCAAAATCCACGCATAAAAAAGTGGGAAGAACACGGTAAAATGGGAGTTTAGTACTCCTTCATTTTCACTATGATGTTTGTGCTTGACTTTTTGCTATGTCCAAGACAGTACTTTGACACTTCATTTGGGTCACATGTCGCTCATCCAACCTTGGGACGAAACTCATACCCTACCTTTTTTTGCGTTTATATATCAGATGTTTTGGCTGATAATTTTTCGAAAGATTTCTTTTATTACTTGTGTAAATATTTAGTTATCGTATAATAATTTTTTATATTTTTCAATGTATCTAAGGTCAAAGTTTTGAAACTTCAATCTCAAAAGTCAAACAGGAACATGTTGGTGAAAAGAAGGGAGTATTTGTTAAATTTAAAATCTTTTCATGACGACCAAGGATAATCTCTGTGTAGATTATGTTCCCCTAATTGTAATAACCTAAAGTGAATAGACATGTTTCTATATACATCTCTTTGACACTTCACTTGGGTCACACGGGTCACACGTAGTTTGTCTGACCTTGCAAGTCTGCAACTTTCTACACTCACACTCGGATGCATAAATTACTCCTAAAACATAATCTTTATTCACAAAATAGTCATATCTAATACTAAACACCTTAGACTGTCGTTTTCAATAATAAGAACTTTGAGTAGGAATGCTTCTGCTTACCTGCTGCTTGGAAGCCTGAAAGCCCTGCTGAGGCAGTTGATTCTGAGTTGAAGGTTGCATCATTTGCACCTGTTGCTGAAGCTGGGAAAACGCCTGTTGTGAGGATTGGAAGCTTGCTTGGAGAGTTTGAGTCTGTTGTGAAAGCATCTGGGCTAAATGAGAAGGAGATTGTTGAAAAGGAAGGGGTTGTGCGGCAGGAGCAGTTAGTTGTGAATTAGTCAACGATGGGGCAGTATTAGCCCTAGGTTGACTTTGGACCTGGTTTGACTGAGATAGCTGACTATATGTTCCTATGGCACCACTTTGCAATTGACTAGGTGGTCTCATTGATGACTGAGACGTTGGTGCTTGAGAATATGAGCCTGGCCCTTGATGCAATTGTACAGCAGTTGAAAAGTGCCCAGGAGAATCGCGGGAATTTTGCAAAGAAGATATTTGCTGGGCACTCGGGGGAGCTTGAGAGAAAGATTGATCAAAATTCTACAACCGACATACAGATGGTTACTACATGCGTAATATAATTAATTAACAAGGGAGCACTAAATGGAAGCAACAAACTCCTACCTGTGTAGAAGTAGAAGAAGCCGACATAGATCCAACAAAAGAGCCTTCTCTAATGCCTCCTCGAGCACCAGTATGCCCACCCTGACATTTTGGAAGTGTCACATAAATCGCATGACACTAGATATCCAGCAAGATTAAAGCGGATAAGTATCCTAATAAAACTCGAACATAAGTTTTTGTTTTGTCAGGTTATAAAGAATTTGGCATTACCACAGTCGTTCTTTCATCAACTGATGCATTAAGGAAACTAAAGTATTTTAGACTTGACAACGGTTACTCAGATATAAGGCCTACCTATTTCATGTCATTGATTGCACAAAGAGTGAACTGTACTGGACATATAGACAGTACTTGAAGGCTCCAAGAAAACCCCACAAAATGTAGGACATCAGCGATCATGTTTAATAGTGTATTTTAGTATTTTGCCCATCAAAAAGGAAGCAACAGCGGCAATAAAGATTTTAAAACATTTGCAATCACACATAACAGATTCTTCAAGATCATCACTCATCGTGCATCACGATATCGGAAAGAAAAAACCTCCCTATTCCTAGGGATAAGTTTCATAATACCGTATTGTACAGTCCTGAAGTACAATACTTTGTACGTGTACCTTTCCGTATACATCAAAATGAGCTATCATATACGCGTAACATACGGCATGCTCATCATTTGAGGCTCAACAAAGGCATTGGGTTCAAATGCATGTTAAAGTATCTACTGGTCAAGCACCAGGCTCCATGATAATTTCAATTATATGTTTCGGTCCTTCAAAAAGTAGCTTCGGCACATCGTATCAGGCAAAAATATATTGTGCATGAGTTCAACGGGTCAAATCTCAGTTTTCCTAAAAAAAAAAAAAAAAAAAAAAAAAAAAAAAAAAAAAAAAAAAATAGCCCCCTCTAAATTATCACTAAGAAGGGACTTGGTTGGTTAGATACACGCCAATATCAGTATCCTTACCGTGAAGTAATACCATGTCAAATGTATGTTCTGAGATTCACTACTTTAGTTCTAAACTTTATTTTCTTTTACTCTTGTACAAGAGAGAACTTTCTACTGACTGACCCAGCTATTTTAAGATTTAGAGGACTTACAGGAATAGATAAGTTTGGTGCCTCGCCAGACCGAGGGGGAAATTGATTGCCATAGACAGGCATACTGCCATTAGGAGACGGCCCCATATTTGGTGGGCTCCAAGGTTGCCAAGCATTTGGCGTCCCCAAGCCACCCTTGGGATCAGGGATATTAGGACCAGGTGCTGTCCTGGAAAGGAAAGGCAAGAGAAAGGTCAATATTACAATATTTATCAGATATACAAATATCAATATCACAACTTTCCCCTCTCCACATCTGGATAAAATCATAGAATATAAAAGAACAACCAGAAAGTACCTGATTCCAGGTGATGGAGAAGGCCCAAAGCCTGGACTTCCAGAGGCAGGACTAGCCCTGAAAAAAGTACAAAGGAAGAAGACATCAGATGAAAACAGCACCAACCCAAAATACCTTAATGAACCATGATTCCATGAAGCTGAATTACAAAAGTCCCATCCGTCAAAAGTATCACTATTTAAGTATTTGACAAAGGGAAAATTCTAACTCATGATATCATTATACTTCATGATTGTGATTTGTGCATCAGCAATTAAATAAAGATAGTACGTACGTCATAGTATTATCACATTTCCCTCAGACTCGAGAATGAGATGGGATAAACTCCCATATACTCCCTCCGATCCAGATCAAAGGCAACACTTACTATAAACGGACGATCCAAACCAAAGGTAACATTCCTTATTTGGCCCACAACATTACCAAGGTGCTCCTATACCCATTTGATATTTACACAAAATGTCATTACATACCCCTCTTACCAACCCCACCTAATTTTTCCCTCTTTACCCTTACTTTTTCCAAATGTTGTTAAATATTTCATTTTTGCCTGGTCTGGATCGGAGGGAGTATGAACAAAGCAAACTCTTTGATGCAGACAAAACAAAGATAAAGATCATAATAATCCTAAGAAATCGTGGTTATCAAGCTCATTGTCCCATTGACTAGCGATTTTGTAACAATTAGCTGAACAGATCCAGACTGGGTCATTCATTAAAATACTCAACAGCTAAGCCTACCAAATACTATATATCACAACAGTTTCTCCACCACTAGGGAGTGGAGCATCTTCTAAAAATAAATCACAAGAAATGTTCTGTGATAGCAGCAATTCACTGTACATAATTAAGAAACCATAGAAGCAAGAAGTCAAACCTTGGTTCTCCAGCCCTAGGCCTCTTGGGATCGGCGAATCGAACAGTCAAAGGTTGATCACACCCCTACATAAGCAAAGTTAATTGACAAAGAGGACTTGGTAATAAGGATGAAGACAACATATAGGCTGGCATCTTACTTACCCTCATTACAAATATTCCATTCAGAGCATTCACGGCTGCCATTGCTGACTCCTTGTTGGAAAACTTGACAAACCCACATCCTACACAATTTAGAAATAAATCAGTAGCGAAGAAAAGTTTGGGTTCTTAACTTCCAAGTTGTAACACTTCCTTTTACTGGTGACCTGTACACTCATTGATTTTTATATTCACAGAACAGATTTACGTTGCAATTGAAAGGAAGTGAATTAAAGTAAACTAGCGATGACAGACAACAGAAACCAAAAACAGACATGGAATCAAGTTTAGCATTTCATCAACATCATGTCAGAGACCCACTAACCTCTGCTCTGGTTCCTTTCATCCCGCATAAGGTACACATCTTCAATACGCCCAAATGAAACAAAAATCTGTTGAGCAAAAAGCCATTTAATGCACTCTGTGGAAAAGGCACTCTTGATACAGACATACCGAACACAGAGAACACTTGTAATACCACTTTGATAAACAAAGGAAAATAAACATATACACATTGTATGCTAGATTTTCTTTCTGAATTTTATGTTACTTCATTTATATTTTTTTAATAGAATAATGTAATTAGTAAGTTCAAATTAACTTGCAGATAATGAACTTTCTTTATGTATGTCAGAATTTTTCTGGACTACACATTAATTGAGTTAGCATTGACACAGCAGTTTTCTCCTAAAATGCTGAGCCCGCTCAAAGTTGCTTTAAAGTCCAATTAAGCAGGGTGAGCTACCCAATACTCGGCCAACAAGATAAAGAGGATGAATTCTGCACGAAATGAATCAGTGCCATACAGTGTCACAGTAGGCACATGATTGAGGAGGGAAAAATCTGTTCCTCTTATATCCAAGTGTGAAATTTCACCAACTAAAAAAACTTTACATGTGCCATAACTTTAAATTCCGGATGCTCTACAATACATGATAATTAAAAATATGCGATCAGATTAGCATTCGAAAACAAAGTGACAAAAAATGCAGTGCCACGTAGATACCTCCTCAACTTCTTTCTCTGTAGCAAACTTATTCAGTGCCCCCACAAATAACTTATACTCAACTGCAAGGAACAAGAGAGAGATCACTGAGAGGAAAACACACTTAACAAAGTATTAATTTCTATAATTTTCATAGATGTGGATTGGTCACATAGTCACATTTCCTTCTTATATATAAAGTGGGTAACAATTGAAAAATAATAGATAGTATTTGCCCCAAACAAGATTACGCACCATTACCAATCCGTTCACGTTCACCGTCAGCATATCTAACTTGTATAGGACCAACCCCCTGTAAGTGAAAGCATGAGCAATCGAGACAGTTCAATGTACCAAACCAATCAGTGAGAGAAGTAACTAACCCCAGGTAGAGTATACTGATTATGCAAAGCTCTAATGGCTCTATCTGCATCTTCAGAAGTAGCATATTTTATGAAACAACATCCTGCAGATGTCAAATTATACATAATGAAGTTTCACAGGCCCTAATTTAAAACTATAGGGTGATTAAGCAAAAAGAATTGCATACAAATAGAATTCGATAAAGAAACTGCCATGTAAATTCAAAGAAGAGCCAAGTGAGGGATTCTATAAATGAACTACTATCACAGAAGTCATCCAGGATGCCCCAACCCAAGTATAGGTAAGAGTTACACACAGCTCTTACAACATAGAGCTAAAACGAATCAGTACAAAAAAAATAAATAAATAAAAAGCCTCTAAGCTTTACAAGAATTCAATTAACAAGTAGCTTTCAAGCCTTGTCTATTCCCACTCTTCAGTTTCACTGCCTATGGGGTATGCCAGATATATCTGAAACAACATAAACACTGGACTTTTGAAGCAGCAGCTATGGATTTCACACGCATGGATGAAACACGAACACTATATCCATTGATGTCCGTCATCATGCAGCAAGAGCCTAAAGAGGGAAACTTCTCTATCTGAATTCTAGATCCATCAATTTTGAACACCAATGACCAAATTCCTTGACCGGCATACACGTGTGTAAAATTAGTCGCAACGCGGCTCTATTCATTCCATTCCATCATTCAATATATAAGGAACCAAGTGGTCATTTCCGTCTTCCTAAATCGGTCCCATACTGGACTTAACTATTCCTCCAGGGAAAATGCTGCCACGCTCCTTTTCTTCAATTCAAAAATCAGAAAACTGCACTTACTTCATTAAACTTAAGCTCTTTCTCTACTTCAACATACCATCGGTTCTTTTGGAAAGTTTGAACTTAATATTCACACAATCCAAACAGCAGTTTATATATGAACTCCAACAAACTATATATGCACCTCATGAGAGTCCAACATGATACATCACCACAATGAAACAGAAGAACACGTTCTCCAACAAGCCAAAAGCAGATAGCTATTTCAAACCATTCCAAGCTATAGACATGAATTCCTAAGGCCTATGTAACTACTGACAACAAGATATAAAAGACGTCACATGACGTAAGGCTAGGGATGAATGTCAAATCGAGAAGCTCAAATCCGTAACCAGAACTCACATGATGGGACATGTCTTAAACAAGTGTCAAGATCAATTTTCATTCTGAAAATAAATAGCATGCACCAAATTTATTGTCCCTCATAACTAACATCATTTTATGCTTGACAAACTTAGGGCTATGCTACTTCAAGGAATTCACAAATGTTCAACACCAACAGAGGGAATCCAAGAAATAAGCAGCGTAAACACGACAGAATACAAGATGCTATGCTAAACTATACGTGTCGAAAACTCGCATGAATTCCTGTTTTTTACCTAGCACCAAGGTCAAACCCGCTAGTCCGCTACCTCACGCAACACAATGGGCGTGCAGACCGATTTAAGTGTACTCAGCGTATGCTGAAAGGGGCTCAAGTAGATCAATAGTGGGACATAAATGACCGTTCCGTATAGCAAAATCACAATCTCTAAGCAAACAATCAACAACAACCATGATCGCAATGTCGAGAAGTATGCAAAGTGTCATCAAACCGATAAGGAAAATTTAACCAAATATAAACGGAACATCAAATTGATCAAGATTTCAATGTTCCCTAGTCCTATATATCATTATGTAGCTAACGTCATTGGACAACACCTATAAATATCATTCATTGTGAAAGTCTATTCACAAAATCTGCAATTTCAAGGAAGTGCATAATACCCACACACCGCCATTGTCTGAGAAATAGGAAGGACAGACCTCATGCATACATAAATAATATAGGCGTCTGATCATAGATGATGAAACCCAAAGCACATTATAGATGTTAAAAAATGGGATACTGGTAACCTGTTTGAAACACTATATCATATATGTTGAAAACCAAAACAATATATGATACACCGCATATGAAGACAATTAGTTCTATCTGAGCTTGTCACCCAGAGAATTTATCCCCGAGAAGAAGATATCATTCTGCTACATATACAAAATTTCCTCTCTCATAGATTTAGATCTGTAGCAACAGTGAGGTAACAAACTTGTAAGAAAATGAGACAACCAAACATTCCTAGTAACATGGACCACCCGAAACAGAAGACGCACCACAACCAAAGAAAATTACTGAGATAATCAAACTTTCCTGAGATGCATAGTACCAGAAAGGGAAAAGGCAAAAAAAAGGGAGAGATGCCACAAGATCCACCATAATTGTCATCACCAGAACTCTACGGTCTATACAAAATGGTATGACAGCTTCAGGCAAACAATTCCAGCAGTAATACTAAATCATTCTAACAAAGCAACGAAAATAAGTAAATAAAATAATCCAGTCTGAGATTACTGTCTCGCATAAGCAAATGTACACAAGAAGGAAGCTTTTCTAACATCAGAAAGCCACATAACGACGTCTGAGATTAACACAAAAACTCATATGAAAGTGTTACAATGATGCAAAGGTTTTATTTAACGTTCTCACAAGGCATGTTATAACATAACCCAGATTAACTTTAACAGGTATGCACAAGGTATACAGGTATTAAGTTGAATTCCTTACAAGATGCTGAGTATCCATAGCATAAACTTAAAGTTCCGAGCGCTCATGTCAGCGTCTTACTTGAGTATCCAACATCCAACCCCAGTTGTCTCATGACTCTCAACATAAACGAGACATCATATTGGTTTCAAGGTGACCTAAATGTTGCACATTAAAGGTGGCATATAACATCCAGTAAGCTGCTGAAATCCAGAGTATAAGGCCACCCATCTCACTACTAAAGACCAGCAACTCAATCAAAATATATCACTTTCTACAGATAACTAATTTAGCTTAAGAAATGCAATAAAGTAATACAGGCACTATTCCTTGAAAGAAGCATGGGCAGAATTAAACTACAAATTTGGATCGCAATTGCAAAATGAAAGAAAATATGGACCATAAAAAATTCAGCTAATCTGTATTCCATTCAAAACACTAAGATAAAGGGTGCCCAGCTGCCCGCAATTCAAGACCTTAACACCATGGTTTCAGTCTCACAAATAAACGAAAGACACAAAGAAAACATATAAAAGAAAGGCACAAAGAAAAGTATAGGAACAAGATATACGAATACCAGATGCACAACATTCAGCCAACATATTGCACGAGGAAAATAGAACCACATAAGTATACTCCTAAAAGGTAGAGAAACAAAAAAGAAATTAAGCAGACATTAGAGCACTAAATAAGCATCACTCTGTGGATCAAGACATGCAATCTCTCCTCTGTTCGAAGGGTTCCGCTAGTAATTATAAGCTGGGTGAGCCCAAACGGATCAAAACAAGTAATTTTAGCCATACAACCAAACTTTACAACTGAAACAGGCCCTGCTAACCGTCGGACAAGTGAATTAATCACCCGGCATTAGGGCTGTTAATGAGACGAGACAGCTCGCGAGTAACTCGAGATCGGCTCGGTCAAAGCTCGATCAAAGCTCGGCTCGTGTGAGCTCGACTCGAGCTCGGGCTCGGCTCGAGAGCTTAACGAGTCAAGCCGAGCAAAGGCTAGCTCGACTCGAAAAGCTCGCGAGCAGCTCGATTATTAGTAATTACATAAGATATTATTATGTCATATTTTATAAAAATATGCTCATATTTTATAAAAATATTTTATCATTATTATATCTTTGAATCATATATATCAAATATCTTGTTGATTTGCTAAATATTTTTACATAAAATCTTCGAACCTTGTTATTGAAAATATCGGAAGAAAAAAACAAAAAAATATACAGCTTTATATAGGCTCGATTTGGCTCGAGTTTGGCTCGAGTTCGTGTTAAAGCTCGCAAGCTTTGTAACGAGCGCATTTTTTTCAAGCTCGGGTAAGATCGGCTCGAGCTCGAACTCGAGTTTTGGTAATCGAGCACAAGCCGAGCAAGGCCTAGCTCGGGCTCGGCTCGGCTCGTTAACACCCCTACCCGGCATAATAAGAATGTGCACAAATATCACCATTCAATCCACAGCCTTTACTCTATACAAAACCTACAATTCCCACGCAAAGCAGCAACAAACTCGCTCAAACTTTAAACCATTCAAGCTTCAGGGCTAGTCAGTCAACAACCGAGATATAGATTCTGTTCTAAGGGTCTTGCCAGTAAATTCTAAGTTGGGTGTGCCCAAACGGATCAGAACAAGTAAAGTTGGCCATACAAACATATCTTTACAAGTGAAACAGGCCCTGTTATCCATCGGACAAGTCAATTAGTCACCCGGCTTTATAAGAATGTGCATAAATATCACCATTCAATCCACAACTTTTAACTACAGAAGACTTAAAATTCCCACACAATGTACCGACAAATCGCTCAAAATTAAAACCATTCAAACTTTGGGGCTAGACAGTCAACAATCCAGATATAGATTCTGTATTGAGTCGAGAGACATTCACGACACTACAACGCTCTTAAAAAGAGAGACAGAGAAACAGCAGAAAAAGAACATATCGATCCACTCCTCTCAAATGAAAACAAGAACTCAACTTCCTGTTGGGAAGACATAGAATCATACACTACGTTAAATAAGTTAGCCCAAAACAGCGTCTAAGGCTCAAAAAGTAAAAATCAGAACATCCAACCATTCATACCAGCCATTTTCAAGACATCGGGTCTATATATATCAGAATACCGCAAAGGTTCATGGCATTCAAATAATCCACGATGTCATAGAAAGAGAAAATAGACCAATAAGAAGATCCCTTGTGATTCAAGACAGCGGGTCTATATATATCAGAATACCGAAAAGGTTCATGGCATTCAAATAATCCAAGATGTCATAGAAAGAGAAAATAGACCAATAAGAAGTTCCCTTATGATTCAATAGGGTTTAAAGCCTATTAAAACAATATTCCCAAAATACTGGTGATGGTTTCTGTACAACAGCTTATCAGTCGGACATATTGACATAAGCAATAGCTACAGTTCTGTAGAAGAGATTCCTGCTACAACTGACTCGCTAATTGGGTAAAGGCCCCCACTGCAGAAGCCACTAGTACCAGAGCAGGATTCGTCTTCCAATTTCAGAACTGGTCTACACAAACAGATTTGGGAGGGCCTATATCTCTTGCCTCTTCTCCTTTGACACCGCAGACTCACAAGAAAGTCGCAAGCAAAATCAACAGCCCCGAAAATGTGGCAAAATTTAACTGAGACGAAACAGAGCTTACACACTTGCTCAGTTGCTCCCATCAGCCCCCCAGCAAACCTGAAAAGGAACGTGTAATAAAAAGAAATTACCCAAAAGTGTAACACATACCTTGTTGTTGTCCCGTTCTCTTGTCTTTGATAAAAGCAACCTCCAAAACCGCTCCTTGTTCATCAAACAGTGGTCGAATCTGGAAAGATTGATAACAATGTAGCGCCAACAAGACAAAATTATATCAAGAAAAATTCAAAACAACACAGAAACGTTGGGATGGAGAAAAATCCAAAGTTACTACTCTAAAAAGCAATTTAGTAACCAAGCCAGCTTAAGCAAGTCATCTCTATAATATCAAGGACCGTGTTTTTCATCAGGGAGCTTGATTATTGAAGTGACGCAGAAAAATGGTATAACTTCTGCACTCAAACATTGAAAGCAGACCGGAGAAGTCTTTTACCTCTATGGAAAACACAACTTACAATCTATATTATTCGGGCAATGGTTGTGCTTTTTCTACAGTACTATGCAATATGAATGCACATATCTGAAATTCTGTGTCTAGGAACTGTGATATCTTACAAGTAATAAAGAAATCAAGCTTAGGGATATTAATCAGTGAACATTCAAAAGTAAATGCATATAGACTACGAACGATTAAGTTTCAAAGGAAATTGTGCCCTTGACTACAATTTCAACATCTGTGTAGAATTGTAGATTATAAGTTTAGCAATGTAAGAGACGGATCCATATCCTCTCACCCCAATTCCAAACCAATTGCAGGGAAAGTGATCTCAGTCTGTCCTAAGCACAAAAAAAATAGTGTCTGCATGCACCATATCGGAAGTTTCCGATTTTTAAAAAACAGTAGCACCACAAACCAGCCGGCTATCAGTCATGTTAAAGGATGATGTTAAACAAACTGCCAATACCAAAACCAAATACTGATGTAACCATGATTTTAAAAACAGGGGCTTTAAGCAAAAACTTGCAATCTAAAAATTGATTTACTTACTTCTTCTTCCGTAGCTGTTCTTGGTACAGAGCCCACGAAAAGTTTAACAAAACTTTTCCCATCACAGTGCTCTGAAAATAAGTACACGTGTTAAGCAATAAATCGTGACATGAAGGATCTCAACATATGAAATCCATAATAAATACAACATAAAGACTACAAATGTTATGTCAAAATAAGAGAGACCGTCATCAATTTCCTGAATCAAATTGATAAGGAAAAAGAAGCAACCAGAAAAATAATTGTCAATACTCAATAGCATGATAACTTACAAGCCAATAGGCAATAGTAGTACAAAGAAAAAAGTCCTACAACACCAAAAACAAACCGCAAATGCTATATTAAAATCCTACTAAGCCTTCTTATTTAACTCAAAATAAAGGCAATCCATCAATAATAATATAATCTTAATTACCTATGATGGCTTGAACGATTAACAACATTTGCTCAAAGTAACTATTCATCCACAATGAAATGAACCTGGAGAAGATTTTCATATCTACTCACATCTCCCACTCATTATTTGTTTGGTAACAAATGTTTTGGTATATACTACTTAAAGTAGGAATCACAAATAGGCTTGAACACCAAATAGTTGTAATACAATTTTATCGAAACAAATGTTGATTAGGCCTTGGAAGGTCACGAACAACATCATAGAAGACAATCTACCAGAACTATACAATTGTTTTCAAAGAACATGGACAGCAAACTGGGGTTTGATTCTTTATTTCAAAAGCCAAAAGTGATGAAGAGTTGTATGAATTTCTATCGCAATTGCTTGTCTAAGGGGCTCCGTACGATTACTTTTTTATTCCAGGGGATGCCCTTTGTATGGTGCATTGTTGCTTAACCAATACAATCTCTCACTAAGATCGAAAAGGGGGGGATTGTGCAACTTGTGGGATGATAAGTACCATCATAAGTAAGCCAAACCCTATGTTGACCCAACTCAGCTACAAGCAGAAACCTATGTTAACCCACCTCAGGTTCAAGTGTTCGAAACTTGAAGTAACTCGCAATACAGATAACACGTAAACCCACCATTAATGATTGGGATTTGGGACGAAGGAAGTACATAACTATTCTAATTCCAAAAGGGCACAAACACGTAATTAAGTCTTGGTTTCAGTCACGATCACAATCGCAGACAAATTTCACTCAAGGCACCCAACATCTCCTCAAAATGCAATAAAACTACAATCTAGAGTCCAAAATTTACAAACACAAACAAAATTTTCAGCATTAATCAACAAAATTTAAACCTAATTACCTGGAGAACCGCCAGCGGCACCATCACCACCACGGCCTGGGAAAGGAAACCCTCGCTTCTGACCCGAAAGCTGTGGCGGAGGCGGAGGTTGATGATTAACCGGAGGATGCTGCAATGGCGGTCGCTGCGGCAATTGATTAACTTGAGGAGGAGGGGGAGGACGTTGTAACTGCGGAAAATTCGGCGGCTGATTAACCGAATTTGATTGCTGAAAAGCCGGACGTTGAGTACCATAATCACGCCCAAAATCACCGTCGTTATTACCTCCATACCCTCCAACACCGCCACGCATCGGCCACATCTCTTCCGGCGGTCCGCCGTTCGGACCCCTAGGACTTCTACGGTGATCAGACGGCGGAGGATATGGCGGAGGTCCGCCGGTGAATCCACCACCACGAGGACTTCTACGGTGATCAGGTCCGCCGGAAAACACGGCGCGGGGGCTACGGCGGTTATCAATAGGCGGAGGTGCGTCGGAAAAGCGAGAGGGGCGACGTGGTTGTTGTTGGGGGAAATCTCGGTCACGGTCTCGGTCTCGGTCTCGATCACGGTCGCGATAATTATTGTAATTGTTGTTGTTATTGGTGTTGTTGTCTCGATCACGGAAGTGGTTTCGGTCGCGGTCACGGTCGCGGTCGAGGCGGTAGGGTCTATCCATTTTGGGTGGAGGAAACCCTAACCCTAGGTGAGTGTGAGTTGAGGGGAATCGAAGGAAGAGTGCGGTGAGAAGTGAGGGGAAGAGACTAGAGAGTGTGCAGCAGAGAATGGAATTGCTGATTTGGTTGTGAGTTCGTCAAATAATGTGCTTTTATAATAGTTAGTTGTACTTGTATATACTCGTGCTGCTAGACAACGTGAGACTTATTTTTATTTTATTTTTGGTGTGAAAGGGGATAAGTCCGAAAACAATTTTAAAACTCATTAGCAACAAAACGTGGAAAGCTATTTTTAGGGATTTTTTTTGAGAGTGTGACGGAGCTCGTTAAATTGCCCGTTGAATTGTATGTCTTTATTTGCTAATGTTGATAATTGCTTAGGGTAATCTCCTTGTTTTCATTCTCATAAAATGGTAGAGTATTTATATAAATATGACCTTGGGACAAGGCCCAATACACTTACATTTACGAGGCCTTAATCGGCCCCAATACTCCCCCTCAAACTGGAGCATGGAGATCAAGAATGCCCAGTTTGCGAAGGAAAAAATCAAACTGTGAGGAGGCTAAAGCTTTCGTAAAAATATCAGCAAGTTGTGACCGTGTCCCAACAAGAAACAACGTAATCAAACCATCAGAGATAGCGTCGCGAATAAAGTGACAATCCACCTCGCTATGCTTCGTCCATTCGTGAAAGACGGGGTTCTAAGCAAGGCTGAGTGATGACTTGTTATCACTGTAGACATTCAGAGGATGTGGTACAGAGAGACCAATGCTCGAAAAGAGACCAACCAACCATTTCAACTCGCATAATACAGCAGTCATGAATCGGTATTCGGCTTCGGCAGAGGAAAGGGACACAGTCTGTTGTTTTTTGGTCTTCCATGATACAGGCGAATCACCCACGAAAACAATCCAACCAGAAACAGAACGACGGGTCAAGGGGCAACCAGCATGATCAGAATCGCACCACCCAGAAATAGTGAGAAAACTATTGGACCGTAACAAAATTCCTTGACCCGGCTTACCCTTAAGGTAGCGAACCACACGAAGAGCAACATCCATATGCTCCATGCGTGGTTGATGCAGAAACTGGGATACGATATGGACAGCGTAAGAAAGATTCGGACGGGTGACGGCAAGATAAACCAAACGACCCACGAGTCGTCTATATTGCTCAGCATTGTCAAGTAAAGCGCCCGAAGCTAGGTCTAGCATGTGATTTTGCTAAATAGGAGTGACCGCGGGTTTAGCACCTAAAAGGCCAGACTCAGAGACAATATCAAGAGTATATTTACGCTGGCACAGGTAAATTCCCTCGGAGCTGCGAGCAACCTCTATACCTAAAAAATATCGCAAAATGCCCAAATCTTTCATATGAAAGCGAGTACCCAATTTGGATTTGAACGAAGAAAGAGCAGCTGAGTCATTTCCAGCAATAACAAGGACATCGACATAAACCAAAACGTGTAGACATACCTCATATTTAGAGTAGCTGAATAAAGAATAATCCGAATATGATTGAATAAAGCCGTATTCTCGTAAAACAGCACCCAATTTGGCAAACCAACATCGCGGAGCTTGACGGAGACCATATAAAGACTTACGTAGACGACATACCTTACCCTCCTTACCACTGCTGAAACCAGGTGGTAACTTCATATAAACTTCCTCCGACAAATCACCGTGTAAAAAATCATTATGAACATCCATCTAATGAAGTTCCCAATTTTTGATAGCAGCTACTGCAAGTAAGGTACGTATGGTCACCATCTTAACAACGGGAGCAAAGGTCTCACCGAAATCAATGCCTTCAACCTGGTGGTTCCCGAAAATGACCAACCTAGCTTTAAGTCGTTCAACACTACCGTCAGATTTATACTTAATTTTGTAAACCCAGCAGCAACCAAGAGCTTTCTTGTCAGACGGAAGATCAGTGAGTTCCCAAGTCCCATTATTTTCGAGTGCCGTAATTTCATCTTGCATAGCTTGACACCAACTAGGATCATTTATAGCTACACGAAAATTGGGAGGTTCAACGCCTGTCGTTATAGCTGCAAGAAAATGTCTATGGCGCTCCGAAAAATTATGACAAGTAAGATAATTTGCTATGTCATAGGGAGTACCTGAGGACGTGGAGCTCGGTGAGTCGGGTTGTGTGACAGTAGTACCGGCGGTGGTTTTTACAATCTAGTCATTTAAGTGTGGAGGTGGTCGTTTAGTTCGTTTACCACGACCAAGTTCAGGAGCATTAGTAGATCGAAGCAGCTTGGTCAATATCCTGGTGCACACTTTCAGCATGTCTCTCACTCTCATCGTGGCCCACAAAATCAGTCCCCAAATTATTTGACTCATCACCACAAGGACCAGCACAATCACCAATATCCTCATTATGAGTACCTGTTATAGATTCACCCTCAGACTCGGGGTAGGCTGTAGGAGACACGGATTGCGGATCCAAGGAACCAACACCCGTATCCTTATCACCAACATCAGAGTACGAAAAGCTGTGTTCGTAAAAGTGGACATCCCGGGACACCGAAAATTCCCCGGTAGAAATGTCATATACCTTCCACCCTTTTTTGTTATGTGGATAACCGACAAAAACACATTTACGACTGCGAGGAGCAAATTTATCACCACGGGTATGTTGATTGTGTAAAAAACAAAGGCAACCGAAGACGCGTAAATTATCATATGAAGGGGCGACACCAAAGAGAATTTCAAATGGAGTTTTATTTTGGAGTAATAGCGAAGGTGTCCGATTAATTAAATGAGCAGCTGTCAATATACACTCGCCCCAAAAAGAGATAGGGAGGTTGGCTTGAAACATAAGGGCGCGGGCTACATTTAATATATGACGATGTTTACACTCGACACGACCATTTTGTTGAGGTGTACCGACACATGATTTTTGAAATAACATACCATTCTTTAAAAAATACCCCGCCATAGGTTCAAACTCCGTACCATTATCGGATTGAACAATTTTGACACGCTTGGAAAATTGATTTTCGACCATAGCCAAGAAACTCATAAACATTTCCGTCACCTCAGTTTTATCCAAGAACAAATATACCCAAACTACTCGAGAGCAATCATCAACTATCGTTAGAAAATATTTTGCACCACAAGACGACTGAGTACGATAAGGACCCCCATAAATCGCAATGGATCAAATCAAAAATTGCCGAAGCTTTATTATTATTCAAACGAAAACTATTTCGAGTTTGTTTCGCCAGTTCACAAACGTCACAAATATGGGCAGAGGTAGTATTAAAATTGCTAACAGGGGGAAGTAATTTAACTATTTTATTTGACGGATGTCCAAGCCGTCTATGCCACAAATTGAAAATATCAGCAGCGCTCACCCGATTTACCACCGGTCCATCCACAGCTCGCAAATAATAGAGTCTGTCCCGCAACTCACCGACTCCAATCCTCGTCTTCAAAGACTGATCCTGAATGTGACAGGAATGATTAGTAAAACTGAGAACGCAGTTAGTGGCAGCGACGAATTGGGATACGGAAATAAGATTGCAAGTAAGACTAGGGACAAATAAAACGTCACGAATAATTAAAGACGCAGTCAGACGAACTGTTCCAGCCATATTTGCCATAACGGAAATCCCATTAGGCAGACTAACAGCACGAGGCGAGATTGAGAATGACTCTGTGAGCCACCGGACATCACCCGTAACATGATGGGATGCTCTGGTGTCAATTATCCAACCGGGAGATATACCACTGAGACGATCATGGGAGGAGGACGAACTGGGGTTAGAAAACAACGCATTAACGCGAGATAAATGATCGATGTTACGATCAGATGCGGAAGCGGAATCATAGATAATCACAGCCTGCGTCATCGGGAAGAGAAGAAGGATAGCGCAAGAGGATTTTAGAGTTGAAGTTGAGAGGAAGACACTGATACCATGTTGATAATTATTTAGGGAATCTCCTTGTTTTCATTCTCATAAGATGGTAGAGTATTTATACAAATATGACCTTGGGACACGGCCAAATACACTTACAATTACGAGGCCTTAATCGGTCATAATAGCTAACCAGTCTATTGTTCTGTTTGTTTCTCTATTAACATGTTCTAGGTGAACCGTCCATCCTTCCATATATATTGTTGTAGATTGTAGTTACAGGTTCACAGTTGGTCCACAACTCAGCAGCCGGCCGACTGGCTGTACCATTTCAAGTCAACTTTTGAAGAGAATGACTTACAGCCGGTCCACAACCCCGCATCCGACCTTAATGTTTTTCGACACACAACCCTAGATCTAACATTTGACCCTAGTTCCCTCTAATTTTCCTCAATCTTTCCTTAATCAAGCACTAATCTTTCATCAAATTGGCTTAGAATTTAGTTTGTATTTAATTGATATTTTGTAATTCGGGTTGTATTTTGGAGATATTTAAGGATCTTTCCCTAATTCAATCTTTTGGTACCATTTTTCTTAGAGTAATTAGATTTTACTCTCTTTTGAAGTCAAAAATTTTAAAATTACTCACTTTTGAATTTTTTTTCTAAAATTACTCTCTTAAGTTGCATTTTTTTTTATCGAAATTACTCCCTTAAATTGTATTTCTTCCTAAAATTGCTTCAAAAAACGATTTGAGTTGATTTATTTCCTCTGTTTTTGAACACCCTTACATTTGTCTACATATTTATACCTTCCAAAGTGTAGATCGGCTAAGCCACAAATGGAATATGTTCAAAAATAGACGAAATAAGGCACTAAAAGTGGAATTTGGTAGCAATTTCAGTAAAAAATGTAACTTAAGGGAATAATTTTAGGAAAAAATTTCAAAAGGGGATAATTTTTAAAATTTTGTTTTCAAAAGGGAGTAAAATCTAATTTACTCTTTTTCTTATTAGTTTACTTTTATTGTCATTTGTTTACATTTCATTAATTAATCCTTTTATGTTTGTGATATCATGTCAATTGTTTACATTTGTTCCTCTTTTATATGCTTTCTTGTGTTTATGTTGAACATATGTGAGTATTATTGTTACTAGGATGGAGGGGATCCATTGTACGATTTAAGAGAGGGTTATAGCATAGTTTAAGGATAATTCTTCAGTTGTTTACGTTTCTTTTGTTGTTATGCACATAAGGTGTTTTTGAAAATGCTTGAATTAGTAAGTTAGCTTATTTTCTCCAACAACTTGTCTACTTGTTAAGTGAACAACTTGGCTAACAATTAGGACAATGGGACGAGTTGAGTCGAATGAGTAAGTCGACTATTTCTTGACCTAGGTAAGGATTCACATCGAGAGATAATTGTGCTAGATGTTGGGTCCATGCCTTGAATCTGTTAGTCGCCGCTTCGAACGACTATGCGGGAGGGTATTATATAAACTCTTAACCTCTACCCTAGCAGTTATCATATCACAATATACCGTTCTGAATCTGTAATCTGAAAAAACTCCTCAAATTAATAAAACTCTCTCCTTTTTGCCCTGTGGACGTAGCTAACACACCGTTAGTGAATCACGAAAATCTGTGGGTATTGTTCTTTGTTGTTTGTTTTTATCTTTGTATGTGCTTTCGTTATAACACTAGATTTCCTTTATTGTTTGCTTTAGTTATCGATTCTACAAAATCTCTCAACTTGCTATGGTGTGGGTTTCGAACCCCCAACCCCCGCTGTAAAAATAATACAAATTCTTTATCTTAAAAAACTTGCCAAAAAAGTTGTTATTAATATACTGTAAAAGAAATTGAAACAATGAAAACAACACCGAATCGCTACGCTTTTCTTATAGAACAATTCGTCCCGTATATCAATGCCTGGGATGTTCCGAATTTTCTACAGAGATAAGACGGTGTTCCTCGGTTATTGCCAATAAAACAGAGATGTAATTTCGAAGCTTTTATATGTAATTCGTTTTTCTGTTCAAGAAGAAATATTATCAGAAGTTTTTCTTAGAGAAAATCTGATCCATTTGTCTTTCATATATATAGACAAATGAAGGGTAAAAGCGAGACCCCCGCATAGTCGTTCGTAAGGCAACTATACCGCGAACTTGTAAACAATAGACTAGTGTACACTCCGTACTTCCCGAACTAGCTTTATTATTTATAAGTTCACCCGTCTTTGAACCAAACCCAAAATACGGAAATTAACCGGTAATTACACTTAAATTACCAACATAAGCTACATTGAAATAATGAAAATTTTGAGATTTTACTTGTTTTTATTTGGACTAATTAGCTAAGTATAGGGGTGAAGGAAGAAAATAAAGAAAATGGTACACGATAAAGAATGAAAATATTGGAAGATACACCATAATAATCAATATACATATATAAATAATTAAAGGAGGCTTTTTTCTAAGCATGTGATAGTCTCCACCTTTTACAAAACACTTGTTTATAAATATTAATTTATTTACAATTTTTCTACTAGAATTAGGAGATAATTAATTATTTACAACTTTTCTATTAGAATTAGAAAATTCGTAAATAGTTGTTTAGATAATAATTTATTTATAATTTTCCTATTAGAATTAGAAACTAAGAAAATAATAAATTATTTACAAATTTTCTAATAGATTTAGAAAAATAAAAATAGCTGATTATTTACAAGTTTCCTATTAGATTTAGAACATTATTATTCTTTAATATTTATATAATTACTATTTCAGTTTATAACTTTATTCAACGTTTTTATTAAAAATGAAAATCGAAAATGAATTAGAATAATTGACTATACATTATTCTTTAATATTTATATACTTACTATTTGAGGTTATTAATACTATTCAGCTTTTCTATTAAAAATGAAAATGGGAAAGCGTAAAAAAGAACTAATGTAGTTTGTCTTCGTCTTAACATTAAAACGAGTCAAAAATAGTCTCATGGGGATATAAGAGTAATAAGATAAATCTTTTTACTCTTTCTTATACACTATGTTCTTATATTTTCCATATTACTAGACCATTCAAACTTAAAATGAATATCTCTATCTTAATTAAAAATGTGTGGAACTAATAAATGAAATTAGTTAAATATTTAAGTCTAAACAAATTCCTACCTAAAAGGAACATTTGCGATCAATCATATTCGACCAAATTAAGAGCAACACTACTATTTTTTGGTACAAGAGTAGCACTACTATTCAAGTGAATATTATGCACTTTCGTACTCAATTATGCGAAAGAAATGGGATAATTTCTTTAATTAAGTAAAAAGAAAATAAGATAAATGTCAAATATATTATACTTTAGAGAAACCCCAAGAATGTCAAATTTGGATTTAATTAGTATAAATATAAATATTAAACACCACAATGATGATGTAGATAGGTGTGTGGAGTTGAATAATTGTGTTGATGACATATGTTTTAAATGGGTCTGGAAAGGTATTTCATAAATAACAATTTTTATTCCTACATATTTTCACCTTATTATTTAACGATGAGACATTGTGTTATAAAATGACATAGTTTTTACGGGGGCGGAGGTAGATAGGTTTTGAGGGAGGAGGTAAGTGTCTCCAGGGGTAGGATTATTACTCTCCGACGTTAAGAGTATTATTTGAGTAGTACAAGTAAATTGGCCAGAGATGTTCGAGAATACAATTTATGATTCTGATGATCAAGTTGGTTAATTGGGTTGTCCAGTTACGATTTAAAGACTATAAATATAAATATATAGATACTAAAAAACATAATGATGTAGGTGATCTGAGTAATACATAGATACTAAAAAACATAATGATGTAGGTGATCTGAGTTAAGTGGAATAATTATTTTGATGAGATGAAATAATGCAAGTGGGTATTAGAAGGTATTCATACAACAAAGTAATGACAAATAAATAGTGTTTTCGAGACGGATAAAATAAGCCGTAAAAAGATCAAAAAGATTTTTTAATTAGTATTAGATTATAGTTTATTACTTTATTATAGTCCGTATTCTTTTTTTCCTCCATATTTTCAACTTATTTTTTACAGTGTGACATTGTTTTATAGGGTAGGGGTTGATTTTAAATTGTATGTGTCCATTTGTTTAGGGATGAGGATAAATAGATCTCGAGGGAGGTAAGTATCTTGGGGGATAGAGTTACTCGTCGACGTTTAAAAGTGTGATATAAATTGCACAAGGAAATGTCTATAGGTTAGGGTTGTTCAGAGATACGATTGATTATGTTAGTCAAGTGTGGTAGTTATGTGAGAAGGGTATGACAAATACCTAGCCTAAACGGTGTCGAAAAAAATTGCGCATGTACTACAGAATTGTTAAGTATTTAGACCTAATTAGACTCTCTAATGATATTAAAATTACAAGCTAATTTCATAAGGTGGTCTAAATAATACATGCATGCAAAAATTAATAAGAAGAAATTTTCTTACATTGGTAAGATGGCATTTTTGGCACTACAAATGTCTCCTACCTTTGTAGTTCTTGAGCTAAAATAGTGTAGGATGATCCTCCATAACCCAAGTCACCAAAATAGGTGACCTCCTTTGGTTGCACCCAAGACTAGCCCAAAAACACTAAGTATATTAACTAGATATAGTTTAGTGTAAACCTTGTTTTTTTATACTATAAATATTATTACTTTGATAATATAAGAAGTATATTAATTTTTGTGAATTTATTTTGATGAAGATTGATCAAATTTTGATCAATTTTAGAGGTTGAAGATGAAGATCTTAAGTCTTCTATTTTTCCTCTTAAATGGCTTAACAAGAAGTATGTATTTAGAGGATTTTAATTCTCTAGATTTTTCCACTAAGAATATGTGGAATAGTAGCCTATTTATAGGCCATCAAATGTAAACAAATGAGTTTATAATACTCATAAACATGAGTGGAAGACAAAGACCTATTATGGTCACCTTATCTCCATATTCTCGGTTTACATATGGTATTCCGGGTCTTATTTCGTCTTTCAACATTTGTCCTTCAAATACTTATAAGTCGAATATTTAATTATCTTATATAATAAAAATATTTATTTTATTATTTAACACTTAAATAATACAAAGTAATAAATAAAATACACTTAACATTTAAGTGTCATTTTATCATTTTCAACATAAAATGAATCTTATAAAACCCGTTTAGCTAATTTTACAACTTCTTGTAACATTAATTCGCAAAAATACTTCCGCCTCATAAATAATACAAAATACGTATATATTTAGTAAATTAACTATTATTTACTAAATATCGTATTACATTTATTATTCAATTATCATATAACTGAATAATAAAATCCTGTGGCCCGAGTACCTTACTCTTCATCAAACATTAAATTCACTTACTAATAAAAGTCAACCTAAACAAGGAATTAATTAACTTGTATCTTATACAAATAATTAATTTTTCCATTTGGGCATCATCCTATAGGTGTGACCTAAAGGGATCAGCTGGTCACCGCCGTCATACGACAGTAATGTCAAACTCTAGTAAGCCAATCATTACCGATTAACGTTGACCAGCTGGCAAATATAAAAAATATAAATCCCTGATATTCCTTACGCG
Organism: Silene conica; assembly: GCA_029255685.2. NCBI lineage: Eukaryota > Viridiplantae > Streptophyta > Magnoliopsida > Caryophyllales > Caryophyllaceae > Silene > Silene conica. The sequence continues at coordinate 83,923,921 of CM055315.2, read as the reverse complement.
AGATTTATTAAGTAAAGCATTAATTATTGTGGAGGACACTACTCCAACAATCTCCCACTTGTCCGACACAAGTGTGCGCTACCAATTCTCTTGTCCAATAGTATCTCCCACTCAATGCAAGAGGTCTTTCAGGTCGTTCTTGCACGTGATCATATCATAAAGTGGTTTTTTCAATCTGGAGAATGACTGTCTGACCGGATAATCTACTATAGATCACATCCGAGCGTGGCCACGCATTTCCAGTCACCTCTCCTCGAGTGGCCTTGAGATATATATAATGACATGGATGGACAATCCTATTGACCTATTTTCTTTGTTCGATACAGATCACAATGACCCAGTAAATGTACATCAGCCTCCTTTTACGGCGCGACCTTGGACAAAAACCAAAGCCACCGGAAAACCATACCAACTTAGACAAATAGTCGCAAGTCTAAAAAATTGACTCGAAGGAATAATTGAAATCCTCGCCACGACCAGGCAACATAAAGGACTCTATAAATGGTCACTGTCCGACAAAATGTCCCTACATTCTGCCTATGTAATCGACCAGCCATCTCTATGGTCATATGACAGTCGAACTCGTCATCTATCGCCTTACAATCTAGTCACTCCGAGACGTCACCCCATTAAGTAACTAAGGACACTATACAATGTTAATCCAGTTCACTTAATAGGGTTCAACATTGTCACTACAACCTATTTGGATAAAAACAAAGTATAACTAATATCCAGTTAGCACTGAATATATAAGAGTTGAAAAAACTCAAACGATAAATGCTATTATCATATATGTAAAAATTGATACACTATCAGATTATTACACATCATATAATCTGCAGCAATTCAATTGCCCTATTTCATTCACATTGAAACGACATGACTATCATGTTTAGCCTTCAACAAGACCTTGGTTTGAATCAATGACACCTCATTTTATCAAACCAACAATTGTTATTTCCCATTGTTTCACATAGCTGAAATCACATGTAACTTATTAATTAAGTACATGTCTAGACTTAACTCTAGACTATGGCACCCTTGCCTCGAAGATAGCTCCCTACTGTTTTCACAGTATATCATGATAGGATATGCGACTGGATGAGCTACTACTAGTCCTTGCATTATTGTCAAATCCAAGCTACTTCGTATCGCAACATCGAATGTTATGAAGTACTTAATTTCCGTTGTAAAATCCGCATGACTGCCTGAAACTCTTCCAGCAGATCAACTCCTCATAGCCAATACGGGATTTCAAACAATCCCTATATATTTTAAAGGATGGTGTTTAATGTATCTTTTACATAAACAACAACAAACATTCATGTAACTCCTTACATGAATTATAAATATCAAAATATCAAAACACTTAGTTTTATTTACTTAGTTCTTCTCAAGTATTAAATAATAACTAATTTGGCTATTAAATAACCTTCACTTAACTTTGATTAATAAAAACTCACAATACTCAAACTATATGAATTGTTAAGACAATAATACATCATAGCGTAAATTAATCTGACAGCGGAAGCAAGTATAATCAAATCTAATGAGTTCAACTTGTTTGAACTAGTCAAGAATCTCATCTACATAAGACTCCTAATAAATAGCATATATCCCTCCTTGATTTATCTAATAAATCTGGATATTTTAAGATGTATTAATATTCTCCTAAGTCTTTCATCATTCCAAATGATTTATATACAGATTATATAAAGACTCATAAGACCACCATACTCCCACTAAACTTCATGTGTAAACATAATTCCTCAACATCTTGAGAAACTAATCATTCTAACTCCATGACGCTCTCTTAAGATTTCTTCATAAGTTTGCTACAATCTTAAGATTGTAAGGATCTACAAAAAAAACCCTCTAAATGTGTCAAACACACTTCTTCTTCTAGAACGAGTCAAACTCGGGAAGATGGTTTTGATATCCTACTATTAAATTGACAATTATGAAATGCAACAATTGCCAGTATAATCCGAGTTTATAGAAGCATTGAAACTGGTGCAAAACCCTTTTTCACCAATTAAGCCTAGAAAACATCTTTTTATTCAAGTCAATTACATTGAATAGGTCAAACTTCTTCATGTAAATATACCAGGTTATTTACCTGATTATTACACTTGAATTCTAATTCGGATTAAGATGACTTATATAGCCATTGCATAGAGTTGAAACTAGAAACAACCTTTTAAACAACCTCTTTAATTTATAAGTAAGAGGTATCATAATTTTTAAATAACGATTTATCACCTCTCATCACTTTCAAAAAGTAACACTTATATACTCATCTCTAAAGAGTGATGGATTTTAACCCGACCTCGTATATTCCGAACAAATATACACTCTATTTGACAATAAGAAAACAATTTTCTTGTGTCATTTGTGGCTCTTCAATATTTTCTCCCACTCTGTCATTTAGAAATTGTCATCTTTTCTATAACGACAGCATCATGAGCCACAAACACGTTATTCTCATGAACTTGTAGGATAATTGACCACATGTTTTTATTCGGACAACTTACAAATTAGGTACTATACCTTTCCATATCTAATACGGAGTGAATATGGTTGTTTAAAAAAGTACTTTGACTTAGTGGGAAAAAGAAATTAGTTGACAAAATAGAAAGACCCCAATTATAAAATCAAGTGGCTCAATAAAACTTGACTAAGATACAAAACCATATCGTATAAGTTCTATATTATCTCTTTCCAACCACGCCTTATCGAATAATGTGTGTTACGGAAAGATTTTAACTTGTGATACTGTATCACATTACTTTTGGCAACAAACAAAAATCATCACATGAAGACTTTGTCTTATAGTCTTACTGGTAATCATATTTACAATAAAAACTCTTTGATCTCATGAAGAGTTTCTCTTTATATCTCGTTTAGTAGATACGCCACTATCTTTCTAAACTGATGGTAAAAGAAAAGAAGTAAATGTAATCTACTCTGATTGAATTTGTTATTCGATCATACACATCCACATGTGATTAGGATGAATAACGACTCTTATGCTAAATTTCCTTTTCCCCAAAAAGGTACGAGTTATCTTGCTTGGAATACAAGATTCGCATATATCATAAGATTCACAATCAAATGATTCACGAAGACCTAGTTTACACTAGTCCATGAATGCAATTTCAATCCAGAACTAAGATTAGATCGGGGTCACCAAAATAATTATGAACCTTTAATATGTTATATATATATGATATATATAAATTTATCTAGTTTAGGTGAAGAATAACCAATATTTTGATTGGCATAGCCATAGATCAAATCATGGCAAATTTGGGTACAACTTTTATTTATATCACATGAGTGACCCAATGTGTCTTACATAAAACTTTTATTAAAACAAAATTCTAAACCCAAAAAACTAGATTAATTACATTTTATAACACTTATAAGCCTCATAATGGAATGACAACTACTCTAGTTCCATTTCCTACGAGATAGTTAACATTAGTTAGAAGCTAATCGTCACACGACTATCATCTCATGAACCAATAACAATTATTATAACCACTATCGATATCAAATATTGATGAAGTGGTAGAAGTATAACTAATGTCAATCATATAGATATCTATATCTAGAAAAGAAGGAACCTTTTAGGTGTCAGGTGTCACACACCTAACTTTCTTATTAAAAAATTAGGGTTTTTATTTCTACTAATGTAATATTTCTATTAAAATATCAACAAATTTGGTTAGGATTGGCCTTGCACTATGGTTTGGTGTTGCTATTCACAATAGCTTATCATGAACCTTTGCCATAAACCAAATATTTGAACCAAATTCCCTCTTGAACCCCGTCCTAATCTTAACTATTAAGATATATACATCCCTCTTAGAGCTCTCACTCACTTCTAAGAAACTTAGTGAAGTGATTGTGGTCATTGGTTAATCATGATTTCAAGCAAATCATATTACCAATCAGTTCCCAACGAATTTAAGTACTTAAACAATTTAAGTATGTATAACCATTTATCTCACGAGCAATAAGATTGTAGTAATATTGTTGTAAATAAAATGATATTGTAAAATCGAAACACTTTTGATTTAAGCAAAATTCAGTTTATCCTCTTCATAAGAGATCTTTACAACAGACAATATGAGGATCAAATGTAAATACATTTTTCTAAATTAGCTATGGTGGTAAATCGGAGAAAAGATGAATAATCGATTAAACAAGTTACCATATACTCTTAGAAAACTATTTTTCAGGTATAACGGATTATCGATTCTATAAATGGAGGAGCGAGTTGAATATATAGTCATTGCGCGATATAAAATAATAAACGGAATAAGTGGGAAATTTAACATTCATCGTAAATAAATACTTGAAAAATAACTTTAACAAGTTTCAATAAAAAGGCATTTATATAATGGTCTCCCACTGAATTATATAAACGATTCCAAGACCCATCTTTATATAAACACGGGCACGGTGAGCCGATTCATCCCTTATTTATATAAATTTGGTGAGTCAACAATTTGACTGATTCTACCACTAGAACTCTTGGTTGACAGATTTTCTCAAAAAACTATCTGTTAGCCCCGGAACTAATCATGGGCACGGTGAGGCCGATTCATCCCACATTAATCCCGTTGAGTCCAACCAATTTTCACGTGTGATAACTTTTATTACCCTACTTACCCAACGTAAAAAGAGAGTACCCCGGTGAGCCGAGCCTACCTCTAATGAAGAAGGGATTCATAGGTGCTAATACTTGGTAAGGCTTTATCTCAATTTTAAAAGTGAGAGATCTTATCAATTTAATTGTCTATCACTTTTAAGTGAACAAAATTGGTGAATGGTAGACAATTGAATCGATAACAACGGAAAAAAAAATAAAAAAAATATGTAATGACGATTTGGCATGAAGATAAGCAACAAATAAAATCCTTATATGGCCACCTAGGTAATCTAATTAACTATTCTATTACACTTCGGAAACCAACTCCTTGGTCCCTAGGGTCTTCAATGAAATGGCCTCCTTCTTTTGGATTTCGGAATTCCTTTCCGAAAATAACACCGTCTTTTAGGAAACTCCGTCTTTTACAAAATCAATAATACTATTAGAAATAAAATTACATGGCAATATCCTATTATACAAATTGTAACTAAAATAAAACTATTAATTAATTACAAATTAGCGATACGAAATCGCAATAAATTACAAATTAAACCGGTATTCCAATACATTGGGGATAATACCAATTTCTACCTATGGCCATATAAGGTAAAATTACATTAATTTAAATACATTCATCCATATGAATAATAAAATGCATTATAATAAATATGAAATGCCAAATCGTCCAACTTACCAACAACGATCATGCGAGCTTGTTAAGCGGGATTTTTAACCATTAAATATTCCTAATCAATTCTTAAAACAAATTTAAGATGGATTTCTCATTATAATCTGGTCCAACCTCAAAAATGATTAATCACACTAATTAATTTGACATTATATGGGTTTAAAATACATTTTATGATAAAAATAACATAATAATTCATGATTATTATGAAAACAATCCATTAAATTAATAAAAATTATGGAAAATAAAATTTTAAAATTTTATACATTATGGTATTGTACCAAAATGCCATGCATGTGGGAAAAAAATGGTTATAAAATTGTTTCAAACATATACCACAATATTTGTCGGTAAAATGCAATTTTACGATTTAATTCCAAATTAAATCATAAAAATTAAAATAAATTTAAATGAAAATTTTGGCCATTTTAGAATATTTGCAGGAGCTTAAAAAACAAAATTTTCGTGCCCCAAAAATAAAATATTTATTTATTTTAAAATAACCATTATTTACCAATTTTTATCGAATAAAAATCAATAAACTATCTAAATTAATCACATTCACTTAAAAATTTCTATTTATCACAAATAGAACATGCATGTGGTTATTTCCAAATAAACATACATAAAATTAACATGCAACTTAATTAAATTAACTCTTAATCAATTTTAATGCATGTTCTTCCAATTTTATGCCATATTAAGTAAAAAAAAAATCATAAATTTTTACATAAACTAAATTTTCGACCCATATAACTATATGACCAAATTATATACATGCAAGACCATATTTTTTGATAAAACTAATTTTAACATAAAAATATCAACTTTACTAATTTATCTCATAAACTCATAAAATCGTCTTAAGACAAAATGCATGTATGTAACAACGCTCTGATACCACTTGTTAAGTATTTAGACCTAATTAGACTCTCTAATGATATTAAAATTACAAGCTAATTTCATAAGGTGGTCTAAATAATACATGCATGCAAAAATTATTAAGAAGAAATTTTCTTACATTGGTAAGATGGCATTTTTGGCACTACAAATGTCTCCTACCTTTGTAGTTCTTGAGCTAAAATAGTGTAGGATGATCCTCCATAACCCAAGTCACCAAAATAGGTGACCTCCTTTGGTTGCACCCAAGACTAGCCCAAAAACACTAAGTATATTAACTAGATATAGTTTAGTGTAAACCTTGTTTTTTTATACTATAAATATTATTACTTTGATAATATAAGAAGTATATTAATTTTTGTGAATTTATTTTGATGAAGATTGATCAAATTTTGATCAATTTTAGAGGTTGAAGATGAAGATCTTAAGTCTTCTATTTTTCCTCTTAAATGGCTTAACAAGAAGTATGTATTTAGAGGATTTTAATTCTCTAGATTTTTCCACTAAGAATATGTGGAATAGTAGCCTATTTATAGGCCATCAAATGTAAACAAATGAGTTTATAATACTCATAAACATGAGTGGAAGACAAAGACCTATTATGGTCACCTTATCTCCATATTCTCGGTTTACATATGGTATTCTGGGTCTTATTTCGTCTTTCAACATTTGTCCTTCAAATGCTTATAAGTCGAATATTTAATTATCTTATATAATAAAAATATTTATTTGATTATTTAACACTTAAATAATACAAAGTAATAAATAAAATACACTTAACATTTAAGTGTCATTTTATCATTTTCAACATAAAATGAATCTTATAAAACCCGTTTAGCTAATTTTACAACTTCTTGTAACATTAATTCGCAAAAATACTTCCGCCTCATAAATAATACAAAATACGTATATATTTAGTAAATTAACTATTATTTACTAAATATCGTATTACATTTATTATTCAATTATCATATAACTGAATAATAAAATCCTGTGGCCCGAGTACCTTACTCTTCATCAAACATTAAATTCACTTACTAATAAAAGTCAACCTAAACAAGGAATTAATTAACTTGTATCTTATACAAATAATTAATTTTTCCATTTGGGCATCATCCTATAGGTGTGACCTAAAGGGATCAGCTGGTCACCGCCGTCATACGACAGTAATGTCAAACTCTAGTAAGCCAATCATTACCGATTAACGTTGACCAGCTGGCAAATATAAAAAATATAAATCCCTGATATTCCTTACGCGAGATTTATTAAGTAAAGCATTAATTATTGTGGAGGACACTACTCCAACAAGAATGATTAGAGCAGATGAGCAAGTACATAGGTAGATAAATTTTATTTCAAAATCCTATTTTATGTGATAATAACAGAGGCACATATGTTATGAAAAGAGCTTAAAAATCTCTAAAGTAATATGTATGCATACTCAATTTTGATTGTTACAGGGCGGGGTTTGATTTTACATTGGTTTGGCCATGTGAGAAGGAAACCTATGGACGCACCGGTTAGGAGGTTGGAGACCTGGGGTGCAGAAAAGGTTGTTAGGGGTAGAGGGAGACCTAAATAAACTTGGAGAAGAGTGATTGAGCACGATATGAGATTTTTCGGGCTTCAGGAGGGGATGGTGATGGAGAGGGCACTATGAAGGGATATGATATATACATTTGGACTTCTAGCTTTTGATGTTTTTTAAGTTCTCTAAAAATTTTATTTTTGGATTTGTTACACTTTTTTCCCCAAAACTCCAAGATTAAATTTTACTTCGTTTTTCAAAATTACGTTAAACTTTATTTATTTGTTAGGGTATTTATACATGCGTGATAAATTCGATTTAAAATCTATAAAACCCCTTTATCTTTCTCTTTCGGTTTCACTTCACTCCCGTCTTTTTTTTCCCGAGATGAGAGTTCACCCTTGACGGTTCCAAAGGATGATTCATGTCAGCCGACCCCAAAACATTTTGGGACTAAGGCTCTGATGTTGTTGTTGTTGTTGTATAGGGCGGGGTTTGATTTTACATTGGATATATCTATTGTTTCGAGCGTTGGGGGTAAATAGGTTTTGAGAGAGGAAGTACGTAAGTGTCTTAGGGGTAGGGTTACTCTACGACGTTGAAGAGTGTGAGAGTAGTACAAATAAATGTGGGTAGGTTGAGGTTTTCAGGGATATATTTTACAATTGATTTTAATGGTTAAGTTGGTTAAGTGGGTGAGAAGGGTACTCCATGGGTAGGATTATTCCCTGACGTTTACGAGTGTGATTAGAAGATAGAAAAATATATTCATATGAGTTGTTTAGGATATGAATATGGTTAAGGTTAATTCTGATGGGTTTGGTTGGTTAGTCGGGTGGAAAAAGTTGAATTTGTGAAAATGTGGATAACGTGAGATATTGGTTGGAGAAGGTAAATGAATAAATTTTATTTTAAAATGTATAAATTATATGAGAAAAGAAGCGACAAATATATAAAAATAGGCTAAAAACATTTAAAATATCACGTGTATAAACTCCATTTTGTTTCTTTGTTGGACACAAAACTAAACAATCAAATGCTATAATCTCTTCAGTCCTATTGAATGCTCCATTGGGGCCGGGGAATAATTTTTAATGTGGAATGGCGTTATAGTGTTTTTTGTCGGAGTATTCTTGGAAATATTTAGGAGTGTGTATAAAAAGATGTCGTAATGTGGAGTTGCAGTTGCAAATTTGCAATGATAACTTTGTAAATACAAGAAATAGAAGAAGATATTTATGTCAATTCTTTTACCAAGTATGGAAGAAAAATATTTGATTAAATTGTACAAAAATAGAATGTGGGAACATTGGATAAAAATTAAGAAAGTATATGTCATGTCAGTATTATATCGGGGTAGATAAGTCTGGAGGTAGGGGGTAAGTGTCTTGAGGATAGAGTTATTTTCCGACATTTAAGAGTGTGATTTGAGTAGTACAAGTAAATATAGATACAATGGGGTTGTTCAGAGATGTACATACGATTAATTTTGATGGTTAAGTTGGTTAGTTGAGTGAAAAAGGTACGAACAATGCCTGAATGGTGTGGAAAATGGGGGTATGTAGCAAGAAAACTGATGAAGTAGATGAATTTATTTCAAGGTTGTATTTTGTGTAAATGACTTAGGCATAGATGCTATAAAAATAAGTTAAAAATCTCTGAAATATCATGTATGAAAACGCAATTTTGTTTTATTTCTTGTGAAACACAAAAATAAGTAATCAAATGTTAATAAATATCATGTCAATATAGTATTGTTAACGTTTAACTTGGTTACTTTTTAGTCTTGGTGATTTAAAAAAATATCATGGTGTGAATTTTACACCCAATTTCAATGTAATATCTCGAGTGTTGCATCCACCTTTCATACCTTCACTTCTCTCATACCTCTTTTGTTAACCAAACAAAAAAAAATGCATGTTTTCTCATTCAAACAAGATCGGCTTTGAAAGCAGAAGTTAGTTAGGTTTCTGATAGATGGATGAACTTTTCAAAGGGAGAGCTAACATTGAGGGATAGGTCCGGATGTTTCGTGAAGGAGGGGCGACTTGAATATTTTAGGTGTGTATTTGAAGCTAGGAAAGAGTGTCGATGATGAGTTGGATGGTTGTTTAAGGTAGCAATAAAGATGGCTAAATCGCATTTGATGATTAATTTCATGATAGGTTAGTAGGTGTGACTTTGGATTGTGGACCGTTTCATGTGTTGTTTGAATAGTAAGAGTAGTGGTTTGAAGGGTTCTTTCGTGTGGTATCGTAGATGATTGTGACGAGTTGGTGGCAAGGTTAATGACAAAAATGAATATAATTGAGGTAATTTTATTAACAAAATAACACATGCATAGAACGAACTAATACTATTTTTATATAAAAAAAAGTCTTGACTTACTTTTGATTTACATGTTGAAAATATTATGAATACCACAAATTAATTTAGTATCCATGCATCGCACGGGCAAAAATACTAGTATGTAGTAATAATAATAATGGATATTTCAGCTTGTAACGGATAATATTCGTCTCCAATAAGAATTCGTACATAATAAAACCCAACATCAATTATCAGTACATGAACCTTATTATTCGCTCAACCAATAAACTTCAGCGGACCGTAACAAGCTCGTGCGTTGCATAACTCGCCAACAAGCCGCAAACGTTTTTCAATATCTTGATCGATAATTAGCCCTAGTCGGGGACGAGCTTTTATGAGATGATACGAACTCTTTCTTCCTTCACAAATACTTGTGTACTCCGGGACGCCCGCCTTACATAAATTTATTGTAAAACCGAGTTTTCATACGTTTTTTTGTACGATGAAAGAAAAGATCGAGCAATTGTACCATTAGCCCCATTAGGATAAAACCCACCAGGTTTGCCCTCATTTCCGTGAGAGTAACATACCCTTAGTATTCCCTCGGGGTCTCTAGCGTACCCTACGGAATTCTCGTCACCAGAAAGTATATTTAAAGGTGTCTTTCCTTGAGGGCCGAGTTGTGGGTTAACGAATAATCCTTCATCCTTTGTGCCTTCTTTTGACAAAGTATTTCGTACGATTGAAAGTTTGTTTGTGAACTCTTGCACCGGTATTCCATAGGGATACACCCTTTCTAAGCGGCGCTCGTATAGTAGTGTTCGGACCACCGCGTCTTGGCCCGACTGCACTGCTAATAGTGATCCTACTAGCTGCATTTTGAGAGGAGAAAATATTAGTACATTAAGAACGTCTCTCACAAATTTAGTTAGATAAGTATATAACAGGGAAAAAATAATTTCGCTGGGTCTCTCACCCCATTATATAAGAGGTCTCTCAATAACGCTATTAAGATGTGGTATCTCTGAAATTTTTGTGATATTTTGTAAAAAACAATCTTCTTGATAATCTAATTGTAAATTTTTTAGGACTAATATATGAAAAACTTTTGATGATATAAAATCATAATTTTACGGGTTAACTTCTTTTAAGATGGACATATCCATCTTAAAATGTAAAAGCTTAAATAACACTAAGTTTGAATGGATGAGACAATTTTTCTCACATATATTTATTTGACTATTCAACCCATTTTGTATTTAAGACATGTATCCGTCTTGAACAAAATTAGTAAATACCACAAAATCTTTAGAGAGACGGTCTCTCATTAGGTTATTAAAAAACCAATTTATCATATCTTTTTATGTATTTTTCGTACCCGTTTTACTATTGATTGTGACTCAAATTTCCTATTTTACTCGGTGCATGTTATTATAGCAATGATGTACCTATTTTATCATAAATTTTAACTATTTTTTATTAGTACCTCATTTTATAGTTTACTTACCTCTTTTATTACTTTTTGTACCATTTTCTCATCAATTTATAATTGATCATCAATAATATTTTTGAAAGACCATCGATCCGGAGACCTACCGAAATAAATAACCATGTATATATACAATATTTTTATTCTTTTTACCCAATGTTATATTGTGAAATGAACACAAATTGTGACTGACCTTTTGAGCTTGAGGAGATTGAAGCTTAGGAATGGTACCAACATAAGAAGTTAAACCAAGAGGAAACAATAAATAAGTGGCAATTAGATAATTAATGGAGTTAGCAAAAGGGTTAAAAGGAGGAACAATTGGTCGTCCAAATGCTTGAGTCATAACTGTTGCAAATAGCTCTTGTGTTAGATTCATTAGTGGTCTTGGGAACCCTGGCACCACTTTCTTAATTGCCCTACACAAAATTTAATCACGTAAAACGGTTTTATAAAAAAAAGTATTACGCGAGAAAAAAAATATGGAGTACATTTTTTTAACTTAAAGTTACTTATTTTGTATATGTTTTCTTAATTCTGATTAGAAAAATGAAGTTAATTATAAAAATAACTGAATATGGTACGAGTATTTTTTAAACGATAATAATGTTAAATTGCTAAATGTGCAAACTAAAACAAATCATTTTGTAATACCATAGTCTTGTTTTGACCGTGTTATTTAATTTATGCTATATAATAAAATCTGGCTATTAATTTCTTCAAGTACGAGTCAAATTTAAGAAAAAATTGGAGTATGAAAATTGTAACCTTATATTACCAACTTCTTGAAGACCTAGTTGATAAATAATACTATTGGTAAGTGGGTCGAGGAAAGCTTTCCTAGGTCCCTTTGGAGTGGGTCCACCTGCGGCTAGGTCAGGGGCAACATTGTCTAATCCGTGTCCAAGCGCTCCATGTAAGAAGAATTCGGCTTCTAAATATACTAAATTTAAGTTAAATTCAATCAAGTTTATATCTTGTTGTGGTATAGTTTGATTTGTTTGATTTTGAGAGATGGTGAAAGAGTTCGAGACATTTACGAGCAAAAATAAAATTGCTACGAGTGTGAATTTGAGTATAGAGGTGATTAATATTGCCATTTTTAAGGCTAAATAAAAGTAGGTGTAAAATAATTTTAAAATGGTTTAACTTCGTTTTTAAACATTTTTTATGTATTTATAGGGTTGCTTGAGCACAAAGTCAAGATTTAATTTATTTATCATTTGATGGATTTAGGATATTTACCTACTAGTTTTTGAACCCGTGCACTGCACGGGTGGAAACAAAAGTATTTTTAAAAGTAATAACATACATATCTTTTGGATTTATAAAATTATTAAATTTTAGAAAATTTCACTTTGTCTACTACCCATACACTTTTGATAAGTTTGTGTTACTTATTTTATTGGAAATACTATGATTTTTTTTTTCTCAAATTTTGATAAGTTATTAACAAATGGTCAAAATAAGCAGCTGAGGTACTTACACTTGTCATAATTGAGCTAATCCCAATAACCCCACCCGACTTCCAAATTCATGACCCAAGCTTGAAATGAACCCGAATTGTGTAAAAAATGGATAAGTATCTCCTTTTATGAGACTCCCTTTCTGCCACTCATTTGTTTACTTAATCTATTTTGGGTGTCTCAATCAATTGTGTGTTGTATATATTAGGAATGTCTTTGATAAACAATTTGATACTTCACATTCAGTTTGATTCACTTGTAATTTAATAATTGACATCCTCCTCATTCTTTGGTATTTATGTCAAAACCAAAGGTAAACGAATGATCGGGAAGAAAGGACACAAGGAGGTATGAAACTTCATATTTTATTTACCCAATAATTGTCATTACACAAACTGGAACTACTACAATGCAACAAATGTTATTTTCCTACCCCCGTGAAATGTAAATGTCAATGTTTACGTTCTTATAGGCATCCAGGTAAAGATGTACAAAAATGGTTTTCCTACCCCAATGACATATCAATGTTCACGTTCTAAATTCCAATACCCCGTCTTAAAATTAAAACAAATCATATAAAATACATAGGACAAAAGCATAATATGTAGGGTTTAATAATAAACTTATCACATGCATCCAAGCACGGTGTTATTTAACCGCATCTTAAGAAATGTCAACTCTGCATTTATAACATGAAGTATCAAAATAGTGGTAAATACAACCATAACCGTTGTGACGACATCATTGGTTAGTGGTGTATTATCACGTTTGTAAAATTGTATGGTAGATATATATTTTTAAATTAACCTTATTTAAAGTAATTCCAAGTTATAACAAATATAGTGAATAGTAGATTGGAGCACAAAAAAAGATGAATCAAATGGATGATTTATTTAACATATATATCAATTTATACGATTCAAATAATAACCTTTATCGAAATCAATGAGCACATGTTAAGAAGTCATTTAAGGAAAGAAATACACAATTAATTCTCCATGTGTGGTAATAATTACTTCATAATTCAAAATCTCGTGAGATAATGGTGTATTTCTTTTTCAAAGTGACTCCATAACTTAGAAAAAGTTTTTTTAAAGATATTTAATCAAAGATAAACAAAGGATCAAAATAGAAAAAATTACTTCGTTCCGGCATAACTTGGAGAGATAATTGTCAACAATATGGTAATGACAACAATAGAAATACATTAGTTCATGGTATTTTTTGCGTAATAAATTTCTTGAAGATTACATGAGTGACTCCAACGCACATGACATTTGCTTGATCGTTTTATTTACAACTTTGATCGAACCAATTTGCGATTATCAATTAAGAATATTCAAATCACAAAGATGGCCTCTTAATAAACAGACCAATTTTATGTGTTTTTTTATGTAGTGATCATAATTCTCAAATAATTCGATCTTTATCAAGAATTACATTTTGCCACCAAGTTGGCTCAAGATTCAAACAGACCTCGGATGCACAAACATCAAAACAAATAATGGACTTAAGTATGAATTATTAACGTAAATTGTGTTACACCGTATAAAACATAGGCGTAAAATATGGGTAAATATTTTAGATACATCAAGCATCGACAACTTCTAAAATAAAACTTAGATTCAAGAAATCGTACTTTTTCATTTATTTGTGCAATAGAAACTTAAACATAGAAAACAATAGTTCAAGTTAAAAATTAGTGGAGCTCATTACCCTGTAAGAGTTGCAGCGCATATGGTCGGTAATTGTAGTTACTTTTGTTTATCTAAATTCATAACTCGAAAAATACGATGATCTAACAACATTCAAGAAAGATTTTTACTATTAATTTTTTACTTACATTTTAATTTTTAGGCGTTAAATTTTAAATATAATTGAGCTCATATGTTTATTTTTTAGTTTCAATATAATTTTTTGAGTTAAATTTTTTTATAAAGGTGCTTGGATTCTTTTCAATAAAGCTCGTAAAATATAAGCTCAAATTATTTAGTATAAAGCTCAAAATCTATATTATAGATTTATACAACTGGTTGTATAATCCGCTAACTGTAAAGGAAATAATATGTGATTGAGTCCTTCAAATTGAAGAAGTCAACTTTTTAATTGGAGGCATTGCATATTAGAATATCCGATTTAAATAATTGGCAAGAATTACGGAGATCGCTTCAAACTTGCCATAACTTTAGGTACATTATTATTAGGAAATAATATATTAATTATTTTTGATGTTATGGAAAGTTTTATAGTATATTAATTATGAAAAAGACATATTTTAAGACCTGAAAATGAGCAAATTCAATTAAAAATTAGGAAATAGTATCTTTTGAAGTATTATTTTGAGCCATTCACGTAAACAGTGAGATTTTTTGGTTGTTTTTTGAGTAATTTTGGTAGTATAGAAATATTATTTTCTTAAATTTGGGATGTCTCTTTATTTTTTATGTCGATCAAAATAATTTCAAATGTGCATTAAAATACGAAATTACTTTTTCACATACGAATTTTACTTTTCACATACATTTTTTCATTAAATTTCCGTCAAATAACCTTTTTACCTAAAAATTAAATTAGCCCTATTTCACCAATCTCTATCTCTAAAACCTAATCTATTAGGTCCTTAAAAATATACACCAATTTCTGTTATAAATCATCCGTACTTACCGCTAGAATTTGTCACAAATGACTAATATGACAAGTCGGCATCGTGAAATGTAATTACGGCAATGTTAAAGACATTATAATTAAGGCTATTTAGCATATTACTACCTAATAAGTCTAAAATTTTACATCTTACTACCTAATATGTTCAATTATTCAAATAACAACCTAATAAGTGTAAAAACTAACACGATTACTACCAAAATGACAGAAATTGTTAAAAAATGACGGAAATCGGTTTATTTCGTCCGTTTAAATTTAAAACATAATCTAGTACCTAAATTACCCTCCCCCTCTTTCCTCCATTAAAACACCTTTCTCCTTCAACAAAACCCATTTCCCCCCTGTTTCTCCATCAATGTCGCTCCAAACCCATATTTCTCCACTAATCCCTAAATCTCGTTCCAAACCCTGATTTACCATCAATCTCGTTCCCTTAATTCCTTCCTCCTTCATTCCTCCATTACAATACTGATTGATTACGGTTCTTTGAATTCTGATTTCAACGAAATTTAAGAAGTGTCGTAGACCTAGTAGTTGCTGCTATCATAGATCTTTCTCCCGTAGCTCTCTTTCCCTCTTTGGGATTATGCTTCATTCTCTTACCAATGTGTGAATTTTTGGAAAGCGCTTTTGAAAAAAAGAAAGAATTAACAATTTGCAGCATATAGAAGGGGTTTATCCCTGTAGCTTTTCTTTTGTTGTTTGTAGTATTCTCGTCCATTCTTATCCCTACGCTCTAGTCTTTTCATCCCTAAATCTTCAAATTTGAGAATAAAACGAAGAAAAAATGCTTACTTGATCAATTTGAGAAGATAATAGAAGACTACCTCCCTCTAGTACTGCAAATTAGGCATGCTCATGGAGGTTTTCGATAAAAATGGCGGCATGAATTGAGTTACTGTGAGTTTAATCGGGGGGAGGCAGAGGGATGTGTAATAGGTTAACAGAATATGTTTATTAAGGAAAGGGTAAGATCGTCATTTAACTTAAGTCGAACATTTAAAACTAATTTAAGTTCGGTTTCCGTCAAAAAAGTAGCAAACTGATTAATGTTGTGTGATTTTAGGTAGTTAGTTGCAAAATTAATTATATTAGGTAGTAAGATGTACAATTTTAGACTTATTAGGTAGTAATTTGTCATATTTCCTATAATTAATGTTGTCTTGGCGTTAACACTGCTATAGAGGGAAGATGCTTTTCATAGGCAAGCTCTTGTATAGTTTTCCTTGACCAATTTTGTGGGGAAAAAGGGTAGTTCCAACGTACACAGTAAAAAATTAGATGACGTACTCCATTGATTGTCTTGATGATCGGAATAAGAGAGGTGGAGCAAGGGAGGCCGGGACATAGGTGAGAGGACGTCGGAGCGAAAGAGTAAGTCGAAGGGTGGGAAGGGAAGGGGAGGCGTGGATAATTGCTTCTCGCTGGAAGATGAAAAAAATGATAAGGGTAAAATTATAAAATACGTATGTGAAAGAGTAAAATTTGTATGTGAAAAAGCACGACCCTTAAAATATTGCAATGGTAACCTTATTTTCATATTAATTTTAAAATTTAAAATATGAATATAGTGTTAAATTTTGGCAAGATGAGTTAATTAGGTAGGTGATACTTGGATTAACTTTACATATTTTTGAAAATCACACCATTGATTTTGATTTACTTGCTTTTTATAGGTCAATCAATTACAACATTTATAATACTATAATTAAAATTAAAATTATTTTCTTTTAAAATTACGATTTACAATTACAGCACCTAACACGTGACATATGATTAGGCTACGTCAAGTTTTTTATTTAAGTTGAATATTATAAATGAAATATTAAAAACAGAATATTATAAACGGAATTACTCTTTTAAGTCCAAAATTAAGGTTAATATTGTACTTGGAATTAACATGTTTCTGATTTCACCAAATTTGGTAAAAAGGAGAAAATTAAAGTTAATATTGTTAATGAACGGAATAATATTTTCTGATTTTATGGATGGTTTTTTAAAAGTATATATCTATTTTTCTAAAACAGTATACCATATTTGTCGTCAATTAAATATGACAACCATATATGGCAATCATTTAAATATGACAATCATATATATTTTTGATTTTCAAATCATGCGTACACAATCATGATGCATAGATCCGACAGAAAACTCCACATGACCGGTAGATTTTATTTTTTAGTACTTGACACGTGGCGTATTAACAGTTATTGACACGTGGCACGTGAATAAGCATTGACACGTGGCGATCAAATAGGCCTTTGGTATTTGCTTTAATATAATATATGATTATGGAAATATTGCTAAGTTGAGGTGTAATGATGTGATGCGTTCCATGTAGGAAGGCTTGTTAAGTGCAAAGATGTAATAAGTGAGGTATTGGAAAATAGAAGAAACTATTAATAGTAATTCTATTGGAACATAATTACAATGTCTATTTATCAAATAAATCATGATTTAAAGGAGACCTACAAAATTCATGAACAATCATTTTTCATTAAAATAATGACCCTATTTGGTAAACAACATATTGAGAGATATTAGTAGATTCCGATATAATTAGTAGGTTGACTAATCAATCCAATGTTTTCATGTATTTGGTAAACAACATATTCTGATAGCATATTGATCAGAATCTACTATTTTAGGGACGTGCTAAATCCCGCACAACATTTTACTCAATCCCACACATTTCTTACATTTATTCAGAATATACCCTTTTCATTTTTTTTTTCTGCCCACCAAAAAAACATGAGAGAGAAACAGAGATCCCGAAATTCCCAAAAATCAACCCCTTCCCCAAAAAATCAACTCCTTCCAAGTTCTGATTTTATTGCAATTGGATTTCCCGATTTCAACAATTCTTCTAAAATCTGATTTTACTGCAATTAGTATATATAAATATTCAAAACTTCCTCCCATTGGTTTAAATTTCGACCGTTAATCAAAGTAATTGGATCGGGTTTAAATCATCACGAAATCCGATCACAATTGAATCGGGTATGAATTACCACGAAATCCGATCACAATTGAATCAAGTTTGAATAACTCGCTACATGTTTGAGTAAACTATTGCTGCAATTTTCCCAGCCATGAACCACACTATTGCTACAATTTTCACTGATTTTTCTCCCCAAATTTCACGAAGTAAATTGGAATTCTGATCGAACTCTTGAATTTCAGAGGAAATAAAACGCAGAAATGGGACCACCACTTCAACACCCACCACCCTCCCACGTTGTCTGTCGACTATTCTTCCCCGGCCTGCCATCCTTACAACCACCTATTCATCCACCAAAACCAATTCAAACCCTAATTATTAAAAAAAAATCTCTTTATAGAAAAAAATATCAATTAAATTGAATAAAAGACGGAACTTAATAAAAAATTACAATGAAACGACGAACTTACATTTGATATGTGCGAATTACGATTCATAGTAGTTGAACGAATATGAGATTTATTAGGTTTAAAGAGAGAAGTTTTTAAATTCTTTTAAAGTTTTTTTATTTTTTTTACTAAGGGTAATTATGGAAATTTAGGGTAAAAAAGTGTTGGATTAAGCAAATTAGCGTGTAGGATTTAGCAAGTACGCTATTTTAATATGCAGCTAATAGCAGCATATTGTATTAGCATTTTCAATTACACATGAAACCCTTCTAATTATCGTATAATACTATAATCTGCTAGTTACCAAACACCCTTTCTTAATCTGCTAATTTAATTTAATAGTCAAACTTGCTACTAAAATTTACTGACCGTATTCTATCTAACATTATCTACTATTATGCATCTGTTTCGTCCGTTGTTTGCCAAACAACGCCAATGATTATTATATCGTCGCGTCGCAATATTGATATTAAAATGTTCTATCCTAATTACACGGGGATAAGCATATTTAAAAAAAGAATAAAATTATATTTTTACTCTTTTTTGAAATTAAGTTTTCTAAAATTATTCCCTTAATTTACAACATAACTATTTTTTCTAAAATTGCACTTTTTCTAAAATTACTTCAGAACTTCAATTTAACTTGATTTAGTTCCTCTGTATTTGAACCCCATGTCCCCTACATTTGTCTACATAGTTATACCGTATAGATTGACTAAGTCACAATTGAAACAAGATTAAAAATAGACGAAATAATGTGTCACTTAAAGTGAAATTTAGAGGCAAATTTAGCAAAAATACAACTTCAAAAATAATTTTAGCAAAAAAATTTCAAAAAGAAATAATTTTAAAATTTTGATTTAAAAAAGAGTAAAATTTAATTTACCTTCAAAAGTATTCTATCTGAGCATGAAAAACAGTCAAACACGCTTAGTTGTCACAAGTTGTTCAAGAATTTTAGTTTCCTAATTTCATTAGGGTTTGAGGTGGTTTATTAAACTTTTAATTTTTTTTAATTTACTTTCCTAATTTCACTGGGTTGTCAAGTAACCCCATCATCATTATATATACTCGTAATCTCATTCCAACACACAGAAAGTTAACAAACACAAACAAAAATTAAAAGAGATTTTGCGAAAAAAGTTCTTGTATTATTGTATTGTAGGAACGTCCAATTTCCCGCCGGATAAAAATAAAAGAAAAATAAATCAAGAATGGCCGCCGTAACAACAGTCTCAACATTGCCGGCGTCAATCGAAACCGTCAACCCTTCAGACAGCCAAGATATCGATACGGAGGGGCCGCTGTGGCGGCGGCGGTGGCCTTGGGGGCGAGTACCAGTGCAACGATCGAAGCCTTGTTCTACACCCACCGTCGATAATGTAATCAAAAAACACCAGCTTGCTACTCTTTTGGGGAAAGGGTATGATGCTGATATTGATATTGATGAGGACGAGGATGATGAGGAAGAGAGTGACTATGATGATGAAGACGAAGATATGTACGAACAAGATGAATGTGGATATGAAGCTGTGGAAGATGATACTCATGATGATACTCATCATGATGATTCAAGAAGTTCTTTATCTGATTATTCTGATATGTCTGATGATGATGAAAGACTTGCACGCATTCTTGGCTGCTAAATCTACTGAATTTGCACCCTAATTTGTTTTATTATAATTATGTTATGGATTAATTAGTAATTTGTGAAACGGTCTTTAGTTAAAATTTGTGTATTTTGGTAGTGATAATTGATCGACGATTATACTTTGTAATATTTAGTCATCAATTGTTTATGTGTGTTAAAATTTGATCAATTCGATCATTATTTCTTTGATGGTGTTACTATTACAAAATTAGGGTTTATGTTTTAGATCGAATTGGGTTTACGACTTTATGTTTTAGGTCGAATTTCTCGTCAATATTAAGTTGATGCTTTGTATCCGTTCTTTATTTTGATTCATGTCTATGTCATGGAAAATATATTAATATCGATACGGTTATCCTCAACCTTGTTTACACAACCCTTTATCTTGATACAAATTCTTAAATGAGACGGAAATATTCGTCTTAAGTTAAAAAACGACAACCAATAATATAATGCATGAAACGTCTTCCAATATCTTGAACAATCTAACCGATTTTCTGATTGATAACAAGTCCGTTCGTTTGAGTCAACAACATCCCATAAATGTCTTCCAATATCTTGAACAATCTAACCGATTTTCTGATTATTGGTGTAAAGGCAAGTCACAAGAGCGAATATGATAAGGACAAATCATGATAAGCTAAACTAACTGACATTATTGGTTTCTTTCAATGATAGAAAGGATTTAGCGATTGCATCATTAGCTCCCTTAGGGTAAAACAATCCTTAATATTTCGGGAGGGATTCTAGCGTACCCTACGGAATTATCGTCACCGGAAAGTATATTAAGAGGTGCCTTGCCTCCAAGCCTTTAGGACCATATATAGATAGTTTGTTAGTGAACTCTTGCACTTGTATTCCATAACGATACACCATTTGCAACCGTCGCTCGTATAATAGTGTTCGGACCACCGCGTCTTGGCCTTATTGGACTGCCGGTAGTGATCCTACTAGCTGCATTTCGGAGGGAAAATTATTACTTCATAGCAAACACATTTTTGATATAATAAGTAAAGTTGTATTATTAGTTGTAAATCTCAAAAATAACTGTAATATCGGTTTTTCAACGCATAATATTACTTCCTAAAGAGCATAAGGAGACACGTTAAAAATCTAAGAAGATAAAAAAATCTTAAGAATATATAATAAGAAATGTAAGTAGAAACTCATTAATACAATATGCAATTATTTTGTTCTCTTTTTTTATAATTAGAAACATGTTATTATTGTTAATTTTTATAATTATCCAATTTAATATATAATAAAATTAAACATTTCTTGCCTAATATATTCAATATATATTTTACAACATTATACGATCAAATGTTACACATACATGACCAACACTAACTATACTTATATTGTAATCATTTAAGTAATTCATCATGCGATAAAAATATGCTTTAAAATAAACGAAAAAATCTCTTATCTATAAAAGGAGTAGAATTTAGAGGAATTTTATTGGCTCTCATTTTTTAGAAAAAATAATTAACTTCTTCCATATCCTACCCCACCATTTAGATGAATTTCGTGATATTAGAGTATAATTGATTGTAACAAAGTTTCGGGTTAAAAAAGATTAAATTATATTTGGGGGTTATAAAACGTCGTCGACGTTTTATAACAAATCGTCAACGTTTTTCATAAAAATTACATTGGTTGCCCTTACTCCCCATCTCTCTAACTTATCTCTCCTCTAAACTCTCCCAAACAAAACAAACAACACTTCAAAAAACTCAATTTTCTCACGACGATTCAAAGAAATCTTCGCTGTTCGACATCTGCATTTACGAGATTAGAACGTTACATAAATAAAAGTAAACAACTTTTCATACAAAAAATAATAAACTACCCATTTAAATACAAAATTAACATTTTATAAAAAAAAAAATATAAGTTTAACTTTTAAAATTGAAAATATACGGTTTAAAAAAAAAAAGTCTGAAACATGGACGGATTTTGAATTTGGAGGGACGTCGAAATCACACGTCCTCCCCATGGAGGGACCTCCAATTCCCACGTCCTCCCCATGGAGGGACCTCCAATTCTCACGTCGTCCCCATGGAGGGACCTCCAATTCTCATGTCCTCTCCATGGAGGGACCTCCAATTCTCACGTCCTCCCCATGGAGGGACCTCCAGTTCTCACGTCCTCCCCATGGAGGGACCTCCAATTCTCATGTCCTCTCCATGGAGGGACCTCCAATTCTCACGTCCTCCCCATGGAGGGACCTCTAATTCTCATGTCCTCTCCATGGAGGGACCTCCAATTCTCACGTCCTCCCCATGGAGGGACGTCCATTTCTCACATCCTCCCCATGGAGGGACGTCCATTTTTCAAGTCCAACCCATGACGCTAAATTTTTTTGTCACCCCCCACCCATGGACGTTGAAATCCAACGTTCTCCTCACCCATTGACGTTGAATTCCAACGTCCTTCCCACCCATGGACGTGTGATTTTCACGCCCTACCCACCCTGGACGTGAAAAATCACCGTCCTCTACCACTACAGACTTGAAAAATCGACGGATTCTCTTCCTTTACATACCCAAATCAATCAAAAACAACTACAACTACAATTAAATCGACAACATACAACAATAACAACAACAAACAACACTAACAACAACAATTCGAATTAATCACAAATTGAAAAACAAATTGAAAAAAATTAACATAAACAAAATCAACAACTACAATTCGAATTAATTAAAAAAAACAAATACTTGCCTCGTGGCGGTGGTCCTGCGGTGGTCGTGAAGGTGTTAAGGCAGTGCGGCTCGTGTGGTGGTGATTTGGTGGCGGGGCGGCAGGGAAGAGTAAGGGAGTAAGGGAGAGGGAGAGTTTGGGAGGATGAGTGAATGAATAAGGGTAGTTTGGTCTTTTTTTGAATTTCATCGACGATTTGTTATAAAACGTCGACGACGTTTCGCAATTGGGTTATAAATTTGTTAAACAAATTATTCCTTTTTTTTTTAAAAATTATTTTTAAAAATTGCATTTTTGTTTTTAAAATTACAACTTTAAATCGCATTTTTGTAAAATAATTTTAAAACACCAATTTAAGTGGACTTACGACCCTGTTCTTTTGGACTGAAAGTGAACTGAATTGAACTGAACTGAACTTATAGGATCTGAACTAAACTTATAGGAACTGAACTGAACTGAACTGAACTGATAGGAACTAAACTGAACTTATAGTAACTGAACTGAACTTATAAGATCTGAACTGAACTTAACTTATAAGATATGAACTGAACTGAATTTATAAGATCGACACTTAATTATATTATTTTAATTTAAGATAATTACTATTATTATCCAAGAGAAGACATTGATAAAAAAATAGTCAAAAACACAAGGAAATATAAAATATTTTTTAAACAAATTATTCCTTTTAACTTTTTTTAAAAATTATTTTTAAAAATTGCATTTTTGTTTTTAAAATTACAACTTTAAATCGCATTTTCGTAAAATAATTTTAAAACACCAATTTAAGTGGACTTACGACCCTGTTCTTTTGGACTGAAAGTGAACTGAACTGAACTGAACTGAACTTATAGGATCTGAACTAAACTTATAGGAACTGAACTGAACTGAACTGAACTGAACTGATAGGAACTAAACTGAACTTATAGTAACTGAACTGAACTTATAAGATCTGAACTGAACTTAACTTATAAGATATGAACTGAACTGAATTTATAAGATCGACACTTAATTATATTATTTTAATTTAAGATAATTATTATTATTATCCAAGAGAAGACATTGATAAAAAAATAGTCAAAAACACAAGGAAATATAAAATATTTTCCACTTCATATACAATAGTTTGTTTTTAATTCATACATTATACTACAATTATATTACGATAAAAAATAATCCACATGTTATAATTTTTTCTAACCATTTATTTCCACCTTTTCTTTAATTGACTAAACGTCATTTCAACTTTCATTCTCGATGATGAATTTCGATAGTTGAAGTATTCTACCATTACTTCAGGCGGTCTATGCTTGTATTCGGGCATATGGCATTAGGGTGAGCGTGTGTAAGATCGTTTGGTATTAATTAGATAGTAAAAACGGGTACACTTATTAGTAATTTGTTGTTTTTTTTAAAAAAAAATAGCGTGTATCGAATAATTAAAACGAAATGTTTTCTTATGGATTGTTAAAATAATACTTCTTATATACTCCCTCCGATTTCTTGTGTTATTCCCTTTTGATTTTAACACAAGAAATAAAGAAATCGATTTGGACCATACAATACACATGACCCCACGTGAAATTGATTTTGGACCATACAAATTAAAGTTGTCCAAAAGATAAAGGAAGGAATATCGTGTAATTAGACCAAAACAGAAAGAGAAACATCATAGAAAATCGGAGGTAGTAGTTTTTTTGAATTGAATTTATATGAGCTAAACTAAATTGAACTGAACTGAACTTATATGAACTGAACTGAACTTATAGAAACTAAACTTAATTGAACTGAAATTATAGGAACTGAACGAATTTATAGAATCTAAAGTGAAATTAAATTAAGTGTCTTGAAGTCCAAAAGAACGGGGTCTTATTTCCTCTGTATTTAATCCCTTACATTTATCGACATAGTCATGTTTTTCAAAGTATAGATTGCTAAGTCACGAACGGAATAAGGTCAAAAATCGACAAAATAAGTCAATCATATATCATATATTTTATTAATGCAATAGCCACATCGCTGACTTGGCATCACAGAAATTTTTAAATTTCTAATGTGGGCAGAAAATTAGAGCAACTACCAAAATTTGCAGTAGCCAAATATTATGGAATAATAGAATATTCTATAATTCCTTAATATTCGGAAATTACAGAATGTTAATATTATATTCTAGCAATCATATCTTCAAACTAATTAATCATACCTTCAATCATATTATATCTTTTCTATTCCGTAAAATATTTGATATATTATAATGTGATCTATAACTTTATATCTGTATATATTCTTTATGATAATAATGCAACAACTATAGCGTAACACAATTTCTCAAATAACGCCAATTGATTTTTACACGAATAATATTTATTTAATATATTAAATGAGTGGTCGTTTGATAAAATTATATTGTCTTAGTGTAAGACAGTTGCACACAACAAATATAGAACATCATTACTAATTTTAAGCAAATTTACGTTTTCAACCCAACTATACATTTACTACTTAAGTTTAAACAGATTATTTACGTTTTGGTTTTAATGTAAGATATGTAATATATTATTTAATTGTAAAAATATTTTACATATGTAGAAATGGTGCAATAGGTGAAATCTTAATTAACAAAATATATGGCAACTCATGTAAACCGACATATATGATAAATCATTCGGAATAAATTTATCCGTAAATAATTAATCTGTTTATATTTCATATTATTAAAGTTCTAAAATAATTAATTTCTTTATCTTTATATTATTAACCATATTAATTTCATATTATTAAAGTCTAAAATAATTAATTTTTTATCTTTATATTATTAACCATATTAATCTAAAATACTAAAAACAGACCCGTGAATTTCACGGGTTACAACCTAGTTAAAGTGAAATTTGGGAACAATTTTAACAAAAATACATTTTAGGAAATAATTTTAACAAAAAAGTTACATGAATTATTTTAAAACTTTTGATTTAAAAAAGAGGTTTGCTATATTCCGCCCCTAGTTTTACTCATTCCGCCCCTATAAATTACCAAATTGCCCCCCCTTTTTTTTAATAGTTACTTTTTCGGTAAAAGTTAACTTTTATTAATTCGTTCCAATATTTACATACATTTAAAAACCGTTTCAAAAACTCGCAAATCAAACCATATAAATAAATTTTAAAAAATAGAAAAAATGGCTCTTCATGTAATTCACATGAACATGCCTGGGCGAGTTCATGTGAATTACATGAACAGGCCTGGGCGAGTTCATGTAATTCACATGAACATGCATGGGCCTGTTCATGTAATTCACATGAACGGACTATTTTACAGTTATTCTACATATTAAATAATGTGAAGAAACAATAAAAATAAACTAAAAAAGAAATATAAATCATAGAATTTGAAAATGAATGCAAAAACGCATGCATAAAATGAAGATGTGTAGACGAGCGGAAGATAATAAAACCTAACACACGCGGTATAATAATTGGTTAAACCTTATATTCAATAAAATATGACAATATTTTTTTTTTTTTGAAATCTTCTAATTAAATCGAGTTAAATTAGGATATGTAATGCCACAATGGGGTAAATATCAGTCATAATTTTAGAATCATCGCATTGCATATTTTAGTTATGGATTAATGATTCACATTTAGTGATATTTATTAGGCTAACATTCTTGTTTTAACCGTAGCCGAGAATCGTTCTCTTTGAATCACACTCACTACCATAATTAATTATGTAACAAAAAAAAACTACCATAATTAAGATTAATATTAGCAACTAATAATTATAAATAATATTAACCTTTTCAATTGGTCTTGCTTAAGACGGGTCGGTTTGAGAGACGGGTAATGACACTCACAAAACGAATAGGGGGACAAGGTGAGGCACCCCCATGTGTTTCCCTCTCTCCTCTAAGTGGGTATTTTGTGAGGTAAAATGGTATCCGTCTTAAGTTTAAGACGGATAGTGTCGATTTGAAATAAGAATTTGTGTAACCTTTTTTCTAGACAAGACACCTGTCATTAAAGGAGGTAATCGATTTTTGCTTTAATATGATCGTCACGCAAAACGTAGCGAACAGAATTATTGTCATTCATGATCTTCATACTACCCCATACAATATATCTTAGACGACAACCTATTAAATTCTCCATGGAATTGTCAAGTCATTACAATTATTCATAATGTTTTAACAGTCATTATAATTCTTAAAAAGGTTTTAGCTACTTTTCTTAGGTAAATTGTAGTTTGATTTTGATTTGGATTTATTAATTATAAAAAATAAATAATCATTTACTTGATATTCGGGATCTTTGAATATGGAAAATGACATAAATATAGCTACATTTATGATAAGAGAAATTCATTTCCATATTTAAATGTCATTTATAACGCCTAAGGCCCATTCTTTTGGACTTATTTTTGCTTAACTTAACTTAACTTAACTTATTTTTTCTGAATTTTTCTGAACTTAACTTATATTTGCTGAACTTAACTTATTTTTGCTGAACTTTTCTGAACTTATTTTTGCTGAACTTAACTTAACTTATTTTTTCTGAACTTAACTTATTTTTGCTGAACTTTTCTGAACTTATTTTTGCTGAACTTAACTTAACTTATATTTGCTAAAGTTAACTTATATCTGCTTAACATTTATGAACTTAACTTTTCTAAACTTAACTGATATGAGTCTAAATTTTTCGAACTATGTAAATATTAACTTAAATAATATAAATAATAATAATAATAATAATAAAATAGTAGTAATAATAATAATAATTTCTTTTTATATATAAATATAGTATGTTTATTATCTTACTACAATACATAATTAAAAAGTAAATCACATATCATATTTTTTTTTTAATAATCTATTTCTATATTATCACAATTTTTTTAATAATTTATTTCTATTTAAATATGGTATGTTCATTATCATACGAGAATTATTGTGTGTAATTTTTAACCCGTGTATTTTTTGGAAAATTTGACTATTCTTTTGTTAATAGTGACACTTTTGGGTAATTAAAAAAAAAATGGTCGCACATGAGACATTTGTACGAGAGAATATGTAAAAATCTGTCAATAATAACTTTTCTGAACTTATTTTTGCTTAACTTTTCTGAACTTATTTTTGCTGAACTTAACTTAACTTATTTTTGCTGAACTTTTCTGAACTTATTTTTGCTGAACTTAACTTAACTTATTTTTTCTGAACTTAACTTATTTTTGCTGAACTTTTCTGAACTTAACTTATTTTTGCTGAACTTAACTTAAATTAAGCAAAAATAAGTCCAAAAGAACAAGGCCTAACTAATGTAATTGTATAATTGTACCGGATCTCAACATTTTAGAAATCTCCTAATATCATGAACTAATTTAGGTAATTATGATTATAATTAATTTTAATATACATTATTACACGTGGCGAATGAATAGGTGTTGACACGTGACAATCAAATAGGCTTTTGGTATTTTTTTTAATATAATATATGATGATATATGATAAAAAATAAATGAAAATGGATGTGGAAGAACGAAATTGCACGAAATGTTCTTCTATTAATATAGATAAGATTAGTTTTAACAATGGCCAATTTATTATGTGCACTGTTACTTCTTTTGTGTTAACAACAATTCACCATGAACAATATTAAGATTTATGATGAAACCGTGAACAAGTTGGGGTGCTTAAGTTATGAGGAAAAAAAATTTGCTATGGTGTGTATTTCGAACCCCCAACCCCCGCTGCAAAATCAATACAAAGTCTTTTATCTTAAAAAACTTGCCAACTGAGCTAAGTATTTTGAAATTTTACTTTGTTTTTATTTGGACTAACTAGCTAAGTTTAGGGGTAGATGGAATAAAATAAAGAAAATTAGTTTTTTTGCACGGGGTATTTTTAAATCGTATTATTCTAAATATGTATCATCGGAACCAAATTATAAATGTTCATAAATTCTATTTTATATCTAATGTCTATACACTTTTTTTTTTTATCAAAATTCGATTTTATTTTATATTTAACGTCTATACATTTTTGTTTATGACTTGATTTTCGCAAAATATTTCAATTGATGATATTAATTTGTACATTATTCCTAGATGTTATTTTTATTGTTTTTTAATTTAGAATTGTCACCACAGTTTTTTTTTCCGATTGTTGTAAATTGTTAATTATTATTGTTTATTATAATTATTATGTATTGGGTATAAATGATTATGTAATAGTTCTAAACAGACGACGTTCAAAATTATCATATTGTCTTATATAATATCTCAATTCATATTATACATATTGACAGTTTTCGTAGAAATTCATATTTACGAACTTATATCAAAAGTGGTACGTAACAATTGTAAAACTATTATTTTAAACAGTTAATTTCGAATTAAAATCATTATACAACTTTGCGGATCCCACCATGATAAATTATAAAAAAAAAAAAAAGTTAGATTGAGGACCTGGCTCAACCAGAGTCTTCTAAATGATCTTGCAATTATATAGATAAAAGATGGTATACGATAGAGAATTAAAAAATTGGAAGATACATCCTAATGAAACTCAACATCAATTATCATTTATCAGTACATGAACCTTATTATTCGCTCAACCAATAAACTTCAGCGGACCGTAACAAGCGCGTGCGTTGCATAACTCGCCAACAAGCCACAAACGTTTTTCAATATCTTGATCAATAACTAGCCCTAGCCGGGGACGAGCTTTTATGAGATGATACGAACTCTTTCTTCCTTCACAAATACTTGTGTACTCGGGGACGCCCGCCTTACATAAATTTATTGTAAAACCGAGTTTTCATACGTTTTTTTGTACGATGAAAGAAAAGATCGAGCAATTGTACCATTAGCCCCATTAGGATAAAACCCACCAGGTTTGCCCTCATTTCCGTGAGAGTAACATATCCTTAGTATTCCCTCGGGGTCTCTAGCGTACCCTACGGAATTCTCGTCACCAGAAAGTATATTTAAAGGTGTCTTTCCATCAGGGCCGAGTTGTGGGTTAACGAATAATCCTTCATCTCTTGTGCCTTCTTTTGACAAATTATTTCGTCCGATTGAAAGTTTGTTTGTGAACTCTTGCACCGGTATTCCATAGGGATGCACCCTTTCTAACCGTCGCTGGTATAGTAGTGTTCGGATCACCGCGTCTTGCCCCGACTGCACTGCTAATAGTGATCCTACTAGCTGCATTTTGAGAGGAAAAATTAAAGTAAAACAGTCTTCTTGTTAATCTAATTGCAATTTTTTTCTTTTTTTACGAGTAATATATGAAAGAAATATTAATGATATAAAATCATAATTCCACGGGTCAACTTTTTTTTTAAGATGGACATATCTGGGTACGGTTAAAATATAAAAGCTTAAACAACACTGCATTTGGATAGATGAGATAATTTTTCTCTCATATATCTATTTCACTATTCGACCCATTCTGTACTTAAGTATCCGTCTTGAACAAAATTAGTAAATACAAAAAATTTTCGAGAGACAGTCTCTCACTAAGTTATCATACCTTTTTATGTATTTTTTGTACCCGTTGTACTATAGATTGTGACTCAAATTTCCTATTTTATTTGGCGCATGTTTTTATAGCAATGATGTACCTATTTTATGTTGGTGATTTAAGTGTAATTATCGGTTCGTTTTTACGTAATTAAGATTGTTTTATATATGGGTGATTTCCTAAATAATACTTCGTATAAAATAAGTTCGGGAAATACGGGGTGTACGCTTATTAAATTATTAGCGGAATTACGGAATAGTTATTGGACGAATAACTATTATATTCGTTTCCAAGAGTTGCATTGTTTGGTAGGTTCGTTTCCCTAATCTTACCCTGCATATATATAAATATGAATAAAAGTATGATGAAGGTTTTACAGAAAAAAATTTATCTTCTTTGCATCTAAAAATCATTAACAAACTTCACAAAATATTTCCGAATTTACTTCTCTGTTTTTGTGCCAAAATCTAGAGAGACACAGTCTTATTTCAACAGAAATTTCAGGGTAACCCAGACACTGATTATGGGTCGAAATATTCTATTAGGAAAGCGAAGACGATTCGGTGTAGTTAACAATTGTCAATTTCTGTTTCGTGCATATCAATTTCGAACATTTTATCATATATTTTAACTCGTTTTCATTAGTACCTCATTTATAGTTTACTTACCTGTTTTATTACGTTTTTGTACCATTTTCCCATCAATTTATAATTGATCCTCAATAATATTTTTGAAAGACTGTCTATCAAGAGACCTACTGAAATAAATAACCGTATATATATATACAATATTTTTATATTATACCCAATGTTATATTGTGAAATGAACACAAATACATACTGACCTTTTGAGCTTGAGGAGATTGGAGCTTGGGAATGGTACCAACATAAGAAGTTAAACCAAGAGGAAAAATTAAATAAGTGGCAATTAGATAATTAATGGAGTTAGCAAAAGGGTTAAAAGGAGGAACAATTGGTCGTTCAAATGCTTGAGTCATCACTCTTGCAAATAGCTCTTGTGTTAGATTCATTAGTGGTCTTGGGAACCCTGGCACCGCTTTCTTAATTGCCCTACACAAAATTTAATCACGGAAAACGGTTTTATAAAAAAATATTATGCGAAAAAATAACAATTCTTTTACTTAAAATTACTTATTTTGTATATATTTTCTCAATTCTGATAAGAAAAAGTGATTTTTGTAAATAACCCCCTTTTATGTACCAAAATTTACAAATAACCCCCTTATATATTACCTTTTACAAATAACCGCCTTAAATCCAACTTAATTTAGATATTCACCACCTAACTAATATTAGTTTGACGATTTTTATCAAACCCGATGTTTTTATGACTCATGACTTGAACTCCAATAAATACCTAAACTACCCTCACCTATTACCCATATCTACCTTTGTTTTAATTTTAACCCCAATCAAATCCCCAAACCAATTGTTCATCTCCATCACAATTCCCTCCTTCCTCTACTTAATCAATCTTTCTTGTTATACTAACATATCACACATGAAGTTGGATACTCATTAGCAATTGAATTGTTCGTTTCTCATACCTATCCGCCTTTAAAGCAAAGCGTAAGAGGAAAGCACAGGTTCAGTACCATCCGGCGGGCAGAAAAGTTCTCGCGTGTAATTAGAGAAGCATGGGGCGGCTGCACATTTAGGAAGAAAGAGCATCCCTATCGACTTAAGCAAAATGCCCCTATTTAATGTTTTTGCTCCCTCTAATCAATCGTAAACGTATTCAGATGCCACCAAAAAATTGCTCCTCGCTTAGATATATAAGGTTTAATGTCGGGAAGTGGTATTATAAGTTCAATTAAAGCTTTCATCCATGCCCTTTGTGATTTATATACAAAACTATCTTGAAGATTGATAAGCCAAATTCTTATATGTCTAAATTGGCTACGAATCTCGTCAGTCGTCACCAAGCTTAAATTATGCCAATATTGGGCCACCGGAGAAAAGACGTTTTTATATGACATTGTAAACCACCAAAAAATGGAGGCGACACAATTTATGTTGTAATATTATATCATTCAAAAACGTAGATTGGAGAAATTGGATTTGGTAGAGAAATGAGGGAAACCGGAGAAAAGACGTTTTTATATGACATTGTAAACCACCAAAAAATGAAGGCGACACAATTTATTGTTGTAATATTATATCATTCAAAAACGTGGATTGGGGAAATTGGATTTGGTAGAGAAATGAGGGAATAGTGATGAAGAAAGAACAATTAATTTGGGGATTTTATGTTGGTTGTAAATTAAAACAAAGGTAAGGTGAGGTAATATGTGAGGTTAGTTTAGGTATTTTGTTAAATTTTAGTCGTAAAGTAGTAAATGAATCGAGTTTAATAAAAATCGTTAACCTAATATTGAATAGGGGGTGAATATCTGAGTTAAGTTGAATTTAAGGCGGTTATTTGTAAAAGGAAATATATAAGGGTGTTATTTGTAAACTTTGGTACATAAAAGGGGGTTATTTACAAAATTCTCTAAGAAAAATGAAGTTAATTATAAAAATGACTGAATATGATACGAGTATTTTTTAAATGATAATAATGTTAAATTGCTAAATGTAAAAACTAAAACAAATCGTTTTGTAATACCATAGTCCTGTTTTGATCGTGTTATCAATTTATGCTATATAATAAAATCCGGCTATTAATTTCTTCAAATACGAGTCAAATTTAAGAAAAAGTTTTTGAGTATAAAAATTGTAACCTTAGATTACCAACTTCCTGAAGACCTAGTTGATAAATAATACTATTGGTAAATGGGTCGAGGAATGCCTTTCTAGGTCCCTTTGGAGTAGGTCCACCGGCAGCTAGGTCAGGAGCGACCTTGTCTAATCCGTATCCAAGCGCTCCATATAAGAAGAACTCGGCTTCTAAATACACTAAATTTAAGTTAAATTCAATCAAGTTTATATCTTGTTGCGGAATAGTTTGATTTGTTTGATTTTGAGAGATGGTAAAAGAGTTTGAGACATTTACCAGCG
Organism: Silene conica; assembly: GCA_029255685.2. Lineage (NCBI taxonomy): Eukaryota > Viridiplantae > Streptophyta > Magnoliopsida > Caryophyllales > Caryophyllaceae > Silene > Silene conica. Next base: position 83,889,924 of record CM055315.2, on the reverse strand, counting down.
AAAATAAAATTGCTACGAGTGTGAATTTGAGTAGAGAGATAGTTAATATTGTCATTTTTAAGGCTAAATAGAAGTACGCGTAAAATAATTTTAAAATGATTTAATTTTATTCTTAAAACATTTTCATGTATTTATAGGGTTGCTTGAGGACAAAGTCAAGATTTAATTTATTTATCATTTGATGGATTTAGGATATTTGCCTATTATGGAAATATTGCTAAGTTGAGAAGTAACGATGTGAAGCTTTCCATTTAGTAAGGCTTGTTAATTGCAAACATGTAATTAATAAGTGAGGCATTGGAAAATAGAAAAATCTATTAGTAGTAATTTTATTGGAATATAATTACAATGTCTATTTATGAAATAAATCATGATTTAAAGGAGACATACAAAATTCATGAACAATCATTTTTCATTAAAATAATTACTTCGTACAATGTCTATTGGTAAACGACGTATTCTGATAGTATACTGGCCGGAATTTACTATTTTTGAATATGCTGTTATTAGCAGTATATTGTATTAGGATATTCAATTTATTCATGAGATCATTCTAAATATCCGATAATCTGCTAATTACCAAACACAATTTCTTAATCTGCTAATTTAATTTAATAGTCAAACCTGCTACTAATAAAATTTACTATCGTATTCTGCTAATACTATCTGTTATTAAGAATTTGTTTCGTCTTCTGTTTGACAAACAACGCCAATGATTATTATATCGTCGCAATATTGATATTAAAATGTTCTATCCTAATTACAATGGGATATTCATATTAAAAAAAGAATAAAATTATCTTTTACTCCTTTTTGAAAATAAGTTTTTTAAGATTATTTCCTTAATTTACAACATTTTTGTTATATTATTTTTTTTCATTTTTTTTCTAAAATTGTTTCAAAACTTCAATTTAACTTGATTTATTTCCGCTGTATTTGAACCCTTTGACCCCTACATTTGTCTACATAATTACACATTCCAAAGTATAGATTGAGTAAGTCGCAAACAAAACAATGTAAAAAATAAACGGAATAAGTCATTTAAGTGAAATTTATTTAGAAGCAATTTTAGCAAAAATACAACTTCAAAAATAATTTTAGCAAAAAAATTCCAAAAAGAAATAATTTAAAATTTTGATTTTAAAAATGAGTAAAATTTAATTTACCTTCAAAGTATTCTATCTTAGCATGAAAAGCAGTCAAACACACTTAGTTGTCACAAGTTGTTCGAGAATTTAAGTTTCCTAATTTCATTAGGGTTTGAGGTCCACTTATTGAATTAATTTTTAATTTTTTTTAATTTACTTTCCTAATTTCACATGGTTGTCAAGTAACCCCATCATTATATATACTCGTAATCTCATTCCAACACACAGAAATTTAACAAACACAAACAAAAATTAAAAGAGATTTTGCGAAAAAAGTTGGTGTATTATTGTAGGAACGTCCAATTTCCCGCCTTATAAAAATAAAAGAAGAAAAATAAATCAAGAATGGCCGCCGTAACAACAGTCTCAACCTTGCCGCCGTCAATCGAAACCGTCAACCCTTCAGACAGCCAAGATATCGATACGGAGGGGCCGCAGTGGCGGCGGCGGTGGCCTTGGGGTCGAGTACCAGTGCAAAGATCGAAGCCTTGTTCTACTCCCACCTTCGAGAATGTACTCAAGAAACACCAGCTTGTTACTCTTTTGGGGAAAGGGTATGATGCTGATATTGATATTGATGAGGACGAGGATGATGAGGAAGAGAGTGACTATGATGATGAAGACGAAGATATGTACGAAAAAGATGAAGAAGATGAATTTGAGTATGAAGCTTTGGAAGATGATAATGACGATACCCATCATGATGATTCAAGAAGTTCTTTATCTGATATGTCTGATGATGATGAAAGACTTGCCGCCATTCTTGGCTGCTAAATCTATTCAATTTGCGGATTAATTTGTTTTGTTAATTATGTTAGGGATTAATTAGTAATTTGTGAAGCCGTCTCTCATAACAATTTGTTTATTTTGGTAGTAATAATTGATCGACGATTATACTTTGTAATATTTAGTGATCAATTGTTTATTTGTGTTAAAACTTGATCAATTCGATCGGTATTTTTTTGAAGGTGTTACAATAAAATTTTAGGGTTTATGTTGTAGGTCGAATTGGGTTTATGTTTTAGTTCGAATTTCTCGTCAATATTAAGTTGATTCGTCATATGCGTCCTTTATTTTGATTCATGTCTATGTTATGGAAAATATATTAATATCGATACCGTTTGCATCAACGAAACTTGTTTACACAACCCTTATCTCTTGGTACAAATTCTTATGTGAAACGGACATATTCGTCTCAAGTTAAAGACGGCAACCAATACAATACACGAAATTCATTATTCCCAACCTTTTGAGCTTGGGAATGGTACCAATGTAAGAAGTGAGAGCAAGAGGAAACATCAAATAAGTAGCAATTAAATAATTGATGGATGGAATTTGCTAAAGGGTTAAAAGGAGGAACAATAGGTCTTCCAAATGCTGATTTTATGAACTTAAGCTAGTTTTAATGGAGAATTTGGGGGTTAGGGTGTTACGGAGAAAGATGATGAATAGTAAATCATGTGAAAACATTTCTTTTTGAGGATGAACATGAGTCGAGTTTTTAGTAAAGGAGACGGAGTTGACTCGGGTTTATATTAATTGAGTCGGGTTTTGCCGATTTAAAAGGAAAGTACCACTTTAAATCTTCTTTTTCATATGCGACTTTAAATCTAATATGCCACAAAATAAACTATTTATACAACTTAACTATATTTTACAAAATTAGGGAAATATCGAGGCGTTACAGATATTAAGGTCGTGTATGGTAGACGGGACATAAATCAAGCTAAGATCTTCCTTTTTTGTTTGTTGATTTATTGCTATACTACCATGCTAGCTTAACAGTATACATATGCATGATTAATTACGCATCTCTGGCAATTTGAATCACAACTAACGTGTATTATATCATCAGCACGTTTATATTTTTATTTCATAATTAATACTGAATAAATAGTGAGAGATGGTCTCTCACGAGACCTAACGAGACCTACTGAATAAATAATATCCCCTTTAGGATATATGGCAATATTATTCTTTTTGAAGCGAAATTAGTCTACCTAGTTAATTAGTTATGCATTTCAAAATATAGACTAACTAAGCCACAAACGAAATAAGTCTAAAAACAGACGAAATAATTTATTAACTTTGTGAGCAATTTTAATAAAAAATGCAACTTTAAAAAGCAATTTTAACCAAAAATAATAAAAAAGGGAGTAATCTAAGATTTTTTTATTTTTAAAGAGAGAAAAATTTAATTTACGGTGAAATAATTTTATGTTAAGATGCAAAATCAGGAAAAACAGTCAAATACACTTATTACTTTATGGATAGTGCTAGGGCGACACCGGGTGTTACCGATTTCGGTAACACCCTAATAAAAAATAGAAAAAAATAGAAAATAGAAAATTAATTTTTCGTATTTGCGCCAATTTCGAAAGGGTAGAACCGTAATTCACATATTTATCATATTAATAAAATAAAATATAAAGGATAATAATAATTAAAACTAGATAATAGGGTGGTTGATCGGGGGGCCGGCGGTGGTTCGCCGTCAATGCCGCCGGTCGAAGGTACGCCGCCAGTCTACGGTGGTTGGCACTTGGCAGCCATACTATAATCAACCATCAAATGAAACCTCAAAAAAGTTATTAGTGGGGCTTGAACACATAACCTCTGGGATGAGATACAATTGCTAATACCACTAGGCCACATAGATCTTTCTAATGAATTTGTATCTCTTTTGGTATATATATCAATGTTAACACTTTAGTTGAAACAATATGTACGTATAATAATTATTACATGTACTTATAAGAGTTATAACTTATAATCAATGTACCTTCAGTATAAAATCAATATAATTCTTGAAAGTGATTTTGTGAAACTTGGTAATGAGCGATATCTTTTAGTTATGAAGTTGTTTTTTTTTTTGTGAGTTTTCTTAGAGTATAAATAAGTATATATGTTATATTTTGGAAACTATTAAAAGTAAGTAAATCAGTTCGAATTTCCAAAAAAATAATATATTCCATAATTCATTAAATTTCTAATTTTAATTAATAAAATAATTATTATTACTCTTAAATAATATTCTAATCCAATATTTCAAATTTATTTAAATATATAACTCTAATACAACTATGTTATCAACTACTATAATATTAACCACCCATGAAAGTAGTAATAACAACAAAAATAGCAACTCGAGTAATGAAAGTCATAATAGCAGCAACATGGTAGTAAAATTAACAATAATAAATGCAGAGGTAGTGAATGAAAAAATAATGACAGTGGGAGAAATGAAAGTAATAGTTAGGGGTGTTCAGAATAAACCGAACCGCAATAACCGAATCGAAAAACCGTACATTTTTAAAGTTCGATAAACCGAACCGTAATGACAAAGCGATTCGGTGAACTGAACCGTTATAAATTTATTATAGACACGATTCGGTTAAGGTTCGCAATTTTAGAAAAGAGGTTAACCAAACCGAACCGAACCGTTTCACAAAAAAGTAAGCAAAAGATTGAAATATTATCTTTTTGTATTAAGGTTCAGGGATTCGCATAGTCGTTAAAACGGAGGTATTGTAATGCGACCAAGTGCGCGCTACGTTAGAAAAAAATGCTTTCCTAAATGCTAGCCATTTATTGTTTAGAAAAACCTCGCAAAAGTTTATCTCGAAGACAAGTTAACCGATAACCGACAACCGACAGAACCCGAAATGCTATGAACCGAAACTGACCCAACCTAAGGGCTAACGGGAAAGAACCCGAAATGAATATAAATTGAACTGATCTTTGACTCGACTCGACTCGACTTAATCGAAATGGTAACTTAACTTGATTCACACCCCGTTTTAACCTGACCCAACCCAACCCAACCCGTCGTTTATTGCAATCAGATTTTGAAAATTTACAAACATAATGACTAAATCAAACAATAATAAAAACAACTTTTGTAATTAAACTTTTGTATGGAGTTAATATTCATTTAATATCCAAAATTTAAAATTGATGATCAACCAAGCAAGTTAGCAACGACCAAATTTGAACTCGGCCTATCAACCAGATTCATTATTTGATCCGATCCAATCCGACCAGAGTGATTTATTGGTAGACCCGATCCAACACTACAGTTGACCTGATATGTTAATGACCCAAAATCAAAATAACTCGACTCTATCTAGCCTTTGGATCTCGCATAAATCAAATATTCTCATGATAAATTCAAGTATAAACTTAATAAATGGTTAGCATTTAGGAAAGACTAAAAAGTAAGCAAAAGATTAAAATATTAAAATAAATCATATCTTTTTGTATACGTTTTCCTATAACATTAGATTGATTTTTTCCAAAACTAATCTTTCTATTAGAAATTTAGAATATCATCAAATTTAGAATAAAATCATATCTTTTTGTTTATTTGGATTCATTTTGGCGGAATAAATTTGTTTGAATATCTGACGGAATAAATTTTTGGGAATATCTGACTTGGCATAAATCATACTCCCTCCGATTTCTTGTGTTGTTCCCTTTTGATTTTAACCCAAGAAATAAGAAAATCAATTTGGACCACACAATACACATGACCCCACATGAAATTGATTTTGGACCACACAAAGTCGTCCAAAAGAGGAAAGAGGGAACATCATGTAATTAGACCAAAACGGAAAGAGGAACATCATAGGAAATCGGAGGTAGTATTTTTTTGTATACGGTTTTCTATAACATTAGATTGATTTTTTTCAAAACTAATCTTTCTGTTAGAATATCATTAAATTTAGAATAAAATCATATCTTTTTGTTTATTTGGATTGATTTAGGCGGAATAAATTTTTTTGAATATCTGACGGAATAAATTTTTGGGAATATCTGAATTGGCATAAATTAGAGCTTCTGATTGGTCTACGAAACATTAATTTGTGAGAGTAAATGTGAGTGCAGAAAGAGTAAACGCTGAAACGATATTGCGCCACACAAATTTACATTTTTCTTTTATAGTAATAATGATTAGTTTTTTTTAAATACATAAGTTTGATATAACTAACGGGTTAACCGTAAAAATAGCATGAGTAGCTATACAAACAGCAGTAACCGAAAAAGTAGTGAACGTAATAGTATTAACAAGGGATGTAATGTAAGTACGAATATTAACAAGGGGATAGGTGAACATGTCTCATAATTTGTTGATTAATTTTACTTCGTTCTCATCATAATTTCAAGATATAAATTGTAAATATATATGTTAACCAAATTTAGCAAATCATATTTCATAAAAAATACTAATGTAATAAAAGTAACAATTTAGTAAAATTTTAATGGTAAATAAAAGTAGCCCGGTAACAATATTTACATTGGGTGTAATGAAAGTAACAATAGTAATAACGAATGTAATAAAAGTAACAATCCTAAGAACAAAATAAGGGATATATGAAAAATTAGCTAGTAATCGGTTTAAGTAAAATATTAATAGTAGGAGTAGTGAATTTATCTCATAATTTATTTCGTTGTAATATTAAGATATACCCGGTCTCATAGAAAAATATATTAATGACAAATTTATGAGTTATGCAACTTTAAAATAGTTTTAATTAATGAAAATATATTTTAATGCTAAATAGAGGTAGTCTGGGTGAAGTCGGGCACCCATACTCGTATAGTAATATATTATGTAACTCCAATAAAAATAAAATGTACCTTTGTCATAAATATATTGTACGTACATAAATTTTTTTTGTTATAATAATATGACCTGTAATAAATGTAAATTTATAATATAATTATGTAAACACTAAGTACAAAAAATATATTGTTCAAGTTTTTTATCAAATAAATTTAACTAAATGAGCATTATATTGATTTTATAATGGGTATATTGAATATAAGTTAGAAGTACATTTGAAAATTATTATAGATACATATTAATTTAACTCAAAATTTAGTTGTCATATATATAACAAAAGAGATATCAAAATTACAACAAAATATTTGTGTCATAGTGGTATAGCAAGTGTACATCATTCAAGAGGTCTTGGGATCAAGCCTTATTAATTACGTTTAAAATTTGAATATTGATGGAGGGAACCCAAAACTTGTTGTAATTAAATTACAATAATATCCCGGGTGTCGCTCAATTCGAGTAACACCCGGTGTCGCTATATCATTATTCTTACTTTATTAGTTACATTCTTAACAAACACACATCACAATTAAACTAAGATTTTGCGATAAAAGTTCCAATTTTATTTCCCACCTATTAAAAAAAGAAACAAAGAAAAAAAGAAAGAAAGAAAGAAAGAATGGCCGCCGTAACAACAGTCTCAACATTGCCGCCGTCAATCGAAACCGTCTACCCTTCCGACAGCCAAGATATCGATACGGAGGTACCTCAGTGGCGGCGGCGGTGGCCTTGGGGCCGAGTACCAGTTCAACGATCGAAGCCTTGTTCTACACCCACCGTCGATAATGTACTCAAGAAACACCAGCTTGCTACTCTTTTGGAGGAACAGTACGATGCTGATATTGAAATTGATGAAGATGAGTATGATATTGATGAGGATGAGGATGACTATGATGATGAAGACGAAGATATGTACGAAGAAGATGAGTATGAATATGAAGCTTTGGAAGATGATGAAGATACTCATGATGATTCAAGAAGTTCTTCATATGATATGTCTGATGATGATGAAAGGCTTGCCGCCATTCTTGGCTGCTAAATCTATTGAACTTGCAGATTAGATTAATTTGTTTTGTTAATTATGTTACTGATCAAATAGTAATAGATTAATTTGTTTTGTTAATTATGTTACTGATCAAATAGTAATAATTTGTGTATTTTGGTAGAAATAATTGATCGACGATTATACTCTGTAATATTTAGAGTTACGAAGTAGAAATAACATAGGAGTATTTGATATTTGTGCTTTTAATTCTGCTCCTAATTTTTTTTGTATTCATAACATTCTATCAATGCCGAAAATAATATTTGAGTGATTATTCCTAATATCTCCAAATTCCGTCAATATCAATTTTTATTTTCTTTTAATTTTAAATTTCAACGAATCGAAATAACCATCGCGAAACTTCAACATTCAAAAGATCATCACAGAAACTTGGTAAATTACCGTTTTATCTGTGTCTCTAATCATCTGATTTCATTACTCTGTTTAACGAGGAAATCGACCGTCGTTTTACTTGGGTCGGTAACTGAACTGATTCTAGTAGTGATTGCAGTTATTGTTAATGATTAGGGTTAGTTACTGTTGCTGCCGGAATAGTTAATTCTTGAAAACATTGCTATTGTTTCACTCTTGTTTTTCTATATTTCCGTATTTTGAGGTGTGAGATCACCCGCGAATAGGGATGGTTCTAAAAACGATTCATGCCAGCCGATCCTAAATAATTCTGGGATTAAGGCCATGATATTGTTGTTGTATTGTTCACTCTTGTTTTTGTATATTGAACAATGTAACTAATTTGCCGATTTTTAGTGTAAAGGCAAGTCACAAGAGCGAATATGATATGACAGATATTGATCTCGATGATAGATAAGATTTAACGATTGTACCATTAGCTCCCTTAGGGTAAAACCTGCCAACAATCGTCTCGTTTCCATGGGAGTAAACAATCCTTAATATTCCGAGAGGGCTTCGAGCGTACCCAACGGAATTATCGTCACCGGAAAGTATATTAAGAGGTGTCTTGCCTCCAGGCCTTCAGGACCTTGTTGTGGACTAACAAATAATCCTTCACTAGTGTTAACCCGTGCAAAAATGCACGGATTGTTTATTAAAATTCTAATATATAAAATTTGTTTAGAATAATGCGAATATATATCGACATTATTATTTTCATTGTTACAAATTAAACCCAATGAGAATGTAATTTGTTGTTTTTATTTTAAATCTTTCAATTAGTTCAATTCGATTAACTTTGGCCGAGTTAAAAATATATGAGTAAAATTGTGCATCCTACGTACTAACGTAGTTTGTTGGCAACTAATAGTAACTCCAATTTAATACATATATCTAAACAACTATAGTAAAAAAAACTGGGCTCAAGTTTAAATTGATCCGCATTAAAAATAAGTTTTTGCCACCCCATATGAAATGAATTTATATTTTATCACTCATGAACCAAAAAGACACATACTCTAATGTCACGCTACATTATTATTTTGCACAAAATCTTCTATATTATTTATAAAATCTTCTATATTATTTACACAATTATCTTTATACTCTCTATATGTCTTCAATTTTGAGATCACTTTCAATTTAATCTAATTATATCTTATTATTGTTCTTAATTCATTACCAATCAACTTTTTGCCTCAAACATACTACTTTGCATCATATTGACATATTTGGGTTAAACCATTATTAAAGATTCATGTACGTATACAAACTAATTTCTTTGCAACTTTTAAATTAATTATACCATTTAAATTGTTTGTAAATTAATTTTTGAAATAAAAATTATATTGTATGTAATATGAGTTTAATCTATTTTCGTTTTTTCAAACTTTCAGCAATAAGCTTTTAAAACTCCGTAATTATTATTTTTTAAATGTTTTTAAGGTTGTTAAATGCGGAAACTTTTTTATCTTATAATTTTTTAATATGTTGATTTTTCGAAAAGAGATATATTCGTTATTTTATAACCAAATTAAGATCTAATTATTATTCAAACGATATGATAATTTAATTATAAATAGCGGATTTTTTAAGCCGGAATATTTGTTAGATATAATAGGTATAATTCCAGTATGATAACTATTTTTTTTAAAGAATCCGCTCTAAAACTATTTTATCCATATTTTTCCGACAGAGTAATCCGTATTAGTTTATTAACATTAACCGTGAATTTATATAAATTTAATTGTAAATTTTACGTACAAAATAAACGAATAACTTTTCCAACATTAACCGTGAATTTACATAAATTTAAACATAAAATTTTACGTACAAACATAAATGAATAACTTTTCGAGAAATAAAATCCAAACTTTTTGATGTGGGACCCTCATTTATCGTTTTTTTTTTAAAAAAAATGTTGGGTTTGATGAGGTGGGTGAACGAGAGTTGTTTAAATGTTTTTGTTATAATATAGATAAGATTGTTTGTAAATTAATTTTTGAAATAAAAATTATATTGTATGTAATATGAGTTTAATCTATTTTCGTTTTTTCAAACTTTCAGCAATAAGCTTTTAAAACTCCGTAATTATTATTTTTTAAATGTTTTTAAGGTTGTTAAATGCGGAAACTTTTTTATCTTATAATTTTTTAATATGTTGATTTTTCGTAAAGAGATATATTCGTTATTTTGTAACCAAATTAAGATCTAATTATTATTCAAACGATATGATAATTTAATTATAAATAGCATATTTTTTATGCCGGAATATTTGTTAGATATAATAGGTATAATTCCAGTATGATAACTATTTTTTTTAAAGAATCCGCTCTAAAACTATTTTATCCATATTTTTCCGACAGAGTATTCCGTATTAGTTTATTAACATTAACCGTGAATTTACATAAATTTAACTGTAAATTTTACGTACAAAATAAACGAATAACTTTTCCAACATTAACCGTGAATTTACATAAATTTAAACGTAAAACTTTACGTACAAACATAAATGAATAACTTTTCGAGAAATAAAATCCAAACTTTTTGATGTGGGACCCTCATTTATCTTTTTTTTTTTAAAAAAAATGTTGGGTTTGATGAGGTGGGTGAATGAGAGTTGTTTAAATGTTTTTGTTATAATATAGATAAGATTGTTTGTAAATTAATTTTTGAAATAAAAATTATATTGTATGTAATATGAGTTTAATCTATTTTCGTTTTTTCAAAATTTCAGCAATAAACTTTTAAAACTCCGTAATTATTATTTTTTAAATGTTTTTAAGGTTGTTAAATGCGGAAACTTTTTTATCTTATAATTTTTTAATATGTTGATTTTTCGTAAAGAGATATATTCGTTATTTTATAACCAAATTAAGATCTAATTATTATTCAAACGATATGATAATTTAATTATAAATAGCAGATTTTTTATGCCGGAATATTTGTTAGATATAATAGGTATAATTCCAGTATGATAACTATTTTTTTTAAAGAATCAGCTCTAAAACTATTTTATCCATATTTTTCCGACAGAGCATTCCGTATTAGTTTATTAACATTAACCGTGAATTTATATAAATTTAACTGTAAATTTTACGTACAAAATAAACGAATAACTTTTCCAACATTAATCGTGAATTTACATAAATTTAAACGTAAAATTTTACGTACAAACATAAATGAATAACTTTTCGAGAAATAAAATCCAAACTTTTTGATGTGGGACCCTCATTTATCTTTTTTTTTTTTTAAAAAAATGTTAGGTTTGATGAGGTGGGTGAATGAGAGTTGTTTAAATGTTTTTGTTATAATATAGATAAGATTATCCTTTATTCTTTACCATAGATAGTTTGTTAGTGAACTCGTGCACTTGTATTACATAAGGATACACCATTTGCAACCGTCGCTCGTATAATAGTGTTCGGACGACCGTGTCTCGGCCTGATTGGACTGCCAGTAGTGATCCTACTAGCTGCATTTCGGAGGGAAAATTATTACTTCATAGCAAAAGCAATTTTGTTAGTAATTCTTAATTTCATTGCAAAAATTTATGACATTGTTGATGATATAAAATTGTAATTCGACATGGTAATTTAAAGTTCATATAATAAGTAAAGTTGTATTATTAGTTGTAAATCTCAAAAATAACTGTAATATCGGTTTTTTAACGCATATTATTACTTCCTAAAGAGCATAAAGACACACGTTAAAAATTTAACAAGATAAAAAATCATAAGAATATATAATAAGAAATGTAAGTAGAAACTCATTAATACAATATGCAATTATTTTGTGCTCTTTTTTTATAATCAGAAACATGTTATTATTGTTAACTTTTATAATTATCCAATTTAATATATAATAAAATTAAATATTTATTGCCTAATATATTCAATATATATTTTACAACATTATATGATCAAATGTTACACATACATGACCAACACTAACTTAACTTATATTTTAATCATTTAAGTAATTAATCATACAATAAAAATATGCTTTAAAATAAACGATAAAAATATTTTTTAAAATATAAGTATATTTTATATTTAAAATTCGAATTTGGCATTTTTTATGAGTTTACCATATTAGTACGGGTCGGGTCGGGTCGATATAAGTAAAGAAGTTGAAAAAGTTCCTTACGTTATTTTCCTAAAAATTTTTTTTTTAAAAATTTGTAATAAATTTAGTATCAGTAGATTAATCATATTCAACGATACGTTACTTATATTAAGACAATTCTGAAAAATTAAGTTTTCTTTTTTTAATTAATTATTATTTTCAAATAAAATTTATATAAAACAATTTTAATTGTATTTGTTGTTTTCAATATTATAATTAATGTGTACTTATCATTTTAATTACAATAAACAAAAAATTATTTTTTAAATAATATTATTAGTGTCGTCTACATTTAAGATGAATTTATCTTTAACTCCAACGGATTAAGTGGAATTTATCATACATCAACAAGTAACCAAACAAGTAAACCAAATGTGTATTATATCTTAAGTTCGCCATTTATATAATCTTCTAATTGCAAAGGTGGTTTATAATTCAAATGTAAATTCTTAAATATGACACTTACAAAAATTAAATCATTCTTTTTTTATAAAAACTTTTATAATAACCATATTAAAATTACACACCTGTACAATTTGCACGGATTTAAAACTAATAACTTAATAAAGTACGGGTACTTGAAAATAATGTTAAATTGCTAAATGTGCAAACTAAAGCAAATAATTTTGTAATACCATAGTCCTGTTTTGACTGTGTTATTAATTTATGCTGTATAATAAAATCCGGCGTTAATAATTTCTTCAAAGACGAGTCAAATTTAAGAAAAGATTTTGAGTATGAAAATTGTAACCTTATATTACCAAATTCCTGAAGACCTACTTGATAAATAATACTATTGGTAAATGGTAAGTGGGTCGAGAAAAGCTTTTCTAGGTCCCTTTGGAATAGGTCCACTGGCGGCTAGGTCAGGGGCGACATTGTCTAATCCGTAACCAAGCGCTCCATGTAAGAAAAACTCGGCTTCTAAATACAATAAATTTAAGTTAAATTCAATCAAGTTAAAATTTTTGTTGTGGAATTATTGTTTGATTTTGAGAGATTGTAAAAGTGTTGGAGACACTCCCTAATCTCTCTCTCTAAAACCCTCTTTCAAAAACTCCCTAAAACCCTAACCTCCATCAACACGGGGTTCCCATCGGTCGATGGTACGCCCCAAAATTATATCAAATTTCGATTAATAGTATGATTATCTATAAGCTATTCAATAAAAATCTCCCTTTTGGGGAGAATCGTTATTCCGTCCCTTCTTTCGGGGTTTTTTTCCAACCCTTATTTAGGGGTTTTATCCATTTATTCGTGGTTTAGTTTCATCAAAAATATCGTCAAGAATAGTTCGTTGATGTTTCGTAGCGTCTTCTTTCAAAGGGTACAAGTAATTTGTGAACGATCTTTGAAACCAGTTGTAAAACCCCTCGCGAAAGCGGAAATATAAACATACAAAAGTACTAAAAATGCAGCGGAATTAAAACTTTTTAAAAGATAAAACAACATGCGAGAAGTCTTAAACTGAAACATAAACTGAAACTGAAACCAAAATAGATAAGTAGCAGTTCTAAGTATCAAACCAAAACATAAATACAAGCCTGGGATGGAACATCCCTACAGGCACCAAAACAAAGTATCAAAAGTCTAACAGTCTAGATAACGATAGGGTATAAGTCATATGATGATGGATCATCACTCGCTAGCCCTCCTGTGATCCCATCTCCAACCAGCATGTACCTACATACATGAAAACATGTACGCCACAATCAGTGGGGAGTGACTAGAGTTCTCCTAGCCACCTTTTGTGACAACACGTAACACATAAAACAATACAGAATACTCCAACATATAACAGTATGTGAAGCATAAACATCTCATCATCTGATCTCTTACTATCATGCGATTACAATGCACGGCTCTCAACCAACTTCATAAACCGTTAGGAAGGAGAGCCGGTTTCCCTACTGGTTACCCAGTCGGGGGGTCTTTCAACCCAACTATTTATGAAACCGAACAAGAGTCATCCAATGCCTTGGATGATTTAACCATAAGACCAATAAACATCAATAGCTCATCATGCATATCTGACACTGTACCATCATCAAGGCAAGCAGATAAAACATCCATAACACTAGCAACGGGTCCAGAGGTGAACTTAACACATATCCCATCACTACACTATGTCGGGTCCAGAGGTGAACTTAACACATATCCCAACATCCAATCAAGTAAAGGGTCCAGAGGTGAACTTAACACATATCCCTAAACTTACAAACATGAAAAGGGTCCAGAGGTGAACTTAACACATATCCCTAATCATCCAAAAGCAAAGGGTCCAGAGGTGAGCTTAACACACACTACAAAAAAATACTGCCATTGCGACGGATTTTTTGCGACGGACAGGAATTCCGTCGCAAAATTAGTTTTGCGACGGATTTCGCGACGGATTTTTTGTTTGCGACGGAATTTGCGACGGACCTGAATTTCCCAGACCCGCGTAATGAAAGTCAAATGGCGGGAAGGTTTGCGACGGAAATTCCGTCGCAAATATTGACTTTTGCGACGGACTTTCCGTCGCAAACTTATTGACCAGACTTGCCCAAAAGTAGGTCAAGGTCAAATGTTGACCAGATTTGCGACGGAATTTCCGTCGCAGGAGTCAATATTTGCGACGGAAATTCCGTCGCAAATCTGGTCAAGATTTGACCTTGACCAGATTTGCGACGGAAATTCCGTCGCAAAAGTCCGTCGCAAAGTTTTTTAATACAGACCCGCGGATCTCATTTTTCCCCCAAATCAATTTCACAATTAATTAAAAAAACCCTAAGCGATTTATCGGCGATCCCAACCCACCCAACCACCCACCCAACCACCCTACCCTACCTCCCCGCCGGAGCCGCCGGAGCCGCCGTCGCCGGAGATCCCAACCGCCCCTCCTTCTTCCTCTCCTTCTCCTTCTCCTTCCTTCCTTTTCCTTCCTCCTCCGCCCCTCCTTCCTCCTCGCCGCCCCTCCTTCCTCCGGCCAGCCGCCTCTCCTTCCTCCTCCACCTGCCACCTCACCGCCACTTCTTTCTTTCTTATGTATGTATACTAATTTTATTAATATACCGTCTTAATTTTTTTTGTTTAATCCGTCGCAAAATTCCGTCGCAAATTCCGTACTATTGTTTTTTTATTGTTATTAGGAATAGTTAGTTTAGTTTAATTGTTATTTGATTAGTTTAGTTAGTATTGTTAGGTGGTTAGTAATATTAGGTTAGTAGCTAATTTCGTCCCAAATCCGTCGCATATTGTTGTTAAGATGTTTAGGAGGTTTGTTTTTTGATATAAAATTTGCATTGTTGTTGATTGTTAGTGTTGTTGATTTGTTTAGAATATTCTTGAATAGTACCCGTTCAATAATTACACATTAGGTGTAATTGTTGAATAGTCCCCGTTTTGGGACTGTCTTTGAATCTTTCATGCCATTTAGGTAGTAAACATTCTTATATTTTCTTGATTGTAATGAAACAAAAATTGGGCAACACTTCCTTATTGTTCTCCAAATACATTCTATATAATGTATTTGGAGAACAATAGGGAAGTGCTGCCCAATTTTTGTCTCATTACAATTAAGAAAATATAAGAGTGTTTACTAATGGTATGAAAGATTCAAAGATGGGTTTAGGCTGGAGAGATAAGGACCCCAGACCAATATATGTAAATTGTTCTTTTTTGCAGGTTGGTGTTGGTGTTGGTGTTGGTGTTGGTGTTGGTGTTGGTGTTGGTGTTGGTGTTGTTGTTGTTGTTGTTGTTGGTGTTGGTGTTGGTGTTGGTGTTGGTGTTGGTGTTGGTGTTGTTGTTGTTGTTGTTGTTGTTGTTGTTGTTGTTGTTGTTGTTGTTGTTGTTAGTTGTTGTTGTTAGTTGTTATATATCAAGTGGAACAAGTCTACTATAGTCCTTATCCAGGTATAAAAAGGGATCAAAGTCAATGGTCAGCGGTATTCAAAACCAAGGCTAGATCACATGTCGATGCCCCCGTTGATGAATCTTTCTTTCAAGAAAATGTTACTAATGGTGAAACAATACTGTCACCAATTGAAGTAGAAGAAGAAGATGAAGATGAAATTGTGGAGGAACCAGAATACATTCAAATTGTGACAGTGAGGCAACATGAGGATGAGGACGAGGACGAGGACGAGGTTGAGTATGAGGATGAGTATGAGGATGAGTATGAGGATGAGAATGAGGATGAGGATGAAGATGGAGATATTATAGATTCTCTTTGTAAGGATGTAGGAATAAATTGTTCAAGTGGTGATGATGAAGATGATGATTAGGACTACTATCTATTAGATTCGATAATCTTGTATTTGTTGAAATTATTGTAGATGTCGTATGGCTTAATGTCAATGAAATTATCTTATTATTCTTATTATTCAAGTTTTTAATTACGTAAAGCATTTCTTTCTAATTGTTGCTATATTAGTTTGATAATAATATGCCGGGCGGAAGACGACGAGGTGGTGGTAGTCGTCAGCCTGAGGGAGGACGATCGGGAGCTAATCATGATGAGGACGAGATTGTACCTGAGACTCAGCCGCCTACACATCGAATACACCTCGATCCGACTGATTACGAAGGCGCCAAGTGGTAAGTATCTTATTTGTTTACGGTAATTGATTATATATACGTATATATTGATTATAATATGATTACTTGTTGACTATTTTATTTTCACATTTAACTTCGAAGAACACGGCGGTTTCAACAAGAAAGGGTTGATACTCGGTATGGGAAATGCAGCCCCAGTCCTTTACGAGCGTCGTCGCCACTCAAGTGCTGGGACCCAGTCACAATACACCCCAGGTTTGTATTTTATAGTTTATTAAAATTTAAAACTAACCAATTATTTAACCGTTTACTAAATGAATATAATATCATGTTTGACTATTCATTGCAGGTATCCTCGGCAAAGTTCTTCGAGAGAATGCTCAGCTAAGACAAAACGATCTCGAGACATCCCAAAGGCTGAAGGCAATTGAAGAATACTTAAGTCAACAGGGGGCGCAGTTCACTACTCAGAGCTGCAACCCGGGAGGCTTTTCTCAGCCGAGACGCGACTTTGACGATGATGGCGGCGACAATGCTAGGGCGGCCAGTCATTTCGCCACCCCACAGCCCACCGACACGACCGTTAGATAGATTTCATTAGGTTGTTTAGTTGATGTACCGCGGACTATGTTTAGTTTTGAGTTGGATTATCATTTGTAAAACTTTCTTATTAGTTATGAAAAGAGATATTAAAAACCCTTGTCTCCGACAAGTTTTTGTTGCTGGGTCGTTTTTCTGAAATTGCAGGTTTACAGATCATGCAAAAGGGAAAAAATGAATCATTTCAATGGAAATGGGGAGCTGGAAAAAGGGCTGAAACCGGAAAATCACACAGGTATTTGCGACGGAAATGTCTCAATTTGCGACGGAAATTCCGTCGCAAACCTTGACCACAAGTCAAGGTCAGTCAAGGTTTGCGACGGAAAATCCGTCGCAAATGGGCCTCTTTGCGACGGATTTTCCGTCGCAAACCTTGACTCACTATGACCAGAAGTCAAGGTCAATCAAGATTTGCGACGGAAAATCCGTCGCAAAGAGGACCATTTGCGACGGAAATTCCGTCGCAAATCTTGACTGACCTTGACTTCTGGTCAAGGTCAATCCGTCGCAAAGAGTGGTCAATCCGTCGCAAAAAGGTTGCGACGGAAAAATCCGTCGCAAATTAACTTTTTGCGACAAAAATATGGGACAGACGCAGTCCGTCGCAAATCCGTCGCAAAAACATCATTTGCGACGGATTTCACCCTTTGTGCGACGGAAAATTCCGTCGCAAACAGAGCATTGTTTTGTAGTGACATATCCCAATGCTACAAACATGTATTGGGTCCAGAGGTGAACTTAACACATATCCCAATACGCAGTCACCGCACAACGGGTCCAGAGGTGAGCTTAACACATATCCCGTGTATAGGAGCGAACCTAGGATTAAAAAATTGGGGTAGCGAAAATATCAAGTAATTTTTCTATAAAAGTAAAATTCGCGAAAAAATATGCTGAACATATAAAAATACAAATACGAACACAAACGCACGACAAACAATCAAATGAACGGTCGATATTAACTTAAGCTCATTTTTTAAGTAACAATTCTGCCTTTATTTTATTTTTCAGCTATAATTTTGATATAGCTTTGTCATACAAAAACTGCTCCGTATTATTCTAAGATTTTCACATTATAATTCGACAACTTAACTTATTTTACACAGTTTAAAAAAAATTACGAAAAAATTCATACTCCCTAGTACATAATCTGATGTAAATAATCAATTTCAAAAATTGCAATGAATAACAAATTAACTAAAGGTGAACAACTAAATATTGAAATACTACGGATAATCGGGAAAAAATAGTGGCTTATTGACTGGTAAGAATATCGAACCCAGGATCTGTTGCTTGGGATACTGAAGTTTTACCACTGAACTATATCACTTTGTTGCTACAGTAATACCTTCAGTTGTACTTATTATTAATCGTCTCATCTGGGGTAGCGAAATACCATCGTCTAAACTGATTTTTTTTTTTACTTTGGGGTAGCGGCCGCTACCCCTTGCTACTTACTAAGTTCGCCCATGCCCGTGTACGACAACCGATCACGTGTCAGGTCCAGAGGTGAGCTTAACACATATCCTGACACGCCCAAGCAAAACACGTAACGGGTCCAGAGGTGAGCTTAACACATATCCCGTCACGCGACATATAAACACGTAGTGGGTCCAGAGGTGAGCTGAACACATATCCCACCACGCGACAACCATTGTAACCACTAACATCCAAAGGTAGAAACTAACCTATAGTTCTAACTTCTTAAACCTCTAATCAACACTTAATTGATCCCGAGAACTGAGACGAGGGAGAGCCGGTTTCCCTTTCGGTTACCCGACCGGGGGGTCTCTATCCTCACTCCATTCCCGAACCCAATATAGTGTTGCCCGTACACCGGGGACCTCAAATATACATCACGGGTATACAAAACGAGTTTCAAATAAAACTGATTAACCGATTGAAAGTTACACGCGGAAACGACACAAAACAGCCTTCAGGGATCCCCAGCCGGTCGGCAGGCAGCCGGTCGGCCGGCTGGTGATCCTTCAGCCTACACTTCTTTTGCAAACCGAGAAACATCACAAAGGACTCCCAGCCGGTCGGCAGGCAGCCGGTCGGCCGGCTGGGACTCCACTCCCTAGCCTTCTCTATTTCGCAAACCACCCCATACGCACTCCCAGCCGGCTGGCAGGAGGCCGGTCTGCCGGCTGGGCTCCCATCCTACTTATGTTCCCGCAAAACATACTCAACACAAAATGACTACCAGCCGGTCGGCAGGCAGCCGGTCGGCCGGCTGGCAGTCCAAGGCCATTTTCCAAAAATTACGAAAAACACACATATGCTCTCCCAGCCGGTTGACCGGCGGCCGGTCGGTCGACCGGCTCAGAGAGCCTGTAACGCAAAATCGTGATTTCAGCCTTCTTCAAAATTCAATCATTCGACACCAAAACTTACACAACGATTCATGTGATGTTTACACAACAATATCAAACGCCAAATACTACTAATCTATCAGCAAGTAAGTCCCATAACAATCCTCAAATGAATTTAATAAGTATCCGTCGCAAAATGCGAAAAACTGAAAATCACCTATGAACATATAACAACATCTTAAAAGCATGAATTCTTCACATAGCAAACATCCTAAACATATTACTAAGTCCTTTGATCAATGTATATCAACAAAAACAGAAATCAACACAAGAATCACAACAAACATGCTAATATACACATAAAGGCCGAGTTTCTCATTATCGTCACCTTTCAAGCTAATCCGGCTAAAGATCCTCCTCAACTATGTAGCTATCGATCTCTGGATCCTCTAAGCCAACACCTACAACATAGAAAACGGGTTTTAAGCACTTAAAACGGAATTAAGAGAAAACAGCCCCATTTTCAAAGTTAAGGATTTACAAAAAGAAAGTGATAGATGGCTTGGAAATCGAATGAGGATTCCGAAAATGTCGTTGTTACCTCGATTCGAGTACCGGATGATGAAGAATTTCTCAAAAGAAGGAGGAATAAAATGGAGGTTTATGAGGTTTGAGTTTTACAGTGAAATGAATTGAAGGAGGAAGCATTATGTCGATGGAAGGGTTTTGTGGGGGTTTTATGGACTGTCCTTTCCGAGTAAATAAAATGGGTCGGACACTTGAACGGATATTTATGATACGAGTTTAAGTTCACCAAGTAGTATTCGTCTTAAGGACTTAAGGTTCTTAAGACGGATCTTACTAATTAAATTAAAACCTTTCACAATAAATTATTAAATTATTATTTTATTATTACTTAAAATAATTTAAAATGCTTAAATTAGGTTTTACGAAAATACGGGATGTTACAATCACCCCAACTTCAAAAAGTTTCGTCCTCGAAACTCGAACGGATATAAATCTATACACTATACCTCAATCGAATAAGAAGGGATGCGCAGCACGCATCGATGCCTCAGTCTCCCATGTCTGCTCCTCGACATCACCGCAACGCCATAGAATCTTCACCAAGGGCACCACCTTGCTCCTAAGCTTCCTCTCCTGTCGGTCAAGGATCTTCACTGGACGCTCCTCGAAAGCAAGACTCGGCTCCAAGTTCTCGATCTCTCTAGGCAGAACATGACTCGGGTCACTAACATATCTGCGGAGCTGGGAAACGTGAAAAACGTTATGAACCTTGCCTAAACTAGGAGGCAAGTCCAAACGATAAGCTACGGCGCCAATCCTCTTCGCGATCACAAACGGTCCAATGTACTTAGGGCTTAGCTTGCCCTTAACGCCAAACCTTTTGACGCCTTTCATCGGAGACACTCTCAAAAAGACACTGTCTCCCTCCTCGAACTCTAAGGGTCTACGACGGACATCAGCATAGGACTTCTGCCGGTCCTGAGCGGCTTTCATCCTGTTCCTAATGAGCTGTACACGGTCAATGGTCTCAGCTAGCTGATCAGGTCCAAGGTCACGAACGTCACTAGCCTGGTCCCAACAAATCGGACTACGGCACCTCCTACCATAAAGAGCCTCGTACGGAGCCATTCCAATGGAAGCATGATAACTGTTGTTGTAAGAAAACTCTACCAACGGCAAACACTGCTCCCAGGAACTCTGAAAATCGAGGGCACAAGCGCGGAGCAAATCCTCTAGTGTCTGAAGGGTCCTCTCGGATTGCCCATCAGTCGCGGCATGAAAAGCAGTACTCATCAACAAACAGCTACCCATAGCCTCCTGCAAAGCCTTCCAGAACCTGGAACAAAATCTCGGATCTCGATCTGAAACGATCTCTCTCGGCACGCCATGATATCGGACTATCTCAGCAATATAAGCCCTGGCTAATCGATCCATGTCCCACGTTTCTCTGATCGGCACGAATCTGGCACACTTAGTTAGACGATCAACAATAACCCAAATCGCATCTTTGCCTCCCACAGTCTTAGGCAAAGCTGTCACAAAATCCATAGATATGCACTCCCACTTCCACTGAGGAACGGGAAGCGGCTGTAGCAAACCACCAGGCCTCCTATGCTCTATCTTGACTTGTTGACAAGTCAAGCACCTACTAACATAATCCAAGATCTCCTTCTTCATACCAGGCCACCAAAACATAAGCCTCAAATCCTTGTGCATTTTCTCTCCTCCCAGATTAACGGAATACGGTGACAAGTGAGCTTCATCAAGAACCTTCTTCCTCAAATCTGGCACATCAGGAACATACATCCTACCACGGAACCTAAGGAAACCATCAGCATCAATCACCAAGTCAGGTGCAACACCACTCGAAATCTTAGCCTCGAACTTCTTAAAATCGGCATCTGAAGGTAAACTCTGGCGAATCTCCCAATATAAAGACGGCTCGGCAGTCATAGCAGCTAACCAATCAAAACCACTACCCACCATCTCTAATCTCAGCTTCCGGAACTCGGAACACAACTCATCGGGCAATACTCTCATGGCACTCATCGAGTGAGAAGTCTTGCGGCTAAGCGCATCTGCAACCACATTGGCTTTTCCCTCATGATATAACAACTCGATGTCGTAATCTTTCACTAACTCTAGCCAACGTCTCTGTCTCATGTTAAGGTCTTTCTGAGTAAAAATGTACTTAAGACTCTTGTGATCTGTGAAAATACGGCAATGTGATCCAATCAGGTAATGACGCCACATCTTCAAAGCATGAACGACTGCGGCCAACTCCAAATCATGTGTCGGATAGTTCACCTCATGAACTCTCAACTGTCTAGATGAATAGGCTATCACCTTCCCACTTTGCATCAGTACACATCCTAGCCCTAACATCGAAGCATCACAATACACATCGAAGTCCACTCCGATCTCTGGCAAAGCTAACACGGGGGCGGAAGTCAATCTGGTCTTCAACTCCTGGAAAGAACTCTCACACTTGTCGGTCCAAACAAATTTGGCTTCTTTCTTCAGCAACTGAGTCATCGGGCGAGCCAATCTAGAGAAATCCTCAACAAATCTACGATAATAACCAGCCAATCCAAGGAAACTACGGATCTCTCCAACATCTTTGGGACTCTCCCAATCAACTACGGCCTCAATCTTCGCGGGATCAACCATAACTCCCTCACTAGATATAACATGTCCGAGAAATGCCACCTTAGAAAGCCAAAACTCACACTTAGAGAACTTCGCGAACCACTTCTGACGACGCAATATCCCAAGGATCAATCGAAGATGCTCAGCATGTTCCTCATCGGTCTTCGAATAAATGAGAATGTCATCGATAAACACCACAACACAAGTGTCAAGATACTCACTGAAGGTACGGTTCATCTGATCCATGAAAATAGCAGGTGCATTAGTCAACCCAAATGGCATAACCACGAACTCAAAATGCCCATATCTGGTACGAAAAGCAGTCTTCGCAATATCAGCCTCTCTCACTGGAATCTGATGATAACCCGATCGAAGATCAATCTTAGAAAACCTAGAAGCACCTCTCAACTGATCAAACAAGTCATCTATCCTAGGCAAAGGATATCTGTTCTTCACGGTCACTCGGTTCAGCTCTCTATAGTCAATGCAAAGTCTCATGGAACCATCCTTCTTCTTAACGAACAAAACGGGAGCACCCCACGGAGAAGCACTAGGTCTAATGAAACCTTTCTCGATCATCTCTTCCAATTGCTGCTTCAACTCTTTCAACTCTGGCGGAGCCATACGGTAAGGAGCTTTGGAAATCGGTCCGGTACCTGGAACAAGCTCAATAGTAAACTCCACATCTCTCTCTGGTGGTATCCCTGGCAAGTCATCTGGGAAAACATCTGGATACTCACGAACAATGGCTACATCCTCAAGCTTCGGTAGCGATGGTTTAGCAGCTGTAACAACACACAGGAAGGCTTGACAACCCTTCCTAAGAAGATGAGAAGCTTTCATCGAAGAAATCACTCGGACACCTTTTTTAGGGCGAGTTCCCCTATAGGAAACACGAACTCCTGAAGAACTCCTCAAGCAGATTTTCTGGTCGCGACACTCGAAGCGAGCATGGTATCGCGATAACCAATCCATACCGAGGATAATGTCAAACTCCTCGAGAGGAAATCTCGGTAAGTCCGCTGGAAATGTGGCTTGACCAATAATAATAGGAACATCCCTATGGGACGAAGAGCAGGAAAACACGTCTCCAGAAGGTAAGGAAATAGAAGTCTCCTCAACCAATGAAGACTCAAGAGCTAGACGGTCGGCGAACTGTGTCGATATAAATGATAAAGAAGCTCCAGTATCGAATAAAATAAGGCACTCAGCGCCAAGAACAGAAAAGATACCGGCAACAATGTCTGGATGAGCCTCTGCCTCAGCCCTAGTCATCACAAAAATCTTCCCTTTCGGCTTTCCTCCCTTAGTCGCTGCAGCAGCAGTGGCAGCCTTGCCAAGTGCGGTGTTCCTCTCAGGACACTCATACGATCGATGCCCATAACCATTACAAGTGAAACACTTATAGGCATTCTTGAAACAGTCAAAACCCGGATGAGATGGTTTACCACAACGGGGGCAAACACTAGGAGATGTGTCGGTGTGAAATGTGGTCTTAGCAACCGGAGCAGAGAACCTCTCAAAACGCTTCTTCTGGGAAGAAGGCGAAGAAGTAGAAGGAACAAATGGTCTCTTCCCCTAGTACACTGATCTCTGGTGAGGAGTCACACTAGCAGTAGCAGCACGGGTCTCAGCATCTATGGCACGAATAGAACTCTCGGCCCAAATAGCATCATCATACACCTCCACAAAAGAGGTCGAGTCACGACGAACCATGCACTCGATGCGCGGCCCTAGCTTGCCACGGTAAAAGTAGACTCTCTCGGCCTCATCTCTGACAAATCTCGATGCGAAGTGAGCAAGTTGATTGAAACGGTCTGTGAACTCCTGAACTGACATCTTGCCTTGCTTTAAATCCATGAATTCTTTGAGTCGCTGTGATCTGAGCTCTTTAGGATAGAACCTCGTCTCGAGCTTATCGTTGAAAGCATCCCAATCGAACAATGGATCAAGAGTGAAAGTAGGTCCTGTCAACGCCCACCACCTATCGGCCTCAAGGGTAAGAAAGTGAGTGGCTAACCGCACTCTATCCTCTCTACCCACCGAATACATAGTGAAGCTCTTTTCCATCTCTCTAAACCACTCGGTAAGAGCTACCGGATCAACCTCGCCACCATATGTCTTCACGTGGCTACGGGACATCTGCGAAGCTATCCATGAGAAACTACCAGGACGATTAGTCTCGTTGCCTGGCGGTGGAGGAGGTGGAACATTCCCTGCTTGCTGTCTCTGAGTCTCAAGCAAATGCTGAATTGCTTGCAGCACAATGTTCAGTAGCCCTAGGTCTCACCATCCTTCAAAAGAGAAAACAAGTATTAGCTTAGCAATTAGCAATCACAAATAGACTACAAAATAAGTCCTTAGATCTACCCATCTCTCATTCATTATTTGTTTATTTGGTCAAGTTAAGGTTGGGGGGCACATGAGTGCGTCGGGAGCAATAATGCTCTGATACCAACTGTAAAACCCCTCGCGAAAGCGGAAATATAAACATACAAAAGTACTAAAAATGCAGCGGAATTAAAACTTTTTAAAAGATAAAACAACATGCGAGAAGTCTTAAACTGAAACATAAACTGAAACTGAAACCAAAATAGATAAGTAGCAGTTCTAAGTATCAAACCAAAACATAAATACAAGCCTGGGATGGAACATCCCTACAGGCACCAAAACAAAGTATCAAAAGTCTAACAGTCTAGATAACGATAGGGTATAAGTCATATGATGATGGATCATCACTCGCTAGCCCTCCTGTGATCCCATCTCCAACCAGCATGTACCTACATACATGAAAACATGTACGCCACAATCAGTGGGGAGTGACTAGAGTTCTCCTAGCCACCTTTTGTGACAACACGTAACACATAAAACAATACAGAATACTCCAACATATAACAGTATGTGAAGCATAAACATCTCATCATCTGATCTCTTACTATCATGCGATTACAATGCACGGCTCTCAACCAACTTCATAAACCGTTAGGAAGGAGAGCCGGTTTCCCTACTGGTTACCCAGTCGGGGGGTCTTTCAATCCAACTATTTATGAAACCGAACAAGAGTCATCCAATGCCTTGGATGATTTAACCATAAGACCAATAAACATCAATAGCTCATCATGCATATCTGACACTGTACCATCATCAAGGCAAGCAGATAAAACATCCATAACACTAGCAACGGGTCCAGAGGTGAACTTAACACATATCCCATCACTACACTATGTCGGGTCCAGAGGTGAACTTAACACATATCCCAACATCCAATCAAGTAAAGGGTCCAGAGGTGAACTTAACACATATCCCTAAACTTACAAACATGAAAAGGGTCCAGAGGTGAACTTAACACATATCCCTAATCATCCAAAAGCAAAGGGTCCAGAGGTGAGCTTAACACATATCCCAATGCTACAAACATGTATTGGGTCCAGAGGTGAACTTAACACATATCCCAATACGCAGTCACCGCACAACGGGTCCAGAGGTGAGCTTAACACATATCCCGTGTACAGGAGCGAACCTAGGATTAAAAAATTGGGGTAGCGAAAATATCAAGTAATTTTTCTATAAAAGTAAAATTCGCGAAAAAATATGCTGAACATATAAAAATACAAATACGAACACAAACGCACGACAAACAATCAAATGAACGGTCGATATTAACTTAAGCTCATTTTTTAAGTAACAATTCTGCCTTTATTTTATTTTTCAGCTATAATTTTGATATAGCTTTGTCATACAAAAACTGCTCCGTATTATTCTAAGATTTTCACATTATAATTCGACAACTTAACTTATTTTACACAGTTTAAAAAAAATTACGAAAAAATTCATACTCCCTAGTACATAATCTGATGTAAATAATCAATTTCAAAAATTGCAATGAATAACAAATTAACTAAAGGTGAACAACTAAATATTGAAATACTACGGATAATCGGGAAAAAATAGTGGCTTATTGACTGGTAAGAATATCGAACCCAGGATCTGTTGCTTGGGATACTGAAGTTTTACCACTGAACTATATCACTTTGTTGCTACAGTAATACCTTCAGTTGTACTTATTATTAATCGTCTCATCTGGGGTAGCGAAATACCATCGTCTAAACTGATTTTTTTTTTTACTTTGGGGTAGCGGCCGCTACCCCTTGCTACTTACTAAGTTCGTCCATGCCCGTGTACGACAACCGATCACGTGTCAGGTCCAGAGGTGAGCTTAACACATATCCTGACACGCCCAAGCAAAACACGTAACGGGTCCAGAGGTGAGCTTAACACATATCCCGTCACGCGACATATAAACACGTAGTGGGTCCAGAGGTGAGCTGAACACATATCCCACCACGCGACAACCATTGTAACCACTAACATCCAAAGGTAGAAACTAACCTATAGTTCTAACTTCTTAAACCTCTAATCAACACTTAATTGATCCCGAGAACTGAGACGAGGGAGAGCCGGTTTCCCTTTCGGTTACCCGACCGGGGGGTCTCTATCCTCACTCCATTCCCGAACCCAATATAGTGTTGCCCGTACACCGGGGACCTCAAATATACATCACGGGTATACAAAACGAGTTTCAAATAAAACTGATTAACCGATTGAAAGTTACACGCGGAAACGACACAAAACAGCCTTCAGGGATCCCCAGCCGGTCGGCAGGCAGCCGGTCGGCCGGCTGGTGATCCTTCAGCCTACACTTCTTTTGCAAACCGAGAAACATCACAAAGGACTCCCAGCCGGTCGGCAGGCAGCCGGTCGGCCGGCTGGGACTCCACTCCCTAGCCTTCTCTATTTCGCAAACCACCCCATACGCACTCCCAGCCGGCTGGCAGGAGGCCGGTCTGCCGGCTGGGCTCCCATCCTACTTATGTTCCCGCAAAACATACTCAACACAAAATGACTACCAGCCGGTCGGCAGGCAGCCGGTCGGCCGGCTGGCAGTCCAAGGCCATTTTCCAAAAATTACGAAAAACACACATATGCTCTCCCAGCCGGTTGACCGGCGGCCGGCCGGTCGACCGGCTCAGAGAGCCTGTAACGCAAAATCGTGATTTCAGCCTTCTTCAAAATTCAATCATTCGACACCAAAACTTACACAACGATTCATGTGATGTTTACACAACAATATCAAACGCCAAATACTACTAATCTATCAGCAAGTAAGTCCCATAACAATCCTCAAATGAATTTAATAAGTATCCGTCGCAAAATGCGAAAAACTGAAAATCACCTATGAACATATAACAACATCTTAAAAGCATGAATTCTTCACATAGCAAACATCCTAAACATATTACTAAGTCCTTTGATCAATGTATATCAACAAAAACAGAAATCAACACAAGAATCACAACAAACATGCTAATATACACATAAAGGCCGAGTTTCTCATTATCGTCACCTTTCAAGCTAATCCGGCTAAAGATCCTCCTCAACTATGTAGCTATCGATCTCTGGATCCTCTAAGCCAACACCTACAACATAGAAAACGGGTTTTAAGCACTTAAAACGGAATTAAGAGAAAACAGCCCCATTTTCAAAGTTAAGGATTTACAAAAAGAAAGTGATAGATGGCTTGGAAATCGAATGAGGATTCCGAAAATGTCGTTGTTACCTCGATTCGAGTACCGGATGATGAAGAATTTCTCAAAAGAAGGAGGAATAAAATGGAGGTTTATGAGGTTTGAGTTTTACAGTGAAATGAATTGAAGGAGGAAGCATTATGTCGATGGAAGGGTTTTGTGGGGGTTTTATGGACTGTCCTTTCCGAGTAAATAAAATGGGTCGGACACTTGAACGGATATTTATGATACGAGTTTAAGTTCACCAAGTAGTATTCGTCTTAAGGACTTAAGGTTCTTAAGACGGATCTTACTAATTAAATTAAAACCTTTCACAATAAATTATTAAATTATTATTTTATTACTTAAAATAATTTAAAATGCTTAAATTTGGTTTTACGAAAATACGGGATGTTACACCAGTCGGATTTATGTTTTATCTCATAAATCAAACGAAGGATCCCCTCAAAAGCTACGTGAAGATAGCGATAATAGGACGAGCCGAATTGTCAGATGTTGTTTTGAGATCCTTAGTTTATAAGAAAATTGTTTTTCTTATGTTTCTGTTAGATTTGTTTTCAATTATACATATTCTTAGCTTCGTATGTGCCGTATGGCGTTCTATTAATGAATTGTTCTTTTCTTAAAAAAAAAAAGAAAAAAAAAAGGAAAAAAAAGAGTTGGAGACATTTACGAACGAAAACAAAATTGTTACACATGCGAATTTGAGTATAGAGTTAGTTAATATTGTCATTTTTAAGGCTAAGTAAAAGTATGTGTAAAATAATTCTAAAATGGTTTAATTTCATTTTTCAACATTTTCATGTATTTATAGGGTTGCTTAAGGACAAAGTCAATATTTAATTTTATCATTTGAAGGATTTAGGATATTTGCCTAATATGGAAACTAGTTTTAACCCGTGCAAATTGCACGGATATGCATTTTAACAATGTTATAATAAAATCATGATTAAATTTGTAAACAATATCTAAGAATTTTAATTTGAAATATAAATTACACTTGCAATTAAGATATTGTAAATGACGCACTTAATATAATAATGAATTAGCCATTACGTTTCAATTCTGATTGACCAATATTTGAGAAAAATAATTAAATAAGAATTTACTCTCAATACTAAATATATTCTTTATCTGCATTACTTATTTTGAAGAAATTATAAGTACTAAAATAATTAACTCAATAAATTTTCTCATTTTTATATGGTTTATTCATATTTAACATTAACTTATTTTTTTACTTAACAGGTCAACCAAATTGAGTTGTGTTTAACCGTCAATTAACTGCAATTGGGTTATAATAGGTCTTGGTTAAGACGATTATATTTGTTTTAAGGATAAAACGGGTCAACTGGTCAAGTACCACCCTTCTTGCATACTGTACTATGAATAATATTTGATCCATCAAATTTGCTCGTTTTAAATGAGAATTTGTAATTGTTTTACGGGTCTTAACTCTGAAAAAAGATTGCTCTTTAATTTAAACCTTTATTTGTATGCTGAAAAAAAATACAAATATGTGATTTTTGTATTTGCTTTAGTTATTTAATGTGCCCAGAATTAGGCTCATAATTTTTCCCAATGTTATTAATTTTGGATTTTTATTGATTAATCTACTGGATATATTAATTATCAACTATAAGCTATGGTAATTGATTAGTGGAGTAATTAATATACAAATTGATGTGTTTAAAAATACTGTTTAATCATGAAAATTCAATTTTAGGAAAACAAATTGTTGCGCTGAATTTATCACTTTTTATTATTCGTTAATATTTACGTATAAAATATAAACTTAAACATTTACGTACAGAAAAATAATTATAAGGGTCTTTAAGACATAAAATCCAAAAGCATTACGGTGGATCCCACATTTACTATTTTTTTTTTTAAGAAAGGGTTGCATATGATAATATGGGTTAATGAGGGTGAGTTAAATGTTTTTGTATTAATATAGATAGGATATTGTTAAGTTGAGAAGTAATGATGTGATGCCTTCCAATGGAAGGCTTGTTAAGTGCGAAGATGTAATAAGTGAGGTATTGGAAAATAGAACAAATTATTAATAGTAATTCTATTGGAACATAATTACAATGTCTATTTATGAAATAAGGGCTCGTTTGGTTAATATAAGGGAATTAAAGTTCCCGGGAACTTAATTCAAGATGACATGAATTTCCAATTCATGTGAATTTGCAAAAAGTGTTTGGTTCGCATATGAGAAATTAATTCATGTGGGAAGTTCTAATGACCAAGGGGGACTTGGTGAGTGACTTCCCACATAATGGAGGAAGTAAATTCATGTTAGTTGGTAATTCTATTTCCCATGATCTTGGCAACCAAACAATATCATGATTTTACACTTCCTAGGAAGTTTAGCATCCCATGATTTTAATGGGTAACCAAACAAGCCCTAAATCATGATTTAAAGAAGACCTACAAAATTCACGAATAATCATTTTTCATTAAAATAATGGACCTGTTTGGTAAACATCATGTTGAGGGAAATTAGTAGATTCCGATATAGTTAGTAGGCTGACTAATCAATCTAATATTTTCATGTGTTTGGTAAACAATGTATTCTGAAAGCATATTGACCAGAATCTATTATTTTTGAGTATGCTGCTAATAGCAGCAAATTGCATTAACATTTTCATTTTACACATGAGACCGCTCTTATTATCGTATAATCTGGTAATTACCAAACATCCTTTCTTAGACTCTGTTTGGTAAATACATATTGAGTGAAATTAGTAGATTCCGGCCTAATTAGTAGGTTGACTTATCAATCTACCATTTTCATGTGTTTGGTAAACGACGTATTATGATAGCATATTGGCCGGAATCTACTATTTTTGAATATGCTACTATTAGAAGCATATTGTATTAGCATACTCAATTTATTTATGAAATCGTTCTAAATATCCTATAATCTGCTAATTATCAAACACCATTTCTTAATCTGCTAATTTAATTTGATAGTCAACCCGTTATTAAAATCTGCTAACCGTATTCTGGTAACGTTATCTTCTATTATGAATCTACTTCTGTCATTTGCCAAACATGGCCTAATCTGATAATTTAATTTAATAGTCAATCCTGCTACTAAAATCTACTAACCGTATCCATCTTATCTTATCTATATAATTCCTGAATCATTTCTCAAGCTCTGGTTGAGCCACGTCATCAACCCATGCTTTAATTTTTTTATTTTTTTAATTCACTCAGGTGGGTCCCGCATAATATATGATCAATTTTATGCAACATAACCGCCCAATATTCTATATATTTTAAATAAATGCCTAATATCGTAGATCCAGAAATATTACGAACAATTTTATATAAATCATGAATTTAAATAATTAGAAATACACATTATCTGCGTGATAATTAAACAACAATTTAAAACAAGATTAAAATAACATAATATTCATATACAACCATTTCCAATTTCCTAATACGAGACAATTTAAATAATTAGAATTATTTAAATTAGACAAATTATAAACAA
The DNA here is from genome assembly GCA_029255685.2 of Silene conica. NCBI lineage: Eukaryota > Viridiplantae > Streptophyta > Magnoliopsida > Caryophyllales > Caryophyllaceae > Silene > Silene conica. The sequence continues at coordinate 83,857,842 of CM055315.2, read as the reverse complement.
ACCGCGACTTTTCAAACAACCCCAATTTTTGTGCTGAATTTCTTTACCCACGTTCTACCATCGTTTTAATTTGCTTCACATATGAACATTTGTTTGTTTCAATTTACAACAAAAAAACAATTATTTTTGATTCAATATCAAACGTAATTTTTAATTATTAGATTTTATATCATTTATTAAATCATCACATTTAAAAATATTGTTATTATCTATGAAATATTGCTACCAAAAATTATTTACATATGCTTTATAAATTTGATTGATACCAAATCACAAATCAAATTTAGTTATCAGATAATCGTTCAAAAATAATAGTTGTAATTTTGATTGAAATATTAAAATTGATTTACAAATTTAAAACATAAACCACTTATTTCAAAATGAAATGAAAATTAAACAGACCTATTTATGAAAAAAATTACAATATGAAAGAAAGATCATTTATATTTTTTCGACTAATTAAATCGAGCAAATAAATAAAGACAATAACTATATAAAAAATATATTTTAGTTGTGAAGAGATATGCAACACGTTTGAATTCACAAACAATGAAATTCAACATTTTGTAAATAAATTAGTAAAAAATATATAAAAAAACTCTTCCTTAGAAGGTAAAACCGAATTAATCGAAAAATAAAGGAAGTAACAACTTACAAAAAAATCCTTAATGCACGAAAATGTTGTAGATAAAATTTATTTAACACTTAAGTTATACTAATGCTATTTGTATTTGAAACATTAACTTCACGAAAGAAAAACAAATTCCTAACCAAATTTTGGGTATTTGAGACATGCAAAAACGAAACCACTTCACTATAACACCGATTTCAAAAAAATATAATCGAAGTCAGCATGATTGATTTAAAAGAGATGGGGGTAATTTGTTTAGGATTTTAGTAATGAAGCTGGTAATTTTGCTAAAAAGAGAGACGAGGGTGAGTTGCGGTATTGGTAACTATGATAACTGTGTGCCTGTGAGGGTCTGACACTCTGAGGGATTAATGGGTTAAATTTTTGGGTCTATTATTTAGGTTAAGTTTTTATAGAGGAACTATCAAAAAAAAAGTTTTTATAAAGGGCGAAATGGATTATTGGATTGGCCTAAAAATCTTGAATGCATGTAACGTAAGCCCAATATATTACATTTATAGATAGATGGTAAGTTCGTAAGTGTCCCATAATACGATATTATTCGTTTTAGGATTTAACACGTTAAAGAAATATTGCTTATGTATAAATAATATATTTATTGTATAATATATATTGGTTCGTCTTAAATAACTTAAAACACATAGTATCGCCTTAAACAAGAATTGAAGTACTATACATTTATTCATCATCTTAGAAGAGCTTGGGATTTTGGATTGTCGACTATTTGAAAAATGGTTTATTAAGCAAGTATTGCTCGGTAAGAACTTGAGTTAATCATTTTTTAGATTGAATTTCACGCTAATTATCATTTTTGTATAAAAAATAACAAACATAAACTTGGGGCGAGTTGTATTTAAAAGTTGTGACTTTTAAATTATATTATATCACGGGTTTATATATCAAATTTAGCATTATTTTTATATAATTATATCACATGTATGCATATTTAACAATTTGACTAAATTGTTTCAAAAGTAGACGAGCCATAATTTTTTTTCATCCTATTTTCACCAATTAACATTACGTGATTTGTACTAAATAGTAACATGCTAAAATTCTCATTTAAGTGCACGGGTCAAAATCCACATTTTGACATGTGCATAAGTTTTACAAACACACACGAGTTTGACCTAATGAAGCACTTACATAGGCTACAATTAATTAGACCCGTGTAATTTGACTGATTATGTGTTGTTGTTTTTTTCCTTTGAATAATTTGTTTCTAATGAAGCATATAATTCAGATTTTATGAAATTATTCGAGTAACAAGCCAAGGCAAAAAATCAAATTTAGCTAATAGGAGGACATGACATACTATAACTATTCGACCTAATGAATTTAATGAATCATTTACGCTAATACAAACGCAATTTTGTATTTCTTGCTTCAAACATAATATTATACGTCACAAACGAAATACTTTGTATCACAAATGAAACCCTAATGTATAAAACAAAATTTCAAACAACATTTACAAACATTTTTTTTATAATCAGACAATGTAAAAGCAATATATATATTTTCCTTTTAATTAATAGAACAATTTCTCTCGAGTATATATATACTTTTTATAATAACAAAATTTAAAAAGCATACCGGTGCAATTTGCACGGGTTTAAAACTAGTTTACTATAAAAGTAATAGATCTTAGAGAATTCTGATTGGTCGATGAATATTAGGAAAAGAAAAAAATTTAATTGATGTGGGGTCCGCCATGTTCATTTACATAACTAATTACCTCAATTTAATCTTCTCACTACTTTCATAATTAAATCACACACTAGTTTTACGCCCGTGCAAAAAATGCACGGGTTTAATTTTATTAAATTGAAAAATCAATAAAGAAGTGAATAGACTTAAGAAAAGTATTATTTTAATATACTGTTATACTAATATAAAATATAAACATAATTAATAGGCTTAACTTTGATATAATTAAAAACAGCGCATTAGCTCAACACTATAAAAATACAAAAATTCTTATTTAAAACATATCAAATATATACAAAATTAATAAGACAAAACAACCGCATTATGCATAAAAAATGTAAAATATTTTTCCTATATACCTAAGGGTTGAAATTAACTTGTTTTAAAGTTAAAACGGATAATAGCTAGTAAACATATGTAAGATCTGAAAATTATGTTTACGGTTTAAATCCCAAGTTTTTAACTATCCTAATTAACCCAAATAATTCTTGGTCATATAATATAAACTTCGGCCCTCTAACTATCCAAAAAAAATTCTAACCATCACCGTATATGAGTTTGATTTTTTCCACATGCAAAATAATTATTCAAAATTTTTATTTTCGATAATTAATTTTAATTGATCTTTTTTTGTTCATATCATTAAGATATTATAATTTAGATCTCTGTATTAAATTTGGTGTAAAATTATATGAATTTATTTATCTATATTTTACAAATTTGCCAATTAATTACCAGGTGTATGTCTCTTATTAGTATGCATTGAGTCCAATTGATAATTGCCAGCAATTAAACTTTATATAGTGAGTATAACAAAGTGAATGATTCTATGTTCCTTCATTTGATAAAGATATATCTGCCTCACCTTACTTCAACTCACGGCTCTGCTTTTTTTCTTTTGATTGTTAAGTAATGCTTAACGCAAGAGAAAAAATCAAATGAAAAATTAGTTTTTCTCCGTCAAATATACAATACTGATTGTTATTTTGAATATTTATTGTTACATTTTTTTTTTCTTTTTTCTTCATTATTTTTATATTACATATGTATTTATTTCATTTTTTGGGCGCGTTTAATTTGATATAAAATATTTGTTCAAAATATATACTACCTTAAAAAAATTTTGCTATCCGTTTTTCAACTCTATTTTTATAACTTTTTTTATTTTTGTTGTTTATCTTTGTTGTAGAGGTAAATATGTGATTAAAAAAATGGTAATTATACAGTGAATAATACTCGCTATACGACGAACAATAGTAACATTATCTCAATGCATTCTCTCGGCTATTTACTTGTTCGTTTTTGAAAAATAAAAGTTAATTAAATTTAATGATTTTTAAAAGTTAATTAATTTTAATGATTTTACAATTTATTGAATTAAGAAGTAAATAATCATTTAATTAATAGAAGAATAAAAAGAAGTGAGAGAGGAGTTAATTAATTTAAGGATCATGGGGGACCCTACATTAACCATAATAAAAAAAATTCATAAAATTCAAGAGCCAATCAAAATGCTTGAAATTCTATTCCTTTTATAGTATAGAGATTAAATATGAAATCTTCCGAAATCCTAACTATTTCAATTTCAACCGTAAAAATCAAATTTTTGATGATCATTGATAATAAATTAACTAATTTTACATAAATTAAAGGTATAGATTAAATATAATAATATGATTGAGACGCCTCGACTTTACAGATATATTATATTCCAAGATTAAAGAAGTTGTTAATACTCCATTTAACAATGAGTATAAAACAAAACAAAAAGTGAATATCAAATATAATAATATATAAATTGGCAAAAATTAATGCATTCAAATACTGGAACAAATTAAAATTGTTGAGAATTGGAAATCAACGAAATTATGTAACTCGTCTTAAATGTACATAAAATAGATATCCAAGTATATCACATATATAAGGGATATATTTCTCACAACTTTATGATCAAGGATGAACAAAACTTTACAAAGTTTATCTATTTAATAGATAGGACATTAATCTACTTCCCCCACATGTTGTCACGTTGTAAAAAAAAAATGACAACATAACAAAAATTATATAAAGTTTTGCATTCTACTGTATTAATAATGGCACTAATAAACACACTAACAAATAATCAACGATAGATCACCATTAAACTAACCATGTATAAGATAGCTTTAAAGTCAAATATATGTTACATCACAATCAAAGTAACTACGTACCAAACAAAAAAAAGACAAAACTCTCGTACATATCTTAACTTAATCAAAACCCTGTTGTCAAAATTACCCATTTCAACGTTAGACTCATTGCTGCTAAGATACGCCATAATGAATTAACCCGTCCTCTTTTGTATTCAATAACGAGAATAGAATTCAGCTATCCAGAGCATACATACTCAAAAGCAAAATTTAACAACAGAGGAAAGGAAAATGTCGCATTACCTCACCGCAATAACTATGCAGACCAAGCAAGAATTATTTCTATTAATCTAGTATGATCCAAGTCTTATATTATAATATGGTCATTTGAGATGATAGATAATATGTTCATAGAATAACTATCAACTCTTAAACATGGTCAAGGTGCCAAAAGTTTATAAATATTGAAGTCAATATGCTTATGCACAACACATTTTGCTTGACAAAATTTCTTTCAATATATATATATACGACCTACGTCTCACTATTAAAATTGGAATAATAAAAAAGCATTATGGATGTCGTAGTAACAAAAGGTCAAGAAAAAAAAAAAACTTTGTTAATCCGTCAAAAAAAAAAAAAAAAAAAAAAAAAAATTAACGAGCAAGATATTTTTCTCTTTTTTTTTTTTTTTAAAAAAATTCAACTTTAGACTGTAGGCGGTATGACTATTAAATAACCAATAAATAGAATAAAACTTACAGAACTTTAGGAAAGATGTCGTGGCGTGATAAGAATCACTGCCCTAAAGTTGAATTTGCCCCGCTCAATTACACACGGCCTCTTGGCAACCAACCCCCAGGGTTACACGACGTCCGAGTCTAAGGTGTACGACAAAGACTCGGAATGAGGACTACTAACAGAACGTTGCCAAAATCAGCTAAGAAACAGATTTAGAGAGTTTTTTTTTAAAGAAGGGAGAATGTGAGTGAATTGTTGTATTTGAAATGAGAGTTCAACACTCTATTTATAAGAGAGGTAGGAAGGATCCAGACGATAATTTATTGTGTCTCGTAAATGTTTTTTAGAAGATTGTAAAATCACCCTTGGAAAAACCATAGTCATCCTTAGAAGACCACAACAATCAGTATGGGAAAACACACATTCAAATATAGTAGACCGAACAATTAGTTTCGGAACTTGTGTGATGCTTCTTTTGAAGCATACACTTCCAACATATTTTGGTAGTAATAATTGATCCACGATTATACTTTGTAATATTATTTAGTGATCAATTGTTTATTTTGTTAAAATTTGATGAATTCGATCAGTATTTCTTTGATGGTGTTCCAATTAAAGAATTAGGGTTTATGTTTTAGGTCGAATTGGGTTTATGACTTTATGTTTTAGGTCGAATTTCTCGTCAATATTAAGTTGATTCTATGTATCCGTCCTTTATTTTGATTCATGTCTATGTCATGGAAAATATATTATTATCATACAGTTATCTTCAACCTTGTTTACACAACCCTCTATCATGATACAAATTCGTAAGTGAGACGGAAATATTCGTCTTAAGTTGAAAAACGATAACCAATATAATACATGAAAGTCCGTTTGAATCAACAATAACATCCCATAAACGTCTTCCAATATCTTGAACAATCTAACTGATTTTTCGATTATTGGTGTAAAGGCAAATCACAAAAGCGAATATGATATAGACAAATTATGATAAACTAAACTAGCTGACATTATTGGTTTCATTCCTTCAGAACCTTGTTGTGGATTAACAAATATTTCTTACCATATAGATAGTTTGTTAGTGAACTCATGCACTTGTATTCCATAAGGATATACCATTTGCAACCGTCGCTCGTATAATAGTGTTCGGACCACCGCGTCTTGGCCTGATTGGACTGCCAAATTTATGACTTCATAGCAAAAAAACAATTTTGTTAGTAATTCTTAATTCCATTGCAGAAATTTATGACATTGTTGATGATATAAAATTGTAATTCGACATGGTAATTTAAAGTTCATATAATAAGTAAAGTTGTATTTTAGTTGTAAATCTCAAAAATAGCAGTAATATCGGTTTTTTTAGCTCATATTATTACTTCCTAAAGAGCATAAGGACACAAGTGGTAACCCTGTGTTTTTTCAAATTCTACACGGTAACCCTATTTTTCAGAGACCACACGTGGTAACCCTCAACTTTGTTAATACGTATTGCCGTGACCCTTAACTTTTATTCCGTTAGTTTTGTCCGTTAAGTATGTGACGTGGTCAATTGAATTTTGTGATTTTCTATAAGGTAATCCTATATTTTTAAAAATTCTACAACATAACCTTACTTTTTCTACAAATCAGATGTGTATAAAAATATAATCCCATAATTCATCTTATTTTCACAATTTTGCTTGATTACACCCAAATTGTCAAATCCACCCTCATTACCCTTCAATAAATCGAGTTTTGAAAAAAAAATTCAATAAAAACGTTCTTCGATATCAATAAAAACTCTCAATAAAATATTCTAAATACCATAGTAAACGTACTATATATCGAGCATTATAATAATCAATCCCAAATTTAATTCATAGCGGTAATCTAATTAAGAAAACTTTCGTTTTTAAAATCTCAACTTATATCCCAAAGCTAAAAATGTTGTAAACGCAACAATGACTTCAATTGTTCGACATATTCACACAGTAAAGTTGGGTACAATTGAGGAGTAGAGACTTATTTGTAAACATTGGTGGATTTCTTTGTTAATTATTGTACCCGATTTTTGGAGATTTATGGTAATGATACTTTGAAGAGATGATGATATTGAGAGTTGACATTCTTTTGAGTAATCGAGTGAAAAACATGATAATAACAATAATAAATTGAGGAAACAAGGGAGTATTTTTAAGATTATTTCTTTTGTAAAAAAACAAAGAGGGTTATTTTGTAGAATACAACAAACAGAGGGTTACCTTGTAGAAATTCAATTGACCACGTCACATACTTAACGGACAAAACTAACGGAATAAAAGTTAAGGGTCACGGCAATACATATTAACAAAGTTGAGGGTTACCACGTGTGTTCACTGAAAAGTAGGGTTACCACGTAGAATTTGAAAAAATACAGGGTTACCATGTAGAATAACCCAAAATTTAACAAGATAAAGAAATCATAAGAATATGTAATAAAAAATGTAAGTAGAAACTCATTAATACAATATGCAATTATTTTATGCTCTTTTTTATAGTCAGAAACACGTTATTATTGTTAATTTTTACAATTATCCAATTTAATATCTAATAAAATTAAAGATTTCTTGCCTATTATATTCAATATATATTTTACAACATTATATGATCAAATGTTACACAGACCAACACTAACTATACTTATATTTTAATCATTTAAGTAATTAATCATGCGATAAAAATATATATGCTTTAAAACACGATAAAAATATGCTTTAAAATATAAGCATATTTTATTTTAAAATTTTTAAAATTCAAATTTAGCATTTTTTATTAGTTTTGTTTTTTTTTAAATACAAAATTTTAATAAAATACCTATTTCGGGTTGGATCATGAATTTGGTGGATCTCGATGATCCTGACTGTGCGGTTTATGATCGAGTTCGATCGTCTTTGGGGTCGGGTTGAAAAGAGCGGGTTATTTTCAAGCGGGTTTCGTCCCGTTTTATTGGGTCGGGTCATATTTTGACAACTTTATCTATAAGCATATAACTACACATACATTATATGAATTTAACATTTACCATATTAGTTACGGATCGGGTTGATATAAGTAAAGAAGTTAAATAAGTTCCTCACGTCATTTTCGAAAAAAAAAAATTTTAAAAAAAAATTATAATAAATTTAGTATCAGTAGTTTAATCATATTCAACGACTACGTTACTTATATTAAGACAATTCTGAAAAATTAAATTTTCTTTTTTAATTAACTAGATTTAATGCCCGTGCGATACCCGGGCCACTTGTAATATCATTTTTTAAAGGGATAATTCACACGGTACCCCCGAGGTTTGGCTTAATTCACGTGGTACCCCTACGTTTAAGTTTGTGTATATGGTACCCCTCAACTTTCATTTAAGTGCACAAACTGCCCTTAGCTTGTCCTCTGTTATAACGCCGTCAAGTCCCTCAAATCTAACATATTTTTCCCCTTTTCCTAACCTTTTTTCCCCAATTCCACTCATAAACAACCATATTTTCAACCCATCCCTCCATCAGCAACAATCATCATCATCAATCCATTACCACGATTCCATCACCATTGTTCATCTTATTCGTCACCATCAATCACCCTCCATCTTCAATTTCGAACTCGGAATCAGAAACAATTCAACCATTAACAAACAATATCATCACCATTTATCAAAGTTTTAACCATCATTTTCCATCACCATTGTTCATCTTATCCGTCACCATCAATCACCCTTCCCTGATCCACTATGCGAACCCAAATTTACAAATCATCGTCTGCAAATCTCTTGACAAACTGCCTTTATTAAATCTTAACCCATCACCATTGCCATGTTTTTCGCTCCAAACCCGACTTCGAAACCCGTACCCCTTTAATTGCACTACCAGCAGCTAATTTGAGCTTCCGGTACTCACCAACACCTGTCAAGCAACAAATCCCATACGAAAAAGTTGTCCGGCTAATTCGAGCTTCCGATGCTCACCATCATCATTCATCAAAGCTTTATATGGAGCATAAAAAACAAATATCTATGAATTTGCTATAGAGTTTATTCAGGAATTAACAAAGTAGGCGAGAGAGAAAGTGCAATTTTAGATAGGAATGTGAAGAAATTGTAATTGATTATTGAAGAAATTACGGTTATATTAATTTGGGGAAATTAGTTGAAGATGAAGTTTCTGGGTAGTTTGGGTATATTGATTTTAATTAGGTAGAATTAAGAAGAATGGATGACACTTTTTGATATAACTTAGTGGTGTAAGATAAATTAATGAAAGAGAAGAAGATTAGACAAAGGAAGGCAAAATATGTAGGAATGAACTTGAGAAAGAATTTTGTAGTTTTGTTGAATTGAAATGGGTGAAGAAAAAGTAAAGAGAAGGAAAGAGATGAAGATTAAAGAAGAAAAGTAACCTAGGAAGAATCAGGTAATGACGTTATAACGGAGGTTAGGGTAAGGGCAGTTTATGCACTTAAATGAAAGTTGAGGGGTACCATATATACAAACTTAAACGCAGGGGTACCACGTGAATTAAGCCAAACCTCGGGGGTACCGTGTGAATTATCCCTTTTTTAAAACGTCATGGAATACATACCATTACAAACTTTGACTTTTTGTTAATTGAACCACATGTTCTAATACATTGAGGGAGATGATTAGTTAATGTTAATTCCATGAAAGACCGACTTAACTGAACCAACCTGAAAACTTGACCCGAATCCAAGTAAAAGACTCGAAACCCGAATCAATCTGACCCTATATAATTAAACCCGATTATTATTTTTGCATGCTGACCGTTATCATCCTCAAATAACTTGATAACAATCAACTTATAAGTGACTCGACCTAACTCGACCTGACTCGAACTTTTGTTAACGCTAAATTCTTAACCCAAAATTATTATTACTCAACCTGAATCAACTCGTTTACTTACCCTTTTGCTACATGATCTATTTCCATGTTATATACTATTAAATACCTGATTAAAAGAGATACACATTAAAAACTTGTGTTACACTAAAACCTGGGAAAGACGGAGATTAGAAAAAATTTAATTATGGGGTGAGTGAGGGAGATTAGAAAAAATATATTTATACTTGACCGGAGGTAGAAATTGAATTGGTTTAGATTTTGAGAACAAATATATCTATTATATTGGACTATTACAATTTACATTATAATTGAAGATTTACAATTGCTTTACAATTTTATCAGTTATTAAATAGCATTTTTTATCTTTTAAAAGTGGTAGAGTCTACCTTGAAATCAATTCGTTATATATTATTGATAATAATTTTAAATAGACGTAGTTTATCTTCGTATTTAACATGTGAACAACTCAATCTTTTCTCTCAGAAAAAAAAAATCATTTATTAATATAGTAGCAAATTTTTTCTTTTTCTATGTTCTATTTAAAACCTCTTATTATATTGTTCAACCAATCAGGTCGTTCCAAAAAAGCTTCCTTTAATAATATAGATTGATTGATTATTATTTTCAAATAAAATATATAAAACAATCTTTAATTGTATTTGTTGTTTACAATATTATAATTAATGTGTACTTATCATTTCAATTACATTATACAAAAAATTATTTTTTAAATAATATTAGCGTCGTCTACAATTAAGATGAATTTATCTTTAACTCAACGGATTAAGTGGAATTTATCATACATCAACAAGTAACCAAAAAAGTAAACCAAATGTGTCTTATATCTTAAATTCGCCATTTATAATCTTCTAATTGTAAAGGTGATTTATAATTCAAATGAAATTCTTAAATATGACACTTACAAAAATTAAATCATTCTTTTTTTTATAGAACTTTTTATAATAACCATATTTAAATTACACCGTGCAATTTGCACGGAATTAAAACTAGTAACTTAATAAAGTACGAGTACTACTTGAGAATAATGTTCAATTGCTAAATGTGCAAACTAAAGCAAATAATTTTTGTAATACCATAGTTCTGTTTTGACCGTGTTATTAATTTATGCTGTATAATAAAATCCAGCATTATTAATTTCTTCAAAAACGAGTCAAATTTAAGAAACGATTTTGAGTATGAAAATTGCAACCTTATATTTAAGTGAGTCGAGGAAAGCTTTTCCAGGTCCCTTTGGAGTAGGAGACAGCTAGATCAGGGGCGACCTTGTCTAATCCGTAATCAAGCGCTCCACGTAAGAAGAACTCAGCTTCTAAATACATTAAATTTAAGTTACATTTAATCAAGTTTATATCTTCTTGTGGAATTGTTTGATTTGTTTGATTTTGCGAGATGGTAAAAGAGTTGGAGACATTTATGAACGAATACATAATAGCTACAAGTGTGAATTTCAGTATAGAGGTAGTTAATATTGTCATTTTTAAGGCTAAAAATTTCGTTTTTAAACATTTTCATGTATTTATGGGGTTGCTCGAGGACAAAGTCAAGATTTAATTTATTTATCATTTGATGGATTTAGGATATTTACCTATTATGGTAATATTAGTTTTTAACCCGTGCATAATTGCACCGGTATAGTTTTAACGACATTGATATAATGATAAATATTTAAAAATGTGAAACCAAAATACACGTATTTTTTATACTCTCTTTGTTTTTAATTTTATAATGATAATAGTTTAAAACACATGCAACAGTTGCAAGGTTTTGAACTTTACACATGTTTTAAATCCGTGAAAAAATGCATGAATTCGGTGTAATAACATGATAATAAAACTGTATGGTCTACTTATTCTAGTGGATAAGCTCAATATATATAACGAATTCATTTAGAGTATTATTTTAACGAAATATTCTAAAATCTACTTAACACAGTTTTATAGTTCATTTATTTTGTTAACTTCTTTTTTTAGATCTTATTTTAAAATTGAAAATTAAAACAGTACTATTTATTAAACTTCTTTTGTTGAAAACTATTTCTTATTCAAGAAAATTACTGAAATTTAGTAATATCTTGAAAATTTGTTATTATGATGGTCAAAATGTTAGAGCTAAACGTTTGTAAAATAATATAATAAGGTAATTTGTTTTACCATTTTTTTATCATTTATATTTTTATTCTCTAATAATGTTTTTTGTTTATCTTTTTATTTTATTTTTTTAATAATGGTAGACTATGTGCACTATTGGGAAAATTCTGCAATTTTATATTGTATTATTTATGCAACATAAATGGAATTGGGGATAGTGTGTGGTTCGTTGAAGTTTTGTATTGATTATTCCATGAAATTTTATTATCAAAGTTGGATTTTAACAAATTAATAACATATTTTTTTGTGGCAGATCCTACATTTATTTTAAAAAAAAATAAAAAATGATGGATGTAGTGATGTGGACACACGAAATTGCACGAAATGTTCTTGTATTAATATATATAAGATTTCTAACTTGAGATGTAATGATGTGAGTGATGCGGTGATGCCTTCCATTTTAGGAAGGCTTGTTAAGTGCAAAGATGTAATAAGTGAGGTATTGGAAAATAGAAGAAACTATTAATAGTAATTCATGAACAATCATTTTCTTCTTACATAATTACAATGTCTATTTATGAAATAATTAAATCATGATTTAAAGGAGACCTAAAAAATTCATGAACAATAATTTTTCATTAAAATAATGGTTTTGTTTGGTAAACAGTATATCGAGAGAAATTAGTAGATTCCGATATAATTATAATGGCTGACTAATCAATTTAATATTTCCATGTGTTTGGTAAAAAATATATTCTGATAGCATATTGGCCGGAATCTAATATTTTTGAATATGTTGCTAATAGTAGCATATTGTATTAGTATTTTCAATTTACACATGAAACCGTTCTAGTTATCATATAATCTGCTAATTACCAAACACCATTTCTCAATCTACTAATTTAATTTAATATTCAAACATGCTACTAATAATATCTACTAACCGTATTCTGCTAACATTATTCCTATTATGAATTTGTCTTGTCTGTTGTTTGCCAAACAACGCCAATGATTATTATATCGTCGCAATAATATTGATATTAAAATGTTCTATCCTAATTACAAGGGGATATTCATATTTAAAAAAGAATAAAATTAATTTTTACTCCTTTTAGAAATTAAGTTTTTTAAAATTATTTCCTTAATTTACAACCTTTTTCGTAAAATTATTTTTTAAAATTACATTTTTTCCTAAAATTGTTTCAAAACTTCAATGTAACTTGATTTAGGTCCTCTGTATGTATTTGAACCCCTTGGCCGCTACATACATTTGTCTACACAGTTATACCTTCCAAAGTATAGATTGCTAGCCACAAACGGAACAAGGTTAAAAATAAACGAAATAAGTCACTTAAAGTGAAATTTAGAGGCATAGAAAAATTACAACTTTAAAAATAATTTTAGCAAAAACATTTCAAAAAGAAATAATTTAAAAATTTTAATTTAAAAAAAGAGTAAAATTTAATTTAGCTTCAAAGTATTCTATCTTAGCATGAAAAACAGTCAAACACACTTAGTTGTCACAAGTTGTTCAAGAATTTAAGTTTCCTAATTTCATTAGGGTTTGAGCCTTTGAGGTCGGCTTATTAAATTAATTTTTAATTTTTTTAATTTACTTTCCTAATTTCACTTGGTTGTCAAGTAACCCATCATTATATATACTCGTAATCTCATTCCAAGATTTCCAACGAACACAAAGTTAACAAACACAAACAAAAATTAAAAGAGATTTTGCGTAAAAAGTTGGTGTATTATTGTAGCCTTGTAGGACCGTCTAATTTCCCGCCTGATAAAAATAAAAGAAAAATAAATCAAGAATGGCCGCCGTAACAACAGTCTCAACATTGCCGGCGTCAATCGAAACCGTCTACCCTTCAGACAGCCAAGATATCGATACGGAGGGGCCGCAGTGGCGGAGGCGGTGGCCTTGGGGGCGAGTACCAGTGCAACGATCGAAGCCTTGTTCTACACCCACCGTCGATAATGTAATCAAAAAACACCAGCTTGCTACTCTTTTGGGGAAAGGGTATGATGCTGATATTGATATTGATGAGGACGAGGATGATGAGGAAGAGAGTGACTATGATGATGAAGACGAAGATGAGTATGATTATGAAGCTTTGGAAGATGATACTCATGATGGTTCAAGAAGTTCTTTATCTGATTATTCTGATATGTCTGATGATGATGAAAGGCTTGCACGAATTCTTGGCTGCTAAATCTATTCAATTTGCTCCTTCATTTGTTTTGTTATAATTATGTTACGGATTAATTAGTAATTTGTGAAACCGTCTTTAATTAAAATTTGTGTATTTTGGCAGTAATATTTGATCGACGATTATACTCTGTAATATTTAGTGATCAATTGTTTATTTGTGTTCAAATTTGATTAATTCGATCAGTATTTCTTTGATGGTGTTCCAATTAAAAAATTAGGGTTTATGTTTTAGGTCGATTTTCTCGTCAATATTAAGTTGATTTCTTATATGTATCTTTTATTTTGATTCATGTCCATGTCATGAAAATTATATTAATATCCATACGGTTATTCTCAACCTTGTTTACCCTATATCTTGGTACAAATTCTTATGTGAGACGGAAATATTCGTCTTAAGTTAAAAGACGACAACCAATACAATACATGAAACCCATTATTCGATCTAAAACAAAATTGTTACACATGCGAATTTGAGTATAGAGTTAGTTAATATTGTCATTTTTAAGGCTAAGTAAAAGTATGTGTAAAATAATTCTAAAATGGTTTAATTTCATTTTTCAACATTTTCATGTATTTATAGGGTTGCTTAAGGACAAAGTCAATATTTAATTTTATCATTTGAAGGATTTAGGATATTTGCCTAATATGGAAACTAGTTTTAACCCGTGCAAATTGCACGGATATGCATTTTAACAATGTTATAATAAAATCATGATTAAATTTGTAAACAATATCTAAGAATTTTAATTTGAAATATAAATTACACTTGCAATTAAGATATTGTAAATGACGCACTTAATATAATAATGAATTAGCCATTACGTTTCAATTCTGATTGACCAATATTTGAGAAAAATAATTAAATAAGAATTTACTCTCAATACTAAATATATTCTTTATCTGCATTACTTATTTTGAAGAAATTATAAGTACTAAAATAATTAACTCAATAAATTTTCTCATTTTTATATGGTTTATTCATATTTAACATTAACTTATTTTTTTACTTAACAGGTCAACCAAATTGAGTTGTGTTTAACCGTCAATTAACTGCAATTGGGTTATAATAGGTCTTGGTTAAGACGATTATATTTGTTTTAAGGATAAAACGGGTCAACTGGTCAAGTACCACCCTTCTTGCATACTGTACTATGAATAATATTTGATCCATCAAATTTGCTCGTTTTAAATGAGAATTTGTAATTGTTTTACGGGTCTTAACTCTGAAAAAAGATTGCTCTTTAATTTAAACCTTTATTTGTATGCTGAAAAATAATACAAATATGTGATTTTTGTATTTGCTTTAGTTATTTAATGTGCCCAGAATTAGGCTCATAATTTTTCCCAATGTTATTAATTTTGGATTTTTATTGATTAATCTACTGGATATATTAATTATCAACTATAAGCTATGGTAATTGATTAGTGGAGTAATTAATATACAAATTGATGTGTTTAAAAATACTGTTTAATCATGAAAATTCAATTTTAGGAAAACAAATTGTTGCGCTGAATTTATCACTTTTTATTATTCGTTAATATTTACGTATAAAATATAAACTTAAACATTTACGTACAGAAAAATAATTATAAGGGTCTTTAAGAAATAAAATCCAAAAGCATTACGGTGGATCCCACATTTACTATTTTTTTTTAAGAAAGGGTTGCATATGATAATGTGGGTTAATGAGGGTGAGTTAAATGTTTTTGTATTAATATAGATAGGATATTGTTAAGTTGAGAAGTAATGATGTGATGCCTTCCAATGGAAGGCTTGTTAAGTGCGAAGATGTAATAAGTGAGGTATTGGAAAATAGAACAAATTATTAATAGTAATTCTATTGGAACATAATTACAATGTCTATTTATGAAATAAGGGCTTGTTTGGTTGATATAAGGGAATTAAAGTTCCCGGGAACTTAATTCAAGATGACATGAATTTCCAATTCATGTGAATTTGCAAAAAGTGTTTGGTTCGCATATGAGAAATTAATTCATGTGGGAAGTTCTAATGACCAAGGGGGACTTGGTGAGTGACTTCCCACATAATGGAGGAAGTAAATTCATGTTAGTTGGTAATTCTATTTCCCATTATCTTGGCAACCAAACAATATCATGATTTTACACTTCCTAGGAAGTTCAGCATCCCATGATTTTAATGGGTAACCAAACAAGCCCTAAATCATGATTTAAAGAAGACCTACAAAATTCACGAATAATCATTTCTCATTAAAATAATGGACCTGTTTGGTAAACATCATGTTGAGGGAAATTAGTAGATTCCGATATAGTTAGTAGGCTGACTAATCAATCTAATATTTTCATGTGTTTGGTAAACAATGTATTCTGAAAGCATATTGACCAGAATCTATTATTTTTGAGTATGCTGCTAATAGCATATTGACCAGAATCTAATATTGATATTGATATCCGACTTTCAACATGGCTTTATATATGTGTTTGAAAATTTTAGTGGCATGGGGTGTCTGTTGTTAATTAGGATTGGGATTCTATTTTAGATCGATAAGCTTTTTAGGATCGAATCGTAGAATCGTAAGATCCTACAAATTAACTTAAATACATAATTATTTTATCAAAATATGTTAAAATGTTATGCTTAAATCTCAAGACACTTTTATCTTAGCATGAGCCCACTAATTATTCTCGTTTATAATAAATTTCTATCTTAATAGTCACATATAAATTTTAGTACCTGAAAAGGAATTAAATTTTAATAACGTAGGATCGAGTTGTATAATCGTAGGATCATAAGATCAGGTTAAAATTTTACTCTGAAAAAATTTAACGTAAGTTGAATCGTAAGATTCTTAAAAATTAAGATTCTACGTAGGATCGGATCGGTCACCACTTTTTAGATCGTAGAATCGTAAGATCTTATAATCCGAATCGGGAGTTTAACAAGAATGACGGGTGCAATTGCCAATTGGGATGAATTTTATTTGTGATATTAGAGTATAATTGATTGTAACAAAGTTTTGGGTTAAAAAAGAGTAAATTATATTTTTTATTAAAAATTATTCCTTTTGATTTTTTTAAAAATTATTTTCTTTAATTGCATTTTTGTTCCTAAAATTACAACTTTAAATCGCATTTTCCTAAAATAATTTCAAAACTTCATGTTATAGTACAAGAATTATAGTATACTTCGAGTACCTAAGCAGAATATTTACATGAGCTTAGATGTGATAGCTCGAGTATGATTATTCGGGAAAGATAGGAGAATGAGAAAAAAAGAAGAATGAATGTAATTTTTTGTATTGAATGAATAAAACAATGATTACATGAAGGTATTTATTATAGACAAGGTGAGCTAACTAACTCCTCTTGACAGCCTGTCATAAGTCATAACCGACTTACAACTGGCTTCTAACAACTTGTAAGAAACTATCTAACTGACTCAAATTAGCTATAACCCTTCGATTTAAGTTGACTTATTTTGTCGGTATTTAAAACCCTCACATCTGTCTACATAGTAATGCCTTTCAAAGTATAGATTGACTAACTTACAAATGAAATAAGGTCAAAAACCGACAAAATAAGTCAATCAATCAATATACTTAAAAGAGGAACTTTTCGAGCGATGTGATTGGTTCAAGTTTTGTGAATTATTTAAGTTATAATTATGAGAATTGGAAAATTATTTATTTAATTGACTATTATCTTAGATGATTAAAATTTGAGAATTGACCAACCATAAATTAATTAAGTAATTAAGTACTTAGATATACTTTACAACTAATAATAATAAAATAAGTAGCTAATAGATAGAATTTACAACTGGTTAGAATTATAAAATAAAAGAAGACAAGTGCGACTCAAACACGTCACCTATTATATTAGGGAGTATATATTGGCATCAGTATTTATTCGTCTTTCCAATGTTTTTGCTTTGATTTTAATTTCTTTATAGTAGATAGAATTTACAACTGGTTAGAATTATAAAATAAAAGAATACAAGTGCGACTCAAACACGTCACCTATTATATTAGGGAGTATATATTTGCATCAGTATTTATTCGTCTTTCCAATGTTTTTGCTTTGATTTTAATTTCTTTATATTGTTTCCATCTTATATATTTGTTTTCTTTATCATTTTTACACATATGTATACTAACTACTGTATGTTTTTGCTACGGAATTTTTTTTCAGGACAACGGTCGACAATTCGGCACGCTTGAAATGACTATAAGAAGCCTAGCTACTAGAGAGATAAGAGGTTATTAACTTAGGGTTTGTTTGGTTGACATAGGGGAATTAAACTTCCTGGGAACTTCAATATCACATGAATTTCCAATTCACGTGAATTTGCAAAAAGTGTTTGGTTCGCATATGGGAAGTTAATTCATGCGGGAAGTTCTATTGACCAAGGGGGACTTAGTGAGTAACTTCCCACATAATGGAGTAAGTAAATTCATGTGGGAAGTTCTATTTCCCATGATATTGGCAACCAAACAACAACATGATTTTACACTTCCTAGGAAGTTCAACATCCCATGATTTTAATGGGTAACCAAACAAGCCCTTATTATAGTCTTGAAAATTACCGTACCTTTGAATCTTTGATATGATCTAATCACTAGAAAATCATTACTACATTGGTATTTAAGAAATTCTTATGCACGTGGGATTAATTCAAGAGCCAAACATAAAAGTTAATTTCGAGCAATATTACTGCAAGAATTTGATCAACAATAATATAATAGGTTATATAATTTTGAATGTATTAGAATTCTAGCTGCGCAATTACACAATATCTATTTGAGTGTGATACAAAGTCTAATTATATATGTAAAGACTCTTTTGTATTATGACCTCGACCTTACCACAATATTGTGTTTATTATTATATTATTCCTATATATTTAAGCAAAAAGTATTTCTCCAATATTGATAAATACCAGAAAATATTACCTGGCCAGCGGCCGGGCGTGAACTTAAGTATATAAATAAAAATATAATTAAATATATAGTAATAAAAAATCAGTTGGATAATTATTGTTTTTAGAGCGATTATCTTGGATATTACTTTGTAAAAATAAATTAATTATATAAATAAAGAGATAATTAAATTAAATAGTAATAAAATATCGGTTGGATAATAATTGAATTAGTTAACAAAATAATTGATTTCATTAGCAATTATTTTAGAGCAATTTCATTGGCTATTACTTTGGTTAAATAAATTAAGTATATAAATAAAAAGATAATTAAATATATAGTAATGTTTTTAGAGCGATTAAATTGGTTATTACTTTGTTTAAATAAATTAAGTATATAAATAAAAAGATAATAAAATAGTAATAAAATATCAGTTGGATAATAATTGAATTAGTTAATAAAATAATTGATTTCATTAGCTATTGTTTTAGAGCAATAATTTCATTGGCTATTACTTTAATTAAATAAATTAAGTATATAAATAAAAAGATAATTAAATGGTAATAAAATATCAGTTGGATAATTATTGTTTTTAGAGCGATAACTTCGACTATTACTTTGCTTAAATAAATTAAGTATATAAATAAAAAAAATAATTAAATAGTAATAAAATATCAGTTGGGTAATTATTGAATTAGTTAATATAAATTGACTGTAAACTATTGAATTAATTAATAAAATAATTGATTTTAAACTAAGAGTTTTGGCTACCGTAGAGTTATAGGGATTAAGGAGACTTTGAGATATGAGCTAGCCACTTTCGATATAATATAGTACCTTTTTTTAATAAAACAAAATTAATTTTATAACAACATTATCCATTTGGAGTAAAACATTAGCTTCGTAACTAGAATGCAAACACTAAAAGAATCAGAAACTACAAAGTACGAGCACAAACAATGCGAGTTATTAACATAAGAATACGAGCTAATATATATAAAAAGAATACGAACTATTAAGCTAAGAATACGAGCTAATGTAAAAACAATACGATCTATTAAGATAAGACGGGCTTTAAAATATGAGCACAAATGAATACGAGCTAATGAAAAAACAATACGAGCTATTAACATATTACGAGCTTTAAAATATGAGCACAAATGAATACGAATATGAGATTAAAAGGATCACGGGCTTAAATATACAAGCACATAAGAATACAGCCTAATAAGATGATAATACGAGCTAATATAAACAAAATACAAAAACACAAGCTAATTGAAGATTTGAAACACTTCTCGAGCTAAAAATAAATTTGTTAAAATTTTATGAAGATAACGATAGTAAGCCAACATGAATACATGATTCTTGATCATATAAATACAATGTCTTAATAATAAATCTGGTAATACGGATAATATTTGACATGTTACAATCCGTCACAAAGAAGATAATGAAGGATAAAATATAGGAATATAGGAGAAAAGAAAAAGAATTTATTTTGGTTTTCTTTTAAATAAGGATGTAATTAAATACTTAAATGCTAAATTATATCTACGAGCTACGGAATACAAACACATAAGAATATGAGCTAATGTAAAAAAGAATATGAGTTTAAGAGAATCACGAACTAAAAAATACGAGCACAAAACAATGCGAGTTATTAACCTAAGAATACGAGCAAATATAAAAAAGAATACGAACTATTAAGCCAAGAATAGGAGCTAATGTAAAAACAATACGATCTATTAAGAAAAGACGAGCTTTAAAAGACGAGCACAAATGAATACGAACTAATGAAAAAACAATACGAGCTATTAACATAAGACGAGCTTTAAAATATGAGCACAAATGAATTTATACGAATATGAGATTAAAAGGATCACGGACTTAAATATACAAGCACATAAGAATACAACCTATTAATATGATAATACGAGCTAATATAAACAGAATACGAAAACACGAGCTAATTGAAACACTTCTCGAGCTAAAAAAATAGAACCAGATTTGCAATACGTCAAATTTCATGATATAATAAGCACTTAAGATTATGAGGTATAATTAAAAGAATACGAGCTACAAAATACGAATATATAAGAAATATGAGCTAATGTAAAATGAATAAGAACTTAATACGGGCACTATTAATGTAAGAATGCGAGCTAATAGAAATATTAAGCTAAGAATACGAGCTAATGTAAAAAAATACGAGCTATTAAGATAACAATACGAGCTAATGTAACAAAAACATACGAGCATATTAGAGGATCAAGAACTTACAAATACGAGCATATAAGAATACGAGTTAATACAATAAGAATATGAGTCAATGTAAGAAGCATACGGTCTAATAAGATAAGAATACGAGCTATTAAGATAAGAATACGAGCTAATGTAAAAAATATACGGGCTAATAACATAAGAATACAAGCTATTAAGATAAGAATATGAGCTAAAGTAACAAGAATATGATCTATGGTAAAAAAATACGAGTTAATATTAAAAGAATACAAGCTTCAACTATCTTCATATATATATTAGAAATATTGGATAAAAAATTTCTTCAAGATGATGCTCAAATAAAAAGTATAGAAGTTATTATAAAAATACATGTGCTTAAAATAATATTTTGACAGTGATGCGTAATATGTAAGTGTCTTTTCGAGACCATTGAATTGGAGGTACATGTTTCCGTTTCTATTGGAGTTTCATGCACTTTTAACGTTCTATGTTGTTCCGATGATGATACATATGATATTTAATTAGCCGTAAAAACAATCATACTTAAATTATTCTTTATATATGCTTATTATACTAAGCATTTTTAGAAGATTAACTATTCCGATAATTATTTTGAAACCATATCAAGATATTACCCGGGCAACGCCCGGGTATAAAATCTAGTTAAAGTGAAATTTGGGATCAATTTTAGTACAAATGCAATTTAGGAAATAATTTTAACAAAAAAGTTCTAAACATGAATAATTTAAAAAAAAAAATTGATTTTGAAAAAAGTAAAATTTAATTTACCCTTAGAAGAATTTTGGCGTGTAGTCGTAAGAGCAAGTCAAACACTTGCTATGTTTTCCTTATTAAATTAACTTTAATCTTTTTTATATTACTTTCCTAATTTGAGTTGGATGTGAATCATGTGATCATTATATATACTCGTAATCTCATCCCAACACACACAAAAACATTCTTAACAAACACACATCATAATTAAACTAGATTTTGCGATAAAAGTTCCAATTTCCCGGCTATTAAAAAAAGAAAAAAAAGAAAGAAAGTATTATGAATACAGAATTATAAAGATATGGAAAGATTAGAGTATTGTATATATTTCACAATCGTATGTAATTACAACAACTAATGGCTATTTATATACAAGAGAGAATAAGTAAAGGAGCAAGTAAATATTGTATGTATGGAAATATATAAGTGCATAAGGTAATTGCTCCAAATTGATGCTGGCTGGCAACGGCTATTTCTGCAACGGTTCGGTTCTATCTTTGGTAGGAGATAATACCCCCCCGCAAGTTGGAGAGTGGATAGTAGACACACCCAACTTGGAGAGTAAGTCATCAAATGAAGCGCGACCGAGAGCTTTAGTGAGAATGTCCGCTAGTTGAGCCTTTGTATGGATGTAGCTTGGAGTGATAAGGCCTTTTTGTATTTCGTCACGAATAAAATGACAGTCCACTTCAATGTGTTTTGTGCGCTCGTGAAAGACCGGATTTCGGGCAATATGAAGGGCGGACTGATTATCACAACGAAGTGGAATGGGTTGGTGGTGGTGAATACCGAGAGCCTCAAGAAGGGATTTTAACCATTTTAGTTCACATACCGTAAATGCCATAGCTCGATATTCTGATTCTGATGAGGATAGTGACACTGTAGCTTGCTTCTTGGTTTTCCAAGAGATTGGTGACGAGCCCAAAAACACTATATAAGCCGAGAGGGAGCGTCGGCTCTTCGGACACGCGGCGTAGTCCGCATCACAGTATGCATTAAGTTGTAAATTGTTATCGGAACGAAGAAGTATACCTTGTCCGGGCGAGTTCTTCAAGTAACGTACCACTGTTAGGGCGGCATTCCAATGATCGGTGTTTGGAGCATGCATGAATTGGGCAAGAGTGTGGACCGAGTAGGTAAGTTCGGGTCGGGTAATAGTTAGATAGACGAGCCGTCCCACGATTCGACGAAAAGGTTGTGGGTCCTTTAGAAGGGTGGCATTTGATGTAGCAAGCTTATGATTTTGTTCCATGGGAGTTGAAGCGGGCTTGCAGCCGAGGAGACCTGTTTCTTGTAAGATGTCCAAGGTGTATTTTCGTTGAGAAATGAAAATACCGGATTTGTGTCTTGCTATTTCTAGACCAAGGAAATATTTAAGTACCCCTAGGTCCTTCATGTGAAAGCACTTGCCGAGATAGGTCTTAAATGTATTAATAAAATCGATATTATTCCCGCAGATAACCAAATCATCGACATAAACCAAAATATGTACCTCGATTTCGTCTTTGGTGATAGAAAATAGAGAGTGATCGAGAGCACATTGCTGAAACCCATAGTTGCGAAGGGCGGAAGCTAGTTTCGCATACCAACAACGGGGGGCTTGTTTAAGGCCGTAGAGGGACTTTCGGAGACGACAAAACTTTCCATTTGTGGGTTGATTAAATCCCGGGGGAGGTCGCATGTAGACCTCTTCATGAAGGTCACCGTGAAGAAAGGCATTGTGGACGTCCATTTGATGAATTACCCATCGTTTGGCGGCTGCGATAGCGAGAAGAGTCCGTACCGTAACCATTTTAATTGTTGGGGCAAATGTTTCATTGTAGTCGACCCCCTCAATTTGACGATTGCCCATGACTACTAAGCGAGCTTTGTAGCGTTCGATAGAGCCATCGGCGTTATATTTGATTTTGTATACCCATTTTGAACCGATGGCTTTCTTGCCAGTTGGGAGAGATTCTAAAGTCCATGTGTTGTTTTTCTCGAGAGCGTCAATTTCTTTGCGCATCGCCTCCTGCCATTCAGGGTGTTGTACTGCATCTTTATAAAAAATAGGCTCGTGATTTTTAGTCACGGCCGCTAAGAAAATTTTATGGTTAGGACAAACCTTGTCATAAGAAATGAAATGAGAAAGAGGGTAGTTAATACCTGAAGAGGGAGATGTAGAGAGTAGTGAATTAACTGAGGGGCGTGGCTTGGATAGAACAAAATCTTTAAAATTGTTGTTCGGTATTTTAAGACGATGTCCTCGGCCTAGATCAGAAGGATTGTCCGAAGTAGGTGATGCTGGAAGGGGCGTGTTTGTAGCTGCCGGGTCTGTGACTGTGGGAGCGGAAGGAGGGTCAGTCGTATGTGGATTGGGTTGTGTGTCAACGGCGAGTGTCGAGGGGGTTACTGTAGAGGAGGAGATGGAAGTGGATGGAGATGTGGTGGGAATAATAACAGGGGTTAGGATATCCAAAGTGGAGTTAGAGTCACTGGGTGTGTCGTGGATATTTAGATGTTGATATGGGAATTCCGTTTCAATAAAAACGACATCCCGGGACTCGAAAAAAAGACCTTTGTCTAAGTCGTATAGTCTCCATCCTTTCTTTCCAAATGGGTAGCCCATAAAAACACACTTACGACTTCGCGAAGCGAATTTATCGTGGGAACGATTTAATGTTTTGGCATAGGCGAGGCACCCAAAAATGCGTAAATTTTCGTAACAAGGGGATTTATTAAAAAGAGTTTCATATGGCGTTTTGCCTTGTAGGAGAGACGTGGGAGTACGATTGATTAAATGAACCGCACTTAAAACGCATTCCCCCCAAAAATAGATGGGTAAGCTAGCTTGAAAAAGGAGAGCACGCGCTACGTTTAAAATATGAAGATGCTTCCGCTCGACCCGCCCGTTTTGTTGTGGGGTGTCGACATTGGAAGTTTGAAATAAAATTCCGTTTTCGTTAAAATAAGAAATAAGAGGGCGAAATTCCGTTCCATTGTCCGTACGAAAAATTTTAATTTTCTTTTCAAATTGCCGTTCTATCATGGCTAAAAAATTGAGTAAAGTTTGTTTTGTATCACTTTTGGAGCGTAAAAGATAAACCCACGTTGAGCGGGAGAAATCATCAACTATAGTAAGAAAA
The DNA here is from genome assembly GCA_029255685.2 of Silene conica. Classification (NCBI taxonomy): domain Eukaryota; kingdom Viridiplantae; phylum Streptophyta; class Magnoliopsida; order Caryophyllales; family Caryophyllaceae; genus Silene; species Silene conica. The sequence continues at coordinate 83,832,379 of CM055315.2, read as the reverse complement.
AATTTCGAACCACAAGATGCATTTTCGGAATAAGGTCCCCATAAATCGCAATGTATCAAATCAAAAGCGTTGCTAGCATGACTAGAACTTAAATTAAAATGTCCGCGAGTTTGTTTTGCATGAAGACAAATATCGCAATGTTTGCTATGAAAAGTATCACAAGAGCGAGAATGTTGATTCAGAAAAGGTAAAAAACGAGAAATATTGGAAGAGGGATGCCCCAACCTTCGGTGCCAAAGTTCACTGGAATCGCCCCTAGTAGTCATATTGGCAGAGACTCGATTATGTCTGACACCTTTCAAAAGATAGAGCCCCTCATTTTGTTCACCAGCTCCAATCACCGTCTTCGAGGTACGGTCCTGAATAAGACACATATTATGAGAAAATTGAATAGTTATACTGGTATCCATTAAAAGACTAGAAACAGATATCAAGTGACATTGCAAATTTTCCGCATATAAGACGTCGCGTAGAATGAGTCGCGGAGCTAAATGTATATCGCCGCTTTTAGTAGCGATAGTAAGGTCACCATTAGGTAGACCGACAGAGATAGGTGTAATATTTTTTAAATTAGAAAAATGCGAGAGACATCCCGACATATGGTTGGATGCTCCCGTGTCAATAATCCAAGAGATAGGAGAAATATTACCATTGAGACGATCATTGTTAGAATCAGATTTCCGTTCCTGCAAAAGGCGTCCCAATTCTTCCAAAGCTTTTGGTGTTAAAGAGTTCAAATCAATGTTGTCAAATTGAGCAAGAGGAGTATGAGAGGTTGAGGCAGCAGCACTGGGAGGAGTTGCTGCTGACTTACCAGCGCCTATATGAGCGGTAGATTGCGGCGGTTGCGTAAGAGAGGCCATGTGAGCAGTAGCATGCGCACCAGACAGAGCAGATGCACTAGACTTCCCTCGGTCAGACGGACCAGAGCCGCGGGAGTCGGCCTGACAGAGTGCCTCAAAAACAGCGGGTTCAAGATGCACCCGAGGACGAGGACGATCACCCCATGTGTCGGGGTAATTACCAGTAACCTTGTAACAAAATTTCACACTGTGCCCAGATTTGTTGCATACAAAACAAAAATATTTTGAAGGTTCAGTTGAATTACGGCGGCCCCTGCCATTACTGAGTCGAGACCCGTTAGAAGTACGAGCCAAAAAAGCCATAACATCAGGCGCCGTTTCAGATTTGGTAGAGAGATTTCTAACACCCTCATCTTGTAGCAAGCGATTATAAATGAGATCTAAAGATGGAAGAGGGGAAATACCAAGGATTTGGGAGCGAGTATGAGCAAAACGAGAATCAAGACCCATTAAAAAATCACGTACCCATGTTTTTTCGCGTTCGGCATGCATTAGAACAACCCAATCACACTTGCAGGGAGAGCATTTGCATTTAGGGAGTGGATTTTGGTCTATGAAAGCATCCCAGATGGCTGTTAGACGACCGTAATAGTCGACCAGGGACTCCGTCACGCCTTGACGGCAAGTATGAAGGTCAGTTTGTAACTGGTAGATGCGTGCTTCATTCGCTTGGCAGAAACGATTTTTAATATCGTTCCAGACTTGCTTGGCTTCTGACCGGAGTGCGACTTGTTTTCGGAGAGTAGGATGTAGAGTGTTAAAAATCCACAACGTAACCAAGGCATTGGTTGATTGCCAGGCTTCGAATTTGTCAGATTTTTCTGATGGAGAAGAGATGGTTCCATCCACGTAACCTGTTTTGCCCTTAGCACGGAGAGCAAGAAGGAACGATCGGGACCATTCATCATAGTTGGTACCGTCAAACACGATAGGAGTAATACTGTGTCCGGTGTGTTCGACGTGAACGAGATTATAAGATGAGTTAGAAGAAGATTTAGAGACCTCGCCATCAGTATTAACCATGGCGGCAGAGATTAGAAAAAAAAAAATTGAAAAGAAAGAAAAGAGGCAGAAAAGAGATTTAGAGAAGACCTAGTTTCTCTGATACCATATTATGAATACAGAATTATAAAGATATGGAAAGATTAGAGTATTGTATATATTTCACAATCGTATGTAATTACAACAACTAATGGCTATTTATATACAAGAGAGAATAAGTAAAGGAGCAAGTAAATATTGTATGTATGGAAATATATAAGTGCATAAGGTAATTGCTCCAAATTGATGCTGGCTGGCAACGGCTATTTCTGCAACGGTTCGGTTCTATCTTTGGTAGGAGATAATAGAAAGAAAGAATGGCCGCCGTAACAACAGTCTCAACATTGCCGCCGTCAATCGAAACCGTCTACCCTTCCGACAGCCAAGATATCGATACGGAGGTACCTCAGTGGCGTCGGCGGTGGCCTTGGGGCCGATTACCAGTTCAACGATCGAAGCCTTGTTCTACACCCACCTTCGAGAATGTACTCAAGAAACACCAGCTTGTTACTCTTTTGGGGAAAGGGTATGATGCTGATATTGATATTGATGAGGACGAGGATGATGAGGAAGAGAGTGACTATGATGATGAAGATGAAGATATGTACGAGGAAGATGAATGTGGATTTGAAGCTGTGGAAGATGATACTCATCATGATGATTCAAGAAGTTCTTTATCTGATATGTCTGATGATGATGAAAGACTTGCTGTCATTCTTGGCTGCTAATTCTATTGAATTTGCAGATTAGATTAATTTGTTTTGTTAATTATCTTACGGATTAATTAGTAATAATTTGTGTATTTTGGTAGAAATAATTGATCGACGATTATACTCTGTAATATTTAGAGTTACGAAGTAGAAATAACATATTTGATATTTGTGCTTTTAATTCTGCTCCTAATTTTTTTTGTATTCATAACATTCTATCAATGCCGAAAATAATATTTGAGTGATTATTCGTTCCAAATTCCGTCAATTTTTTTTTTTCTTTTTTTTTTTTTGAAGTTTCAAGAAATAACCAGCGCGAAACGACAACATTCAAAAGATCATCACAGAAACTTGGTAAATTACCGTTTTATCTGTGTCTCTAATCATCTGATTTCAATACTCTGTTTAACGAGGAAATCGACCGTCGTTTTACTTCGGTCGGCAACTGAACTGATTCAAGTAGTGATTGTAGTTATTGTTAATGATTAGGGTTAGTTACTGTTGCTCCCGGAATAGTTAATTCTTGAAAACATTGCTATTGTTTAACTCTTGTTTTTCTATATTTACGTATTTTGAGGTGTGAGATCACCCGGGATTAGAGATGGTTCGAAAAACGATTCATGCCAGCCGATCCTAAATAATTCTGGGATTAAGGCCATGATATTGTTGTTGTATTGTTCACTCTTGTTTTTGTATATTTTCGCATTTTGAGGTGTGCGATCACCCGGGAATAAGGAATAGGGATGGTTCTAAAGGATGATTTATATTGGCCGACCCAACTAATTTCGGGATTAAGGCGCTGATATAGTGATAATGTTGTTGTATTGTTGTCGTTTCAAGTGTGTGATTAATGATATCCAACATTCAGATTCAGTCATAGGTACATTGTGTTTGCTTATGGTGACAATTAGGGTTATTGAGTGGCTGAGTGCTGCATGCGGAACGATTATTGGATGTATATAGATCGGTGTTCGTCTTTGTATTGTACTGGCCTTGTGTCTTCATTCGCTGCAATATGCCCGTGGCTATTCCTTGGCATTCTAGGCAACTTACAACAGTGAGCAGGGAGATTATATGCAGTTAGTCTCACTTCTGCTCAGTGGCTTAGGATTGACGGATTTATGCGTCATGCAAACTTACAGTTTGATTTTTGATCAATATGCCTTGGTTGAAATTGGATTTCGGTAATGACTATAATGGAATTTTTTCACCAGTGGTCAGACATACCTCCACCAGAGTGTTACTAGCGATAGTTGCACATAAGGATTTAGAGCTCGAACAACTAGATGTGAAGACAACTTTTCTACATGGAGAGTTGGAAAAAGAGATATACATGACTCAGCCAGATGGTTTTCAAGTTCAGGGTAAGGAAGACTATGTTTGCAAGCTGAAGAAGTCTTTATATGGGCTTAAACAGTCACCGAGGCAGTGGTATAAAAGATTTGACAGCTACATGTTGCAGATTGGCTACATTAGAAGTTCGTATGATTGTTGTGTTTATCACACAAAGGTGGAGAATGGTTCTTTTATTTATCTGGTCCTATATGTAGATGACATGTTGATAGCTGCAGAGAGTAAGTCTGATGTTCAGAAGTTGTAGGGTCTCCTCAGTGCTGAGTTTGACATTAAAGATTTTGGTGCAGCGAGAAAAATTCTGGGAATGGAGATTTAGAGAGATAGAAGTAAGAAGAAGCTTTTCTTATCTCAGAAGAGTTACATTCAGAAGGTTTTATCCAGATTTAGTATGGCCACTGCAAAGCCTATAGATACTCCTAGTGCTGCATATGCACATCTGTCTGTTGCTTTCTCACCCAAGTCAGCTGAAGAAAGGGATTACATGTCTGGAGTTCCATACTCTAGTGCAGTATGTAGCTTGATGTATGATATGGTTTGCACTAGACTTGATTTCGCACAGTCAGTCAGTGTTGTTAATAGATTTATAGTTGATCCTGGTAAGGAACATTGACAAGCTGTGAAGAGAATATTTCGATACCTTAAGGGTACATCTGATGTTGGCCTCATTTACGGAGGTGATAGAGAGTGCCCTGTGTCAAGGTACTCAGATTCTGATTATGCAGGAGATGTTGATAGCAGAAGATCAATGACTGGTTATGTTTTCACTCTAGGTGGTTCAGTCGTCAGTTGGAAGGCTACATTGCAGCCTACAGTTACTCTGTCTACTACTGAAGCAGAGTACATAGCCTTGACTGCAGCAGCTAAAGAGGGAATCTGGTTGAAAATGTTGATCAGTGATCTGGGTCTACATCAAGAGCAAGCAATTGTATTTTGTGACAGTCTTAGTGCAATTTGCTTGGCTAAAGATCAAGTCCATCATGAGAGGACTAAGCATATAGAATTGGGATATCACTTTCTGAGGAATGAGAAGAGGATTAAGGTGAACAAAGTGGGTACTGCTGGTAACCCAGCTGATATGTTCACTAAGCCAGTGCCTGAGAGCAAGTTCATTCCAACACTATTTGGACTTGCTAAATATTCGAAGCAACTGATTGCCCAGCTAAGGATAATATCTAAGGGGGAAGGGAGAAGAGTTTCTGGTACTTCTGGCATCTATGGGGGTGCATCTGGTACATCTGTCTGTTTGTGAGAGAATTCAAGTCAAGATGGAGATTTGTTGAGTCTATGTCTTGATTTTGTTAGTCGCCGCTTCGAACGACTAAACGGTATCTGAATTCTGTATTGGGGTAGGATTTCTGTCTGGGCCTTATTAGATTAGGTGTAATCTCTATTGTATTAGGTTAAGAGTACTATATAAATTCTTAACCTCTACCCTAGCAGTTATCATATTCTTTACCGTTCCGAATCTGTAATCTGAAAAACTCCTCACATTAATAAAACTCTCTCCCTTCTGCCCTGTATACGTAGCTAACCTACCGTTAGTGAATCACGTAAATCTGTGCGTACTGTTCTTTATTGTTTGTTTTTATCTTTCTATGTGCTTCCGTTATAACACACGATATGTCCATCCACATAGCAAATATTGCTTTTCGTTTTCACCCCTTGCATTACCAAACTTCTCCCACGATATACTTTACACAACTTACCACTGTAAATAAAAGAAAGAGGTTTGAATATTATTCTTTATACATTCACATGTTGGCAGTAGAAGAGGAATATATATACACCACAATATTACTCCTAATAAGTATCCTAATAAATACTAGCATTAGATGCAGGGACTACATCCTACGTACATAGACTTCATACATTTAACATATTACTCATACGATGTATATACAACTGGTGAATAGTTTTTGATATTCTCATGCACTGTATACACGCATGATATTATGCACCAATATTGGAATTGATTGCAGTATTGTTAACACTCCCGCGCAAGATGGACGGGCGAATGCGTAGTCCGATCTTGGATGACAGCTCAAGGAACCGTGATTTATGTAACGGCTTAGTTAACGTGTCAGCTAGTTGGTCCGTGCCATTAATATGTTGAATGCGAACAGAGCCTTGCCGAACATGTTCTTTGACGAAGTGAAAGGATATGGCAAGGTGCTTCATACGGGAGTGAAATACCGGGTTTGCAGAATAGTTCGTGGCTGAAAGGTTATCACAATAAATTGTTGGCGCAATAGACTGTGCAAAACCCAGTTCAGAGAGCAGGGACATGAGCCATAAGACCTCAGTAGTAGTAGCTGCGACGGCTCGGAACTCGGCCTCAGTTGAAGACGTTGATAAGGCCCGCTGCTTTTTGGAGGACCATGAGATGGGATTGGTGCCAAGATATACTAAGTACCCCGTAGTAGAGACATAGTCAGTAGGGTCACCAGCCCAGTCAGCGTCGCAAAACGCATGAAGTGTGAGGGGTGAGCGACTGTCTAGATGAATACCTAAGTGAAGGGTACCATTTAAATAACGGAGGACTCGCTTAAGGGCTGTCCAATGGGTCGCGGTAGGATGAGTGACGTATTGAGCGAGTTTATTGACGGGGAAGGCTATGTCGGGTCGAGTTAATGAGAGATATTGAAGGCTGCCAACAATAGCTCTATATTCGGTGATATTTTCGACAGGTGAGTGGGGTTCAGGGACGAGGGAAGGAGTGGGTAACATGGGTGTGGAGGCTGGTGCACTTTCGTGCATTTTGAACTTATGGAGAAGGCCAGACAAGTACCTTGTTTGATTTAAATGGAGGCCGCATTTTTTAGGAGTGACCTCGATACCGAGAAAATAGGACAAGGGACCCAAATCTTTGAGAGAGAATTTTTGGGAGATATTATCAATGAAGGACCGAATGTGGGAGGGGTCGGGACCAGTGACGACGATGTCGTCAACATAGACAAGAACATATAGTATGGTGACACGGTCTCTTAGGATAAAAAGGGATGGGTCAGACACTGAGTTTTGAAATTTAAGGGTTAAGAGATACCTTTTGAGTTCGGTGTACAATGCCCGTGGAGCCTGTTTTAGTCCGTAGATGGCTTTGTGCAACTTGCAGACATGATCGGGTTTGTCCGTATCCACGAAACCAGGAGGTTGATCCATGAAAACGGAGTCGGTAAGACTTCCCTGGAGAAAGGCATTGTTGACATCAATTTGGTGGAGATGCCAATTGTGGGACACGGCTAGGGAGAGAACTAGACGGATTGTGGCAGGTTTGACAACGGGACTGAATGTTTCCGAGTAATCAATGCCGGGTCGTTGATGAAAACCCTTAGCAACAAGTCTTGCTTTGTGTTGTTGGAGGGTACCATCGGGATTGTACTTCACACGGTAAACCCACTTGCAACCAACGACATTTTGAGCTTGGGTTCGAGGGACGAGAGACCAGGTTTGGTTTCGAAGGAGCGCCTGATGCTCGACAAGCATCGCGGCACGCCAGCGAGGGTCTATGAGGGCCTGTTTTGTTGTGGTGGGAGTGGTATGGGCAGTGGGTACAGTAGCGGTCTTGGCATATTTGGGATTCGGTTTGACAATATTGTTTGATAAGTGGGTGGTGGGACGAGTTGGCGAAGGCGGAGGTGGTGGGGGTGGGATAGAAGATAAAGTTTGAGGTGGGGAAGCTGTAGTGGCAGGGGACGTGGAGGATGGGCTAGGGTGAGATGGGTTTAGGGTATGCGGGGTAGGGGCTGGTTGTGAATGTGGTACACGCGGGGGTGTGGGCTCGGGTGGGGTTACGGTCGCGGGTTGAGGTGGATTGGGGTTGGGCAGGAGGTCGAGTGGCAGGGTCGGGTCAAGTAGAGGGATCGTAAGGGTGCACCATTGTTCGGGTGAGGGAAGAAGGGTAACAGTTGTGCGGGTGAGAGTGGGAAAAGGAAATTCGTGTTCAATGAAGCGGACATGACGGGACGTGTAGAGCTTCTTGGCAGACGGGTCATAGCAAAGGTAGGCACTTTGTGTCAGAGAGTATCCGACAAAAACACATGGTTGTGATTTGGGATCGAGTTTGTGTCGTATGTATGGACGTAACCACGGGTATGTAACATAAGCATCCAAATGGACGAAGTTTGTGAATATTTGGGTCTTGATGAAACAGTAGAGAGTATGGGGTTTTATTTTGAAGAGTGTGGGTGGGAAGTCTATTTATGAGATAAGTAGCAGTTGCGAAAGCGTATGGCCAAAAAGAGGTAGGCATGTGAGCATGAGTTAGGAGGGCGAGTCCTGTTTCAACCACGTGACGATGACGGCGCTCAGCAAACCCATTGTGTTCGGGTGTATGTGGTGGGGACGTGAGGTGGGTGATACCGTTATCAAGCAATGCTGGGTTTAATTTTACATACTCGCCACCATTATCAGAATAAAATTGACGTATTGGTCTTTGAAAATATTTTTCGACAATTGCTTTAAAGCGATGGAAGGTGAGTAAGGTGTCAGATTTATTTTTAAGTGGATATAACCAAAAATAATGTGAATAATGGTCGACAAAAATTATATAATATTTATACGAGTCATGGGAAATAATTGGAGCGGTCCATACGTCGGAAAAAATGATATCTAAAGGAGCATTAGATCGTAAAGTAGATGACATGAAAGGGAGTTTGTGGCTTTTATTGATGAGACACGAATTACAATGATCGAATTGCGAAAGACGTAAATTGTAAATAGAATTTAAATGTTTTAAGGTAGCATTTGAAGGGTGACCGAGGCGAGCATGCCACAAAAGATTTGGTGAAGTAACTGCGGTGAGGGCGTGAGGATGGTTGTGATTGGGTTGCCATTGATAAGCGCCGTCTTGAAACAATCCTTGAAGGAGAATTTCATCCGTGGAGTGGTCCTTAAAACAGAACAAAGTAGGTGAGATAGTAGCATAAGCATTGTTATCTTTACAAAATTGAGAAACTGATAAGAGGTTTCGGGAAATGGAAGGGACAACAAGCACATTATTGAACTGAAGAGAGCGAGAAGAAGAAGGAATAGAAAAAGAACCATGGTGTGTGATTGGTAATGCGGACCCATCGCCAATAATGAGATCGTCCGGACCGTCATAGGGGGCATGGAGGGAGAGCGTGTCAAGGTCATTGATAATGTGGTTTGACGCACCACTATCGATGAGGTAGGAGGAGGCGGATGATGAAGAGACAGTAGCAGTATGGGCATACGGTCTGTTTTGGCGAGGAGGGGGTGGTGGAAAGACGACATTAGGATAGGCTTTCTTGAAGTCCGGGCAGGCACTAATAACATGACCCGTAGTGCGACAGTATTGGCACTTACCGAGGAAGGGGTTGGGGTTAATGGTGGAGTTGGGTTGATTGTGGTTAGGAGTGTGGGTGGTGGATGGGGTACGATGGGATTGGTAGTTGGGTTGATAGTTTGTGGGTCGATAGTTGGACTGGCGAGAGTAGTGAGGGTTGTAGGTGCGGGTTGCGGCATGAGCCGAGGGTGGGAATGTGGTGGCAGTAGGTTCTCTTTTGAGAATTAATTCATGTTGGATTAATTTCTCGTGAAAATCGTCAAAGGAAATAGGAGTATCTCGAGCCCGAATAGCATCGATGACGGGTTTGTAAAGGGTTTCGGGAAGGCCCTGGATAATTTGAGCCGTGATGTCTTCATCATCCATGGGCTTACCGAGGTGAGCGAGTTGAACGGTACAAGCTTTGATGGAGAGCATATATTCGGAAATCGTGCTTTCTCCGAGAGTGATGGCGCGGAGTCGATCCTTAAGTTGAAGGATATGACCCCGAGATGGGTTGGCATAGGTACGGGCTAAGGTTTGCCATGCTTCTCGAGATGTGGTAGCATCAAGAATAATGGCAGAAATAGATTCATGAAGTGTACCGGCTAAGGCACCGAGAATAAGATTGTCTTGTTTGAACCACGTAATATAGGCGGGGTTGGGAATTGGTTCGGGGTTCGGTGTGGCAGCAGTAGCAGGGGGGGTAATGGTGGATGGCGGTGGTGGGTTTGTACCATCAAGGAAGGAGTATAGGCCATAGTCGTGAAGGAGACGGGTTATTTGATATTGCCATGAGCGATAGGTTGATGGTGTAAGTTTGATGCAGTGTGGGAAGGAAATGGAAAGGAGGGGCTTGGTTGGTTCAGCTTGGTTGGAAATGAGTTGGTTGCCGTGGGTTGCCATGAGAATTGTGTGACAGTGTTTGTTTGGATCAAGGATCCTGATACCATGTAAATAAAAGAAAGAGGTTTGAATATTATTCTTTATACATTCACATGTTGGCAGTAGAAGAGGAATATATATACACCACAATATTACTCCTAATAAGTATCCTAATAAATACTAGCATTAGATGCAGGGACTACATCCTACGTACATAGACTTCATACATTTAACATATTACTCATACGATGTATATACAACTGGTGAATAGTTTTTGATATTCTCATGCACTGTATACACGCATGATATTATGCACCAATATTGGAATTGATTGCAGTATTGTTAACAACCACTACCAACATATCGGCTCCTTTTGATTTGTCCAGACGCCCAAAGAAATAATGTTGGAACACGCTTTAGGGACATACCTCACATTTTTAAAAGTTCTTATGGTGTCATCATGGAGTTTCATTCTCACACTCCTTACACCCTCAACTTTTAATTTGAGACCGTCACCAACTTTAACATGCCCAAAGTCTCCAATAATTTGAGGGGTGTTACAGGTAGTGTCCAAATATAATAGAATGTTAGGGTATATGCTTAACACAAATATCGACTTCAAAGTGTAATCAGCAATCTAATGTCTTTATCGCACAATATTAGCTAGTAAATTAAGTACGTCGAGATCGATCCACAAAGACGGGTGATACTTAAAAAGGTTAAATGGTTGCTTAAATTAGTTTATAATGTGATTAATGTCACAATAATTTGGCTTGAGTTTTGGTCTTACTAACAATGTGAAATCGATAAAAACGGAAATTATAGTTTATAAATATTGTTTTATTGAGTGGACAGCGATATGCCCATGCATGAAGGAGAGTCGCGAGTACATAGTCATATGTATTGATCAACTATTGCTTATTGATTCAACTTATCGTTTTCCTGTAAAAACAATAAGAGAGCAGTGCATATAGGGGGATCTCTAAAATAAACCTAGCTACGTTAAAGACGAATTACGTTTGTGGATGCATATATAATGGGACATGAACATAAAAACTTAATAGAATTAGAAACAGGGGCGGATCCAGGATTTGGAAGTGGGGTGAGATAGGCTCATGTCCGCGATGGTTAGTCATACAAAACCATCAAAACGTATAATTGAGATCGCACATATGTGAAAGATATTAGTCATTTGGGGTTGCTCCCTTTGTCACAGACTTACAATCATCTGGGCAAATTTTTATTATTTATAAATTTTATTTTATTGATAGGCAAACAAATAATAAAGATAGAGATACATCGTATGATTGAATATTAAAAAATGTACTAGTTTTAATCTCGTGCAAATTTGCACGGGATTGCAGTTTCAAGTATTATTATATATGAATACTGTTTAAAATAATGATTAGCCGTATTTAAGATTTTCGATTTGTAATATAATTTCATATTACCGACATACTAAAAATATTGTAATATTAACAAGATAGTTTATATTCAAAGTATATCAAAACTCAATGATCTATATAAATTTGAAATATCGTAACGTAATTACAATATACAATGATAAGTAAATGTTAATACAAAAATCGCAAAATATTCTTCATTATATATGCATTTTTCATCGTCACAACTCACTCATAAATCAGAATTGTTAACCTATCAAAGCCGGTGGTTTCAACTTACCTCATTCAAAATAATGAAATAGGTTGGTCTACTCTAGAGGATCAATATAGTTTTTTACCATATCAGAAAAAAAAGATACGATTGTCCATAAAACACGTCATTATTCGTATTTTTGTGAATGTTAAGAGTGTTTAAATTATGGTACTTTTCTTTTGCAATTTCAATATCTCATTTTTTTTTTGTCATTATTATTTAACTTTACTCAAATTTTTTTCGATTGCAAAAATCCACAGGTCTTAATTATTATATTGTTTATTGTAATTATTTATTGAATATAAATTGTTATGTAATAGTTTTAGAAGGACGTTATTCGGAATTATAATATTTTATTTTTTGAGTATATAATATTAAAGTTAATGTAATACAAATTACCTAAAGCTGTATTATTTTATATATTATTATATAATATTTAATTTCATATTATATAAATTGTATTTGTGTATCCATTCTTTAATGTTTACGAAGGTATATCACAAATGTTATATAATATTTCTAAAACTATGGTCAGACATGCAATATCGAATATCAGGCAGTTATCCTATCGCGTAAGAAATTCATCATAGAAATTACGGGACTGACCTGATAGATTAAAACAATTGTGTTGATGACGTGGCTCAACCAGAGCTTCCTAAATGTTTCTGTAATTATATTGATAAGATACTTGTATAAATCTATTTTACAAAATTATTTAAGGATACAAGTTTCGCTATATATAAATAAATTCAATAATCATTAAAATAATATAAACGTCTTATAATCTCCTTCTCTTTAAAATACAATGTTTTTGTATTTTTGAATAGACAAGTATATATGTATATCTCAACTTTGTTAAAACTAAGAATTCTTATTCTAACAATTAACATTAAGCTAAACAACATATGATATAAAATAGTTTAGTTATAGGTAAAACAATAATAGTAATTTACGATTAACATTATTAGAATTTATGATAGAATGCTAAACAACTCGTTAGGGCAGTAAATAAAAAATTGCTAGTAACGAGATTCGAACCCCTACTATCAAGTAAAAACAAACCTTTTTTACTTCTACTCTTACCAATTAAACCCCAATACAACACTGATGTATATTTACTTTATTCCTGAAAACAGGTTGGGTTGAAGCCCACCCAACCCTGTGGGTAGATCCGTCCCTGATTAGAAAATAAACATCAACTTGTTGAAATTAATTATAATAATGTACCGTGTGTAATAGTCTTTCACTATGAGACTAACAATAACAATGGCAAACAGTTTTAGAACCATATGATTTGCATTTGCCTCCCTTTTCACAATCGTTAATACAATAATCCCAACATTTGCCACCAGCTTCAGGATCATCATCTTTTCCAGTTATGCAACTTCCTAAATTCCAGTGATCTTGGCAGCACCTATCTCCATATACCACTTCACTATTAATCCCTGCATTCATTAATTAGTCTAATTTACATTACTATTCGAGTGTCATTATAATGACGTTATTTCTACAAAGTTAATTTTCTCGAAACATTTACTTAATTAAATGAAAGTATTAGTGCATAAAATTGTTTAACCACATACATATGTAAAAAAATCAATAATAAAAGAATACGTATTAATAAATCTAACGCAAGAAGAAGATCAAGCCGATCAACTAAGCAACAACAATCTTTCCCATCTCGTCAATATGTTTTTTTTTTACAATTGAATAAACAAATTAATGTCTCGAATTGAATATATAATGAAAAAGACTTAAGATAATATACTTCATTATGAAAAACATCATGTGCATATGGTTTATATATAGGTGTAGCTTTTACATATTCGTTTAACCTGATCATGTAATAGTAGAAATAAATTCATACCTTATTAAAAATTAACTAGCGTAACACCCGTGAAAATTCACGGGTTGTTCAATTTTAATTTTGACGAAAAATGATCAATTAAAGTTGTTAGATATACTAATAATGTATGTGGTGTATATGTAAATACTTTAAAGAAAAATAAAAGGGTATATCTATAACATAAGATATATAAGAACATGTTGATATTAAAAGTTTGACGTAAAACTTGAAAAGCGTAAAATATAATTAAAAAATGGAAACTTATAACTTTCCAATAAAATGAGCTTTTAGTAATAGAATAAAAATTTCGCGTAGAACGTAGTTGGTTAATAGTAAGTAACAGTGCAATAGCCATGATGATAATTCGATTTTGTGATTTTTTAGAAGAGAAATTGTATTGTTTAGAGACTTACAATTTCAGAACAGGAAAAATTGTGTTGGTCAAATTGGTATTTTAACAATTTACATATTGTAGAAGACAAATGAGGAGAAGAAAAAGAGAAGGGTGGCCGTTGCACTTTTCGAGCAACATAGAGAAACCAAAAGGGTTATTCAAAATATAATGGTTAGCTCTATAATTAATATTTTGTTGGAAATTACATTATATAATTAATAGTAACGGTTTTATTATTTGATTGCGTGAGAAACCAAAAGAGTATAATAGAATGGTTTTATTATTTGATGCGTGGTGCTCCTGCATTTTGATAGTCAGTATTCCTAGAACTATTAACTACAATAATTAATACTATTGGAAATGTGTCAACAATTGTAGTTAATAGTATTGTAATTATTGTAGTTAATACTATCATAATTATATGCATTTGAAAATCAATCAGCATTATTATTATTTATTATTTATTATTATGTTATTATTATATTATATTAAAGTCGACTTACTTTTATTGGTCAAATTGGATAATGTAACATTCTAAGAATGAATGAGAGGTCTCCATTATGCAAATACTGAAATATTATAGTGCCACGATCAGCATTATACAATATTATGCGTTATTGAAAGAGTAGGTTTTATAAAAATATTGGCAATTAAGTGTGAAGCAGTCATAGAACTTTGAGTTCTTTTAACAGAAGTAAAAAGTCGGTAATACGACAAAGTAATACGTGATTTATTTTAAAAAAATGATTAAATATTAGACGTTTGGCTTATCACTTGAGAAAGCGTAATCTATACATTAGGAATGGAAAATTATTAATGTTTAGCAAAATACGTTTTAAAAAAATGGTTTCAAATAACTTTAGTCTAAAATTTAATTAAATTATTTAACTTACATAAACGGAATACGGTATTCCGAAATTAAGTATAATTATTAAACCCGACCATGACGTTTTTGTAATTATAAGATTATGGTGGGTGGTTCTCAAAGTTGCTTGAGATTTTTTAGAATATTGAGAAAGTAAAACAATTTTTTATTAGGTTTTGAGAATTGGTACCTATATTAATTAACACGATTATATTAATTACACACGGTTGATTAGGTGGTTCTCAATTAATTTCGGTTTTTTGTTTGTTTTAGTTTGCTGATGTGGAAAGATGGACAGCTTGGTTAAACATGATTGGTTTAAAAAAACTAAAATTGTGAGATTGAATGAGAGACTTGCATTACCATAATTCTGCATCCACAATGTGCCACATAGGCAGTTTTTCATTCTTCTTTTATATATATAATGATTTGTGTCCTAATGAATTTTCATTAATATTAGAGGATATTACCCAAGTGTTTAAAACATTTGGCTGTCAATAGGTGGATTATACCACCAGATGTATAGAATTAACTGTACATATTTTGAGCTTTTTAATAAAATTTTGAGCTTTATTGGAAAGGATATGAGCTACATTTTATGAACCCTCCTACAAAACATTGAGCTTAGAAAATTATTATACAAAAAAACACAATACATATAAATTCATATTTTAATTTTAATATAAAAAATTAAAATGTAACTTAAAATAGTGTAAAAGCTCAACAAATATATAGATAACCTCAATTAAATACATAATAGTTGTACGATTCTTTTATACATCCGGTTGTATAATCTTTTTTGTGTTTGGCTGTATTTTATGATAATACATATTCAAAACTCTAATTTTAGTTAACTTACTTCCTTTGTATTTGAATTCTTACATTTGTTTACATAGTTATGTCTTTCAAAGTGGACCTTATTCTTTCTGGCTTATTTTCAGCTCGTTTCAGTTCAGTTCAGCTCCGTGGCGAATCTAGGGTTTAAGAAATGGGGGTGATTAGTAAAATTTAAAACTTAAAAAACGCTAAAATATAATCACTCGATTAATCTCTTACCTAACATTTTTTTGCTCCTATGTGATATTTAAAAGTTAAGGCCCTTATTAACAAAAAAACGTATATTAATATACAAAGGTTTTAATAAATACTAAAACAATTTGATAATAGATAGTTTTATTAAGGGTCGTCAAAATATAAAGTATTTATTTTTAAATATGATTAATATTTACATAGTCATGGTGGTAAAATTAATTTAAATTACAAATAAGATGATGTAAGTTCGATCCTTTCTCATAACATTTTCAATCACATTTAACATGCAAATAAAATACATTTTCGATTACTTTTAACATGCAAAATAAAAAGGTAAAAAAATAAATAGAAGGAAAAAAATGTTGTTGTAGGGGATCAATTTTCGATTACTTTTACGCAAAATAAAAAAGTTTACTTTTAACATGCAAAATAAAAAGGTAAAAAAATAAATATAAGGAAAAAAATGTTGTTGTAGGGAATCAATTTTCGATTACTTTTATGCAAAATAAAAAGGTAAAAAAAATAAATATAATGAAAAAAATGTTGTTGTGGAGGCTTGATCCTGGGCTGTTATAATGGCAAAAGATTGTTTCTACCACTAAACCACTACACTTTGATAATATATTAGCACATAAATATATATGTATTACGGAGTATTTATTTTCCTGATTAATAGGGACCCCATCACCCCCTATAAAACCGTCCCTGGTTTAGCTCAGCTTCATTCAGTTCAGTTCAGCTCAGCTCAACTTCATTAAGTTCAGCCCACATTGTTATTTTTATTGTTATTGTTATTGTTATTATTATTATTATTATTATTATTATTTATTATTTATTATTTATTATTCATTATTTATTATTTATTATTTATTATTTATTATTTATTATTATTATTATTATTATTTGTTATTATTATTACCATTAATATTTTATATTTATTTATTTTTCTATTTTTTTAATTATTAATTAGTAATTATTATTATTGTTGTTATTTTTGTTTATTATTATTATTATTATTTTAATTATTATTGTGTATATATATATATATATAGAATTGGGATCCTATGAGAACCACCAATATAATGAGAACCATGAGAACTCTACCTTACGGACATTTTTAAAAAAAAATAATGACATATTTGGATTCGGCATGGAATTTTATAGCTAGAGAACATATTTCTTGGTCTAGAAAATATATAATAGTGACGGAAATCGAGGTGAGATACATTTTATTAATTTTCATGCACATACTACCGATTTTTACGTATCTATCATTTTTCATGCACCTAGAACTCGTTTTAATGCACGTAAAGCCTACTATTTTCATGCACCTAGTAGTCATTTTCATGCATGTAAAAATTTCATGCACATAGTGGTCGCTTTCGTGCATTTATAGCCGTTTTAGTATACCTAATTGTATTTCGGTACACTAAGTATATATTTTGTTAATAAAATCAATAAATTTGGTTTAATGATACTAAAGTGTGTATTTGAATAAGTTAAACTAATGGTAAATGATCCATCAAAACTTTCGAAGCGAGATTTGGTGGAGATTTAGTGAAGGTTCTCATGGTTCTCATTATAAGGGTGGTTCTCACCGGATCCTGACCCTATATATATATATATATATATATATATATATATATATATATATATATATATATATATATATATATATATATATATATATATATATATATTTATATATAGAGAGAGAGAGAGAGAGAGAGAGAGAGAGAGAGAGAGAGAGAGAGAGAGAGAGAGTTGGGATCACATGAGTTCACCCTAAATATTTGAGTCCATGAGTCTAACAATGATATCATAAGTTGTATAAAAAAGTATCACGTGTTTTCAATATCAATTTTTTTTCCCTTTTTTGTTTTTTTCTTTTTCAATATTACTTTTTTTTTCTTTTTTTGCCTTTTCTTTTAAAATGACATTTTCTTAATTAAAAAAATTCTCATTTTCAGTATGCACTTTTTTTTAAAACAAACACTTTTTTTTTAATAAAATGGCGTTTTTTTCTCGAATTTTTTTTCATTAAAATATCACAAGTTACTCAATACAATATAACCGGTTCTTTTAAATAATATCACAAAAAAAAATTCGAGAAAAAAATATTTCGGAAAAAAAATTCGAGAGAAAAAATTGAAAAAATATTTCCGGGCAAAAAAGTTCTTGAAAAAATTTCGTGATATTGTTTAATATTGTGTGATATTGTTCAACAAAAGGCGTTTTTTCTCGAAATTTTTTTTCGATTTTTTTTCATTACAATATCACAAAGTTACTCAATACAATATCACCGGTTCTTCAAAATAATATCACAAAAAAAAAATTCGAGAAAAAAATATTTCGGAAAAAAAATTCGGGAGAAAAAATTGAAAAAAATATTTGAAAAAAATATTTCCGGGAAAAAAATTTCGTGATATTGTTTAATATAGTGCGTGATATTGTTTAACAAAAGGCGTTTTTTCTCGAAATTTTTTTCGATTTTTTTTCATTACAATTTCACAAATTACTCAATACAATATCACCGGTTCTTCAAAATAATACTCCCTCCGTTCGACTCCACTTCGCATGTATTCCTTATCGGTCCGTTCGACTCCACTTTACATGTTTCCTTATTTGGTTGTACTTTTATTAATATAATACTACTAAGGCCCACTTTTTCCATACAAATTACACATAATCCAAACACTTTATATCTACTTGTTGTACTTTTAATATTATAATAGGATTTTCTTAATATTTGTGCATAAAGCATACCCGCAAAGTGGAATCGAACGGAGGGAGTATCACACAAAAAAATTGAAAAAAAAAATTTTGAAAAAAAATTGAAAAAAAAAATTTGAAAAAAAAATTTTCAGGAAAAAAAGTATTGGAAAAAATTTCGTGATATTGTTTTATATAGTGTGTGATATTGTTTCCTTTGATATTGTATTGAAAAGGTTGTGACATTGTGATATTGTAGTGTAAAAAAACGTGATATTTTTCAATACAACTAGTGATACTCTAAATGGACTCATGGACTCATGGACTCAAATATTTAGGTGGACTCACCGGATCTTAGGATCCGGTGAGTCCACCTAAATATTTGAGTCCATGAGTCTAACAATGATATCACAAGTTATATAAAAAAGTATCACGTTTTTTCAATATCAAATTTTTTTCCTTTTTTTCCTTTTCCTTTTTCAATATTACTTTTTTTCTTTTTTGCCTTTTCTTTTAAAATGAATTTTCTTTATTAAAAAAAATCCCTTTTTCAGTATGCACTTTTTTTTAAAACAAACAAGTTTTTTTTTCTAATAAAAAGGCGTTTTTTCTCGATTTTTTTTATTACAATATCACAAGTAACTCAATCCAATATCACCGGTTCTTCAAAATAATATCACAAAAAAAAAATTCGAGAAAAAAAATTTCGAGAGGGAAAAAAAAAATTTGGAAAAAATATTTTCGGGAAAAAAAGTTCTTGAAAAAATTTCGTGATATTGTTTAACAAAAGGCGTTTTTTCTCGAAATTTTTTTCGATTTTTTTTCATTACAATATCACAAGTTACTCAATACAATATCACCGGTTCTTCAAAATAATATCACAAAAAAAAAATTCGAGAAAAAAATATTTCGGAAAAAAAAGTTCGAGAGAAAAAATTGTAAAAAAAAAATTCAAAAAAAATATTTGCGGGGAAAAAAATTCTTGAAAAAATTTCGTGATATTGTTTAATATAGTGCGTGATATTGTTTAACAAAAGGCGTTTTTTCTCGAAAATTTTTTTCAATTTTTTTTCACTACAATATCACAAGTTACTCAATACAATATCACCGGTTCTTCAAAATAATATCACAAAAAAGAATTCTGAAAAAAAAAAACGAGAAAAAAAATTGAAAAAAAAAAATTTGAAAAAAAATGTCCAAAAAAAAATTCGGTAAAAAAAGTTTTGGAAAAAAATTTCGTGATATTGTTTTATATAGTGCGTGATATTGTTTGCTGTGATATTATATGGAAAAGGTTGTGACATTGTAGATTTTGTAGTGTAAGAAAAACGTAATATGTTTTAATACAACTTGTGATACTCTAAATGGACTCATGGACTCAAATATTTAGGTGGACTCACCGGATCCCGCCTATATATATATATATATATATATATATATATATATATATATATATATATATATATATATATATATATATATATATATATATATATATATATTTATTATGTTATTTTTTTATTATGAATTATTTTATTATTATTATTATTATTATTATTATTATTGGAACATGGGAGAGTAGAGAAAAAAGTACTTGAGAAGTAAAATTTGATAACATTCAAATAGTGATATTTGTTAACACAATCGAAAATCATAATCTTTGAAAATAGAGATATCATTACCACAAAAGACATCATCTTATTGCTTTATTATTATCGTGGTTATCAGGGACACCAATAACACGCCCTACGCCCTATTTTTTCGAACTTTGTCCAGGGGTTTCTTCCGTTGGTGACGAGGTGTTTAATCCCCCGGGCTCGTGCATTCCTGCACCACCACATGGACCATGTAAGCCACCCCTTCGGGAGCTGTAGTGGCCAAGTAGTCATCGCACCAGCTGGTAATCGAACCTGAGATCTCTCAACTCCTGCATTACTGCAAACTTTAAGGTTTAACTCAGTTACCACTGGACTAACAACACTTGATTTATTATCAATATTATTAGTTTCTTTTTAAACCGCAAACTTTTATTAATCAAATAAAACTTTTATTATTATTATTATTATTATTATTATCATTATTATTATTATTAGTTAGATCAATTTAATTAAATTTTATTCACTTTTATTAATTTCAATTTCATTCAGTTTAGTTCAGCTCAGCTCAATTAACCTCAGTTTAGTTAAGTTCTGTTCAGTTTAATTCAGCTCAGCTCGATTCAGTACAGTTCAGTTCAATTCAGCTTCATTCAGTTCAGCTCAATTAAGTTCAGCTCTAAAAAGCTGGAAAGAACAAGGCATAAGTGACAAACAAAATAATAAGGTCGTTAAAAACGGACAAAATATGTCAATTAAAGTGAAATTTAGGAACAATTTTAACAAAAATACAGTTTAGGAAATAATTTTAACAAAAAATTAAGAGTAATTTTAAAACTTTTGATTAGAAAAAGGGGTAAAATTTAATTTACCCTTAAAAGAATTTCAGTAAGTCTTGCTTTCGACGAGTCACTATTTGTGACGGATATTTTGTAAGATAAAATGGATAGAAAATGAGTTAGTGGAGGAAGGGGACCACAAGAATAGTGTTGGAGAGAGAGAAAAAGTGGGTATTTTGTGAGAGGAAACGGTATCCGTCGCAAACTTGCGACGGATAATGCCGTTGCAAATAAGAATTTGTGAAAGAATTTTGGCATGTAGTGGTAAGAGCAAGTCAAACACTTACTAGGTTTCCTTATTAAATTAACTTTAATCTTTTTTTATTATACATTTCCTAATTTGAGTTGGATGTGATCATTATATATACTCGTAATCTCATCCCAACACACACAAAAACATTCTTAACAAACACACATCATAATTAAACTAGATTTCGCGATAAAAGTCCCAATTTTATTTCCCACCTATTATAAAAAGAAAAGAAAAGAAAGAAAGAATGGCCGCCGTAACAACAGTCTCAACATTGCCGCCGTCAATCGAAACCGTCTACCCTTCCGACAGCCAGGATACGGAGGTACCTCAGTGGCGGCGGCGGTGGCCTTGGGGCCGAGTACCAGTGCAACGATCGAAGCCTTGTTCTACACCCACCGTCGATAATGTACTCAAGAAACACCAGCTTGCTACTCTTTTGGGGAAAGGCTACGATGCTGATATTGATATTGATATTGATATTGATATTGATGAGGATGATATTGATGAGGAAGAGGATGACTATGATGATGAAGACGAAGTTATGTATGAAGAAAATGAGTATGAGTATGAAGCTTTGGAAGATGATAATGATGATACTCATCACGATGATTCAAGAAGTTCTTTATCTGATATGTCTGATGATGATGAAAGACTTGCTGTCATTCTTGGCTGCTAATTCTATTCAATTTGTTTTGTTATAATTATGCTACGTATTAATTAGTAATAATTTGTGTATTTTGGTAGAAATAATTGATCGACGATTATACTCTGTAATATTTAGAGTTACGAAGTAGAAATAACATATTTGATATTTGTGCTTTTAATTCTGCTCCTAATTTTTTTTGTATTCATAACATTCTATCAATGCCGAAAATAATATTTGAGTGATTATTCGTTCCAAATTCCGTCAATTTTTTTTTTTTTTTTTTTTGAAGTTTCAAGAAATAACCAGCGGATCAAGGGTTGGATATTGACAAACAGATCAGTCTATGCATTTTGGGTCGGGCTATGCTGGGATAAAAACACAGCCTGTTTTGTCAGCCAAACCTGGCATCACGAGCTATACGAGCTTTTCAGGGCCATACTGCAATTTTACAAGTTTCTATTAGGAATATTAATAATAGTTGGGCCTCAACCATCACCTTAAGGTTTTGGTTGGGATGGTTCATCTATCATGGTATCAGAGCCAGTGTGACCAAAGGTCACGGGTTCGAATCCTGGCGACCTCAAAACCCCTCAAAACACGAAGTGGAAACCCAGCACACGGTATGGGGGGAGCCTGTGCAAACTAACCACTCTTCAAGCCCAACGGGCATTTGAGTGAGTGAGCGTGGTATGGGGGGAGTCTGTGCAAACTAACCACTCTTCAAGCCCAACGAGCATTTGAGTGAGTGAGCGTATTAGGAATATTAATAATAGTTGGGCCTCAACCATCACCTTAAGGTTTTGGTTGAGATGGTTCATCTATCAGTTTCTAGCTGTTAGTAGAGTTTTTTTCCCTACCTGGAGCAGCATAGCCAATGCTACCACTGATACCAATCGTGCTATATTGGTTATGAGGACTAGGCTTGGTAAGAAACTTTGCTAGTCCGAAATCCCCAACATGGGCAACCATGTCAGTGTCGAGCAATATGTTGCTTGGTTTCAGATCACGGTGCACAATCGGTGTTTCACATTCATTGTGGAGATAGTTGAGTGCATAAGCCACATCAAGTGCTACTTCCAATCTTTGAATAAGGCTAATGCTCTTGTTTGAGTTGTTTCCACTTCCATCAAACCATTTATCAAGGCTTCCTTTGGGCATGAACTCGAATACTAGAGCTTTAAAATCGTCTTTCTGATAATCTATACTAGAGCAAGCTGTTACGATCCCTACCAAATTCCTGTGCCGTATATTCCTCAGAGCATTGCATTCTGCCATAAAGCTCTTAGATGCGCCACGGTGTTGCAGGTTGAGAACTTTGACAGCAACCGTATCTCCATCCAAGTGTCCCTTATATACGGACCCAAAACTACCCAAACCAAGTACATTTTCTGAAGAAAAACCATCAGTTGCTTTGAGTAGCATGTCATATGACACTTTTATGAATGCTTTCCCCATTACAGGATCCGACGAAAGAGGTATCCTTTTCTTTCTAAGAAGCATCAAGTACAGCCCTGTCCCGACAACTAGAACCCCGACAAATGCAATTATCAACAAAAGGGCGCGAGGCATTGTTCTTCGTTTCTCTCCCGTGCTTTCATTGTCCGTACATTTGGGTAAACGGAAGGCCGGTATACCTCCACAAAGCCCCCGGTTTCCAACAAGAACGGTTGCACTTGTATTTGCAAATACTGCATTTGTTGGAACCTGGCCCTCAAAATCGTTGTAAGATAAGTTCAGATAATGTAATAAGGTAAACTTAGTGAAGAAATCAGGAACAGGGCCAGACAAACTATTTTGAGAAAAGTCGATTTCTTGGAGGCTAGTCAAAGAAGTGAACGATGAAGGAATGTCACCATGGAAGGAATTACCATCCATATACAGTTGCTGCAGAGCAGAACATTCAGCAAGACCTACTATCTATACTATACAAGTGGGAAAAGAAATTAATGGGAAAAACCATTTGCCAAGTCAGATGCTTATTTGGCAAATAGAGTGCCAACATGGCACTTAACTTCTAAAACAGACGGCATAAACATGTTTGGCTACGGATGAGATTAACTAATTAAGTTTTGGGGTACGGCTAGTAAAGTGTTATACGCAGGGCTACAAGTGGGAAAAGTGAAAACTACAAGGGTATCAATGGGAAAAACCCAAAAATTAATTAATTACAATCAAAGACTTATATTAGGGAATTATCCATTAATATTTGTTCACTTATTATTAAATTAGGGGAAAAAAACCTTTGATATACTTATAATATCCATTTTTATATTAAGTGTTAAATATGATAATTCACAACATAAAATGTTTGTTAAAGATTAACAATATAAAAAAATTGTAATAATATCCGATTAAAAAATAGAGGCGTTAGAAAGGCCAAAAGGCCCTCGACCATATTGAAGAGTATGTTTATAGTTTGGCCGGGAGATATAACAATGTAACAACTTCTGAATGTTTTTGGTAGATGCCATTTGATCGAACAATGATTAGTTATGGTCTGGTTTGTTATTCCAAAGAATTAAGGAGATTACTTACATCATTGAGCTGATTATGTAAAGTAGATATTAATGTTTTTCGGAGTATCATTTGTATAAACTTTATCTTGATTTTTTTTCCTAACAAAAAATATTTATTAATTAAACATTCATTTATTTCCATGTCAATATTATGTTGATGGGAATTATTTGTTGGTCATGTGGCATATATAAAATCTTACATATAAACTATGTACCATATCCCATTTTATCGTTAAGTTTATCACACATTATTTTAGTATCCGTGCAACGCACGGGCAAAAAAACTAGTAATAATAATGTCTGGTATATATGACCAAAGCTAAAGTACAATTAAAGTTTAATACTTTTTCATTCCCTTAATCCTTTAATAAAAATATATATAGTCTTTCATTTGTCGATAATAGATTATGACATATTTACTTATTTTGGTAAATACATGTATAAAGAATCCATAATATGTGAACTTGGCATAAATAAAATTTCGAGATTAGATTTATTACGAAACATAATTATTTCATTTCAGCAAATAAATTTGTGTGAGATTGCATGTGAATATAATATTGAGAATATAATGTGAGAGTGACACGTGTCCAGTGGTTCTTGTTTTATAGTTATATATAAAATATAAATATATAAATTTTAGTTGGTTATGAATAATAGATAACTAGTGTAACACCCGTGAAAAATCACGGGGTTGTGTACACTTATTTTTAAAGACGCCGTCGGTATATTTATTTGAATATATAGCAATTCTGTTTATTCGGACGAAATATTTTTTAACGGGATGTTTGAATTTCAGATATATTAGGTGAAAAGATGAATTTTCTGGTGGACTAATCTTCGAATAGCTATTAGTAATGATATTAATATTTGGATTAATTACGATAAAATTAATAAATAAGGTATATAAGAAAAAACAATAGACAACTATAAAAATATTAAATAACAAATATAAATTAAATGGATGTATTAAAATTAGATAACCCAACACGACAATTACAGTTTCTCGAAAACCTCCTTGTAAACAACATTTGTTGTTGTATTAGTCATCCGTCCTTCTTCATCAAGAAGTAGCACTTTTAGACCTTTCTTACTGGTGACCCTCGATATAGCAACGTACAGTTGGCCATGGGTAAAGACCGGTCTTGGAAGATAAAGTCCAACACGGGATAGAGACTGACCTTGACTTTTGTTGATAGTCATAGCGAAACAAACCGCTAAAGGAAACTGTCTTCTTTCAAACTTAATTGGGAACCTGGTTTGATCGGAAGGAGTCAAGGTGATGCGGGGAATATAGACATTGCTTCCGATATGACTGCCAGAAATAACTGTTGCACTAATAACGCGATTTCCTAGTTGCCTTACCTCCATTCGGGTGCCATTGCACAAACCATTTGCTTGGTCAATGTTTCTTAAAAGCATCACTATAGCTCCAACTTTCAGTCTTAAGCTGTGGTTAGGTAAACCGGAACATCTGATAGAGTTAAGAAACTCTGTAGAGTAAAGTTCTCTGACCCCGCAATTAGTCTCTTCCTTGCTTATTTCATCAGAGCTTAAGTAAATTTTTTCTTCCTTTTGAATTTGATCCAAGACATAGTCGTTTACCTCCTCGACCACGTCGTGAGTAGGTGCTAGTACAGCTCTTTCAGTGAAATACAGAGGGTCACCTAAGTGATCTTTCAAAGATGGATAAGTGCTATCTACAATAGTAGATATTGGATCTACACCAGGATGAATAAGTATATCTTCTGGTAACTCGATGGTTGCTACTCCATCATTTGACCCACCTGCTAAGCCATCCCCAACTTCGAGAATCCACTTTGAAAATTCTCGTATTTCATCAACATTTGACTGTGCACTTCCTACCTGAAGTCTCATGTTTTTTGTGAGCTTCAAAACCTGAAATTTAAAGTATATCTGAAACGGTCAAAAATGTACAACTATTTAAAAGTAAGTATTACATATGAAATTTAGCTAATTCTCTGGTGAATTTTTAAAAATAGGATCTAACCTTGCAATATCTCCATAAAGGTGAAGAACAAATAGCAGCACCTACAATATCTTGCCTGCTTCCTTTAGGTATAACAGGCAAGACTTGTCGGAAATCACCGCCAAACACCACAACCTTCCCACCGAATGGTTTTTCTGGGTCTCCTTCCGGTGAAGTTCTCATAATATCTCTCATGCTTCTATCAAGAGCTTCAAAACAATAACGATTGACCATAGGTGCCTCGTCCCATATTATCAGTTTTGCTCTCGTTAACAGTCCCGACAAATCTGTTCCTGGTCGTATTCCATGACATGTGGAATTTTCATCGACATTGATAGGTATGCTTAGTCGTGCGTGGGTTGTCCGCCCTCCTGGAAGAAGGATAGCTGCAATGCCACTTGAAGCAACCGCTATAACGATCTCACCTTTGGACCTTAGTCCAGCACATAAGGTTTTCCATAGAAAGGTCTTACCGGTGCCCCCATACCCATAAACGAAGTAAACACCTCCTTGACCACAATTCACCGAGCTCATGATTTTTCTGTAAATTGATTTCTGTTCGTCGGTCATTGAAGAAGTGAAGACTTCATGTTGCCTATTCAAATCATCCCTATCATAAGATAACTCATCTGCCAAGAGCCTATTCGAGCACGTAGCAAGGATGTCAACGTCTGGATATGGCATGTTGTCGAACTTACGCAATGAACTGCCATTTCTTTGCAACCATGATTCAATCTCGGATAGTGCGTACTGTTGCAGTTGCTCTTCTGTGAGTTGGAGATCTGTGTACACGAAAAGTGAACAAATATCAATATATAAATGAGAATGTTGTTAAGATGAGTTTAAATATCAATATATGTAAAAGTGTTTAAAAAAAAAAAAAAGATTGATAAATTACCTGGGTTACGGAGTTCATTTCGTCTTCTGTATAAGATATCATCTGACAGTAGCTTCCACGTCTCTTCCCACACCAACTCAGGCTTCACCAAGCTATTTGTGAGCAAAAGAGTTGCGAAAAGGTTCCTAAGATAGAACCCAGTCCCCCAGAAACTTGCTTCTTTAATGGCATCAATATACTCTTTATCATCACCAAGTAAGCCTAGAGCGTAGCAGGCCTCTTTAAAAGTGGGGTTAGTGACACCATTTACCGTACGAATGTCCTCATATGATTTAGGGCCTTTAACAAAGTTGAGTAGGGTTCTCAAATAGTACCTCTCACCACCATTTGGAGACATGTGATACATTCGGCCAAGAGTAAATCCTTTGTGCCTTGGAGTCCATACCCTTTCTCTTTGTTTCCACACATATTTTTGAGGAAACTCCCAATACGTTAGATCTCTACCATCAGATTTTAAATTATTATACTCCAACCAAGCGGTGAATTTTGTTCTACCACCGGAAGACCTCTCAACCACTTCGTCGATTGGGTCTTCATCATGGAAAATAACATTTTGCTCATTAGGTAGGTGATAATCTAACCTTAAAACAGGGGGGGTCCTATAGTGAATAGGAAATGCGAAGATTCTCCAAACAGCTTCACACGGTGAAATGTAACGGCAGTCGTAGTATTGCTGGATTTGATCAACCTGATTTGGGTCTTGACTACCTATAAAAAAAGATAAAGATAAAAATAAGAAAATATGTGATATAATTTCTAAAAGTATTAAGTGAAACAAAATGAAGCAAAAGTAAATTTGATATAATTTAGTACCATGGTTGGTGCGAGTTGCACTAACAGTGACACGGTCATATCCTTTATTAATGTACTTGAATAAGTACTTGATCGATCTCGCTTGATTGCACCATTCGACATTTATGTGAGCACGATATTTCAACAACAGATCTGCATTGTATGGAACAACATATCCGTTGTGAATTTGTTTACCATTTTTATCAATTGTTCTTCCATTATCCCTTCTCATATAAACTGGATAACCGTCACCATCTACAGCAGTTCTCTCGTTAAACTTCTTTGGAAATTTTCTGGAGCAAATACCATCAATCATGCACGGTGAATCTGGGTTAAGTTCTCCACATGGACCATGAATCATACAATCTTTGACTGCCGCATAAAGTGCCGGGTTTTCAAGAGGGTCTGGGATTTCTGCACTTATAATACGGTCAACATCGACGGCTTCGGGGAACTTGTCATCCCTTTGTAAAAATAACAAAATATGAGCATGAGGCAGGCCACGTTTTTGGAATTCAATGGTATAAACAACTGAAAAGAGAAACGTAAGAAAACATAAGTCAGTATTATATAGAGTTACTTAATCGCATTAGAAAAATGATTATAGATTATAGATAATGGTTTCAAACGTATAATAACTGTGATGATAAGATCACCTGCCCTTGTCCGTCCAAAAATATGTAGTTCTCTGAAGTCTCTCATGAGCTCATATAGTTTCAACTTAAATACTCGACTGACTATATCAGGTCTGTCCTCTGGCCGTATTCCTCTTTTTTGAACAAACCTAGTAATTTCAGGCCATTTTGGGTTGCATGTGAAGGTAATAAACAGATCAGGATACCCACACCACCTGCAAATGGTCATTGTATCTTGATATGTTTCTCGCATGTAACCCTTACCACCAACGAAAGACGAAGGGACAATGAAACGAACACCAGCGGTTGACGGGTCGGTTTGTCCTAATGCGGCAGCATTTGCTAGATTCTTGAAATTTTCAGAACGCAACTTTGGTTGGTTGAAACGGATATACTTCAGACGATCAGACTCTATCATGGTGCAACCATCAGCAATGAATTGTTGAAATGCTTTACCTGAAAATTAGATAAATTTAGGACAGTGTTTTTTTTTTTACAGAAGTAATATACTCAAATTAGGGAATTGAATAAATGTTCTTACAATAAATAGTTTTCCTGCCATTAAATGAAAATTTTGTATTTGTATTAAAAATTAAATTAGGGATCAAGTAATTAACCTGCCATCAAAATAGTTGGATATTCTTTGTCTAGTGATCTGTCTTGAATTCGAAAAGCAAACCACTCCCTCAAGGTTAACTTATCCCGAGCGTTTTGATTGTTACTTGTGGATGTTTGTGTAGGCTTACTATGAGGAATCCCTAGTCTATGACCGTCCTCTCCGTGTGGAAAGAGAATAGGGTACTGCAAGGCTAAATAAGAAGCATGTAGCTCTGATATACGTTGTAGTCTCCCAGATCGTTCCTCTACCACAATGTCCCTACTATCAACTGTGTTCTCCATATCTCCGACAATTAGGGCAGCCACCTCTGAGACGGTGGGTAAATTATATGTTCTGCCATCTGTATGACGTGCACTAATGAGCCGCAACCTCACCTCACCTTCAGGTCGTTGGTGTATCCGATCTCTAGCCATTCTAAACGATTTTACCAAAACATTGTGACGATCAAGCATTTGTTTCAAATCCGTCATTAGACCATCATCAAATTGAATACTGCTAACAGAACTGCGTAAAAAATTGTTATGGGTTAATATTTTTAACTGAAAAATAATTAGCTGAAATTTATAAAACTTCGTTGAAAAAATAAGGTCAAACCTTAACGCATTCTTTCTATGCCTCAACTCCTCCTCTGTGTCGTAAATATAAAGTTGACAAAATTTTGGTGGTGCATCATTATTAGGTAGTAAGCTTCCAATTAGATGTGTATTTTCCCCACCAATTCTGAATGTGTAGGGACCCCTTCCTCGGTTCACCGAGTGATCAATTTTGCCACCCATAGATGTAAACGTGAACATGTTATTGTATTGACGAATGTTTTCAATGAAATGTTTACTCTTGGGATGCTTACGCATCAGAAGATCACAAAGCAGTTTAGGAGGTTTTTTGATGAAGGGAAGCTCTACAATTCCATCTTTGCAACACATACTAAAAGAGGGCACAACGGGCTTGCTATCCATGCGATTCCTTTCACCGTACCACATCTGAGCACCACACTTTGTGCAATTGTAAATAGGGTCTCCGATATCATCGTAACCTTCAAAGTCTGATAAGAAATAGTAAAGTTTATAATAATATAAAAATAGTATGAAATGACAGTTTTAATTGATAAACATCACTAATATTACCTTGAATGTTATCATCAACAATTGTTATACGATTATTTGATTCGTATGTTTCATATGCTGATGAAAGATCCCTTGCTATTTCTCGGATCATATTTTGTCTTTGAATATTCCGTTGTAGTGAATTGGTCTCGGTTGTTTCTCTTTCACTTTCCATAACCTGTTGCCCATTAACATCTAGGAAACAAAGGAAAACAAATTTACATTTTTAGTAGTATACATGATAGATGGTTTTTAGTCATCTAAAAAAATGTACCCATATTAATTATGTACTGAGTTTTTTATTTAATGTGAATAAAAAAAAATAAAATTGTTTTGACCAAATTACCAAGAGTGATCGTGCTGAATGAAGTGGTGGGTGTTGAGCTGGATTGCTTTTTCTCAATCCTACTATGAGATACCATAAGCTTCCTCTTACGCCTTGCTAACTTAGATGCCTCCTGCATTTGGGTTAAGGCACTATTCTGTCCCGTGACAACTTGGACACTTTCATTAGATCTTTTCAGGGACAATTTATCTTTCCGCTGTTTCCTAGATGTTTGTGCAGTGAGGTACTCGTTTACACCTTTTTCCAACTGAAAATCTATAATATATTTCCATCATAAATAGTTTGATTATAAATAATTGGTAAAACAGTTGTATGTCGATTTTTTGATAAAAAAGGGAGAGGAAAATAACCATTCCAATAATTGCTTATAGAGGCTGCCATCAGTTTGCTTTTCGCCTGATCTGGAACAGATTCAAAAGATTGTGTACAGTAAATTACTTTGACATCGTTTGACTATAAAATAAATATTGAATCTCACACATATAACATAAAAACATTAATGTGAAAATTTGTTTTGCAAGATTAAAACAAATCATTGAATTGACAGACGTACCAGAATGATGTTGATACAATGCTGATTTACCCTTGTTCGGTTGAACTGGTGATTTAATTTGTATATTTGGAGGTGGTTGTAAAGCTTGAGTAAAAATAGTTGGAGATAAATATTTAATTAGTTAATGTGTAACATAACATCAATATTTGGGCGTGGTTTGAAAGCAAGAATAATATAAATCAGATATAAATAATGTTGGTTTACCAGTGGTAGGTCGGGATGATGATGGCATTTGAATGTGTGGTTTTGGTTGAAAAGCTTGAGAAAAATCAATCACTGCTTCAGAAAATCGTGAAGACTATAACAGTATGTATATGAGGAAATAATGAAGCAGGTTAAATAAATAGAAGCAACGTGTCAGATTGATGTTGATAAATAAGTAAAATTGTCAGATAATGAAGTCTTTTGCAAGCTGTTTTTTTCGCATGTATACATAATAATATTTTATCACACTAAATAATTTGTTTGAGGCACATACCACTCTGAGATGGATATAACGTTGTTTTACCAGTTGTAGGTCGGAGTGATGATGACACTTGAGTATATGGAGTTGGTTGAAAAGGTTGCGAAAAATCAATCACTGCAACATAAAATCGCGTGGAATAAAAAAGTAGTTTATGAAGAAAATAATTAAGCTAATTAAATAAACCAAAGCCACATACCAGATTGATGTTGATACAAAGGCGTTTTACCCTTATTTTGTGGAGTTGATGTTTGTCTTCGAATCACTTTAGGTGTTTGAAATACTTGAGTAAAATAGAGCAATAAGACATTAATAAAGGATAAGACTAATATAAGTAAGAATGTGACATGATTAAGTCTTTTACAATCTGTTCTTCTCACGTGTATACATCATTTTTTTTTTCAAACCCAAAAACATTAATTTGAGAGACATATCATTTTGAGATGGATACAATGTTGTTTTACCATTAGTAGGTGGAGATGATGTTGGCAGTTGAATGTCTGGACATGGTTGAAAAGGTTGCGAAAAATCAATCACTGCAACATAAAATCGTGTAGAATAAAAAAGTAGTTTATGAAGAAAATAATTAAGCTAATTAAATAAACCAAAGCCACCTACCAGATTGATGTTGATACAAAGGTGCTTTACCCTTATTTTGTGGAGTTGATGTTTGTCTTCGAATCACATTAGGTGTTTGAAATACTTGCGTAAAATAGAACAATGAGACATCAATTAAGGTGTAGACAAATATAAGTAAGAATGTGACATGATTAAGTCTTTTACAATCTGTTCTTTTCACGTGTATACATCATTTCTTTTATCAAACCAAAAGAAATTAATTTGAGAGACATATCATTGTGAGATGAATGCAATGTTGTTTTACCATTAGTAGGTGGAGATGATGCTTGCAGATGAATGTCTGGACGTGGTTGTAAAGGTTGCGAAAAATCAATCACTGCAGCATAAACCCGTGAGGAGTAAAACGATATGAATATGAGGAAAATAATTAGGTTATTTAAGTAAACCGAATCCACGTTCAGGTTGATGTTGATATTAATTTAAGATATTTAAATTAAGTCGTTTATAACATATAAATTTATATACTAAAAAACTTAAAATTTAACTAAAAAGTAAAGAGATAATTTAAGATATTTAACATAAAAAAAAATAAAAAAAATTCTAGTTTTATATATTACAAAACTGGGAATAATATAAAAATCGAATGTAATAAATCATTTAATAATTAATGTGTAATTAAACCGAAAAAATCATATAAAACCCTATAATGTTTAGACAAAGCCCATATAAAATGGCCCAAATAATGTTTATACAAAGCCCATATAAACGGACCAGATTTGTTTAGACAAAGCCCATATAAACGGACCAGATTTGTTTAGACAAAGACCATATAAACGGACCAGATTTGTCGGTGTTAAAACCCTATATCCCACCCCATATATAAACCCCCCTCCTCCCACCCTCTAACCCTAACCCTAATTCATTTTCACTCTAACCGTCCCTCTCTCTAACATACACTCCTCCTTCTCTCTAAAATAAATCTAAAAACCACTCTATCACTCTAAAATAATTCGAAAAACCTAACCAAAGAAGTTCAACATGTTCACAAACTCATCTCCACAAACTCAAATTCATAAAATATAGATCTAAATATTTCTGTTTAATTGGAATTTTTTGTTCACAAACTGAAATTCACGAATTCATATTCACAAACCGAATCGCCGAGTTATAATGTCATGTCGGTTTAATTGGAATTTTTTGTTTATCAACATTAGATCTAAACATTTCTGTTAGTTTTTCGAGTATATTAACATTAATAAGTTGTAAGTTTTGTTAATAATTGAGTATATCAGTAAAATTTCATTTGCATGTAGATTTGAAGGAGATTTATTGAGTATTTTAACATAAATAATTGAGTATTTAAACATATAACAGTAGAAATTCACATGCATGTCGATTTGAAGGAGGTAAACGTTATTTATGTCGTTTTAATTAAATTTATTTCTTTGCATGTCGGTTTAATTGGATTTTTTTGTTTATCGGGATTAGATCTAAACATTTCTGTTAATTTTTCGAGTATTTTAACATAAATACGTTGTAAATTTTGTTAATAATTGACTATAAAGAATCCATAATATGTGAACTTGGCATAAATAAAATTTCGAGATTAGATTTATTACGAAACATAATTATTTCATTTCAGCAAATAAATTTGTGTGAGATTGCATGTGAATATAATATTGAGAATATAATGTGAGAGTGACACGTGTCCAGTGGTTCTTGTTTTATAGTTATATATAAAATATAAATATATAAATTTTAGTTGGTTATGAATAATAGATAATAAACTATCTATATTCTAGAAAGATAGTTAGAATAAGATTTTGAAAATAATTATAATAATATCTTTAGTGGATTAAGGTTGGAAGGTGGACAAATAGGAGGGAAAAGTAGCATGTTTGTGGTTTGTGTTTTATTATTATATATAGATATATAGATTATCTTAATAGTCACATATATTAGTAACTGAAAAAGAATTAAATTTTAATAATGTAGGATCGAGTTGTATAATCGTAGGATGGTAAGATCGGGTTAAGATTTCACTCTGAAAAAATTTAACGTAAGTTGAATCGTCAGATTCTAAAAAATTAAGATTCTACGTAGTATCGGGATCAGTCACTACTTTTAGATCGTAGAATCGTAAAATCTTACAAGCCGGATCGGGAGTTTAATAACAATGACAGTTGCAATTACCAATTAGGATGAATTTTATTTGATATTAGATTATAATTGATTGTAACAAAGTTTTGGTTTAAGAAAAGAGTAAATTATATTTTTTAAATTATTCCTTTTGATTTTTTTAAAAATAATTTTCTTAAATTGCATTTTTGTTCCTAAAATTACAACTTTAAATCGCACTTTCGTAAAATAATTTTAAAACATCATGTTATACTACAGGAATTATAGTACAATTTGAGTACCTAAGCGGAATATTTACAGGAGCTTAGATGTGATAGCTCGAGTAAGATTATTCGGGAAAGATAGGAGAATGAGAAAAGAAGAAGAATGAATGTAATTTTTTGTAATGAAGGAATGAAACAATGATTACACGAAGGTATTTATTAATTATTATAGACAAGGTGAACTAACTAACTCCTCCTAACAGCGTGTCATAAGTTATAACGGACTTACAACTGGCTTCTAACTTGTAACGAACTATCTAACCGACTCCACAAATTCTACAATAAGACGATCTCACACCCCGAGAACATTTGTTTTTTAATAAGTTTCTCATTTAATATAAATAAATAAACCCATTGTACGCGCGAGACGGTCTCACACAAGAGTTACTGAGACTCAATTTAGCTAACTAACTTCTTGACAGCGTGTAGTCGTAAGAGCAAGTCAAACACTTACTAGGTTTCCCTTATTAAATTTTTAATATTTTTTTACGTAATTTATTTTCGCAGTACAATTGTTACTCATTACAGTACTTTTTACACCAACCTTTCCATTTTTTACCCTTTACTAAAAATCATCATCAGATCTAATTCTCTCTACTTTCCCTCCAACTTCCCTGCGTCGTTGAGACGTTAAACTTCATCAATCTGCTTAAAATTATTCAATTATAAACGATAATTCAAATGAATAGTATATATTTAATTCATGGATCTCATATTAATAATTTGATCGACTCTTTTTATAAATTTGATTCCTTTTTAATTAGGGTTTATATTTAAATTAAGGGCTAATTAGTATCGTATAGTGGACTTATGTGTAATGTATTGTTATTGCGATCAGTTCTATTATAGTATAGAATGAATACAGATCCGTAACCAAGGAAGGCAACAAGGACCAAGTAGTCCCCTTTTTCTTATAGTTTAGAGAGAAGTTAGAGAGACAAAATTAGAGGGGAAATGGGAGGGGTATAATTGTCAATATTATACTGCGATGAGTAAAGTGCGTACTGCGAAAATCAGCACCCTTTTTTTATTATACTTTCCTAATTTGAGTTGGATGTGATCATCATATCATATATTATATTAAAGCAAATACCAACTACCCTATACGTCGCCACGTGTCACACCTCCTTTGAATGCCACATGTCACACCTTATTCGAACGCCACGTGTCATTTTCGGGTTTATTAATGCGATATATTACTGGCGAAATAAGTGGAGCATTAATATTTCAGTTTTAAATTTAATCACATTACATACGAATTCCGAAATTCTTATATGTAATTCTTCAGTTTCCAAAATTCGTGCAATAACAATTATATTAATTGTCTAATCTAAATGACGTAAATGATATGCTATATATTTAAATTTTTTTCCTCAAATATACCAATTCCGAAATTCATGCTTTTATGTTACCAATACCGAAATTCATGCCAAATTTAAATATTTTTTTCTCAATTAACTCCATTTATAAATATTTTTTTCCTCAAATAACTCAACTATATCACATGCCAAATTTAAATAACTCATATATCCGAAATTCATGCCAACTTTAAATATTTTTTTATATTGAATTTATCTGCTTTTATGCGGCTGTACGACTAAATGTGAAGTGGATTGTTCATAACACCAAAAATCTAGGGTATATACAAAAATTACTATGTATAATAGATTTGATATAAATGCAGATGAGATATTAAATCAGCTTGAACTTACCATTGATAGTTGATTGTTAGCGTGATTTTAGGAGTAAATTATCGCCTAAATTATGCCATTTACAGTATTGCCATAACTAAAATCCTAGAAATTAAGATTCGAGTAAATTATGTCACATACTTTCTAATAAAAAGTCGAGGAAAAAGAAGAATATATATCGAATAAAATGGACACAACATAAAATCATCAAAATGTTTGGGTAGATAAAGTTTATTTCTAAAACTTTGTTATTTACTAAATTTAAAAAATATGTAAGTGTTTATTTTCAATAAAATTTCCGTTACCAGCCGTGCATTGCACGGGTTCAAAAACTAGTTATATATATACTCGTAATCTCATCCCAACCCACACAAAAACATTCTTAACAAACACACATCATAATTAAACTAGATTTTGCGATAAAAGTTCCAATTTTATTTCCCACCTATTAAACAAAGAAAAAAAGAAACAAAGAAATAAAGAATGCCGTAACAACAGTCTCAACATTGCCGCCGTCAATCGAAACCGTCAACCCTTCAGACAGCCAAGATATCGATACGGAGGGGCCGCAGTGGCGGCGGTGGTGGCCTTGGGGGCGAGTACCAGTGCAACGATCGAAGCCTTCTTCTACACCCACCTTCGAGAATGTACTCAAGAAACACCAGCTTGTTACTCTTTTGGGGAAAGGGTATGATGCTGATATTTATAATTATCCAATTTAATATATGATAATATTAACATTTCTTGGCTAATATATTCAATATTTTACAACATTATACGATCGAATTAATGTTACACATACATGACCAACAATAACTATACTTCAATTGTAATCATTTAAGTAATTAATCCTGCGATAAAAATTATGTTTTAAAATAAACGATAAAAATATGCTTTAAAATAAATATAAGCATATTTTATTTCAAAATTTTTAAAATCCAAATTTAGCATCTTTTATTATTTTCGTTTTTTTTAAATACAAAATTTTAATAAAATACCTATTTCGAGTCGGATCACGAATTTGGTGGATCACGATGACCCTAAATGTGCAGGTTATGATCGAGTATGATCGTCTTTGGGATCGGGTTGAAAATAGCGGGTTTCGTCCCGTTTTTGGGGCCGGGTCATTTTTTGACTACGGGTCATTTTTTGACTACTTTATTTATAAGCATATAACTACACATACATTAGATGAATTTATCATTTACCATATTAATTACGAATTGAATCGGGTCGATATAAGTAAAGAAGTTGAATAAGTTTCTAACGTCACTTTCTTAAAAAAGTATTTTTAAAAATTTATAATAAATTTAGTATTAGTAGTTTAATCATATTCAACGATTACGTTACTTATATTGAGACTATTTGTAAACCAAATGTATCTTATATCTTAAGTTCGCCCTTTATAATCTTCTAATTGCAAATGTTCTATAATTCAAATGTAAATTCTTAAATATGACACTTACAAAAATTATATCATTCTTTTTTTATAAAACCTTTTATAATAACCATATGTAAATTACACACCCGTGTAACTTAAGCGAATTTAGAACTAGTAACTGAATAAAATACGGGTACTTGAGAATAATGTTAAATTGCAAACTAAATCAAATAATTCTGTAATACCATAGTCCTGTTTTGACCGTGTTACTAATTTATGCTATATAATAAAATTCGGCGATATTAATTTCTTCAAATACGAGTCAAATTTAAGAAAAGATTTTGAGTACGAAAATTGTAACCTTATATTACCAACTTCCTGAAGACCTAGTTCGGCTAGTTGATAAATAATATTATTGGTAAGTGGGTTGAGGAAAGCCGCTTTTCTAGGTCCCTTCAGAGTAGGTCCACCGGCGGCTAGGTCAAGGGCGACCTTGTCTAATCCGTAACCGAGCGCTCCATGGAAGAAGCACTCGGCTTTTAAATACACTAAATTTAAGTTAAATTCAATCAAGTTTACATCTTGTGGAATTGTTTGATTTTGAGAGATGGTAAAAGAGTTGAAGACATTTATGAACGAAAACAAAATTGCTACAAGTGTTAATTTGAGTATAGAGATAGTTAATATTGTCATTTTTAAGGCTGAATAAACATATGTGTAAAATAATTCTAAAATGGTTTAATTTCGTTTTTAAACATTTTCATGTATTTATTGGGTTGCTTGAGGACAAAGTCAAGATTTAATTTATTTATCATTTGATGGATTTAGGATATTTACCTATTATGGAAATATTGCTAAGTTGAGATGTAATGATGTGATGCCTTCCATTTAGGAAGGCTGGTTAAGTGCAAAGATGTAATAAGTGAGGTATTGGAATACAGTAAGTTTTGCTTAAGACGGGTATTATCCGTCTTAAACTTAAACCGAGTCTAATATCACTAAGTGGGGGTAATAAAGATAAAAGAATTGTCATTTTTTAGGTGACAAGTGGGATTATTTGGTATGTATTTGGCCCATCTTATGCTTAGCGGATAATGACAGTTTGAAATGAGAATTTGTGATTGGAAAATAGAAGAAACTATAAATAGTAATTATATTGGAATATAATTATAATAACAATTTACAATGTCTACTTTATGAAATAAATCATGATTTAAAGGAGACTTACAAAATTCATGAACAACCATTTTTCATTAAAATAATGGTCATATTTGGTAAATAACATATTGGGAGAAATTAGTAGATTCCGATATAATTAGTAGGTTGACTAATCAATCGGAAGGCGATAGAGATACACATTGTGTATGGAAAAACTCATACACGACCAATCACATCGCGCCACGTGTATAACCATAGTTAATTTGCATGAGTTAGTGTTAGGGTATATTAGTAATTGTACAAATATAGTTAACTTCTTAACCACATGTAATTAACATAATTTAGGAATATTTGTTATTTTGTTAAGATTTTATTATGTTTTAAGTAATTTATTATTTTTTAAAAATATTTTGTTATTTTTTGTATTTAGTTAAATTTTCGGGAATATTAATTTATTATATTGTTGGATTTTTTTTTTGTAAATTAATATTCCGGAAAATATTTTTTTATTTAATTAATTTACACGATTTTTTTTTGTATTTTATTAATATTCTGTTGGAAATTATTTTGTAAATTAATATTCTGCAAATTAATTTTTTGTGTACGTAATTAATTTTGACGTTTTTTTTTATTTTTGTATTTTATTACTATCCTTTTGTAAATTATTTTAGTAAATTAATATTGGATTTTTTTTGTATTTTAATAAGTTGACTCGTTTTTTAAAATTTAAAAATGTTGTTAGTAGGATTCGAACTTGGGATCATTGGCACACATGGTAATGTTTGCAAGTAGAGTTTTAACCGTTCAAGGTATCAATACGTCTATTTATGAATTACAATTGTTAATATTCTAAATTTACAATTTAAAATAAAAAAAATTCGTTTTTTTATGTAATGAATTTCGGTTTTTTAAATGTAATAATCGTAAACATTAATTTCTGTGTAAACTATCAATGTGTATAACATTAAATTAAATATTATATAATAAAATATAATAATTTCGAATATCGTCTGTCCGGAACTATTACATAGTAATTTATACCTAATAAATA
This sequence comes from Silene conica, assembly GCA_029255685.2. Classification (NCBI taxonomy): domain Eukaryota; kingdom Viridiplantae; phylum Streptophyta; class Magnoliopsida; order Caryophyllales; family Caryophyllaceae; genus Silene; species Silene conica. Next base: position 83,792,225 of record CM055315.2, on the reverse strand, counting down.
ATACATAATTTACTATAAATAACAATAATTAAAAATATGGGTAATAGTTCGAAATTTAAAAAACGACTAAAATGTTGGTCCAAAATATTATATGATGACTTGATAATAATTTCGAATATCGTCTATCCGGAACTATTACAAAATAATTTATGTCTTTGTTTGCTTTCTTGTATTCCTTGGTGTTTTTGGAGGAAGAGTAAGGAAGTTTGACACCTTGAATGATTACTCACAGGCCTAAAGCTGGCAACATTCATTTATTTAGGCTAATGGAGTGTAAAAATGGCTTGAAAATAGAACTTATGGCTAACACCATTCAAGCTCTGTGATCCGCTTCAATGAAATTGCAGTATTAATTTCGCGAATTTCTTTTTGAAGCAAGAGCGTTAGAAATCTAGGTAGCTAGTTGACGATGACACTTCTGAAATTTGCCGTTAGCCTGAGCTACAGAGAATGATATGTTTAACTAGTGGTTGTTAAAAGCACCTTGGAAAACAGTGCTAATCCATGAGCATCCACTACAAAAAAAACGCGGTGTTCTGACCGAAATACTGACGGATTATACAGTCCGTCAGTTGTCTCGGTGTACTGACAAATTTCTGACGGAATATCCGTCATTAATTTGTTTTGACGGATTAAACGTCACAAATTCGTTAAAATAGCAGACCGCGAAAACAAAATGGGAAGGCGCGAAATTTTGGTTGGATGTTCTGACGGATAGTGCGTCAGTAAATGTTAGTGACGGATTCCCCGTCAGGAAAGCTACTGACAAAAGGCTGACACATCTGAAAAAGTAGTACAAGTTTCTGACGGATTATCCGTCAGAAATGCCACGTTACCATTTAGTGACGCCTTATCCGTCAGTTTTTTTTTTTTGCTTTTCCTGTTTCCAACTACTCCTGCATTCAATACTTTTTCTTTTATTTACAAAAAATAAAAAGGGGTCCTGACGCCCTATCCGTCACTAATTCGTTTTTTGGAATTCCTGACGGATTATCCGTCAGGATTGTTTTTAAAAAAAAGTTACAGCAGCCTCTCACGCATTCACTTTCGTTCTTTTTTTTTTAACCCCAAAACCCTTCGACAACCACCAACCCTCCCAAAATCCGATTTCTACCCCCACCAATCCTACCACCGTGACAACCACCAACACCCTACTAACTCCATCTTGCTAATAGGTAATGTTTTTATGTTTTTTTCATTAATTTTACAGTTTTCTTTTCGATTTATTTCAATTCATAATTGATTTATTTGTACATTGTAGTGTGACAACCACCACCACCGTGACAACCTCCACCACCGTCACAACCCCGCGCCAACACTGCTTTGCAAAATTTATTAGGTAATTGTTTATGTTTATTACTTAATTATTTATTTAAGAATGTGTTAGTTTAGAAAGTAATTAGTGTAACTTATTTAGGTTAATAGATAATTAGTTAGAAATTTTGATTTAGGATAATGCCAATTAGATAGAAAAAGTGACCTAGGATAGTAGCCTATTAGATAGAAAAATTGACTTAGGATAGTTGCTAATAATTTGTTGTTGTTAGTGTTGTTACTTCTTAATTGTTGTTGTTGTTGGTGATAATTATTAGTTGTTAATTTTGAATTATTATTTGTTAATTGTTGTTGTTGATCAACGATAATTTTTAGTTGTTAATTGTAGATAATTGTTAATTGTTGTTAATTGTTAGTTATTGATAATTCTGAATTGTTAAATATTGACCTAGTACCCGTTCAAAAATTACTTATTAGGAGTAATTTTTGAATAGTCCCCATTTTGGGACTGTCTTTGTACGTTTCAAGTCATTTAGGTAGCAAACAGATACTTGTTATTTTTTTAATGAGGGTACAAATTCGGTGACGATTCCTTTAATATTCTCTGAATACATATATGGACTAATAATATAATCCATATTTTGTATTTGGAGAATAAAGGGGAATTGCTGCCGAATTTTTTCCCCATTAATAAATAACAAGTGCGTGTTTGCTAATGACTTGAAATGTACATTGATGGGTTTAGGTTGGAGTGATAAGGACCTAATTCAAAGACTATTTGATTTTTTGACAATAATTATATATTCATTGATGATATTGTTTTTTTGTGTATTATATGTGATAGTTAATTAATAATTGTCAATTGATTGATTATTTGAATGTAGATACATAATAAGATGAAAAGATTAGAACGACAGTGGATGTATGAAAGATTAGATGAGAAAAAGAAACCTAAGCTTGAATTTGCAAATGGGGTAAAAGAGTTTCTTGAATTCGCTGCACAAAGTAGTGTGTATAAGAATTTAGGTGAAATGAGGTGTCCCTGTAAGAAATGTAATAACAGAGCTTTTAAAAGGATTAAGGATGTTCAACTGCATCTTTGGTCGAATGGTTTTGCCCCATGTTATTATGTTTGGACGTATCATGGTGAGGAAATGCCAACCGGAGAAAGTAGCAGTAGTACTGTAGTTAGTGATAATCCTTATAGGGAGCTCGTGGAAAATGCATTACGTGATAATATTGAACAAATAATGGAGGATCGACTCAATCCTGATGACCTTAGTGATGAGGAAGTGCGTCATGAAACCCCAAATCCTCAAGTTTCTTCCTTCTATAAATTGTTAGAAAAAGCCGAACAACCAGTGTATGAGGGAAGCAAAATAAGTTTATTGCAAGCCGCTGCTAGGTTGATAGCACTCAAATGTGAGAACAACTTATCCCTTCGATGCACGAATGGGTTTATGTCGTTTGTTGGTGACATGATTCCAACAAAAAATGACATGTTACGCAATTTCAATGAGGTTAAGAGTGTTCTTAAGGGACTACAACTACCACATGAGAAAATCGATGCATGTCCTACTGGATGTATGCTTTTTTGGGAGGAAAATGTCAATCTCGAGCAATGTACAAAGTGTAATGCATTTCGGTACAAAGGTAACAATAATTCAAGTAATGGGAGGCGAATTCCGAATAACCCCTTAATTTATTTCCCGCTTGCACCAAGGTTACAACGATTATATGCAACCAAGAGCATAGCAGGTGAGATGAGTTGGCACCATAGAAATTCACGATTAAGAGAAAAAGGGACAATGGCACATCCAAGTGATGGAGAAGCGTGGAAACATTTTGATCGAGAGCATCCAGAATTTGCAAGTGAGCCTCGTAACGTTCGGTTGGGTTTGTGTACGGATGGATTTTCCCCACATGGCGGCCAATTTGGGAAAAAATATTCATGTTGGCCTGTGATTGTCACTCCGTATAATTTACCTCCCTGGTTATGCATGAAGAGACAATTTATGTTTCTATCATTGATCGTTCCAGGTCCTAAGAACCCCAAGACAAATCTAGATGTGTACCTTCAACCGTTGATCAAAGAGTTGAAAGAACTTTGGGAAACGGGTGTGCACACTTACGATGTTTATAAGAAACAAAATTTTCAACTGAAAGCTGCATTAATTTGGACTATCAATGATTTTCCGGCATATGGCATGCTTTCCGGTTGGTCCACGTCTGGATATCATGCTTGTCCTTATTGTCAAGACAAGGATCATAACTCCTTTTGGCTTAAACATAGCAAGAAAGTTAGTTGGTTCGATTGTCACCGTGTGTTTTTGAAACCTGATCATCCTTTTCGCAACAACTGCAAGCATTTTCTGAAGATTAGGAAAACTGAAGATCGCATTGCCGCATCGAGATTAACTGGTGAAGAAGTGTGGGATGCGGTAAAGGATATGCCAAGAATTGTTGATGCTTCTGATCAAGAATTGAAAAAATTAAAAGACAAGAATGAAGGATGGTGGAAACAAAGCATATTTTGGCAACTTCCTTATTGGAAAACTTTGTTGATTCGACACAACTTAGATGTTATGCACATTGAGAAAAACATTTTTGAACATCTTATCAGTACGGTGATGAATGAACCAAATAAAACTAAGTTCGGAGTTAATGGTAAAGCTGACTTTAAAGAGCATTGCTTTGTACGGCCCCCATCATCTAGGTTTGTTTTAAACGCCGCGGAGAAAAAAGCTGTATGTGAGTGGGTTGCCAAATTGAAATTCCCGGATGGTTATGCTTCGGATTTGAGTCGGTGTGTTGATCATAAAAGTATGGTGTTGCATTCCATGAAAAGTCATGATTGCCATGTCTTTATGCAACGGTTACTTCCTGTTGCCTTAAAACATTTGCTCCCGACGGGTCCTTGGAATGCAATAACTGAGTTAAGTCAATTTTTTAGAGACTTGTGTACCTCTACGATTAAGGTTGATTCTATGGAACGTCTAGAATCAAACATTGCAGAGATAATATGCAAGTTAGAGAAGATATTTCCTCCGTCTTTCTTCAATTCCATGGAGCATCTACCTGTGCATTTGCCTTATGAGGCGAAGGTTGGAGGACCAGTTCAATATCGATGGATGTATCCATTTGAGAGATTTCTTAATCATATAAAAAAAAAGATTGGCAATAAAGCTCGGGTGGAGGGTTCCATATGCAACGCTTATTTATTAGAGGAAATTTCGAATTTTTGTTCGATGTATTTCGAAAATCACATTGATACAAAAGCGAAAGACTTAGACATTGGTGTGAATTTCGATGACCAGCTCACTTCAAAATTACCTGAGTTATTCAATGATGACATGGGAACTACAACCGGGAAATGTAAAGAGAGGTACTTGAACGAGAAAGAGTATGAAGACGCTCATTTTTATGTGCTAAGGAACTGTGGAAACTTTTTGGAGTCCTATGAAAAGTAAGTTAATCATTATTTTGTCACTTCTACATACATTATTTTAATAATTACATTAAGGTATAATTTTAGTTAATAGTTAATTATTATATATGTTTTACATATAGGGAGTTTGAGGAATATATCAAATTATCATTTCCTGATGTTACTTCTTCTGAAGATGTTTGGACGAAACATGAGAAACGTTTTCCGAAATGGTTACGAAATGAAGTAAGTAATACATTTTCTTTTAAAATAAGCAACCAATTTGAAAGAATCTATAATTAAACATCTTAATTAACATATATATTGTTTTATTGGTAGGCTAATAGATGGAAGGATCCTTTAGTATTAGGTCTATCATTAGGTCCTTGTACCATGGTGAAGACATGGAGACGATATTCTATCAACGGTTATAAATTTCGAGCTTTTAAGGAGGGAGTTGATGTTTCCAAAGCTACCATAAGCAATGGGGTTTGTGTGAATTCTACAGATGGGTTGGATTATTATGGAACTCTAAATGAAGTAGTTGAACTTGCCTATTATACCGAGCACAAGGTTTATAAAGTGATATTGTTTAAATGTGATTGGTTTGATAACTCCCCACAAGGACTTAGTATCCATAAGATATATGGACTTGTAGATGTGAATGAGAAAAGAAAACTCAAAGGACATAACCCATTTGTGGCAGCTTTTCAAGTCGATCAAGTTTGTTATGCTAGCTATCCAACCACTAAGAAAGGTGATCAATGGTCTGCGGTTTTTAAAATCAAGGCACGATCACATGTTGATGCTCCTATTGACGAAATTGAATTCCAAGAAGATGTGGTTCTCAATGATCATTCAATTTCATCAATTTTGGTAGAAGAGACAGATACTGAAGATGAGTATCAAGTGGTTGCAGATGAAATAGGTGAAATAGGTGAAGATGAATATGACGGGAATGTCGCGGAAGAAGAGGATAGAGATTTAGTTCAAAACACCACAATTGAGATAAATGAGGAGGAAGAAGAAGAAGTTGGAATTCTATTTTCGGATGATGAAACTTTTTTAATTTCTAGTGATAGTGATAGTTAGGGGTGATAGGGAGTACTTGTAATTGTTTATTTATCTTTTGAGCATACATTTGTAAGACATGTTTTATTTATCCTTTGGTTATACATTCATAAGAAATGTATGAAAACTTTGTTTTATTTTTCATGGGTTAGCATTTATTATTGCTAGTGTTTATTTGTATTGTTAGCTTTATTTGAAGCAGGTAAATGTCGAGATTTATACGAAAGATATTGGGGAGTGGATCAGGTAGGCGTTCTCAAAATGAGAACGAAGAAGTGGAGGAGAATGATGATGACCTTCATTTGACCGGTGACAGTGTGCCCCACCGAAATCCACCGATTATACTCACTTCTGATCCTTCGGTAGTTAACGGTTGTTGTTAAGTATTTTTTTTTATCCTCCATTAATGAAAAATATATCCTTCAAATTTATAATATTCATATTTATACATATGTGTTTGTTTTTAATCAGGTGGAATGACAAGATTGTAAAGAGATACGTGGTTGCCTCGTTCACTCAAAATCTTACCGATGAGTACTTCACCAACTGGACTGAAGCGAGTTATGCGCAACGAGAAAAGATGTGGATCTACTTTAAGGTAATGTAAAAATAAACAAGCCACATTAGTTTTTGAAATTAAACTAATATTTTCTATTTCTAATAACATTTTATTTTATGGCAGACTCATGTGAGGTCCATTGATTCTCGGTATGACCCTTATCCTGAGTGGAAGAGGAGGGTCACGAGATTGATTACTCACATGGTGAATGGTGTCAAATACGGAAAGAAGAAGTCGGATTGGGTGCCCGATAGTTGGAAGGAGAAGTTGGACGCAAGGTACGAGAACAATCCTGAATTTAAAAAAAAATCAGACATAAACAAGGCAAACAGAAGGTCTGGTGCTAAGGACGGGAAAGCGTTGGGCACCCACACTCTAGGCCGCAAGAGTTGCTCTGATATTTTCAAAGAAATGGCAAGTATTTCATAAATTTTTAAAATATTAAATTTGGTTAATTAATATTTTATTGTCGGATATCATTAACATATGAGTTTTCTTTGCTTTTTAAAGGGCGAGTCGGCTACACCGTACAAGGTGTTTGAGAAGACGAAGAAAAACAAGAAGGGGGAGTGGATTAACCCTAGAGCTGCTCGGACAGACGTAAGTATTTCTAATCGAGCAACTTATTGTATATTTTTCATATTAAAATGATAATTTTACAATATATTTTATTTATTTTTTATTTAATAATTTCTCTTTTTTTCAGGCTGCTTACAAAGAACTTTTGGGTCAACCAACGCCAACCGGAGAGCCTCGGGATGAGATTCAGACCTACCACGAAGCTGTTGGAGGATTTGACAAGAAAGGAGGTTTTTTTGGGATCGGTCCATTGGGTGAAGAGGTATGGTTTGAGAATCCTAGGGACAAAAGAGGAGATCGTCGATCTTGTTCTTATCGACCAAGCATGTTTAGTCAAATGCAAACTGAGAATATGCGTCTTAAAGAACAAGTTGAAAGCACTCAAGCATCTCAAAAACAAATTCAAGAGGAAATGGCGGAAATGAAAAAAGCTTGGAGTGATATGCAGGCTTTCTTTTCCACTCAGTCATGCTCAAGTATGCCAAATTATCAACGACGTGATGACTTCTCGGACGATCCTCATGGCTTTGGATGTAATAACATGTCAGTTGATCCTCCAACCACTTAGGATAGTTTAGTCAAATGCAAACTGAGATTATGAGTTATTAACTTTAGAACATATTTTATGTTAGTGTATGAATTTATGAAGACTATTTTATGTAATTCAATTTCTTACCCATGTTTTTTCTTTGTTGTTGGTTCCCGCTTAGCGGTCGACTTGGAAATATAAATCTCCGTTTGGCGGATGATGAATGTTTTGCAGGATTTGGTGATTTGGAGGTTGTAAATATGAACAATGCAATCGCATTGGGCTGGACAGCAAGCAGCTGTTTTCAGCCTATACTGCTTTAAATTCTGACGGATAATCCGTCACAAAACGTCAAAATTTGACCAAATTCCTGACGGATAATCCGTCACAAAAGTCAACAGTTGACCACATTTCCGACGGATAATCCGTCAGAAATTGAGTCAAATATTGACTTTTTTGACAAAATTCCTGACGCATTATCCGTCACAAATGACCATTTCCTGACGCATTATCCGTCACAAATGAGAAATTACTGACGGATTATCCGTCACTAAAAGTCAACAAAAATTTGACCTGTAATTTTTTCTACTACGGGTAGACCGTCAGAAGTCCGTCACAATCAGTTTTCTGACGGATAATTCGTCACAAACTTGATTTTCGTGACGAATATTCGGGACGGAAATTTCTGACGGATTATCCGTCAGAAACGCGAATTTCCTGACGGATTTCCCCTTTTCTGACGGATTTTTTCGGTCAGAACACCGCGTTTTTTTTGTAGTGATCAAAATCCCAGTCCATTATTGTAAGTAAATATTTAGAAGTCATGACACTTTATTTTGCTTTGGATTGAAGGTTTACTGAATTTGGTGGTCCAGTTCATGACCGACCAGTTGAAGACTTGGCCTTTCCAGTATGTGCCGCTCCTTAGCAGAGAGATAATACTAGGAGTATATCAACAATTCTATCTAAAACTGAGGAATGAAGATATACGGCAGTCCTCCTAGAAGTTGAACCAGTGGCTCTAGATATGAAGAGCATGGGGAAAGGTGAAATTTGGATCAATGGACATAATATAGGCCGATATTGGACTAATTACACTAAGGGAAACTGCGGTCCTTGCAGTTATCATGGGACTTATCACCCTGCAAAATGCCAGCACGGTTGCGGTAGTCCTACTCAAAGATGGTAATATTCTATGCTCATCAGTCACCAATTCCATATTGAAATGTTTGCCTGACCTGATAAATCAATGTTAGCTGATGTTAAGGAAATTGTTAGCTTATGTTAAGGAAATTGTTTGTCTGATATCTCCAGGTAAAAAGAAACAGCAGAGAACGCATCAGAAGACTGAAGATCTGTGTGAAAGCGTATTCTGCAGACCAGACCAGAAACTGCAAACTGCAAACCTTAGACCAGCAAAACTTGCAGCAGCAGAAACAGGCCAGCAAACTCAGACCCTGAGCTACAGCACATCCGTTTTATCAAGTGAAGGTTTTTCAATGATTCAATTAGCCATTTTGGACCTAGATTTGAGGTGTACATGTTATTTAGAATAATTACAAAAATAATGTAAGATTCTCTTGTAGAAAAATATATTTGAGAGTTATTAAATTTAAATAATTTGTTTGCATCATTTCATTTGTAAAAAAAAAGAAAAAAAAAAAAAATTTTTTTTTAAGGGACCTATTTGCGGCGTTTTTGCCAAAAAACGCCTCAAATAGACTTACTATTTGCGGCGCTTTTTAAAAAAAACGCCTCAAATAGCAAGTCTATTTGAGGCGTTTTTTTGGCAAAAACGCCGCAAATAGCTTTTTAATTGCGGCGTTTTTTTTCGCCGCAAATAACTTTTTCTATTTGTGGCCCCCTTATTTGTTGCTACACCAAAAACGCCGCAAATGGGCCCTTTTTTGGCGCCGCAAATAACTATTTTTGTACTAGTGTGACTTGATAATAATTTCGAATATCGTCTATCCGGAACTATTACATAATAATTTATAGCCAATAAATAATACATAACTTACTATAAACAACAATAATTAACAATTTATTGGGTCATAGTTTGGAATTTAAAAAAAGACTAAAATGTTGGTCCAAAATAGTATATGACTTGATTTTCGCAAAATTAAAATATGTAATATAATACAGTATAACCGTTTTATATATACCCGATCTTATATATATAACGTTTGTTGTTAGTAACCGTTGTCAAAAGTTGTTTTTGGCAACGGTTATTAACAGCAACCGTTACCTTATGTATATAAAAGGCTACAGTTCATTTTTAACAACCGTTGCCGTTGCCCAATTAATTTTTTTTTTTAAAAAAAATATATATATTCAATCTAGAATTGTGCAGCCTAGAAGTATGTTTTCAGTCTCGAAAATATTAAGACGATGACTTAGGTAGTGACCTTCTGTTTGAGAGAGTGAAAATAGGTCAAGATAATTAAGGGTGATTAAGAGTAAAAATGGGTCATGACCTACTTAGTGCGATCCCTTGCTTGGGGACGGTCAACAAAAAATGGTGAGAAATAACAATTTTATGCTACGTGAATGGAGCATAAATAAGATTACAATGTTAATGGTCTGTTGTTTCCTTTATTGAATTGATTTAGATAATTACACATGAATTACTTGAACAAAGATTTAAAAAAAAATAGGGGTTCGTTTTATAATTTTGCCCAATGCCTTAAAATGTTTAGAAACGACATGAGTAGCGGTGCAACTTTATACTAACTTTCATATAATTTTGCTTCATAACCTAACTATACTATACTGAAATATATAAAGGACATTTCGGAAAATAAACGATGTAGTTTTTTTAATTAGACAATTTTTGCACTTTCTAGAGTCAAAAGTCGAATTCTAATAACTTAAGTTCTGTTTTCAAACAACTTTGGCCTTTATATAAAAACTTGGTAATTGGACTATCTTACAAAATTGCAATCTTACCTTGCTTCACGGTTTGTGTTTGGAACTCTAATGCATAATTTAATTAATTCAAAAACACATAGAATATTTTATTACTAATTAAAACGATTTTTATTAAAAAAATATTAGTTTATGGAATAATAATATTCAGAATATTAATTTTTATTATTAACTAAACCGATTTTATTTTTTAAAAAAATTCAAAAATAAAAACTTACTATTACTTAAAAGAATTATTATTATTGATTAATTAACAACTAAAACAAAAATTCCAAAAATAAATTCCAAAAATATTAATTGATTCTACTACATATTACAGAAATATATACTTTACAAATAAAATCATTCAATTTTGTTAAGAAAATAAAATTTAAACAAAATAACAAAATTTCCTAAATTAATGCTAAGTACATGTTAACTAAACTTATAAAATTACCAAACTACCCTAAAACTAACTAATGTGATTTAAGTTGGGTTATCTACGTGGCACGATGTGATTGGTCGTGTATGGAATTTTTCATACACAATGTGTATCCGTAGCCTTTTCCCTAATCAATCTAATATTTTCATGTGTTTGGTAAACAACATATTCTGATAGCATATTGATCAGAACCCAATATTTTTGAATATGCTGCTAATAATAACATATTGTATTAACATTTACAATTTACACATGAAGCCGTTTTAATTATCGTATAATCTGCTAATTAACAAACACCCTTTCTTAATCTGCTAATTTAATTTAATATTCAAACTTGCTACTAAAATTACTAACCATATTCTGCTAACATTATATGCTATTATGAATCTGTTTTGTCTTTATTTGCCAAACAACGCCAATGATTATTATATCGTTGCAATATTGATATTAAAATGTTCTATCCTAATTACAACGGGATATTCATATTAAAAAAAAAAGATTAAAATTATTTTTACTCCTTTTTGAAATTAAGTTTTTTATAATTATTCCCTTAATTTACAACATTATTGATAAACTTATTTTTTAAAATTGTATTTTTTCCTAAAATTGTTTCAGAACTTCAATTTAACTTGATTTAGTTTCCTTGTATTTGAACCCCTATCCCCTACATTTGTCTACATAGTTATATTAGACTACGCTTATAGGTATGTCTAACAAGGATTAGGTCTTAAATAAGGTCAAAAATTAATTAAAATAAATATAGGAACTAGTTCGTTCCAAATGGTCTGAAATGGATCTGTTCAAACATGTTTAAGAACTTGGTATTTGCATGTGCATGGTCCCCATATGTGACTCTAATTTAACCAAAAATAATGTCGGATCGGAATTCATAGGTCTAACCAGAGCTGGATAAAATAACAAAATGAGGAATTAGGTCTAGTAAGTAGGTTAAGAAGTACTTCATATTAGTATTTTACAAGGAACTCGGTCTAGGTAGGGCCGCAGGAACGACTGATAAATAAACCTGGTCTTATACCTTTCAAAATATATATTGACAAACAAAACAAGGTTGAAAATACACAAAATAATAAGTCATTTAAAGTGAAATTTAGAAGCAAATTTAGCAAAAATACAACTTTAAAAATAATTTTAACAAAAAAGTTTCAAAAAGAAATAATTTTGAAATTTTAATTTAAAAAAAGAGTAAAATTTAATTTAGCTTCAAAGTATTCTATCTTAGCATGAAAAGCAATCAAACACACTTAGTTGTCACAAGTTGTTCAAGAATTTATGTTTCCTAATTTCATTAGGGTTTGAGGTCGACTTATTAAATTAATTATTAATTAATTTTTTTAATATACTTTCCTAATTTCACATGGTTGTCAAGTAACCCCATCATTATATATACTCGTAAATCATTCCAAGTTTCCAACACACAGAAAGTTAACAAACACAAACAAAAATTTAAAAAGATTTTGCGAAAAAAGTTCTTGTATTATTGTATTGTAGGATCGTCCAATTTCCCGGCTGATAAAAATAAAAGAAAAATAAATCAAGAATGGCCGCCGTAACAACAGTCTCAACATTGCCGCCGTCAATCGAAACCGTCAACCCTTCAGACAGCCAAGATATCGATACGGAGGGGCCGCAGTGGCGGCGGCGGTGGCCTTGGGGTCGAGTACCAGTGCAAAGATCGAAGCCTTGTTCTACTCCCACCTTCGAGAATGTACTCAAGAAACACCAGCTTGTTACTCTTTTGGGGAAAGGGTATGATGCTGATATTGATATTGATGAGGACGAGGATGATGAGGAAGAGAGTGACTATGATGATGAAGACGAAGATATGTACGAAAAAGATGAAGAAGATGAATTTGAGTATGAAGCTTTGGAAGATGATAATGACGATACCCATCATGATGATTCAAGAAGTTCTTTATCTGATATGTCTGATGATGATGAAAGACTTGCCGCCATTCTTGGCTGCTAAATCTATTCAATTTGCGGATTAATTTGTTTTGTTAATTATGTTAGGGATTAATTAGTAATTTGTGAAGCCGTCTCTCATAACAATTTGTTTATTTTGGTAGTAATAATTGATCGACGATTATACTTTGTAATATTTAGTGATCAATTGTTTATTTGTGTTAAAACTTGATCAATTCGATCGGTATTTTTTTGAAGGTGTTACAATAAAATTTTAGGGTTTATGTTGTAGGTCGAATTGGGTTTATGTTTTAGTTCGAATTTCTCGTCAATATTAAGTTGATTCGTCATATGCGTCCTTTATTTTGATTCATGTCTATGTTATGGAAAATATATTAATATCGATACCGTTTGCATCAACGAAACTTGTTTACACAACCCTTATCTCTTGGTACAAATTCTTATGTGAAACGGACATATTCGTCTCAAGTTAAAGACGGCAACCAATACAATACACGAAATTCATTATTCCCAACCTTTTGAGCTTGGGAATGGTACCAATGTAAGAAGTGAGAGCAAGAGGAAACATCAAATAAGTAGCAATTAAATAATTGATGGATGGAATTTGCTAAAGGGTTAAAAGGAGGAACAATAGGTCTTCCAAATGCTGATTTTATGAACTTAAGCTAGTTTTAATGGAGAATTTGGGGGTTAGGGTGTTACGGAGAAAGATGATGAATAGTAAATCATGTGAAAACATTTCTTTTTGAGGATGAACATGAGTCGAGTTTTTAGTAAAGGAGACGGAGTTGACTCGGGTTTATATTAATTGAGTCGGGTTTTGCCGATTTAAAAGGAAAGTACCACTTTAAATCTTCTTTTTCATATGCGACTTTAAATCTAATATGCCACAAAATAAACTATTTATACAACTTAACTATATTTTACAAAATTAGGGAAATATCGAGGCGTTACAGATATTAAGGTCGTGTATGGTAGACGGGACATAAATCAAGCTAAGATCTTCCTTTTTTGTTTGTTGATTTATTGCTATACTACCATGCTAGCTTAACAGTATACATATGCATGATTAATTACGCATCTCTGGCAATTTGAATCACAACTAACGTGTATTATATCATCAGCACGTTTATATTTTTATTTCATAATTAATATAAAATAAGATGGCCTCTCACTAAATTAGTGAGAGACCGTCTCTCACGAGACCTAACGAGACCTACTAAATAAATAATATCCCCTTTAGGATATATGGCCATATTATTCTTTTTGAAGCGAAAACTAGTCTACCTAGTTAATTATTTATGTATTTCAAAATATAGATTAACTAAGCCACAAACGAAATAAGGTTAAAAACAGACGAAATAATTTATTTAAAGTGAACTTTGTGAGCAACTAGTTTTATGCCCGTACAAAAAATGTACGGGTTTATTTCTAAAAATTTCGTAAATATATTAAAAAAGTAGTACAAATATAATTTAATATGAACTTAAATGAGAAATATATAAATTATGAATTCGGGGATGACTTTGACTCCAAATAATGGATTTACTGGTATAATTAATTTTTTTTAATGATTATATAAATTGAAATAAATAATCATGACATTATGAAATAAATTTGAACCATATAAAATAGATAAAAAATTGTATTGTAAATCTATATCTTACCCTTTAAATAACTTACTCTCTGAATGAAAGTAAAATGATAGAAATATTTTTAATAGCAGTCTCTTAAAATCACTACAACAAATCCCATTCATTAGTGACGCTTTTTGAAGCGTTTTGTGACGCTTTAAAGTGTCGCATTTTTGTTTATCTTATGAGCCGTCACTATTTTTTGACGCTTTTTTGTGTCACTATATGTGACGGTTATAAGTGTCTTCATTGACTATTGACGCTTTTATTTGTCAACAAATGTGACACTTAAAAGTGTCTTGAGTGATTATTAACGCTTTTATTTGTCAAAATATGTGACGCTTAAAAGTGTCTCGAGTGACTATTGACGCTTTTATTTGTCAACAAATGTGACGCTTAAAAGTGTGTTCAATGATTATTGATGCTTTTATTTGTCAACAAAGGTGACGCTTAAAAGTGTCTTTAACACTATTGATGTGTTTTGTTGTCAATGTAATTATTACCGTCACGGTTTAACCATTCTAAATAGTATTTGTTTCGAAATTTGATTTCCAAATAAAATCGTATAAATTAAATAAAACTATATGTAGCTATAAACCTAGCTATTACTAATTAAATCATGAATATATTGAAATAGTACCAATGTACTTTATAAATAATCGTCGTACGTCTGATACATATATCGTCTTCATCACAAACACTAGTAATGACAATTTAACTAGTATAAATTAGTACTCCATAGTACAACAAAAATATCAATAGGGATCCGAATGATAGTAAAATCTAACATAAAATCGTAACAAAAATCGTAAATAGTGCTACATAAATAACTAGAGACCAAGACACTTTGACGTTGTAGGAGCTTCAATCATGTAGTTGGCGCAATTTCAAATGGGTTCAGAAACTAGCAATACCATTCAGACCTTGATAGAAGCATGAGCAGCTACTCCACATATTCCGCCAAAAATGTAATTTTGCTTTATCTTTGAGACAAAACGAGCTTCATCCCGTCAAGTTACCCATTTTTCATCCAAAGACAACGTACATTAGATCATCATTGATATAGGTGATTAAGTCTTATTAAAAAAAAAAAAGGTAAACAAACCTGTGATACAGGAAACCACGTCAAGTTACCCATTTTTCATCTTTAACCATTTTGCTTTAATGGATTGAGAATCACCTGTGATACAGGAAACCACGTCCTTGATTACTTAATGTTGGAACATTGAAAACTAAATAATACAAGATTCTCAAGTAAAAGGGGGCAAAGAAGCTAATGACCTAATGTGCAGTATAGCACATAATGAGGAGTAGCTAGTAACGTAAATGAAGTGTAAATGGACATAATGAGTAGCACAAATTACACAGCAGCAGGTAGGAATAAGTAAAGAGGAAGATAGCAGGGTGTAAGCTTAAGAATACAGTGCAATATGGTTAAAGATAAGGGCCTTGAACGCACTTGAAAGCAGATCAGAAACACATGGAACATGCCCTTTTTTAGCCAAAACCGAACCTAGGAGACCTGTGACAAAAGAGGTTAAGGTTTATGAGGAAACAGAGGGGCTGTTACACTTGGAAGTTCGAGGTGGACATTGCACACTGCAAAATGCAAACGACTCAATCGACCATACAGAACCAAAGGCACTATAAAACTAGTTGATCCTTAAGAGTTAAGAGCCCCGTAATTTATTGGAGAATTGACATTTTAACGAGCAGCAGTGAGGGGCCATAAATTTCAAGTTTCGAAAACCACGAGTAAACAGAGTCTAGTACTTATTTTATTAAATGCACTTACTGATTTGGAGCTCTTTATGTTGCAGCAGCTATAAAGGGTAGGGAATGGATTCTGGTCTGTTGCAGCAGCTGTTTCTGTTGCAGCACCGTGATTTGCGCTTTCAACTAAATATTACATTAGCAATCAGACTTGCAAAGTAGTGAGATAGACTCAAATATGTATGCAGTGAGGTAGAATGAAATATGCAGCAGTGAGGTAGACTGAGTCAACCTTATACTCCTTAAATCATTCTGAATAGACATGTAGCTAAATTTGAATATGAATTGAATCAGACCCATTAATGCAGAAATTTAAATGAGAGAAAATACCAAAAACACAGAAAATTTCATAAAGAGGAATCAACAAGACATCACAGATTATTTTAAATCTATATCAATGCGAATGTCACAAAATTCACAAAAATGCCCCTTTCAAACGCATCACCAACATAAAACGCATTCCACTTTAAAGTGGAATTGAGTGTTTCTTATTCAACTTTTACCTATAACTAGATTTCCTGCCCGGGCGTTGCCCGGTAATATCTTGACGTAGTTTCAAAGTAATTATCGTAACAATTAATCTTCTAAAAATACTTAGTATAATAGCCATATATAAAGAATAATTCAGGTATGATTGTCTTTGATGGCTAATAAAACATTAGATGTATCAGGATCGTATTATTTTCTCATTAGCCCGTATTCTTCTTACATTAGCTCGTATTCTTTTTATATTATCCCGTATTCTTACATGCTCATATTTGTAAGTTAGTAATCCTCTTATACGCTCGTATTATTATTTTAATAGCTCGTATTTTTTACATTAGCTCGTATTTTTAAATTAATAGCTTTATTAGCTCGCATTTTTACGTTAATAGCTCGCGTTCTTGTGTGCTCGTATTTTTTAGTTCCCGATTCTCTTAATTTCTTATTCATTTTACATTAGCTCGTATTTCTTATGTATTCGTAATTTGTAGCTCGTATTCTTTTAATTATACCTCGTAATCTAAGTATTTATTATATCATGAAATTTGACGTCTTTCAAATCTGATTCTACTTTCTTAGTTCGAGAAGTGTTTCAATTAGCTCATGTTTCCGTATTCTGTTTACATTAGCTCATATTGTCATCTTAATAGGCCGTATTCTTATGTGCTCGTATATTTAAGTTCGTGATCCTTTTAATCTCGTATTCGTATTCATTTGTGCTCATATTTTGAAGCTCGTGTTATCTTAATAACTCGTATTGTTTTTTCTTTAGCTTGTATTCATTTGTCATTTGTGCTCGTATTTTAAAACTCGTCTTATCTTAATAGCTCGTATTGTTTTTACATTAGCTCTTACTCTTAGCTTAATAGCTCGGATCGTATTCTTTTTATATTAGCCAGTATTATTAGGTTAATAGCTCGCATTCTTCTGCGCTCGTATTTATTAGTTCGTGATTCCCTTAAACTCTTAATCTTTTTACATTAGCCCATATTCTTATGTGTTCGTATTCCGTAGTTTGTATTTTTTAATTATACATCTTAAACTTAAGTGCTTAATATATTCATCAATACATCTATTTATGCTATTAACTAAATAAGAGAAGGGAAACAACAAATTATACTATAACTTTACGGTAGCCAAAATTCTTAGTTATCAATTATTTTATTAACTAATCAATAATTATCCAACTGATATTTTATTACTATTTAATTATCTTTTTATTTATATACTTAATTTATTTAACCAAAGTAATAGCCAATCTAATCACTCTAAAAACAATAATTATCCAACTGATATTTTATTACTATTTAATTATCTTTTTATCTTTTTATTTATATACTTTGTTTATTTAACGAAAGTAATAGCCAGTGTAATCGCTCTAAAAACAATAATTATCCAACTGATATTTTATTACTATTTAATTATCTTTTTATTTATATACTACGTACTTAATTTATTTAACCAAAGTAATAGCCAATGAAATTTCTCTAAACAATAACCAATGAAATCAATTATTTTATTAACTAATTCAATAATTATCCAACTGATATTTTATTATTATTTAATTATATTTTTATCTTTTTATTTATATACTTGATTTATTTAACGAAAGTAATAGCCAATGTAATCGCTTTATAAACAATAATTATCCAACTGATATTTTATTACTATTTAATTATCTTTTTATTTATATACTTAATTTATGTAATCAAAGTAATAGCCAACGAAATTGCTCTAAACAATAACCAATAAAATCAATTATTTTATTAACTAATCCAATAATTATCTAATTGATATTTTATTACTATTTTATTATCTTTTTATTTATATACTTAATTTATTTAACCAAAGTAATGACCAATGTAATCGCTTTAAAAAAAAAATTATTCAATTGATATTTCATTACTATTTAATTATCTTTTTATTTATATACTTAATTTATTTAACAAAAGTAATAGCCAATGAAATTGCTCTAAAACAATAGCCAATAAAATCGCTCGAAAAATTTCTCTTTTAAGTATATATATTGATGGTCAATTTTGTTCCGGTTGAATCAGGATTATATCCTCTACTTGTTAACTACGTATGCATTGACTAAAAATGACAGTTTCACATAAAACAGTCTATATACCCGGACAACCTAAAAGGATTCTATATTAAAGAACATAAAAATACCTGTGAATTCAAGGTCGATCTTGCAAGTTGAGCTAACTCGGCCAACGATATTCCACAACTTAGGCCTTCGTTCCAAGATCTTAGACAATAAATTTGGTCTCCCGAACTCATACCTTTTTGGTATTTCCTTCTCCATCTGCCAAAACTCATATAAACTAGGGACCAATAAACCACCATAGAATCAGAATTATGCTTTTCAATTTTGAGAAAAAACTTCCCGGCAGCATTTGTGGAAGCAGTCTTCACAGACTTTCCAGTCTGCATTGACACTGCATTGAGCATTTGAGGGGGCCAACAATACAATTAGAGGAATTGTCTCTGGTGTTAAGGGCATGAAAACACAAACTGAAAGAGTACGTACTCAAACGTAAAAAATATGACTAGGACAATTTCTAAATGGCAATGGATAGAATGACACTTAGAGGCAGCTAATAACATGTTCTATAGGTTCTAAAGGTAAAAATAGCATCCCATGAAAAAG
Source organism: Silene conica (assembly GCA_029255685.2). Classification (NCBI taxonomy): domain Eukaryota; kingdom Viridiplantae; phylum Streptophyta; class Magnoliopsida; order Caryophyllales; family Caryophyllaceae; genus Silene; species Silene conica. The sequence goes on along the minus strand of CM055315.2, from coordinate 83,772,946 downwards.
TAATCTTATCTGTGAGGAACACAAGTTTAGCAGTCTTACTCTAAAATAGAAAAGAGTTATTAAATCGGATCCAACATTTCCTACTTTTTGAGATAGGTTGATATTCATTTAATCCCTTTCAAATGGAATCAAATTATTTATACTTATGCCTTGTTTGGGAACTTGGAACTGGAATTGAATTCTAGAGCCGAGCCAATTCCGATGTGTAGGAAACCATATTGTTTGGAAATGAAATGGGCTCAATTCCACTCTAACTCGAAATTAGTTAAGTGTTCATTAAAATATGACATTCGTGGTTCTAATATAGACACAAAAAAAAAACATTTGTGGTTATAATAGTGTGCAGCAAGAGATAGAAGAATCAATGATAGAAGAATCACAAAATAAAAATCTTGGAAGTTTATTCAATGATAGAAGAATCACAACATGTGCAGCAAGAGAATACATTTCGTTGTAACAACACATTATTTCTATACAGCATATTCCAAGTGAAAATGTTTAATGTGACACATATCTCAAAGTTCCGTTATATGACTACTAAGCAAACAATTTATTCAAAAACCATTGTGGGATAGGCAAAGGCAACATACCTCCTTTTTGCTACTTCATCTCATTCATAAGGCTGTCAATTACTGAAGATGAGTTCTTACTGACAGGAAAAACCCGACCGTTACTTTCAGTCTGATATGAGAAAAAAACACAAATTACATCTTTGTAAGTTACAGTTCCGCAACAATAAATAAGAGTGAAAGAGGGTAACACAAATGAGGTATTATGCACTCATGCCGTAGAGTATTCTTTCACATTGTATAATATAAATAAATTGCAAAAGAGAAAATTTGAGAATTTGATCCCAACATCCATAATAAGAAAGAGGGGATCAGAATGTATGCATCAATTTATAAATTGCCAAAAGATAATAGCACAAAATAAGAAAGAATAAGGATTGACAAGAATGTAATCCAGCAGCTGAGTGCATCAAACACGCCAGCATTGGGTGCTTCCCATCAACATATGACGGTTCTAAATGATACGTGTGAGATGGTGATATAGACTGAAACTCCGTGCCACCCAACGATGCCTTAAAATAAAAACAAAACAAAGATACGAGCAGCAAATCATTCTTCAGTCTATATTACTTTGGTTTGAATAACATCTTACAGGCCCAAAGCGAAAGGGGGAAATCCGACATTTCAGAAGGCAGAGATGTAATTTGCAGTTTAAAAAAAATCCATTGATTAACAATTACCAAAAAAATGCAATTTGCACTAAAAAATGGAGGGGGTAAAAATGGCTACTTTGTAACATGGTGACCACAGAAATCGGTAAACATGGAACAAATAGAACTCCATGACGGCATGTGCCAGACCTCACTTGTTTGCCTCTATGAATTCTCTATACTCTCTCTTTATCTTTACTCCTGGAATAGACCTGGATGAACGCAAGAGGTTTATTATAGTAGTGAAGGAAAATTGATCGTTCTTAATTATCAAACATAGAACCAAGGTATAACATTACACAAAGCAAAAAACGATGAACCATATACAAAGACCTGCGATGACAATGATGTGAGACGGCGATCGAAAGTAATAAATTGATTGATTACATACCTATTTAGCTGACGATTGTGGCGATCAAAGAGAATAGCAATTCATCTAATAAAACTTGGAAGCAATCAAACCTAGATATCAGAATAGTACCGAAGTAGAACAAAGGTCCAAACTTAAGTCCTTCAATTAACAATCGACAACTTTTGAACTTTTCAAACCCTGATTATTAGATATTGGCTGGAGTAAATGGATTCAGAGGGAGATGAATGAAAAAATTGGGGAAAAACTTTGGGGAAGAAGATGAATTGTCAGATGTAGTATAGGGCATTATTCAGTTTTTGGGAAAACATGAAAAGTAGGCGGGGGTATGAATGTTTTTAGGATCCAACGGTTTTCTTAATAATTATTATATTATTAAAATGGAAATTAGGGTGAAAATGGACCGACGCTTTTAAAAGCGTCAGCCATAAAGCGTCAACAATGTAAGGTATTTGTTGTAGTGAATTTGTGGATGATATTATAAAGAAAATAGTAATGTATTGTGATTAAGACCATCTTTTTACTCAATGTTAACGTAGTTTTAATTGACTAATTCTCGAAGGATGTTATATTTTCTTAAAAAACGTAAATTTATATTTTTTTTGTTAATTTAATGGGTTGGGTTTATTTGATCATATTCAAAAAAAATTGATCTATGTTTCTTTCATTTTTTAATCTACGTTTTTTTGTTAATTTTTATCTCCTCGTGCATTTTTTTTCATTTTTCTCATTGTATGTGTCAAGAGTCGGGTAGAGAGGAGTGAATAGATTTCTTTCCGGAGTCTGTAAACAATGCTATTCGATCTCTACGATTTATCGCTAATGAATTAAGCTTAGGCTTTTTCCTTCAAAAAAAAAAAAATTATGGGTTGGGTTTATTTGATCTTATTCAAAAATCTTTGATCTACGTTTCTTTCATTTTTTAATTTACGTTTTTTTGTGAATTTTTATCTCCTCGTGTATTTTTTTCATTTTTTTAGATATACGTATGTTTGTTAATTTTTAACCCTTTGTATATTTTTTTTTCGTTATTCATACCTCTAAATATTTGTTAATTACTTCTAATTGTCCAACTTTTTTTAATATTGTTGAATTTTATGTTTCTGGGTAGAATTTTAGTGATTTTTTTATTTTCGAATTTGGAGTAAAGTTGTTTTTTTTATTATGGAGATAAAAAATATTTGTAACTTTAGAATGTTAAATGGAGAAAAGTAAAATGAAGAAAAATTACAGCTCTTTGTGTGAGTGGTGGGACATGGCGAGAAAGAAGGTTTTTAATTTCCTAAAATTAAACAACCAATGAAAAAGCAGGAAAAGTTGTTCCTTTTATTGATAAGGGATTTAATCTAAAACCGTATATAATAAAACGACATTGTATATTTTTATTGACCCCAACTATTTCTGAGCTTGTAAAAATATATATTTTGGGCTAATAGATAACCATAAAAACATGGATCGATATAGATGCATGAGTCGACAATATCACCTAATAATAACTATTACTCGTATTATTTTATGTAGCCTTAATTTACCATTTCGCAAAATTCTACTTTACGACGGTCGCACATGCGACTAGTAGGAAAGTGATCACATTTTGATAAGTAGTGACCACTTTTGATTAAATAGTAACCTTTTTTTTCATATTTTTGGAAATATAGATATTTTTAGGATTTATTTTTCATCAAAATCTTAAAATTTGGGCCTCGTGTTAAATTTAATGTATATGTTTATATCGTATATAAATTTGCTTTTATACATTTTAATTGTCACAAATTATAGAGTAATACGGTTTCATATAAAAAGTTGTTTCTTCAGTGCTAATAAACGATTTTTCTTTTTATATATGTTGATCGTCTTATGGTATGAGAGTATGAGACCGTTCATACAAAAATTCTAATTTAATTTTAATTGTCAAGGTATCCAAGAGGTTAATTTTCCGGAATTGTAATTTTTTTTTTTAATTAAAATTTGTCGTCCCCTATATAGATTTCCGATTTTTTTAAAATTTTCTTTTATTGTAAGGTTGAATGTGATTAATTTTTTCTCATAAGCTTTTTTAACATATGAATATGTATATGAAAAATAATAAGAAATGAGGAGAGAGGATAATTAATTGGAGAGAGGGTGGGGTTGGTTAATGTGTAAAAAAAAAATTAAAAAAAGTACAAATTTCAGCCAACCACAAGCTTAGTAAAGACCTCCCTTTTATAGATAGGGGATTTTAATAAAAAATGCAACTTTAAAAAGCAATTTTAACAAAAAAAATAAAAGAGGGAGTAATCTAAGATTTTTGATTTTTAAAGAGAGAAAAATTTAATTTACGGTGAAATAATTTTATGTTAAGATGCAAAATCAGGAAAAACAGTCAAATACACTTATTATTACTTTATTAGTTGTCACAAGTTGTTAAAAAAAATTAGTTTCCTAAATTCACTAGGTTTGCTTATTAAATTGAAGTTTAATCTTTTTTATATTACTTTCCTAATTTGAGTTGGATGTGATCATTATATATACTCGTAATCTCATCCCAACGCACACCAAAACATTCTTAACAAACACACATCACAATTAAACTAAGATTTTGCGATAAAAGTTCCAATTTTATTTCCCACCTATTAAAAAAAGCAAAAAAAAAGAAACAAAGAAATAAAGAAAGAATGGCCGCCGTAACAACAGTCTCAACATTGCGGCCGTCAATCGAAACCGTCTACCCTTCCGACAGCCAAGATATCGATACGGAGGTACCTCAGTGGCGGCGGCGGTGGCCTTGGGGTCGAGTACCAGTTCAACGATCGAAGCCTAGCTCTACACCCACCGTCGATAATGTACTCAAGAAACACCAGCTTGCTATTCTTTTGGGGAAAGGCTACGATGCTGATATTGATATTGATGAGGATGACTATGATGATGAAGACGAAGTTATGTACGAAGAAGATGAGTATGAATATGAAGCTTTGGAAAATGATAATGGTGATACTCATGATGATTCAAGAAGCTCTTCATCTGATATGTCTGATGATGATGAAAGGCTTGCCGCCATTCTTGGCTGCTAAATCTATTCAATTTGCAGATTAGATTAATTTGTTTTGTTAATTATGTTACTGATCAAATAGTAATAGATTAATTTGTTTTGTTAATTATGTTACTGATCAAATAGTAATAATTTGTGTATTTTGGTAGTAATAATTTGTGTATTTTGGTAGTAATAATTGATCGACGATTATAGTCTGTAATATATAGTGGTCAATTGTTTATTTGTGTTCAAATTTGATCAATTCGAATGGTATTTCTTTGATGGTGTTACAATTAAAATTTAGGGTTTATGTTTTAGGTCGAATTGGGTTTATGTTTTAGGTCGAATTTCTCGTCAATATTAAGTTGATTCGTCATATGCGTCCTTTATTTTGATTTATGTCCATGTTAATTCTTATTTGAGACGGACATATTCGTCTTAAGTTAAGGACGACAATCCATACAATACATGAAGTACTCATTATTCAATAAATCAATGAACTTCATTTGATAACAACTTTAACAAGTCCAATCCGTAAGTTGTATGAGTCAACAACATCCCATAAACGGCGTCCAATATCTTGAACAATGTAACTAATTTGCCGATTTTTAGTGTAAAGGCAAGTCACAAGAGCGAATATGATATGGCAGATATTGATCTCGATGATAGATAGGATTTAACGATTGTACCTTTAGCTCCCTTAGATAAAACCCGCCAACAATCGTCTCGTTTCCATGGGAGTAAACAATCCTTAATATTCCGAGAGGGCTTCGAGCGTACCCAACGGAATTATCGTCACCGGAAAGTATATTAAGAGGTGTCTTGCCTCCAGGCCTTCAGGACCTTGTTGTGGACTAACAAATAATCCTTCATTATCCTTTATTCTTTACCATAGATAGTTTGTTAGTGAACTCGTGCACTTGTATTCCATAAGGATACACCATTTGCAACCGTCGCTCGTATAATAGTGTTCGGACGACCGTGTCTCGGCCTGATTGGACTGCCAGTAGTGATCCTACTAGCCGCATTTCGGAGGGAAAATTATTACTTCATAGCAAAAGCAATTTTGTTAGTAATTCTTAATTTCATTGCAAATATTTATGACATTGTTGATCATATAAAATTGTAATTCGACATGGTAATTTAAAGTTCATAAAATAAGTAAAGTTGTATTATTAGTTGTAAATCTCAAAAATAATAGTAATCACGGTTTTTTAACGCATATTATTACTTCCTAAAGAGCATAAAGATACACGTTAAAAATTTAACAAGATAAAAAATCATAAGAATATGTAAGTAGAAACTCATTAATACAATATGCAATTATTTTGTGCTCTTTTTTAATAATCAGAAACATGTTATTATTGTTAATTTTTATAATTATCCAATTTAATATATGATAATATTAACATTTCTTGGCTAATATATTCAATATTTTACAACATTATACGATCGAATTAATGTTACACATACATGACCAACAATAACTATACTTAAATTGTAATCATTTAAGTAATTAATCCTGCGATAAAAATTATGTTTTAAAATAAACGATAAAAATATGCTTTAAAATAAATATAATCATATTTTATTTCAAAATTTTTAAAATCCAAATTTAGCATCTTTTATTATTTTCGTTTTTTTTTAAATACAAAATTTTAATAAAATACCTATTCCGAGTCGGATCACGAATTTGGTGGATCACGATGACCCTAAATGTGCAGGTTATGATCGAGTATGATCGTCTTTGGGATCGGGTTGAAAATAGCGGGTTTCGTCCCGTTTTTGGGGCCGGGTCATTTTTTGACTAGGGGTCATTTTTTGACTACTTTATTTATAAGCATATAACTACACATACATTAGATGAATTTATCATTTACCATATTAATTACGAATTGAATCGGGTCGATATAAGTAAAGAAGTTGAATAAGTTTCTCACGTCATTTTCTTAAAAAAGTATTTTTAAAAATTTATAATAAATTTAGTATTAGTAGTTTAATCATATTCAACGATTACGTTACTTATATTGAGACAATTCTGAAAAATAATTAAGTTTTCTTTTTTTAATTATTATTTTCAAATAAAATTTATATAAAACAATTTTTTATTGTATTTGTAGTTTACAATATTATAATTAATTAATGTGTACTTATAATTTCAATTACATTATACAAAAATTATTTTTAAAATAATATTAGTGTCGTCTACATTTAAGATGAATTTATCTTTAACTCAAAGGGTAAAATGGAATTTCTCATACATCAACAAGTAACCAAACAAGTAAACCAAATGTATCTTATATCATAAGTTCGCCCTTTATAATCTTCTAATTGCAAATGTTCTATAATTCAAATGTAAATTCTTAAATATGACACTTACAAAAATTATATCATTCTTTTTTTATAAAACCTTTTATAATAACCATATGTAAATTACACACCCGTGTAACTTAAGCGAATTTAGAACTAGTAACTGAATAAAATACGCGTACTTGAGAATAATGTTAAATTGCAAACTAAATCAAATAATTCTGTAATACCATAGTCCTGTTTTGACCGTGTTACTAATTTATGCTATATAATAAAATTCGGCGATATTAATTTCTTCAAATACGATTCAAATTTAAGAAAAGATTTTGAGTACGAAAATTGTAACCTTATATTACCAACTTCCTGAAGACCTAGTTCGGCCAGTTGATAAATAATACTCCCTCTGAGTTATTATGATTGTTCCTATTTCCCTTTTGATGCGAGTTTAGTGATTGTTCCTATTTTCCTTTTTGGTAACTTTTTTGTGGTCCAAAATCAATTGGGTGTGGGGTAGGGTGTTTTGTGTGATTTAGAATCATTTTGTTATTTTTTGTGTATAAAGCAAAAGGAACAATCATAGTAACTCGGAGGGAGTATTATTGGTAAGTGGGTTGAGGAAAGCCGCTTTTCTAGGTCCCTTTAGAGTAGGTCCACCGGCGGCTAGGTCAAGGGCGACCTTGTCTAATCCGTAACCGAGCGCTCCATGGAAGAAGCACTCGGCTTTTAAATACACTAAATTTAAGTTAAATTCAATCAAGTTTACATCTTGTGGAATTGTTTGATTTGTTTGATTTTGAGAGATGGTAAAAGAGTTGGAGACATTTATGAACGAAAACAAAATTGCTACAAGTGTTAATTTGAGTATAGAGATAGTTAATATTGTCATTTTTAAGGCTGAATAAACATATGTGTAAAATAATTCTAAAATGGTTTAATTTCGTTTTTAAACATTTTCATGTATTTATTGGGTTGCTTGAGGACAAAGTCAAGATTTAATTTATTTATCATTTGATGGATTTAGGATATTTACCTATTATGGAAATATTGCTAAGTTGAGATGTAATGATGTGATGCCTTCCATTTAGGAAGGCTGGTTAAGTGCAAAGATGTAATAAGTGAGGTATTGGAATACAGTAAGTTTTGCTTAAGACGGGTATTATCCGTCTTAAACTTAAACCGAGTCTAATATCACTAAGTGGGGGTAATAAAGATAAAAGAATTGTCATTTTTTAGGTGACAAGTGGGATTATTTGGTATGTATTTGGCCCATCTTATGCTTAGCGGATAATGACAGTTTGAAATGAGAATTTGTGATTGGAAAATAGAAGAAACTATAAATAGTAATTATATTGGAATATAATTATAATAACAATTTACAATGTCTACTTTATGAAATAAATCATGATTTAAAGGAGACTTACAAAATTCATGAACAACCATTTTTCATTAAAATAATGGTCATATTTGGTAAATAACATATTGGGAGAAATTAGTAGATTCCGATATAATTAGTAGGTTGACTAATCAATCTAATATTTTCATGTGTTTGGTAAACAACATATTCTGATAGCATATTGATCAGAACCCAATATTTTTGAATATGCTGCTAATAATAACATATTGTATTAACATTTACAATTTACACATGAAGCCGTTTTAATTATCGTATAATCTGCTAATTAACAAACACCCTTTCTTAATTTGCTAATTTAATTTAATATTCAAACTTGCTACTAAAATTACTAACCGTATTCTGCTAACATTATATGCTATTATGAATCTGTTTTGTCTTTATTTGCCAAACAACGCCAATGATTATTATATCGTTGCAATATTGATATTAAAATGTTCTATCCTAATTACAATGGGATATTCATATTAAAAAAAAAGATTAAAATTATTTTTACTCCTTTTTGAAATTAAGTTTTTTATAATTATTCCTTTAATTTACAACATTATTGATAAACTTATTTTTTAAAATTGTATTTTTTCCTAAAATTGTTTCAGAACTTCAATTTAACTTGATTTAGTTTCCTTGTATTTGAACCCCTATCCCCTACATTTGTCTACATAGTTATATTAGACTACGCTTATAGGTATGTCTAACAAGGGTTAGGTCTTAAATAAGGTCAAAAATTAATTAAAATAAATATAGGAACTAGTTCGTTCCAAATGGTCTGAAATGGATCTGTTCAAACATGTTTAAGAACTTGGTATTTGCATGTGCATGGTCCCCATATGTGACTCTAATTTAACCAAAAATAATGTCGGATCAGAATTCCTAGGTCTAACCAGAGCTGAATAAAATAACAAAATGAGGAATTAGGTCTAGTAAGTAGGTTAAGAAGTACTTCATATTAGTATTTTACAAGGAACTCGGTCTAGGTAGGGCCGCAGGAACGACTGATAAATAAACCTGGTCTTATACCTTTCAAAATATATATTGACAAACAAAACAAGGTTGAAAATACACAAAATAATAAGTCATTTAAAGTGAAATTTAGAAGCAAATTTAGCAAAAATACAACTTTAAAAATAATTTTAACAAAAAAGTTTCAAAAAGAAATAATTTTGAAATTTTAATTTAAAAAAAGAGTAAAATTTAATTTAGCTTCAAAGTATTCTATCTTAGCATGAAAAGCAATCAAACACACTTAGTTGTCACAAGTTGTTCAAGAATTTATGTTTCCTAATTTCATTAGGGTTTGAGGTCGACTTATTAAATTAATTATTAATTAATTTTTTTTAATATACTTTCCTAAATTCACTTGGTTGTCAAGTAACCCCATCATTATATATACTCGTAACTCATTCCAAGTTTCCAACACACAGAAAGTTAACAAACACAAACAAAAATTTAAAAAGATTTTGCGAAAAAAGTTCTTGTATTATTGTAGGAACGTCTAATTTCCCGCCTGATAAAAATAAAAGAAAAATAAATAAAGAATGGCCGGCGTAACAACAGTCTCAACATTGCCGGCGTCAATCGAAACCGTCAATCCTTCAGACAGCCAAGATATCGATACGGAGGGGCCGCAGTGGCGGAGGCGGTGGCCTTGGGGGCGAGTACCAGTGCAACGATCGAAGCCTTGTTCTACACCCACCGTCGATAATGTAATCAAAAAACACATGGATTTGAAGCTGTGGAAGATGATAATCGTGATGATTCAAGAAGTTCTTTATCTGATTATTCTGATATGTCTGATGATGATAAAAGGCTTGCACTCATTCTTGGCTGCTAAATCTATTCAATTTGCTCCTTAGTTTGTTTGTTATAATTATATTACGGATTAATTAGTAATTTGTGAAACCGCCTTTAATTAAAATTTGTGTATTTTGGTAATAATAATTGATCGACGATTATACTTTGTAATATTTAGTGATCAATTATTTATTTGTGTTAAAATTTGATCAATTCGATCATTATTTCTTTGATGGTGTTCCATTTAAAAAATTAGGGTTTATGTTTTAGGTTGAATTGGGTTTATGACTTTATGTTTTAGGTCGAATTTCTAGTCAATATTAAGTTGATTCTTTGTATCCGTCGTTTATTTTGATTCATGTATATGTCATGGAAAATATATTAATATCGATACGGTTATCCTCAACCTTGTTTACACAACCCTCTATCTTGATACAAATTCTTAAGTGAGACGGAAATATTTGTCTTAAGTTATAAAACGACAACCAATACAATACATGAAACCCATTATTCAATAAATCAGTGATTTTCAATTGATAACAAGTCCGTTCGTTTGAGTCAACAACATCCCATAAACGTCTTTCAATATCTTGAACAATTTAACCGATTTTTCGATTATTGGTGTAAAGGCAAGTCATAAGAGCGAATATGATATAGACAAATTATGATAAGCTAAACTAGCTGACATTATTGGTTTAATTTAATGATAGATAGGATTTAGCGATTGCATCATTAGCTCCCTTAGGGTAAAACCCGACAACAATCGTCTCATTTCCATGGGAGTAAACAATCCTTAATATTCCGAGAGGGCTTCGAGCGTACCCAACAGAATTCTCGTCACCGGAATGTATATTAAGAGGTGTCTTGCCTCCAGGCCTTTAGGACCTTGTTGTGGATTAACAAATAATCCTTCATCCTTTATGCCTTCTTTCCACAAGGTATTCGGACCAGCGCGTCGCTCGTATAATAGTGTTCGGACCATCGCGTCTTGGCCTGATTGGACTGCCAGTAGTGATCCTACTAGCTGCATTTCGGAGGGAAAATTATTACTTCATAGCAAAAACAATTTTGTTAGTAATTCTTAATTCCATTATGACATTGTTGATGATATAAATTTGTAATTCGACATGGTAAGTTAAAGTTCATATAAAGTTGTAAATCTGAAAAATAACAGTAACATCGGTTTTTTAACACGTAACTTCCTAAAGAGCATAAGGACACAAGTTAAAAATTTAAGAAGATAAAAAATCATAAGAATTTATAATAAGAAATGTAAGTAGAAACTCATTAATACAATATGCAATTATTTTGTGCTCTTTTTTTATAATCACAAACATGTTATTGTTGTTAATTTTTATAATTGTCCAATATAAAATTAAACATTTCTTGCCTATAATATATTCAATATTTTACAACATTATACGATCAAATGTTACACATACATGACCAACACGAATATACGTATATTGTAATCATTTAAGTAATTAATCATGCAATAAAAATATGATTCAAAATAAAGGATAAAAATATGCTTTAAAATATAAGTATATTTTATTTTAAAATTCAAATTTAGCATTTTTTATGAGTTTTATTTGTTTTAAATACAAAATTTTAATAAAATACCTATTTCGGGTCAGATCACGAATTTGGTGGATCTCCATGACCCTAAATGTGCGGGTTATGATCGAGTATGATCGTCTTTGAATTGGGGTCGGGTTGAAAAGAGCGGGTTATCAAACAGGTTTCGTCCCGTTTTTTTTGGGTCGGGTCCTTTTTTGACAACTTTATCTATAAGCATATAACTACACATACATTAGATGAAGTTATCATTTACCATATTAGTACGGGTCGGGTCGATATAAGTAAAGAAGCTGAATAAGTTTCTCACGTTATTTTCTTAAAATATTTTTAAAAATTTATAATAAATTTAGTATCAGTAGTTTAATCACATTCAATGATTACGTTACTTATATTAAGACAATTCTGAAAAATTAAGTTTTCGTTTTTTAACTAATTATTATTTTCAAATAAAATTTATATAAAACAATTTTTAATTGTATTTGTTGTTTTCAATATTATAATTATTGTGTATTTATCATTTCAGTTACAATATACAAAAAATTATTTTTTAAATAATATTAGTGTCGACTACATTTAAGATGAATTTATCTTTAACTCAACGGATTAAGTGGAATGTATCATACATCAACAACTAACCAAACAAGTAAACCAAATGTGTCTTATGTCTTAAGTTCGCCATTTATAATCTTCTAATTGCAAAGGTGATTTATAATAATTCAAAAGTAAATTCTTAAATATGATACTTACAAAAATTAAATCATTCTTTTTTTTTTATAAAACCTTCTATAATAACCATATTTAATTACACACCCGTGCAATTTGCACGGATTTAAAACTAGTAACTTAATATAGTACGGGTACTTGAGAATAATGTTAAATTGCTAAATGTGCAAACTAAAGCAAATATTTTTGTAATACCATAGTCCTATTTTGACTATGTTATTAATTTATGTTGTATAATAAAATCCGGCGTTAATAATTTCTTCAAAGACGAGTAGGTCCCTTTGGAGTAGGTCCACCGACAGCTAGGTCAGCGGCGACATTGTCTAATCCGTAACCAAGCGCTCCATGTAAGAAGAACTCGGCTTCCAAATACCCTAAATTTAAGTTAAATTCAATCAAGTAATTGTTTGATTTGTTAGATTTTGGGAGATGGTAAAAGAGTTGGAGACATTTATGAACGAAAACATAATTGCGACAAGTGTGAATTTGAGCGTAGAGGTAGTTAATATTGTCAATTTTAAGGCTAAATATCGTTTTTAAACCGAATCGCGAAAGGTCATCGACGGTTTGCGAAAAATCGTCGACGTTTTTTCAACAAAAGACCAATACTACCCTTTCACACTCACACTCTCATTCAAATTAAAAAAAATTAAAAACACTCTCCCCCTCCATCACCGAGAACACCACCACACCACACCACCACACGTCGCCACCACTGCCGAGGACCCCACCGCCGACACCAAGCACCACCAAGGTTAGTTGTTTTGTTAGTTGTTTTTTTTTTAATTTTAGGGATTTTGATTCAATTTTTAGGGATTTTGATTCAATTTTTGTGCTATTGTTGTTTGTTGTTGTTGTTGTTGTTGTTGATGTTAGTTAGATTGTTGTTAGAATTAGATTTGTTGTAAGTTGAATTTGGGGTTTCAATCAAAAGCCGAATGTGGGTTAGGTTAGACACGATTTTTCGTAAGAGCAAGGAGGGACGTGGGAAGTAGACGTCTAAGGCAAGGAGGGACGTGGGTAGTTCACGTTTAGGGTAGGGGAGGGACGTGTGGGGGGAACGTTTAGGGTAGGGAGGGACGTGTGGGGGGCACGTTTAGGGTAGGGAGGGACGTGGGGTTGGGGCGTTGGTGGGGGGATGGGACGTGGGATAGGGGCGTTGGTGGGGGATAGGACGTGGGGTTGAGGCGTTGGTGGGGGGCTGGGACGTGGGCTAGGGGCGTTGGTTGGGGGTGGGGACGTGGGTTTGGGGTGGCTAGGGTGGGTTGGGACGTGGGTTAAGGGTATAGGGTATAGGGTTTAGGGTATAGGTAGGGTTTAGGGTTTAGGGTTTATGGTGGGTTGGGGTTTAGGGTTTAGGGTATAGGTAGGGTTTAGGGTTTAGGGTTTATGGTGGGTTGGGGTTTAGGGTTTAGGGTTTAGGGTTTAGGGTTTATGGTGGGTTGGGGTTTAGGGTTTAGGGTTTATGGTTTAGGGTTTAGGGTTTAGGGTTTGTTTTTACGTTTAGGCCGTATATTTTCAATTTTTTCTTATTTAAGTTTTTCTTATTTTAGCTTTTTATGACAATTTGTTTAATTATATTAGTTAAACGTTATTGTAATCTCGTAAATGCAGATGTCTTACAATGAGGATGATATCATGCCTGCGATTGGCCGTACCGCAGGCCGAAGAGTGACGGGATCTAAACGTCGTGTCCCGATAGCATCACAACCAGCAGCAGCACCACGAGCTGGTAGGGGTAGGGGTAGGGGTAGGGGTAGGGGAAAGGGTCTCCTAATAAGGACTCACTACGAAACAATGCTCTCTTTGCGACGGAATTTTCCGTCGCAAAAAGGGTGAAATCCGTCGCAAATGATGTTTTTGCGACGGATTTGCGACGAACTGCGTCTGTCCCATATTTTTGTCGCAAAATGTTAATTTGCGACGGATTTTTTCGTCGCAACAGATTTGCGACGGATTGACCTCATTTTGCGACGGACTGACCTTGACCAAAAGTCAAAGTCAGTCAAGTTTTGCGACGGATTTTCCGTCGCAACTGGACCTTTTTGCGACGGATTTTCTGTCGCAAAACTAGACTGACTTTGACTTTTGGTCAAAGTCAGTCCAGGTTTGCGACGGAATATCCGTCGCAACAGGACCATTTGCGACGGAAATTCCGTCGCAAATCTGGACTGACTTTGACCAAAGGTCAAGGTTTGCGACGGAATTCCGTCGCAAATTGAGACATTTCCGTCGCAAATTCCTGTATGATTTCCGGGTTTCAGCCGTTTTTCCAGCTCCCCATTTCCATTGAAATGATTCATTTTTTCCCTTTTGCATGATCTGTAAACCTTCAATTTCAGAAAAACAACCCAGCAACAAAAACTTGTCGGAGACAAGGGTTTTAAAACGTCTTTTCATAACTAATAAGAAAGTTTTACAAATGATAATCCAACTAAAAACTAAACATAGTCCGCGGTACATCAACTAAACAACCTAATGAAATCTATCTAACGGTCGTGTCGGTGGGCTGTGGGGTGGCGAAATGACTGGCCGCCCTAGCATTGTCGCCGCCATCATCGTCAAAGTCGCGTCTCGGCTGAGAGAAGCCTCCCGGGTTGCAGCTCTGAGTAGTGAACTCCGCCCCCTGTTGACTTAAGTATTCTTCAATTGCCTTCAGCCCTTGGGATGTCTCGAGATCGCGTTCTCTTAGCTGAGCATTCTCTCGAAGAACTCTGCCGACGATACCTGCAATGAATAGTCAAACATGATATTATATTCATTTAGTAAACGGTTAAATAATTGGTTAGTCTTAATTTTTAATAAACTATAAAATACAAACCTGGGGTGTATGATGACTGGGTCCCAGCACTTGAGTGGCGACGACGCTCGTAAATGACTGGGGCTGCATTTCCCATACCGAGTATCAACCCTTTCTTGTTGAAACCGCCGTGTTCTTCGAAGTAGATCTCGTTGTCGTCGATATCTTGCTCCGGGATCCCTTCACTTATCATTTTCGACTTTCTTGAAAAAACTTTTTCCTACAAAACAAAAATAAAATGTTATTAGTATACGTTAATTAATTAGTAAACCAAATTACTAAAATATAAAGAAAAGTTTATGTTAACTTACAAATAGTGCTTTGGGTTTCGTTGATAGCCAACCCTTCTTGGCATGCTTTTTTGTCTTCTCAAGCAACTTCAAGGCCGATGGTACATCCCTCCCATCTTCTCCAGCCTGCAATTTAAATCCAACGACACTTGTTGAAAAAAACATTCAAGATTGTCAAAGGGTGAAAATTATTGAAGACAAGAAAAAGTGAAGTAAAAACTAAACAATTACCATTTCATCCATCATCTGTAGGGTGTTTTTACGACCCATAATGTGAGTACCTAAGGCCTTGCCTTTTTCGGTACTTCCCGACATCCGGTTGGTCTTGTTTTTGTCGGATTTCTCTTGGAATTTTGGATCGTCCTTTCTACCCTTCAGTTGTTCAAAAATATCCGCCGGTATCCACTGCGGCCTTTTCTCCGTTGGTTTGTTCATAGCGTAGTGGATTCTTTTGCGAAGGCGGTCTTTCATCATGTCTTCCCACGCCGACCTAACCGCTGCTCTATCACGAGGGTGAAAGGTAACTTTTTTCTGTTTCAAAAAAAAAAATAGTTAAATAAATATGAAACAATAAATAGGTAATAAATAATAAAACGGAAATAGGTAGTAAACAGTTAATAAATACCTCAAACCAATTCCACCACTCTTCCTTAATGACATCCGACGCTTCTGACCAGTTGGGCGCATACTCCTTGTAGTTGCAAATAATGGTCTGTGTTATAAGATTAGAAACGTCTTTGTCACTGAACCTGAAAAAGAGTTAAATGTGAAAATAAAATAGTCAACAAGTAATCATATTATAATCAATATATACATATATATAATCAATTATCCGTAAACAAATAAGATACTTACCACTTGGCGCCTTCGTAATCAGTCGGATCGAGGTGTACTCGATGTGTAGGCGGCTGAGTCTCAGGTACAATCTCGTCCTCATCATGATTAGCTCCCGATCGTCCTCCCTCAGGCTGACGAATTTCTCTCCGTGATCTGACACACCCAATCGTAGTAGTTATCACAAAACCCTCTCAAACCAAGGTGTTTCCGTACTTCTTGCTCAACTAAATACTTTGTATTCTTACACTTAGAACATGGACACCTAATTTCTCTATTCCTAACGTATTCGTCTTGTTGCTTAACATAGTTAATGAATTCATTAACACCAATTACGAAATCCTGCCTTATTTTTTTCCTAGAATCCAACCTTTCATACATCCATTTTCTTTCTAATCTCTTCATAGTAAATCTACATATTTTAACAAACAATAACAACAACTAATTAACAACAACAATTAAATAACAAAACTACATATATATATAACAACAACTAACAACAAAAACTAGTTAACAACTTATTAACAAAAACAATTAAATAACAACTACATATATATAACAACAACTAACAACAACAACAACAACAACAACAACAACAACAACAACTACAACTACAACTACAACTACCAACACCAACACCAACACCAACACCAACACCAACACCAACACCAACCTGCAAAAAAAAAACAATTTACATATATTGGTCTGGGGTCCTTATCTCTCCAGCCTAAACCCATCTTTGAATCTTTCATACCATTAGTAAACACTCTTATATTTTCTTGATTGTAATGAGAAAAAAATTGGGCAACACTTCCCTATTGTTCTCCAAATACATTATATAGAATGTATTTGGAGAACAATAAGGAAGTGTTGCCCAATTTTTGTTTCATTACAATCAAGAAAATATAAGAATGTTTACTACCTAAATGGCATGAAAGATTCAAAGACAGTCCCAAAACGGGGACTATTCAACAATTACACCTAATGTGTAATTATTGAACGGGTACTATTCAAGAATATTCTAAACAAATCAACAACACTAACAATCAACAACAATGCAAATTTTATATCAAAAAACAATCGTCCTAAACAACTTAACAACAATATGCGACGGATTTGGGACGGAATTAGCTACTAACCTAATATCACTAACCACCTAACAATACTAACTAAACTAATCAAATAACAATTAAACTAAACTAACTATTCCTAATAACAATAAAAAAAACAATAATACGGAATTTGCGACGGAATTTTGCGACGGATTAAACATAAAAAATTAAGACGGTATATTAAAAAAGTTAGTATACATACATAAGAAAGAAAGAAGTGGCGGCGGCAAGGTGGCGGCGGTGAGGTGGTGGCGGCGGTGAGGTGGCAGGTGGAAGGGAGAAGAAAGGAGAAGGAGGAGGAAGGAGGAGGAAGGAGGAGGAAGGAGGGAGAAGGAGGAAGGAGGGAGAAGGAGGGCTGGTGGCGTGGCGGCGGCGGCTCCGGCGGCGTAGGGTGGTAGGGTAGGGTGGTAGGGTGGTGGTGTGGTGGTGAAATAAATCGCCGAATCGCTTTAGGGTTTTGTTTTTTTTTATTTTGAAATCAATTTGGGGAAAAGAAGAAGACCCGCGGGGTCCGTATAAAACATCTTTGCGACGGAATTTTGCGACGGAATTTCCGTCGCAAACCTGGTCAAGATTTGACCTTGACCAGATTTGCGACGGAAATTCCGTCGCAAATATTGACTTTTGCGACGGAAGTTCCGTCGCAAATCTGGTCAAGATTTGACCTTGACCAGCTTTTGGTCAAGCCTGGTCAATATGTTTGCAACGGATATTCCGTCGCAAAAGTCAATATTTGCGACGGACTTTCCGTCGCAAACTTTCCCGCCATTTGACTTTCACTTCGCGGGTCTGGGAAATTTAGGTCCGTCGCAAATTCCGTCGCAAAAAAAAATCCGTCGCAAAGTCCGTCACAAAACTAATTTTGCGACGGATTTTCTGTCCTTCGCAAGGGCAGTATTTTTTTCTAGTGACTCCCGACCCTACTCCCGAGGACGAGCTACAGCTACCGAGGGCTTTTTTTAGGGACCGACTTAGTTCGGAGGACGAGGAGGTTAAGGAGGAGGAGGAGCACGACTCCCAGTTTTTGGACGAGGATGCAGCCGATCGACCAGCTAAGGTGATCGTACGTGATGGTAGCGGCCGATATAGGCCATTTGTGGAGAGTGGGGCCTCTAGTAGCACGGGCGGGAGGAAGAAGACTCCGGATCTTTCCTGGCGTCTAAAGGGTCCGGTTGTAGGGGGGTCGTCTCTACCTACTGTCTTACGTAGCTTCGGTGGCCACGTAGCTCGCAGTAGTTGGACGGATGAGGGGAGCGTGAGACAGTGGATCACGTGTTACGAGAGGCCGGGCGCTATGGAGAAGATGAGTAAGTTGAGGGTCCGCTCTGCGGTTATGGATAGAGTTGCCGAGAGCGGGCTTGATCATCTTAGGACCTGTTTGACCACTGGGTTGGATGAGAACTTTATTAGTGCGTTCGTTGAGAGGTGGCAGCCGGACACCAACACTTTCCACATGCCGTTTGGTGAGATTACGATACTGTTGCACGACGTTCACAGGATCCTCGGCATACGGGTGGATGGCGCTAGGGTTATGGACGAGGGTACGAGGGGGGAGAGTGGTCTCAAGGGGAAGTTCGCGGCCTTGTTTGGCATCGACGTGGCGGCCGTGACTGCACCCCTTTACAGGGGTGGGGGGATTTTGGTGAGGAAGCCGATGGATGTTGTGGAGAAGGGGAGCCAGCAGGACTCCCTACGGGCGTACATGATGTTGTTGGTTGGACAGACTCTGTTCACCGACAAGTCCAGCGATCGGGTTGTCGCTCGTATGTTGCCGCTGTTTGATGATTTAGATGATTTAGGCGGTTATGCTTGGGGGGCCGCGACATTAGCGTACCTGTACCGACAGTTGGGGATGGCTTCGCGTAGGGAGGCAGCTGGGGTTAGCGGTTGTCTGTCGTTGCTTCAGGCTTGGATATACGAGTACTTTCCGACGTTCAGGCCTCACTCGGGATATTATGTTAAGGGACGACCACTTGTCGAGGCTTGGTCACGGGTTCCTAGGTTTAGGGGAGATGAGGAGTTGTTGGAGCAGCACAGGCAGAGGTTGGACGGGCTGAGGGCGGAGCAGGTGAGGTGGCTCCCTTACGGTGTTAGCCCACAAAGGGGTTGTCGGAGTACGCTATACTCGGGGGTGATCAGGTTTATGGATATAGTGGAGCCGTACCAGCCTGATAGGTGTCTCCGTCAGTTTGGCTATGTTCAGGATTACCCGAACCCTATGCGGGTCCCAGCTGCCGAGAGTCGTCCGGCGAAGCCGGCTCAGGGTTACAAGCTGTCGTATGGTAATGCTGCTGATTTGGATTGGGGTTTGAGAGAGGCTGAGATTCCGTTGAGACAGCGTCATGACCGGGCTTTGATGCCGTTTCAGTGTGATCCGCGTTACATGAGTTGGTACAAGAAGATTTCTCACCCATACTTCTACCCCCCTACACGCCGTGTTGAGATGGAAGCACCCCCTTTCACCGAGGAGCCGGAGGTTGGCCGGGCTCTTAGCCGTCATTTCTCGCAGATTTATACTCAAGACCCCGACCAGAAATGGCCGTACGTGCGACGCTTGGTCGATGATATGGAGCGGTTCTACATATCGAAGGATGACGTTGAGGATGATCAGGCTGATGATGATGATGAGGAGGAGGACGATGATGATGATGATGATGATGTAGTTTACTAGTTAGTTTTTTTATGCTTGGACTTTATTTGTTGTCTTTTGTACGGACTATTTTATTTTTCTCGTCACTTCTTTGTTAGTTTATTAGTTATTTTATGCATATTTTAATACATATTAGAACTCATAGCTTACATCGGACATAAACAAAAGCACATAAAACATAAATCGTAACTAAAATTTGATGAAAACATAGAATACATTAGACATTAACGAAAACACATCTAACATCAAATACAAGTTTACAATACTTAATTATCTTCAGATGACGAAGATGAAGAATCCAGATCTCCTTCGTAATCCCCAGCTTCAATTATTTCAGGTTGACTAGCCACGTAATGATCATAAAACATTAAAATGCGCAGACGGACATTACCTAGATTGAACACTCTACCGGCACACAAATCAGATAGTGTTGCGTAGTCTATCAAGTTTAGTATAAGCTCGATATATTTAAGGAAATCGCTTCTTAGCTTGCGGAACTCCCACATCTTCCCAGTTACAATCTCATCAGTAACTTCATCGTCTGGAACAACCGGACTGCAGAGGGGGTTACCGTGTAGGATGCCAAAAAGGTTGGCAATTGGAGGATGTTCTATCAGGTCCCAGACAGTGTCACTCGGAATGACTAGTTCAAGGCGAGAAACTAGTACTGGGAACTGCGTAGTTATAAGATCGATCATTAGCTGATAGGCTCTGTTTTTTTGAACATTTGTGAGAGCCATATTAAAAGAAATGATTTTAGTAGTGAATGATGTTGTGGTTGTTGCGATTACAATCAACATGAAAACCAGTATTTATAAGAAGCCATAGTATAACGGTAACATTTTCAAATTGTAACGGTAACATTTTGAAATTTGAAATCACAACGGTTACATTTCAATATTACAACTGAAAAAAAATTGGTTAAAATGACGGAAATATAAAGACTTGAAAATAGTACACGTCCATACATGGTATGGACGTGAGTAGTACACGTCCAAACCATGCATGGACGTACTATTCACGTCCATACATGGAGTGGACGTGTACTATTCACGTCCATACCATGTATGGACGGCCAGTTTTCAAGTCCATTCCACGCTAGGACGGTTAGTTTTCAAGTCTAATTCAAAATTTCGATTGAGTTCAATTTGTCTATTCTATGCCTTGTACGATTAATTCAACCTAATTTCAAGGCTTAAACATGTAATTCAACAAAAATTAATTGAAAAAAAAATCTAAGATTTAAGTTAGTTATCGATGAATTGTTGTCGTCGTTTGACATTAAATCGTTGTCGTTATTTGATGTTGATGTTCGAAGTTGAAACCGTTTCTTAGGAATTTACGTTGTTTTTTTTGTTTTTGTTTCAGAGAATAAAAGCTAGAGAGAGAGAGAGAGAAAAGGGCAAGAGTTGTCTTTTTTCAAAAAAACGTCGACGATTTTTTGCAAAACGTCGACGACCTTTCGCAACCCCCTTTTTAAACTTTTTCACGTATTTATGGGGTTGATCGAGGACAAAGGCAATTTATTTATCATTTGATGGATTTAGGATATTTACCCGTGTAAAATTGTACGGTATAGTTTTAATAAGATCGATATAATGATTAATATTTAAAAATGTTAAAACCCAAAATACACGTAGTTTTTAAACTCTATTTCTTTTTATAATGATAATAGTTTAAAACACGTGCAAAAATTGTTGAACTTTACACATGTTTTAAATCCGTAAATAATGCACGAATTCAGTGTAAAAACATGATAATAAAATTATTAGTTCTACTTATTCTAGTAGATAAGCTCAATATCTATAACGAATCGTTTAGAATATTATTTTAACGAAATGTTCTAAAATCTAATTAACAGAGTTTTATAATTCATTTAATTATTTGGTTAACTTCTTTTTATAGATCTCATTTTTAAAATTGATAATCAAAACAATACTATTTATGAAACGTTTTTGTTGAAAACTATTTCTTATTCAAAAAAATTACTGAAATTTAATAATAATATCTCGAAAATTTGCTATTATGGTGGTCAAAATGTTAGAGTTAAAATGTTGTAAAATAATACAATAACGTTATTTGTTTTACCATTTTTTTATCATTTATATTTTTATTCTCTAATAGTGTTTTTTGTTCATATTTTTTTTTCAATATTAGTAGACTATGTGCACTATTGGGAAAATTCTGCATTTTTATATTGTATTATTTATGCAGCATAAATGGAATTGGGGATGGTGGTTCGTTGAATTTTTGTACTGATTATTCGATGCAATTATATTATCAAAGTTGGCTTTTAACAAATTATTTACATATTTTTTTGTGGGTTCTACATTTATTTAAAAAAATGAATGTGGTGATGTGGACGCACGAAATTGCACGAAATATTCCTGTATTAATATAGATAAGATTGCTAAGTTGAGACGTAGTAATGTGCAGTGATGCCTTCCATTTAGGAAGGCTTGTTAAGGGCAAATATGTAATAAGTGAGGTATTGGAAAATAGTAGAAACTGTTAATAGTAATCCTATTGGAATATAATTACAATGTGTATTTATGAAATAATTAAATCATGATTTAAAGGAGACCTACAAAATTCATGAGCAATCATTTTTCATTAAAAATTTAAAATAATTAAGCTCTTGTTTGGTAAATAGTATATTAAGAAAAATTAGTAGATTCCGATATAATTAGTAGATTGACTAATCTATCTAATATTTTCATGTGTTTGATAAACAAAATATTTCGATAGCATATTAGTCGGAATCTACTATTTTTGAATATGTTGCTAATGTCAGCATATTTTAATAGCATTTTCAATTTACACATACATGAAACCCTTCTAATTATCGTATAATCTGCTAATTACCAAACACCCTTTCTTAATCTCTAATTTAATTTAATAGCCAAATATGCTACTAAAATCAACTAACTGTATTATGCTAACATTATCTGCTATTATGAATCTGTTTCGTCTGCTGTTTGCCAAACAACGCCAATGATTATTATGTCGTCACAATATTGATATTAAAATGTTCTATCCTAACTACAATGGGATATTCATATTAAAAAAAAGAATAAAATTATTTTTTACTCCTTTTTGAAATTAGGTTTTTAAAAATTATTCCTTTAATTTGCAACATTTTAGCTAAAATTATTTTTGTAAAATTGCATATTTTTCCAAAATTGTTTCAAAATTTCAATTTAACTTGATTTAGTTTCTCTGTATTTGAACCCCCTGTCCCCTACATTTGTCTAAATAGTTATTTAACAAAGACAACAAGGTTAAAAATAGACAAAATAATATGTCACTTAAAGTGAAATTTAGAGGCAATTTTAGCAAAAATACAACTTAAAAAATAATTTTAGCAAGAAAATTTCAAAAAGAAATAATTTTAAAATTTTGATTTTAAAAAATAGTAAAATTTAATTTAGCTTCAAAGTATTCTATCTAAGCATGAAAAACAGTCAAACAGACTTAGTTGTCACAAGTTGTTCAAGAATTTAAGTTTCCTAATTTCATTAGGGTTTGAGGTCGACTTATTAAATTAATTATTAATTTTTTTAATATACTTTCCTAATTTCACTTGGTTGTCAAGTAACCCCATCATTATATATACTCGTAACTCATTCCAACACACACCACAAACTTAACACAAACCCACAAAACATTAAACAAGATTTTGCGAAAAAAGTTGTTGTATTATTGTAGGAACGTCCAATTTCCCGGCTGATAAAAATAAAAGAAAAATAAATCAAGAATGGCCGCCGTAACAACAGTCTCAACCTTGCCGCCGTCAATCGAAACCGTCAACCCTTCAGACAGCCAAGATATCGATACGGAGGGGCCGCAGTGGCGGCGGCGGTGGCCTTGGGGTCGAGTACCAGTGCAACGATCGAAGCCTTGTTCTACACCCACCTTCGAGAATGTACTCAAGAAACACCAGCTTGTTACTCTTTTGGGGAAAGGGTATGATGCTGATATTGATATTGGTGAGGACGAGGATGATGAGGAAGAGAGTGACTATGATGATGAAGACGAAGATATGTACGAACAAGATGAATGTGGATATGAAGCTGTGGAAGATGATACTCATCATGATGATTCAAGAAGTTCTTTATCTGATTATTCTGATATGTCTGATGATGATGAAAGACTTGCTGTCATTCTTGGCTGCTAATTCTATTCAATTTGCTCCTTAGTTTGTTTTGTTATAATTATATTGCGGATTAGTTAGTAATTTGTGAAACCGTCTCTTATAATAATTTGTGTATTTTGGTAGTAATAATTATTCGACGATTATACTTTGTACAGTAATATTTAGTGATCAATTGTTTATTTGTATTAAAATTTGATCAATTCGATCATTATTTCTTTGATGGTGTTCCAATTAAAAAATTAGGGTTTATGTTTTAGGTCGAATTTCTCGTCAATATTAAGTTGATTTCTTATATGTATCTTTTATTTTGATTCATGTCTATGTCATGAAAATTATATTAATATCCATACGGTTGTTCTCACCCTTATTTACCCTATATCTTGGTACAAAATCTTATGTGAGACGGAAATGTTCGTCTTAAGTTAAAAGACGACAACCAATACAATACATGAAACCCATTATTCGATAAATCAACGAACTTCATTTGATAACAAGCCCGTAAGTTGTATGAGTCAACAACATCCCATAAACGTCTTTCAATATCTTGAACAATGTAACCGATTTACCAATTTTTGGTGTAAAGGCAAGTTACAAGAGCAAATATGATATATACAGATATTAATCAACTAACTAGATGACATTTGTTTAATTCGATGATAGTTAGGATTTAGCGATTGCACCATTAGCTCCCTTAGGGTAAAACCCGCCAACAATCGTCTCGTTTCCATGGGAATAAACAATCCTTAATACGGACGGAGCCTCTCGTGGTAACCTGGGCATAGTCGATTGCGGGGGCATCTTTCGTGACTCGTCGGGTAATTTCATCTCAGCATATATGTTTTCCAGTGATATATGTACGTCGATGCGAGCAGAAATGAGAGCATTATTGGCCGGGCTCGAATATGCTAGATCAGTACATATTCCAAAGCTTTTAGTTCTGATATCCATCATTAGAGAAGATGTTTTAGGAGTTTCTTTTCCTAGACTAGTTATTAAGTTAATCTTTGGAATTTTGCACCTCTCGTAAAACCAAAAAAATATTGATATCCATCATGAAATGCTTGATAAGGCATGAACTCTATTCTATAAGACTTTAACCAGCTAGGGTGGGTAGTAGACTATAACTAAGACTTCCTTGATCATTTAGATATTATCATCATGATTTATGAACAATCCTTTTTCATTAAAATAATGATCATATCGTCTCAATATTGATATTGATATCCGACTTTGAACATGGCTTTATATATGTGTTCGAAAATTTTAGTGGCATGGGGTGTTGTTGTTAATTAGGATTGGGATTTTATTTTGGATCATAAATTTTTTAGGATCGAATCGTAAAATCGTAAAATGCTACGAATTAACTAAAATTCATAATTGTTTTATTAAAATATGTTAAAATGTTGTGCTTAAATCTCAAAACACTTTTATCTTAGCATGTGCCCATTAATTATTCTCGTTTATAATAGACTAGTTTAGGACCCGTGTAAAATTGCACGAGTATGTATAAATAAAACTTTTAGAGTTTATTGTTACAAAATCTTATTAATTTGATTGTACAATATTATAATTATTTGTATTTATAAATGCAAGTGTTTTAAATTTTTTACAATTCACATCAAAATCATTAATCTAAAATAATTACAATAACAGTCAAACACAAATACAAAATAAAAAATATTATATGTTACGACATTTATTTATCTAGAATGATAAATCTTATTGGATTGATGAAATAATTTCAATATTTAGATTTTCCAATTACAAATATGAAATTGCCCTACCCCAACTGACCCGACGTAGTTGACCCATTTGTTAGTTTTAATTGTAACCGCCCAAAAATCACGAGTCCATGATGGCATGAATCATGATGCTTATATATGTATGTGTTTATTATTGAACAATGTTTAGTCTCTTACCTCCTTCATACCGTTGTCTCGAACATTCATAGGTCATTATACTTGCACCTAATTCTCATATTGTATTAATAATTTCGATTATAAGCCCAATTGGTACTCTTGCACGATGTTCTTAGTTGTTTTTACGAAAATGTAAGTAAAAAAATCACCTTATTTCTTGACCACACATCTTAAAATGGGAAAGAAAATCAGGATTCACTTAGGTTAACCAATGTGATTCACTTAGTTAAGTAAGTGTGCAACAATAGATGAAAAATGTAAAAAAAATCGAGCTGTCGACGTTTCTCGAAAAAATAAAGGATACCAATAATCATAAATAAAGTGAGAAAATATGTGGTATTATATGTGCAAAATTTGCAAGTGAGTTGCAAATCATATGTGTAACCATGAATCAAATTAATTTCGAGGGAACATATCAGAAAATTGTATTATTGTCAATACTAAAAATTATAGGCTTACGACCGGTACATTCATGTTTTACTTTAGACTAAACTTTTGAGTTTAAGCATATGTATCGTCATAGTTAAATATTCATATCTTTATTCAATTATTTGATGGTTTGACCATGATTATCGATCATCTGTCAATCACTGTCTTTTATTTTTTACATATTTTAAAGTTAATTTTTATTTGTACATATACACGGTGTTTAAATTGATATTTTAGCTCACCCTCTATTATAAGCAATATATTGTCAAGTATTGGTTAAATATGACTATTTTTGACCCATCGATTGTTTTATGTGACAAATGATACGTGTTACGTGAAACCATTATTTTACCAACCCTAATATATCATAAAATATGAAAACTTTAAAATATTGAATTGACATTTGATATATCGTGTGATTGTCGTTACTTTTTACGTAAAATAAAATTTTAAATATAAATCTAATCTAAAAATGAATAACTTAGTTTTAAATTTTCGTAATAGAAATTGGTTACTGATTATTGTAAAAGTCATTGTTAATACATTTGATCTTCCATATATCATGATAATTATTATTAAGACTTCTTGTAATTAATAAAAAAAATAGACAACAAATTTAATATAATACCATCTCAGATATAAATTGATAACATCAGGCTATTGGAGATTCAGAAAAAGATTATTCAATCCCCTACTGATAGTCAACTGATTAATGAGGAATTGCAAGCACAGGAGAATTACAGGAACCTGGATCCTGCTAGACTGTCTTTTCTCAGACAAAGAGCAAAAACCAGTTGGATACAACTGGGGGACATCAATACAACTTTTTTTCATGGTTCAATTCGAAGTAGGAAAGCTCAGAACAATGTTAGTAAGATTCAGACTGTGGACGGGGAGTGGAAGGATACCACAGAAGCTGTTCAACAGGCATTCTTGCAATTCTATCAGAGACCGCTAGGAGACTGCCAACCAACCACGAGGGTGGCTGCAAGGATAGTGAATCAGGGTCCAGTATGCTCTACTGAACATGATGCAATGCTGCTAGAACCAGTTTCAGATGATGAGATTAAGGCTACGATGTTTAGTATTCCGAATGAAAAAACTCCTGGGCCTGATGGGTATAACAGTCAGTTTTTTAAAGTGAATTGGAGCATAGTTGGGGATGATGTTTGTAGAGCTGTGAAAGACTTCTTCCATCATGGACGTATGCTGAAACAATTAAATGCCACGGTAATTACTCTTATTCCTAAAGTAGATAAACCATCATCGGTTATGCACTTCCGTCCTATAGCATGCTGCAACACGGTTTATAAATGTATTTCAAAGCTGTTATGTGCACGGCTAGCTAAAGTCCTCCCTGATATAATCTCTCCTACTCAGAGTGGTTTTGTTAAGGGACGTCATATTGTGGAAAACATTCTCATCTGTCAGGATCTAATTCGCTTATATACCCGAAAGAATATTACCCCTCGTTGTATGCTAAAGATGGATATGCAAAAGGCGTATGACTCAGTGGAATGGGAGTTCCTTCAGCAAATGTTGAAGGCCCTCAATTTCCCCAAAGCATTCATTATCCTTGTTATGCAATGTGTTACGACGGCCAGTTTCACAATGAAGTTAAATGGGGACACTTTTGTTTTTTTTCCTGGCAAACGAGGCCTGAGACAAGGCGATCCTTTACCCCCCTTGTTATTTACAATTTGTATGGAGTATTTGACTCGATTATTGCAGCACACAACAACCAGTAGGGATTTCAAGTATCACCCTATGTGTAAGTCTATGAAACTTACTAGTCTGATGTTCGCTGACGATCTATTGTTGTTTAGCAAAGGCGATATAACATCTATGATGATACTGCTGAGAACGTTTGCCACTTTCTCTGCTGCCTCTGGTCTGAAGCTTAGTCAAGGGAAATCTAACATCTATTTTAATGGAGTCTCTCAACAGATTAAGACGGATATATTGGAAGTATCTGGGTGTAACACTACTACAAAATACAGATACGAAGACGGTTAAAAACCGTTCTCCTATGAGTGGCGGAACCGTGCTCCCCCTGGCCGTGCTCTTTACCTAAGAGAACGGTTCATCCGTGCTCTTAGTTGTGCACTTACCAGAACGGTTCCTACATGAACCGTTCTCTTATGTCATGCTCAACCGTTCTCTTTGCCCTGTTTAACCGTTCTCTTAGGCCTTTCTAACCGTTCTCTTAGGCCACTTACCAGAACGGTTCAAAATAGAACCGTTCTCTTTTCTCCTGCCCAACCGTTCTCTTTCCCCTTTTAAACCGTTCTCTTAGGTCACTTACCAGAACGGTTCTTTTTTGAACCGTTCTCTTTGAACCTGTTCAACAATCTCTTTGATCACACTTTCCAGCACGGTTTCCTGATGAACCGTTCTCTTTTGTTCAAACTTCGCGCCATATGTTTGAATAATAGAGCACGCTTGAGAACATAACCGTTCTCTTTGCACCTGCTATTTTTTTTTTAATAATTTGATTTATAATTCATCCGGCCTATAATTTTTCCTGCAAATAAACGTACAATAACATTGCTCCAACAACTACATCATTCATATAACATTGCTCCAACAACTAAGCTACATCATTCATATGACATTGCTCCAACAACTAAGCTACATCATTCATATATACAACATACTTTCCGATCCACAAATTCTAGATACAATACGTATGTACTTAAGCTAAACTTCATCATCGTTCATGGCTGACTTAAACTGGAGCGCAAAGTTAGCCCATATATCCCTCACCTCGTCAATCAGCTCAAGCGGATATGTCAATGGGGCTCTAAGCATGAACTACAAACAAATTTTCAAAAATTGGTTAGAAAATTTTTATCCAAGACTCCTATATATATAAGTAAAATGAACTAAAAAACCAATAACATACGTACATTTGGAGTAATAGTAACATATCTTCCTTTGATGACGTCCAACATGTATCGACAAATATAATATCCACATAAAACGGAACCACAAGGCTGCAAAGGGGCCTGAAAGGGTAGCTCATATTATAAATAAATACTTCACGCACATGTACTATACTTAATAAGAGAAACAATATTTATGTTAATATATATATAGATAGATATATACTATATATACAAGAAGTACCTTAATCTTTTTCCAAACAACGCCATTGGCCTCATATTTTGCAAGTGGATCGATAGAGTTCCTTTTCTCAAAGGCCCTGTATATATAGATAGCCAGGTTTATATATTTATTCAGTTTTAGTTGATAATGAAGCGTTAATTTAAAGTATAATAGAAATAAGTTAGACATACTTGGTAATTGTATCCATGAAAAATTGACGAGGCTCTGTATGTCCGGCAGGATCACACCAATACACTGTACTTTGAGCCGGATTGATCACGCCCAACATCCAATGCTTACTACAAGTTATAGAAAAATACAACGAAGATATCAACTTAAATATTGACAAAAAATAATAAAATAATTAACCAAGTCATCAATAATAATACTATGAAAAGAAATTTATAATTACGTACCCCTGGGCATATGGAGCAAATATAAGTTTCCGACCTTTTCCACAATCGGTACATGTCATTGCCCTAGCAACATAATCGGATCGATAATTTTCATCCGGAGCAACAGATTCTGAGGACAATGTCTCTGGGCACAAGAATCCATAGTGACTACTAATTTGCATGGTATCGGCAAGATCACTCAAATACCTACAACAATAAGAATCCATAGTAACTATCTAATACTAGTTTGCATATTATCAGATATATATATACTAATGGGATTGCAAAGGGGAAGCTTAAACAAAGAGACCGAACCTCATAAAGAGTGTGATGTGAGAGGCACCAATCATTTGTTCATCTAACAAATGAACAACCTCCTCATAACTAAGGTAGCAAGTTTGTTCATTGTGTAACACATGTTCGTCAATGGGAACACTGATCATTGTCCCACTTGCCTTTAAAACCCGAGCCTCAGTTGCTAATAACTTCAAATCCATGGTCCTCTGCTTTTGCTTAAAATTGGGACTAACTTCAATTCCAAGGAAAGATGGCGAAATCGAGGGCGAACACTTCTGAGGCTTGGACTTCTTTGCTGCTGCTGCTTTATTTTTTCCATGATCATTCTTTTTCATGGTTATCTAAAAGTTGGCATAAATAAGTTGATAAATGGTATAACTCTCAGTGTATCTTATATCATTATATATACTAGCTATACTAGAAATCTTAGTTACCTTCTCAACAGGACTATGTATATGACTTTGCGGCCACTGAATAAATGAACCCTTAGCATGAGTCAATGTTATCATATCACCAACAGGCATTGGTAAATCAACATTTTCCGACCCAGAATAGATTTCCTTGATTGACACTTTGCTAAAACCATCACGAAGGGCACTGCCATGAATGGAAACAAATTCGTCCTTACTTGATAGGTATACCATTCCTGAAGCCACTATCTTCGATGATTTGTTTGGCAGTGATAGCTCACAATCTTTCCAAGCCTGAAAATTTAAGTTATAGTAGAATTTCAAACTTTTTTCATTGCTTTCAAATTGAAATAACTATTCTGGTAGGCATCAAACACTCGTATCCCTTCATCCCACAACAATCTCAAATCGTCAAGAAGAGGCTCTAAGTAGACATCTATATCATTACCAGGTTCTTTAGGACCAGAAATCAATAAAGACAACATCAAATATTTTCGTTTCATGCAAAGATATGGAGGCAAATTGTAAATAGCTAAAAACACCGGCCAAGTACTATGTTGACTACTCAAATTTCCAAAGGGATTCATCCCATCAGTGGAGAGTGCAAGGCGGAGATTTCTGGGTTCTTTGCCAAACTCGGGATATTTTGCATCAATAAACTTCCAGTCTTTCCCATCGGCCGGGTGTCTCAACTTCCCATCATTTGCTTTCGATGTACTATGCCATGTGAGTAATTTGGCATCATCTTTATTCGCAAATAATCGTATCAACCTAGGAATTATTGGAAAGTACCACAAAACTTTAGCTGGGATCCCCTCCTTCTTTTGATATCGCCATTCCTTACACACTGGACAACTAGTGAGATTAGCATATCCTTTGCGATATAATATGCAATCATTGGGACATGCGTGGATTTTTTCATATTTCATACCAATTCCCCTAAGTAGCTTCTTTGCCTCATATGTACGATCGGGAAGTACATTATTTTCGGGGAGCATGTCCTTTAATAATTTCAGGAGGTCTGTGAAACTCTTGTCACTCCACCCATTTGTTGCTTTTAAATTATATAACTTAACAAGAGCTGCCAATTTAGTGTGCTTACAACTACTATAAAGAGGCACTTCGGAATCTTTCAATTTCTCCAATACAACACTAGTATCCTCCAAATCATTTTCATCAAGATCCTCATCAGTTTCATCTACAATACCTTCTTGCTCATCACCTCCAAACATATCTCCCCATGATTTATCCAACATATCGTCACACCCATCTCCTGCCTCAGTATTCATATTACAACCCGGATCTTCTAGTGAATTAGACTCATCGGGCTCTTCATCGTCACTCAAGCATGTTTCTCTCTCAATCTCCCCAAATTGGACATCTATTCCATCTAAATTTTGTGATTCTCCATGGAAAATCCAACAAGTGTATTTTGGATTAAAATTTGTCTTATTTAAATGTATTCTTACATCTCCAAAGCTCATATACCTAATATTCCGGCACATATCACAAGGGCACGCCATACTAGATTTGTCTTTCACGTTCTTTATTACGAAGTCATAAAATTCAGCTAACCCGGCATCATATTCTACTTCGCCCTTTTTCCCATTAATCATCCAAGTACGAGCCATATTCGGCTACATAATTACAACATAATTCAATTATTAAACTTATAATTCAATTATTAACGATAATAATACTAATAGCAATAATAATACTAATAGTAATAATATAACTAATGTTAAAAACAACAATAAAAGGACGATATTAATATCAACAATACTCAAATAATAATACCGTAATGATAATAATAATAATATCATAAATAAACATAAATAACAAACATCCCCCTACCCTTTGATCCAGGGATCAAACCCCACGACCAACAACCTAACCTAACCATGACCCGACACCACCCTAGACACTACGCAACACCCACGACTCCCTGGTGGAAAGCACCATCCTTCGAAACCACCCAAACACCACGAAAAGCCGTGTAAACAGGCTGACCAGAATGTCCCTGTTTTATAACTGTTTCTGCCGCCCCTAAACAACCAGGCCTCTGGTTGTGCTCCGGCCACCAATTACCACACTACCACCACCGTTATATCCTATGAACACCCTACAACGAGAACCCAGGTACTCGTATCTAGATAAAATCAGAAAGCAGTTCGAAAGACAATTAAAACAATGCAATAGAATAACACAAAACAACACAAAATAACACAAAACGAATAAAACAAAGGCAATTAACAACAGAATTCAGGATTAGCATACTTACATATACTAATTTACACAATGGTATTGACAATTACATCTTAGGTTGATCTCAAACACAAAAATTCAACAAATTTTCGAAACCCATTACTAAATTTCGAAATACCAATATAATTTTCGAACCCATTACTAAATAATTACTAAGTTTCGAACCCCATTACTAAATTTCGAAACCCATTCCCAACCACAACAACTCATATCACGGCCAAATCAAATTGGTAATTCGAATAATTGAGTAAAAAAAAGAAAACAAGAGTAAAGGAGAAAGAGGGCGTACGAATTATCGATGCTTGCTTCAGTTGCTTCGAAAATTGTCGTAGTACTGTATTATTACTTCAGTTGCTTCGTCTTTGTGTTTGAGAGGAGAAGCAATGGCTGCTATGGCTGCTATGGCTGCTGCTGGGTTGTATCGTCTTCGTGTTTGAGAGGTTTTCAAAAACTGACGTTTAAGTTTTATACTGTTCTTTTGTGATTCTGTTTCGAATTATGAAAGAAAAAAGAGAACGGTTGATAGCGGAACCGTGCTCTTTGCTAATGTAAGAGAACGGTTTCCAAGGGAACCGTGCTCTTTGTCAATAACAAAGAGAACGGTTGGAAACAGAACCGTGCTGGTTGATTATGAAGAATAACAAAGAGAACGGTTGTGATTTGAACCGTCTTGGTTGTTAATAACAAAGAGAAATCTTGTTAATAACAAAGAGAACGGTTGTTAACTGAACCGTCTTGGATGTTAATGTCTGAATAACAAAGAGGACGGTTAAGAGTTTTAACCGTTCTCGTTGGTTTTATTTTAAACTATAAAGACGGGCATTTTATAGAACCGTCTTCTATTGCTATATTAAAAACTCGCGCCCACTTTTTGTGACAAATTAAGACGGTTCCGCAAAATTTCGTTCCTTAATCCCCGTCTCCTAAACCTATATTTGTAGTAGTGTAAAGAAGGATCCTTACCTTTCAAGTATCTAGGAGTTCCAATAAAATCAACCCGTCTTAATCTAATTGACTGCCAACCCTTGATTACAAATGTGGTGTCTCGTATCAGGAGATTG
Source organism: Silene conica (assembly GCA_029255685.2). NCBI lineage: Eukaryota > Viridiplantae > Streptophyta > Magnoliopsida > Caryophyllales > Caryophyllaceae > Silene > Silene conica. Next base: position 83,738,802 of record CM055315.2, on the reverse strand, counting down.
GGGTCCAGAAAGCTGAGCTATGCAGGGCGCTTGGTTGTGGTGAAAACTGTCCTGTCCACACTACATTCATATTGGGCCAGTATATTTCTGTTACCATCTGGGACTATAAAAAGTATTGAAGCTCTATGTAGAACATACCTGTGGGAAGGGGCTGCTGATTATACAAAGGTACCTTTAGTAGCGTGGAGTAAGATCTGTAAACCATACAAAGAAGGAGGGTTGAACATTCTACAAAGTGCTGTATGGAACAGGGCAGCGATTGGAAAAATGACTTGGTGGGTGCTCAATGAACCTGGTAAACTTTGGGTTCAATGGGTGCACTCTGTGTATTTAAAAGGCACTCCGTGGCTGGACTATATGCCGAAATATGACACTAGCTTGAGTTGGAGGAAAATTTGTCATGTAAAAGAGATGTTTCAGGCTGGCTATGAGAATCAGGAGTGGCATGATCAGAATGTATATACTGCGGCCAAAGGATATCAATGGAGTAGAGAGCGTGGGCAACATGTAGCATGGAGTAAACTGGTATGGCAAAAATGGTCTATCCCAAAACATAAAATGGTGGCTTGGCTGTATTACCATGAAGCTATGAAAGTGAAGACAAAGTTGTACCAGTTGCAATTGATAGAAGATGATACCAGTTGTATCTGCAATATGTATTCAGAAGACTTAGCTTCCAGCATCTTTTCTGCAAGTGTGACTACAGTAAAATACTACTGACTTCCTTAAGTGAATGGCTCCAATATACAATGAAGGAGCATATCAGTGAAGTTTGGAGATTGCGATCACGAGGATCCAAGTTGAAGAGGGGGGGTGATAAATGGAGCTATCAATTCAGTAATTTACCACGTCTGGCAACAGCGTAACAAGTGTAGAGTAGAAGGATCTCTGATCAGACCAGAGGTTGTGAGCAAACAGATTAAGCAAGAACTGAGGGTTTTCATCAGGCATATTAGTAAGGGGCAATTAACACAAAGAGATAGCAATTACCTGACACATATTTTAGCTGTTTGATTTAGGCTTTGAGTTGTATGATAGCTTTGTTTCTAGCTTGAACAACTAGGATGATGATGTATTCGTCACTTTTACTCTCAATATACTTACCACTTCTCAAAGATAACATTTATATAATAGCTATAAAACCGCTAGTAACAAACGTACCAAAATATCAGTAGATCTTATTTAGAGGATGATAAATAGTAATAATGTCTTTCATCCGTCGATAATAGATTATGACTTATTTACTTATTTTGGTAAATACATGTATAAAGAATCCATAATATGTGATTTCGGCATAAATAAAATTTCTAGCTTGGATTTATTAGGAAAACATAATTATTTCATTTTAGCAAATATGTGTGAGGTTGCATGAGAATATAATATTGAGAATATAATGTGAGAGTGACACGTGTCCAGTGGTTCTTGTTTTATACTAGTTACTAGTTATATATAGAATCATGATAATAAACTATTTAGAGAATGGTAAATAGCAATAATGTCGATAATAGATTATGACATATTTACTTATTTTGGTAAATACATGTATAAAGAATCCATAATATGTGAACTTGGCATAAATAAAATTTCGAGATTAGATTTATTACGAAACATAATTATTTCATTTCAGCAAATAAATATGTGTGAGATTGCATGTGAATATAATATTGAGAATATAATGTGAGAGTGACACGTGTCCAGTGGTTCTTGTTTTATAGTTATACTAGTGTAAAACCCGTGAAAACTCACAGGGTTGTTCAATTTCAATTTTTATAGAGAATGGTCAATTAAATTGTTAAATATGCTAATAACAGATGTGGTGTATAGGAAATTGCTTTAATAAAAATAAAGAAAATGGTCTACATATAATAAGATAAAAGTTTGTATTTTCAAATACAAAGTACTATAGAGTAGGATATAAATATAGGAAAGTCTAAGACAAACTCATAATTTCTCGAAAATCTCCTTGTAAACAACATTACTTGTTGTCGTACACATGCCTTTGTCTTCATCTAAAATAAGGACTTTTAGACCATTCTTATTTGTAACCCGGGAGATAGTTGTCCATGGGTGAAAACTGGTCTAGGAAGATAAAGACCAACACGGGATAAAGATTGCCCTGGACTCTTGTTAATAGTCATTGCAAAGCAAACTGTTAAAGGAAATGGTCTCATTTCGAACTTAACGAGGAACCTAGTGGTGTCTGAAGGGGTCAAGGTGATGCGGGGAATATAGACTCTACTACCAATATGACTGCCAGAAATAACAGTTGCACCTATAACTCGTTTTCCTAGATGAATCACCTCTATTCAGGTGTCATTGCACTATCCATTTGATTGATCAATATTTCTAAGAAGCATGACTATAACTCCAACTTTAAGTTTTAGGTTGTGATTAAGTAAACCAGAACATCTAATAGTTTTTAAAAAATCAGTGGAGTAGAGTTCACGAACCCGACTATTCGTCTCTTCTTTACTTATTTCATCTGAGCTTAGGTAGACTTTCTCTTCCGTAGGAATTTGACCCAACACAAACTCGTTTACCAAAATAGCCTATTAGTTGTCTCCTAATAGTAGCTTGGATGACTTCATTCTGCAAAAAAACAAAATACGACTATTAAATTATTGAGTCGAAATTTTTTTTAAAAAAAGAAATAAAGCTATCATTTTTTTGACAGTTTTAAGAATATGCTATTAGAGATATGCAATATCACAATCTTTTTAAAGATAGCAAAATCGAGAATCCCACTAATCACGTCAAATGCCTCAAATGATTCTCAATATTGTAAATATGGTAAACAATTATATATATTTTCTCAAAAATATTAGCCCGTACCATGGCTCGGTCAGTGTGTATTTGATTTCATCCCTAATCCCTTGGGTGTATGACCGTTTGAGACTTGGATTTAGGTAATTTTAAACACATGATATAATGCTTTGCTCACTAAAGTAGACAAACTAATTTTTATCTATTACTTTGTATTTATTTCGAAATTTTACATAAATTTGATTGAGTTGTATATATCCGGATTAACATTTTCTTACAAAAATCCGAAATGAAAAATGGAATTTTGATTTAAATTTGAGATTTGAGATTTGAGATTTGAGATCGATAATATATTTGATGTAAAATAAATGACTAATTTATACATTAAAATCGCTTCTAGTGAGAAAAGAAAAACTAACTAATCAAAATATGAAAAACAAATAAGTACAAACAACTCCATGTACACAAAATATGTCTTTATCGCTCCTACACTGTATAACAGATGTTCGATGATCCTTCTGTTCTCTAACACACCATCATGAAACATTTTTTTATTTTATTTTTTGTCTGTTGACCGAGAGTATTTCTACCGAATACACGAAACATATCTTTGATAATTCATCTTAGGCTAAATTATAAAAGTTCTCATAAAATCTTAATATTAAATTCTCATAAAATCTTAATATAATATTCTTTTATTCTCCATATTCAAATATATCAATCCCCTGGATCAAGCAAACTGATTATTTTTTTGACCGTTTTTAAGGTGATTTTATTAGGAATGTGTTATTAGAGAGATGCAATATCATAAGCGTCCTAAAGATAGCAAAACCTTCCCACTAAAATACTCAAATGATTCTAGTCAATATTGTAAATATAGGAAACAATTATATGAGTATAATTAGTCTAAATCATATCTTCTTATCTTTAAATTCAGAAAATAATATAAACGTACCTCTGAATAAACTAATAGAAGTTCAACAACATCGATCTTCTTCTTATCTTTAAATTCAAGTCTAGTCCATTTGTGAACTACTTTTACATTCATTTGAGTAAGCCTAATTCCGAATTTTAGTTGATTAATAGTAAGTAATGGTGCAATAGCCATGATGACAATTCGATTTTGTGATTTTTTAGAAGAGAAACTGTATTGTTTAGAGGCTTAAAATTTCAGAATAGAAAAAAAATTATGTTGGTCAAATTGGTATTTAACTATTTACATATTATGGAAGACAAAGGAGGAGAAGAAAAAGAGAAGGCTGGCCATTGAAATTTTCGAGCAATATAGAGAAACCAAAAAGGTTATTGGAAATATAATGGTTAGTTCTATAATTGATGTTTTATTGGTAATTACATTATGTAATTAATAGTAACAGGTAGTCATAATGATGAGTAGTACACATTTTTCTTAATATGAATATTTTTTTTTAAAAAAACGTCATATATAGAATAATGGTTTTATATACGTCATATGTGTAATTTTTTGAAAAACGTCATATATGTAAATACCAAGTATAATCTATAAAAAATTGTAAAAACGTCAAAGTAATAATACCATGTAATGCTATTTTTTTTTATGTGGCTTAATTGTAATTAACACTATTATAATAAATGATATTATAATAATAAATGTCGTAATATATAATCAGTAGTATTCTTCATTGGAGACAACAATTTCTTTAATTAATAGTAACATTAATTATAAATAGTTGGCATATAATAGTTAATGCGTGGGAAATGTGATAATTTCAACATTGATTGTTTTATAATATTCAAAATTATAATTAATGTCTATTGTGTTTATTTACGACAACTATTATAGTTAATAGTTAGGGGTAGAACGGGAAAGTAGCAAATAAACCCTGTACGTTTACTACTATGTGCAAATCACCCCCACAACTTTCAACACGTGCAAATTAACTCATAACTTTATCAATTGTTGCAATTTAATTCTATTAATTATTAAACTTTTGTAACTTGAAACATAAAACTTGAATTAACATAATTAAAACTAATATTAAACTAATATTACTAATTTGTGAAAACCCAAATTTACCCTTTTCTTATCATCACCACACCAACCCCGTCTTCTACCTCCGACCACCTAAAAACCTAAGTATAGCCAAAAATCACACCTTCAACCCCCAAGCAAGTTCGTCATACTCTATGTCCAATCGCCTTACCATTACGGTCTACCCCATTCTCGTCAAAACCCAACCACACAAAACACCACCACTCACCCTTGTATCCACTTAATCTAACCGCGAATCTCCCTTTGTCAGCGAATATAATGCCGACAGTCGGATGACATGTGTGGGTGCCGTCATATTTGGTGTTGGGGTTGTGGAGCAAGCATAGTGTATGAAGATATGAATTTGGGTTTTATTTTTTAATAGTAAACAAAGTGTGGTAGGATAGGGGTAGGTTGGTCCCTTGCCTAAATTTCTTTTAAAAATGAGGGACAATAAAATGGGGAATAAATAAGAAAAAAAGATTAAATATTGAATATCAGCTGAATTAATTAAATAAAGGGTAATTTACACCAAATGCTAAACACATGAGGTTAATTTGCACGTATTGAAAGTTGTGGGGGTGATTTGCACATAGTAGTAAACGTATGGGGTTTATTTGCCGCTTCCCCGATTAATAGTATCATAATTATATGCGTGAGAAAGGTGCTACTACTATTATTATTATAGTTAATAGTATTATAATTATATGTGTGGAAAATGTGCTACTATTATTATGATTATTATTTATTATTATTTATTATTATTATATTATTATATTATATTATATTATAATTATATATACTTGTCTTACTTTTATTGGTCAAATTGAATCTAACATTCTCAAAATGGATGAGAGGCCTCCATTATGCAAATGCTAAATATTATATTGCCACATCAGCATTCTAACATTCTTCTTTTATATATAATGATATAAATAAATATATAAATTTTAGTTGGTTATGAATAATAGATAATAAACTATCTATATTATATAAAGATAGTTAGAATAAGATTTTGAAAATAATTATAATAATATCTTTAGTGGATTAAGGTTGGAAGGTGGACAAATAGGAGGAAAAAGTAGCATGGTTGTGATTTGTGTTTTATTATTATATATAGATTATCTTAATAGTCACATATAAATTTTAGTAACTGAAAAAGAATTAAATTTTAATAATGTAGGATCGAGTTGTATAATCGTAGGATCGTAAGATCGGGGTAAGATTTCACTCTGAAAAAATTTAACGTAAGTTGAATCGTCAGATTCTAAAAAATTAAGATTCTACGTAGTATCGGGATCAGTCACTACTTTTAGATCGTAGAATCGTAAAATCTTACAAGCCGGATCGGAAGTTTAACAACAATGACGGTTGCAATTACCAATTAGGATGAATTTTATTTGATATTAGAGTATAATTGATTGTAACAAAGTTTTGGTTTAAGAAAAGAGTAAATTATATATTTTTTAAATTATTCCTTTTGATTTTTTTAAAAATTATTTTCTTAAATTGCATTTTTGTTCCTAAAATTACAACTTTAAATCGCACTTTCGTAAAATAATTTCAAAACTTCATGTTATACTACAGGAATTATAGTACAATTCGAGTACCTAAGCGGAATATTTACAGGAGTTTAGATGTGATAGCTCGAGTAAGATTATTCGGAAAAGATAGGAGAATGAGAAAAGAAGAAAAATGAATGTAATTTTTTTGTATTGAATGAATGAAACAATGATTACATGAAGGTATTTATTAATTATTATAGACAAGGTGAGCTAACTAACTCCTCTTAACAGCGTGTCATAAGTTATAACGGACTTACAACTGGCTTCTAACTTGTTACGAACTATCTAACTGACTCCACAAATTCTACAATAAGACGATCTCAGACCCTGAGAACATTTGTTTTTATAATAAATTCTTATTTAATATAAATAAATAAACCCGTTTTACGCGCGAGACGATCTCACACAAGAGTTACTGGACTGACTCAAGTTAGCTAACTAACTTCTTGACAGCGTGTAGTCGTAAGAGCAAGTCAAACACTTACTAGGTTTCCCTTATTAAATTAACTTTAATATACCCTTTTTTTATTATACTTTCCTAATTTGAGTTGGATGTGATCATTATATATACTCGTAATCTCATCCCAACGCACACCAAAACATTCTTAACAAACACACATCATAATTAAACTAGATTTTGCGATAAAAGTTCCAATTTTATTTCCCACCTATTAAAAAAAGCAAAAAAAAAGAAACAAAGAAATAAAGAAAGAATGGCCGCCGTAACAACAGTCTCAACATTGCCGGCGTCAATCGAAACCGTCTACCCTTCCGACAGCCAAGATATCGATACGGAGGTACCTCAGTGGCGGCGGCGGTGGCCTTGGGGCCGAGTACCAGTTCAACGATCGAAGCCTTGTTCTACACCCACCGTCGATAATGTACTCAAGAAACACCAGCTTGTTACTCTTTTGGGGAAAGGGTATGATGCTGATATTGATATTGATGAGGACGAGGATGATGAGGAAGAGAGTGACTATGATGATGAAGACGAAGATATGTACGAAAAAGATGAAGAAGATGAATTTGAGTATGAAGCTTTGGAAGATGATAATGATGATACTCATCATGATGATTCAAGAAGTTCTTTATCTGATATGTCTGATGATGATGAAAGACTTGCCGTCATTCTTGGCTGCTAAATCTATTGAATTTGCAGATTAGATTAATTTGTTTTGTTAATTATCTTACGGATTAATTAGTAATAATTTGTGTATTTTGGTAGAAATAATTGATCGACGATTATACTCTGTAATATTTAGAGTTACGAAGTAGAAATAACATATTTGATATTTGTGCTTTTAATTCTGCTCCTAATTTTTTTGTAATCATAACATTCTGTCAATACCGAAGTTAATATTTGAGTGATTATTCCTATTTCCAAATTCCGTCGATATCAATTTTTATTTTCTTTTTATTTTAAATTTCAACGAATCGAAATAACCATCGCGAAACGACAACATTCAAAAGATCATCACAGAAACTTGGTAAATTACCGTTTTATCTGTGTCTCTAATCATCTGATTTCATTACTCTGTTTAACGAGGAAATCGACCGTCGTTTTACTTGGGTCGGTAACTGAACTGATTCTAGTAGTGATTGCAGTTATTGTTAATGATTAGGGTTAGTTACTGTTGCTGCCGGAATAGTTAATTCTTGAAAACATTGCTATTGTTTCACTCTTGTTTTTCTATATTTCCGTATTTCGAGGTGTGAGATCACCCGGGAATAGGGATGGTTCTAAAAACGATTCATGCCAGTCGACCCCAAATAATTTTGGGATTAAGGCCATGATATTGTTGTTGTATTGCTGTTGTTTCACTCTTGTTTTTCTATATTTTCGCATTTTGAGGGGTGCGATCACCTCGCAATAGGGATGGTTCTAAAAGATTATTCATGTCAGCCGACCCCAAATAATTTCGGGATTAAGGCTCTTATATTGTTGTTAAATTGCTGTTGTTTCAAGTGTGGTGTGATTAATGATATCCAGCATCCTAAACAAAAGCATTCAGATTCAGTCATAGGTATATTGCATTTGCTTATGGTAACAATTAGGGTTATTAAGTGGCTGAGTGCTGCAGGCGGAACGATTATTGGATGTATATAGATCGGTGTTCGTCTTTGTATTGTACTGGCCTTGTGTCTTCATTCACTGCAATATGCCCGTGGCTATTCCTTGGCATTCTAGGCAACTTACAACAGTGAGCAGGGAGATTATATGCAGTATTGCAGTTAGTCTCACTTCTGCTCAGTGGCTTTGGATTGACGGGTTTATGCGTCCTGCAAACTTACAGTTTGATTTTTGATCAATATGCCTTTGTTGAAATTGGATTTCAGTAACGGGTTTGACTTGATTGCTTATGAAACATATAACTATATTGTTACGCGGCACAGCATAACTTACAGTGCGGTTGATTCCAGTTGTAGTACATTCTGCAGTTTTTTATAAGAATTGATAGAAGCTTAATGTCATGATCCGTCATCCATATTTTGACTCGTCACTCAAATCAGTACGTCTGACAGTACATTACAAATTTATAGAGAAGACGATTTCTAATTATGTACATTTTGCAGGAAGATTATCTTTAGATGCTTGAAGACTGCTTATGGCATCAGTTATCTTCATACGATCCTGTGGTGAATGTTGGGAGCATGCCACTCCGATACTAACCACAGAAACTATGCATTCCACTCTTTGTTGAACTACATCTTGGATTGCTCTTCCATTGTCGGCTTCTTCAGTAACGTCGGTGTATTCAAGTTTTGGATCTACAATTCGGAGTACATTGTGAGGTAATGCTTCCTTTGCGTATATATGAAGGTTGCAGTCTTCCTTGAACATATTATCAGTGGGTCTCTTTCCTGTCATAAGTTCAAGCAGTAGTATTCCAAAGCTGTAAAGATCGCCTTCTACTGATGCTTCGCTTCCTAGGCCGTATTCTGTTATGTGCAAGAAGAAACAATTAGTGTACAGGTGATCAAGGGTTGGATATTGAAAAACAGATCAGTCTATGCTCGGATAAAAACACAGCCTCTTTTGTCAGCCAAACCTGGCATCACGAGCTATACGGGGTTTTCAGTATTAGGAATATTAATAATAGTTGGGCTTCAACCATAACCTTAAGGTTTCGGTTGAGATGGTTAATCTATCATGGTATCAGAGCCAGTGTGACCGAAGGTTACGGGTTCGAATCCTGGCAACCTCAAAACCCTTCAAAAACACGAAGTGGAAACCCAGCACACGGTATGGGGCAGCCTGTGCAAACTAACCACTCTATAATAGTTGGGCTTCAACCATAACCTTAAGGTTTTGGGTTTTGGTTGAGATGGTTCATCTATCATTCAGGGCCTACCTGGAGCAGCATAGCCGATGCTACCAGTGATTCCAATTGTGCTATATTGGTTATGAGGACTAGGCTTGGTAAGAAACTTTGCTAGTCCGAAATCCCCAACATGGGCAACCATGTCAGTGTCGAGCAATATGTTGCTTGGCTTCAGATCACGGTGCACAATCGGTGTTTCACATTCGTTGTGGAGATAGTTGAGTGCATAAGCCACATCAAGTGCTATTTCCACTCTTCGAATAAGGCTAATGCTCTTGTTTCCATTTCCATCGAGCCACTTATCAAGGCTTCCTTTGGGCATGAACTCGAATACCAGAGCTTTAAAATCGTCTTTCTGATAATCTATACTAGAGCAAGCTGTTACGATCCCTACCAAATTCCTGTGCCGTATATTCCTCAGAGCATTGCATTCTGCCATAAAACTCTTAGATGCACCACGGTGTTGCAGGTTGAGAACTTTGACAGCAACCGTATCTCCATCCAAGTTTCCCTTATATACGGACCCAAAACTACCCGAACCAAGTACATTTTCTGAAGAAAAACCATCAGTTGCTTTGAGTAGCATGTCATATGACACTTTTATGAATGCTTTCCCCATTTCAGGATCCGACGAAATTGGTACCTTTTTCTTTCTAAGAAGCATCAAGTACAGCCCTGTCCCGACAACTAGAACCCCGACAAATGCAATTATCAACAAAAGGGCGCGAGGCATTGTTCTTCGTTTCTCTCCCGTGCTACATTTGGGTAAATGGAAGGCCGGTATACCTCCACAAAGCCCCCGGTTTCCAACAAGAACGGTTGCACTTGCATTTGCAAATACTGCATTTGTTGGAACCTGGCCCTCAAAATCGTTGTAAGATAAGTTTAGATACTGCAATAAGGTAAACTTAGTGAAGAAATCAGGAATACTGCCAGAAAAACTATTTTGAGAAAAGTCGATTTCTTGGAGGCTAGTCAGAGAACTGAACGATGAAGGAATGTCGCCATGGAAGGAATTACCATCCATATACAGTTGCTGCAGAGCAGAACATTCAGCAAGACCTACAGGAACGACTCCCGAAAACTTATTCTTGGACAATCTGAAATCTCCTAAGCTTGTTTGCTTACCAATCTGCAGAGGTACAGACCCTACCAAATGATTATCTGACAAATCAAGCCCAACAAATTTTGCATATCCTGCAAGTAGTTCACTGTCCAAGGTTCCGTTGAGTTCGTTGTATGATAAATTCAAGTACAACAGACTCTGGCAGTTCCCTAAGGTTCGCGGTATGTTCCCTTCAAGCTTGTTATCTTGTAAATATAACTCACTCAAACGCGATAAATTTCCTAGAGATTCAGGAACTGTACCGGTTAATTCGTTGGAATCAAAAGATACTGACTGCAAGTTTTTGAGCTTCCCAAAATCGCGAGGAAGCGCTCCTGTAAAGTTGCAGGCTTCCATATCTAAAATAACAAGGCCAACGAGATTCGTGATACCTGCAGGAATTGTTCCAGTTACTCGGTTTTGTCCAAGACCGAGCTTCTGCAAACCAGTGGACAGATTGCCTATGGATTCAGGTAATTCTCCAGTAAAACCGCTCTGTCTGAAATCTATAACCTGTAAATTACTACAGTTCACGAGCGTGTTTATAAACTTGATGTCGCCTGTAAGGAAGTTCCCCGACAGGCCTAAAAAAAATAGACTGTAGAGGGTTCCGAAATCTTGAAGAACATTTCCTGTGAAACGGTTTCCGCCTAGTTCAAGTAAGGCCAAGTTTGTTAGGTTTAATATGCCGATTGGAATTGAGCCTGAAAAATTGTTTCCATAGAGGTTCAACCATGTTAAACGGGGAAGAGTAACGCCTATATTTGAGGGCAGTTCTCCTTGAAAGCGACTGTTTACAAAATCAATTTTTTGAAGGGACGAGAGATTGAAAATGGAGGTAGGAAATATGCCAGAGAGTTCATTTCCACCCACGTCAAGCGAAGTTAGGTTCTGCATCGTACCAATGCTATTCGGAATTGTTCCTGTGAATGCATTGCCATTGATAGATATTACGCGTAAGGTGGTAAGGTTTGATATGATGTCGAAAAGACGGCCAGTAAAATTGTTTTTGTAAACAGAAAACACTTCCAGCTTAGGCAATGTTCCGAATTTATCTGGTAAATTCCCTTGGATTTTGTTGTAGCCTATAGAAAATTTCCTGAGGCTGACACAACTAGATATGTTTTCCGGGATTTCACCTGAAAGCGCGTTCTGGTATAGCCAGAGTGTTTGCAAATGAAGCAAACGAGACACTTCCTGAGGGATTCGGCCATAAAGACTGTTATTGCTAAGCGAAATGATTTCAAGGAAAGTAAGGTTCCCTATGAAAGGTGAAATAGTTCCTGCTAAGCCTCTGGAACTAAGATCTATGACAGTCACTCGATTATGGTTTCGACCACAAGTGACTCCCTCCCAGTTACAATGGTGAACCGAGTTATTCCATGATTGTAAGATACCGGTAGTGTGATCGACTAAATGGGTCTTAATCGAGACCAAAGCGATAAGGTCGGTTTCATTTCCGGGACGAGAGATGCTGTCCAGGGCAGTAGTAGTGGAAAGATGTACTACAACAAGGCAGGCAAGAAGGGTAAGTTTTTTGCATAGGGAGGAAATGAAACTTGAAGTATGATTTTTGTAAGTGATTAGCTGAATTTGTTCCATTTTAAATTTGTAAGCTGACTTTTTTATTTTTATTTTATGTTTTGTCTAATGATTTTTCCTCTTATATACATACATATTGACGACTACATCATGGCTGACTCTAGGATAACATTAATTGTCAACAATAATACAAGTATTCAAGGTCAAACTTTAAAAACCTTGTTAAGGCCCAACTGCCCAAGTAATGCTTTCTCACTTCTCACTGATATCTGGTACAACAAGAAAAAGGTAATTTCTGCATTAGTTTTTTATTCTGTTATCCAAATAATTTGTTTATATTTAATTAAAATACGTTTATTTTTACAAGTGATTGGGACGGGGGTATGTGATTCAAGATAAATGAAAGCCAATTTTATAGGGCTTTTTGGATAAAAATGATAGGGAGGGAAAGTGTGGACAGATTTTCAGAGTATGGGTAGTAGAAATCGATAATTTTAACTACTTATTTTAGGATTTAGGGTAGTGAGTATTACTCCTACTAGTTACTACTATACAGAAATCGATAATTTTGACTATTGTTGTAGAGTATATTTATGGTCTATTTGATGATCTTAATGACTTCTGAAATAGTTTATATTTGACCACGCCGTTATAAAGGGAGCAGATCCAAGTGGAGAAATATCACTGCTCCCGGAGCCAACATTTGTAATGGGACGGATTTTTTTTAAGATGCGAGACACTCTTATATACTCTTATCACTTAAGGTTAATTCGGGATAAGAATTAATCGACTACAATCGCTACAAACTTGTAAGTCGGAAGTTATGGCATTTAAAGTTTCTTGCAAGTGGAAACGGGGCCTTTGTTTGACTAATGAATAATGATACAGTCGTGCCATAAATCGGCCAGCAGTGACAGATTTGTGTGTGAATTATTGGCATTCAAAGTTCTGTTGTTGCAAGTGGTAGCAGGTCGGTATCATTCTTGATATTATCCTGTAATCCTTTCACAACTACCGTATCTTAAGTTTGTTAAGGAATGATTTGAGGAAAAAGGGTTGATCTCAACTTTGACAGGTTTTGGGTTTTAACTTTTAATCGAGGACTATAAGTGATCTGAGCCAGCTCGTAAATACCTCGGAATCAGCTCGGCTCGAAATCGATCAAAACTAATTTCGAGCCGATTTCGAGCCCGGGTGGTCCAAATTTGAGCCGATTCCGAGCTTAGTAGAGCTCGGAATCGGAAGTTCGTTTAGACTCGTTTTATCTATTATTTTAGGGTTTAGGGTTTAGGGTTGCATCCACTGTGCAAGAGGAGACCTACGCGGAAGCATATCTGTGAACAATTTTGTAGAACGTGTACTGCATGTAATTGAACATTTATTTACATTCATGTATCTGAAACCGAATTGCAGATGAGCAAATCATTATACAATTTTGTAGAAAATAAGATTTGATATATACACGATTAAAGCATCGATCTCTAAACAACCTTGAATATCATCCAGGTTCTTCAGCATTCCTTTGTAAAACAGCAAAATAAGCGTGGACTTGAATTCTTTCGATTATAACGAGCTCTGCAGTTTAAATTGTTTAATAGTAATAATCATAATATAATCATATCCATTAACGATCCTTGATTAATAATTAGTAAAGAAAACATGGCTGTTTTCTTACCTTGCTGTAATTGTAAGAATGTCCACTAAAAAACCCGAGGATGATGATTCCGTACAAGTTACAACAACTGTCCATCAGGAAGCTGGCTCTAGGGTCAATAGAGTCGATTCAACATCTTCGTCTTCAACTTCTGATTTTCGTCGGACAGTGAGGGGCTTGCAAATGAAACGGACAAACCGACTTAATGGATCCTGTAGTCCTTCCATCTCATAGTGACCAAATCGCCAATCTCGGTCAACGTAAGGCCGCTGTAAAGGTTCATCAAGACCTCCTGTCAAAGGTAACGAAAAAAATAATAAAACCACCATTAATCATTACCAAGGTTTAAGAAATCCAGAAAAAGGCGACGGGAGAAACAAACACTGCTTATTTGAACCTTGTTTTCTGACATAACATTCTCCCAAGATCTCGTGGATACAGAAAAGAAATAATTAATCTTACAAAATATTAGTCCCCTATACAATATTTTTACCGATTAAATGAGTAGTTCATTATGAGATTTCTAGCATGAGCCCATTAGCAGTTGTATATTTTAAACGCTAAATCATGTATCCTGTTGTGCGGAAGGGTGAATACCTCGTGTTGGGCCTCTACTGCGTCGGTGTCCCCTGTCCATAATAGTACGATATTGTCCGGTTTGGGCCAAGCCCTCACGGATTTACTCTTGGGCTCCTTCCCAATATTTTTACCGATTAAATGAGTAGTTCATTATGAGATTTCTAGCATGAGCCCATTAGCAGTTGTATATTTTAAACGCTAAATCATGTATCCTGTTGTGCGGAAGTGTGAATACCTCGTGTTGGGCCTCTACTGCGTCGGTGTCCACTGTCCATAATAGTACGATATTGTCCGGTTTGGGCCAAGCCCTCACGGATTTACTCTTGGGCTCCTTCCCAAAAGGCCTCGTACTATTATATATCAAGACACTTATAAAGATGATACCTCACCTTTAAACTACCGATGTGGGACATGGGTTTGCACCCTAACATATCCCATCAGAAAGGTTTGGGAAATACAGAGTACATGTTAAGTTGTTTGCTACGAGTAGTGTACTGTAGACTAAAACACACTTCAATACCTGCATACATCAATCCCTGGTTGTTCACTGCTCGATAGAATGGTCTGGTCTTTTTCTCTTTAGCAGCTCTTCGCAATTCGATCCATGCTCGTTCCCTTTCTTCACGTGTGACTTTGCCTGTTTTAGCCACCTGTATTAATCACAAATAGAGAGGAGGAAACCAGTAAATGAATAACTAAAATATTACTCTAAATGGCCCAGACGTTTTCAGAGTAATAAAATGTTGCTCTGAAAACAAAATGATAGCTATTTATGCAGGTTACCTTGGAAAATAAATGGTATGAAGGTCGTGGAAGTCGAGCTAAATCTTGGGCACGGTCGACTGCAACAAGTCCAAACTTAGGGCCGTACCCATCTGCCCACTCCCAGTTATCAGAGATTGTCCAGAAGAGATAACCAAGAATAGGGACACCCTACATAATCAGAATGAAACTTTTAGAATATTAGCTGATTAAATGATATAAGAAACCTAACTCATGCAAAAACTTGTATTTTTTTTTGTAGAGTTATAGTCTAACCATTATCATGGCAGCATAAATGGCAAGTAAATGTTCCAACATATACGGCCTTCTGATCACATCAGTCTCATCAGCAACTCCATTTTCCGTAATAATGAAGGGTATATTTAGATGCTTGTATCTCTCATGGAAATGAAGCAGCATCCGGAACAAGCCGTCGGGATAGACTCCTCGTCCTGACTCACTGTACTCATCTGTCTCCACTAGCTTCAATCCAGCACCACAGAGAACTTCCTGGTATAAAATGCAAAAAATCACTCCCACGTTCTAGGTCTAGTGACAGAGTTATTCCCTCCATCCCATATTATTTTGGTGGTCAAACAATGTCAATTTTGACTAATATTTTGTCACATTTAAATGCAAAATATGTGAAAAAAAAGTTGTTAAGATGAATTGAGCTTTACATTATAGCTCTACATTTATAGAGAAACTAATGATCAAAATTGTTAGTCGTTGACCACCAAAGTCATATAGAGACAATAAATTTGGGGTGGTGGTAGTCACTTATAGGAGCAATAGCTAGAGTACACAACCACCTGTCCATAATAGTTTAATCCGATAAAGTCCATCTTCCCAGATATACTGTCTAAATATGGGTACAGAGTCAAGGAGTTCCCAAATGTGGTGGCAGCAATATCAAAGAGTCCATATGGCCGCATAAATGAGACGTGATGAGAAGCCCCTACACGTGGCTTTTGTAATGTGCTGCAAAAAATAGCTTCAGAGAATTAACAACTACTTCAAATTTACTTCAAAGATCTTGTTTCGGTTAAAGGGATAGTTCAGCTAGTTTCCTAGAATTATAATTAGGAAAGATGAACTTGTTTTTCATCAACAATTCACTATGGAATATCTGCAACTTACGAAAATCCCAATTGGTAAAAGTTAATCAGTTAGCGTAACAATAAGATTCGAGTTAAGAGATATTTATACAAACAAAACTAGATAGATGAGGGTGCCATAGCTTGATATCCATTATCCCGTAATTCTTAGTAAAATATTAAGGTTAGCCAACCAATGGAATTATTCGTGGATGTTTCTGAGTACTTATTCAACAATTACTGAAATTTCAGTTGAAACAGTGGCTTTTAAGATTATTTAGTAGAAAACCGACAGAAAATAACCTGTGTTCATGGATGTAATCATATGCCTTTGAGTGTGCAATCGACATCCAGTGCATCGTTTGATTAAAAACACCAGTTGGCAGTGCAGAAGTCGCAGCCTCCAACATGTCAGGATTACCTCCAGGCCAAGCACCAGCACAATAAGTAAGCATACAGAAGACGTGAGGCTCATTGAATGTTATCCAGTAATCAACATCTTCTGAAACACTATCGACAACAAGCCTGTGGGAACAAATGACGAATCATGTTAAACTTGAGTTATGTAAAGTCTAGACAATATTGAAATATAACTACTTGGTAGAGGTTAATAGCCTAGATATGATTGGGTTTTACAATAATTGCAAAGACATAGGAGTGTATACATCTTCATCATTACTAGTCATCTTATGTTTTCTTACTTGCAACTGAATATTAGTGCTTCAAAGGCGTGAATGGCGGACTACCTTTCTTTTGGCAGAATAATGAACCACTTGAAAGCAAAATAAATGTATACACTGAATCAAGGGCCATCAACCTTGATGGTTGAGGGGGGAATAGATAATAATAACCTTGTAAACATCAAAAAATAGTCAACGGTCTTCTCCAATTTCCAGCCTCCGTACTCTCCAGCCCAGGATGGAAGTGAATGGTGGAACAAAGTCAGCATTACTTTCATTCCATATGATCGTACCCTTTGAATGATCCACTTGTATCGCTCTAATGCAGCAAAATTAACCTGATTGGAAATGGTGTTCAGATGAGTCAGGATATTTCAGCTCGAAACACATAAATTCAGACATTTCACTCTCAGAAGAATGATAAGAAAGCATCACAATGGTCATATACAACATAATACCGCAAAGCATATGGGAAAAGCAATAAAGCATGTAATAAAAATACAAATTGCACTTACCGCTTCATTTAGTTCACCAGTTGGCTCCTTAGGCATTATTCTTGACCAGTCAACACCCATACGGAAGACAGTAATACCAGTGTTTTTAGCAAGATTAAGCTCCGTGTCAGGATCTGACCAAAACCTTAGCCTCTCCTCCCTGACAAAGAGTTGAAGTAACATAAATTCACTGCTTAAGAGAAGCCTACATGTCTTGCGTAGGCATTTAAACTTCCGGATGTGGAACATGTCTCACATGTAAGACCAACCCAAATAGTTATGAATTCACTCGTTTAGTTATAGGATTAATAGGTTGGTCTCACATGTAAGATTATCTGAGTCTCATATAAGTTTTGTGGCGAACTGAAACCTGCAGGCATTTAAACTTACGGGTGTGGAACATTGTGCCATGCAGCCACATTCTGGCTACCGATTGGAATCCCCTTTTCTTCTTTTTCTTCTTCTTCATCGTCTTCTTCAGTGAACTTTTGAAAACCTCGGATCATCGCTTCCATGGCTATCTTCATATTTTTCTTTTTCTTTAATGATTTCTTAGCTTCACCAGACACAGGCTGCTGAGAGCCACCATCTCCGG
The DNA here is from genome assembly GCA_029255685.2 of Silene conica. Lineage (NCBI taxonomy): Eukaryota > Viridiplantae > Streptophyta > Magnoliopsida > Caryophyllales > Caryophyllaceae > Silene > Silene conica. The sequence goes on along the minus strand of CM055315.2, from coordinate 83,720,632 downwards.
CAGCTGAAGCTAATAAATTATCAGCTGTTTGTGGTTCCTCCGCAGATCCCGAAGTTTCAGGAGGTGTTTCAGATGCAAATTCAAGCCATGCATCATCAAGCCTGTCCTCCACATGTGCAGGGGCCGTCGCCAATCCAAAGAAGAACTCTGGTTCTCCATCTGAAATCAATGATACATAGATGATTGGTTTCAAATTCAAAAAGTAAAAAGAGACTTATAAGACTGTCGTTCACTAAAAAACAAGAAACAACAAAGATCTGAGAGGCCATATTGCTTTGAAGATGATAGAATTCCGGGTTCAAGAAGCCCATTGTTCCTATAAACTCGCCTTTTGAATATGCAGTATAAACACATAGTCATATACTCGTGGATACACCAGCACAGTATCGATGAGGAATACATAAGGATATGGGCTAATCTCACATGTAAGACCGTTTCATACAAGACTCACTTGTCAAACAATGCCCTTTCCGCTCTTCATCTTAAAATCATTTCCATTACTACTCTCAACACCGCTAAAAGGGAGCTGGTAAATTCAAGTTAGATACCAATTGTAACAAGGACATTATTTTTATGAGCCATAGTTAAAGCCAAGAGGGGACTTCTTAAGATCATAATTACAACCTCATGTGATAACATGGTGCTTGAATCCTTCAAGTTCCAGTAGATAACAAGAACATTACTTTTTTCCCATCTAACATCATAAAAACCGACAAATTGCAAGAATTGAAGCTTTCACACTCTCTTTAAAACTCTCAACCTTTTCCACCACTGACTAAACAACCAAATCACCATTTTCCTAACAAAATATCACACATTCCGCTTAAAACTCCATACCACATCCTAAAACTTGCTAATTATTAAACTAACCAAAACTTAACTCCGCGATCATTCATAAGCATTTAACCATGCCGTAAAAAAAAAACCCTTCAATATCAGCACATGCAACAACAATAACACTACAATTAGAAACTTACTAAATCTTACTTCTCCAACCACTCAATCAACATTTCACAACGCCGTCATAAAAATAAATTCTTCAGTATCACCAGTTCACCACACGCAATGACAATAACACCACAATAATAAACTCACTAAAAATTTATTTCTCCTTTCAGCACTCAATCAGTATTTCGCAATGCCGTCAAAAAAACAAATTCTTCAATATCAGCACATGCAGCAACAATAACAACGCTCTAGCAAATTCCATGTCGCAACAATACCTAAAAGCGCCAAATGACAACAGGAATTGAATATGCACTACAAAATCACAGTACTACTAATTAATCGATCAATTAACGAGCAAATATACTAATTTGAACTAAAAACCAAAAAATAACAATGCAAATTTTACATAACCAAAAATTTGGAAGTACTAAATAATGAATAATTAATGAACAAATATACTAATTTGAACGGAAAAACGAAAAATGATAACAGTAATCGAATATAAACTACAAAACAGAGCAATTATACAAAACAATTGATCAATTAATGAATAAATATACTAATTCGTACTAAAAACCGAGAAGTTACAACACAAATAGAAAATAAACTTCAAAAAACAGAGTAAAACAGTAAAATTGCTCAAATTAATCGAAATATGAAGCAAATTGAAGAATAAACCTGAGGAATTAACACTAAAATCGGCGAGAATGTCAGAAGATTCATCAATAGGAGACTGAAAAGAGCGAAGATTCTTCTTCCGGAAATGAGAGTATGATAAACCGTTGGCGGCGAAAGTTAACGACGCTAAAACTCCGGCGATTTTAGTCGCCGTAATTAGTAGCGCAGTTATCGCCATTTCAGCGACTCTTCCACAATGAAGAGTGAGGAGATATTAATGGCGGTCAAAATTGAGGGGGATGCTGAATTTATAGTGGTGGGAAGTTCATTGACGTTTAGTTGGAAAGTGTAACTGGAAGGGTAAGACTTGTACTAGTACAGTCGTAGCCACAGATTAACGATATGTGTGCCAAAATTATACTGCCGACGTCATGTTGTGCCAAAATCATAATGTCCCATTCTTGTCGGGTGGGTCTCGTTTATAACGGGTATATCAATACAAAAAATAAAGCCTAATTCAGGTTCTTGTGGAATATTTATGGCTGACTTAAGTGGATAAGTCTATGTTTTCTAAATTTCGAGATTATCACTCTCAGGTAGCTTTTTTGATATACGTTACACATTAAAAATAGAGGTTGCAATTTCTTCGTCACAAAAAAAAACAAGGTGTTCGGTAATGGGCGGGTGGGGTTGAGTTACTCGGATCAGGTCAGCTTTTGTCAGGTCAAAGTGTAACCCGACTCTTTTGGGATAATGCCGCGCTTTGGGCTAAGGATGTTTATAGCACTTTAGAGCCAAAATATGAAATGAGATCATATTATAAAGCATAGTTGCTTATTCATGGACGAGTTTTACTTTTTTATAGATGTTGGATTTGATGCTTCAAAAGAAGCAAATATTGAAAATTGTCCCAACAATAAATTGGAGCATATTTCTAAGTTGAATATATTGACTCGTGTGAGTACCGAGTCGATTGTGCATTCCTCCATACTTGATTTGTGGGAGTTTCCACATTGATTACGTAGTATCATAAACCTATCCTTTTACGAGACTGATTTAGTGTTTTACCATACATTTTTCACCAATATATATACCCGCACACTACCACTCAAAAACTCACTCAACTTATCACTTCTTCTTCTCTGCAAACTTTCTCTCCTACTTATATTTTTCTGTCTACTAAATAATTCTAAAGGTTCTTTGGCAACGAACTTGGCTTTGTTCATCTGTTTCTCCGCCTACACCAGAGAAACAGCGGTTGTGTAATCCTGGGGGTTGAGTGCCATTTGAGGCCGTGTGTAGTAGACGGGGCATAAATCAACTTTAGGACAGTGACGCTTGTCACGCCACAACCTTCCGTCTCAGATAAGATCTTTACTGTTTTTTCTTTTCTCTATTATTATACTTTCTACGCTAATACCTACTACCGTGTTAACAATCTAAAGTTGATTTATTTATTTTTATTACGTCCCTGCGAACTGAAGTTGGTATGACTGTGTTGTTTATGCTGTTGATGTTGTTAGTATACCTATCTTTAAAACACCAAACTGAAAAGCCTTTGTAATAGCAATTTATATTTTGACATCAATCTTCCCTTTGTACTGTAAATTTAATAGCAGTGGAAAACTGGGTTAATGGGCTAGTATTTTCGTTGTTTCGAAATTTCTTTGTTTTCTTTGATGTTAATGGGTTTGATAGCAGTGGAAAATATCTCCACCTAATTCTCATCTTCTTCCTCTGAAGATTCCCAACTCTTGAAATTCAATAGCAGTGGAAAACTGGGTTAATGGGTTTGATAAAAATTGGTACTCGTGTATTCCTATTTGAGATACTCGATCGATGTTTTTGCTTCGCCATTAGAGAATAGTAAGGATAAAATTATTATTTTGGATAGTCATAGTTTACCAATTTCACAATTTGATTTCTGTTATATCATGTTTATTGAGTACAATTTTTTAATGCTTTTTGGTAGACCAGAATGTTTGATATTGGTATATTTTGATCTCTTTTGGTTGATGAGATGGTAATTTTCCTTTTTAGCTTTGATAATTTTGTGAGATCTGTTTGCATTAGATTTGTTTTTGAATTAGTGTGCTTAAAGAATTTGGTGAGAAATATAGTTTTGGCGTTTGGTAAATGGTAAGTTGTACCCATGTTTATATTTTAAGTTTCGTTTAAATCTTGATAATGATATACAAGTTGGATATATACGGCCTTTATGCTTGTTTACCCGTTAATATTGATAATTAGTGGAATCACTTTATATATGTGTGAAAATGGAGATATAGTCTTGCTTTATATTTAATTTGTTATCAGTAAATTTGTTTTCTAGATTGCACTGATAGTTGAGATACATGTTAAAAGGATAAATTATGAAACTCACTGTTTGTTTTTTCATATGCTCAAAAATTGTTAGCCAATTCAAGCATATGGTTTTATAATTTGGTGAATGTCATCACTGTTTACTTTAATGCTTTTACAGTTAAATTTCCGCTAATGGCATGTGTGAGTATTTTGTTAATGAACATTTATTAGTTCATGCATCATACTAATTATATAAAGATGTTTTTTTTTATGAACAATCTGACAACATGTGTGGGATGTAGACTAATGTCCTATCAATTAAATAGGTAAACTTTGTAAATTTTTGTCCATTCTTGATCCTTAAGTTGTGATTAATGTATATCTTATATATGTGATATACTTGGAAATATATGGAGCGCGTTAAAATAATTTTTGTATGGTTTGAGCAATACAAAATTGGATCTTATATAATTCGTTATGGATAAGTTGTTTGACAATGAATAATTTGACATCTTGATTTATGAGCTTAATACATATGAAAATGATGATCTTTGATGACATGTGTATCTTTTGTCAATGTATTTTTCCATCCTGATTGTGAACCGAGCCTAAAAAAAAAATGTTTTTTTTTTCCCTTGAGTTTTGTAGTTGAGTTGAAAGTGTTAAACTTTTATTAAGATTATCTCGTCATAGAAATTGTCAATACGTGTATGTTCAGTTATTATTTTCGAGGTCACGAATTGTGGGGGTTTTGACCGAGTTTTTTCTAAATAAATTGAGCCTACCTTTTATTTTCTTGCGACATATTTAGATAATGTGGAGATTATCCTTGTTAGTAGCGTTGTTGTGAAAGAAAAGTGTATGATTGATTTATTTGTGATCTCATGGTGTTGAACTTATTTTTCCAGTTAAGAAATTTGAGCGCTGACTATTTTTTCAAATAACGTAAGTTTTGGACTTGTTTGTTCATTTGGGGTCGTAAGTTCGATGCATGTGGTTAAAAACATTATCTGTTGGTTTTTGTTTGTAAAATGGATGTATTTTGCTTTATTATTTGTTTACCATATGAGTTATTCTCACTAATATTATCACAAACTCTACATTCTCAGAGGACTTATGCATAATTATGTGTATATGCAAAAGTATGTGTATAATAGTTGACTTTAACCCTTTATTGAGTTTTAGTAATTAAAGTGGTTATAATGGCAATTACATGGGATAGATACTATTTGAAATGTGAATATTCTAATATTGGGATTGCTTAAACTTGTTTTTCTAGTTTAAGAAACTTATGAACGGCTGTATGATTATACATGGAGTAATTATTCTGTTTATTTGGTATAAAAGTTGGGAATGGTTTTGCAATTTTTTTTTTTATTTTAACGTCGAATAATTATGATATTTATTTGACTTTGGAAAATTGTTTCTTTCATAAGACTATATCATACAAGTTATAGATGCATAATTTTTGGATATGTAATGGAGATGCATATATTGTGAAGAATTTGCAGGATAAAAAACTAAATAGCGAAGTGGTTGTATTCCGTTGTGAGAATATTTTAACTCCATTAATTGTTTGCATCATAACCCGAAGCATCCGATTGTTTGGCAGATTATCAATAGTGATGGATAATCTGATCGGATATATAATGTGTTCACAAAGTTTGTGAATTATAAGTGGATATTGAGATCCCTTATACAAAGTGATAGTACGTACATAAAAACTGAAGAGGATATTGAGATCCTCCTACCAATGGCCATGGTAGAAGTGCTGGTGTGGCAGCACAAGGAAATGGGATTAAAGCCTATTAAGGAGTAAACTGTGATTGATACCCAACTTAGCCTAGCTAAGGTCAAATGCGGTCAAACGAAGTCACAGCGAACTCGAGATGAAATGTCAACACCATTTCCTTCAAATTGTTATATGACATTTCTTTTTTCTATTTTTCCTTTTTCAAGGTACTGTCGCGTGTTTATAAGGTTGAGTCATAACTCTTAATAAATTCATAGTCCTAACGGATGGTTTGAGACAGTCAAACCTGATGAATTTACCTATGTGAATGTGGGGGCTATTGCTCTAACCCCAAGAGAGTTTCAGGCTTTAGGCTCTCTAGAGGCATTCACGAGATTACCGGGATTCATGTGGGGAGCACTTGGGAAGTCCAAGTAAAACACTTACCATATATGTTGCGTTCATGATGAGTTCATGGATGGTGCGAACATTAGCCCTGTTTTTGAGATTGGTAAGTGCGCAGCTGATCTTTCACCAACTCCATTCAAAGGTTCAAGGCTTTGATCCACCTCAAATGGCGGTCTAAGGTTACTGTATGCACTGGGTGTTAGTTCAAGTCCACAAGACACTAAACATCTAAATTCCAAATCTCCGTTGCCAAACAAATCTTTTTCCTCCTTATTTCTTATTTCTCTTCTTTATTCTTCTTTTGAATCATGTGGGGGATTGTTGGATTTGATGCTTCAAAAGAAGCAAATATTGAAAATTGTCCCAACAATAAATTGGAGCATATTTCTAAGTTGAATATATTGACTCGTGTGAGTACCGAGTCGATTGTGCATTCCTCCATACTTGATTTGTGGGAGTTTCCACATTGATTACGTAGTATCATAAACCTATCCTTTTACGAGACTGATTTAGTGTTTTACCATACATTTTTCACCAATATATATACCCGCACACTACCACTCAAAAACTCACTCAACTTATCACTTCTTCTTCTCTGCAAACTTTCTCTCCTACTTATATTTTTCTGTCTACTAAATAATTCTAAAGGTTCTTTGGCAACGAACTTGGCTTTGTTCATCTGTTTCTCCGCCTACACCAGAGAAACAGCGGTTGTGTAATCCTGGGGGTTGAGTGCCATTTGAGGCCGTGTGTAGTAGACGGGGCATAAATCAACTTTAGGACAGTGACGCTTGTCACGCCACAACCTTCCGTCTCAGATAAGATCTTTACTGTTTTTTCTTTTCTCTATTATTATACTTTCTACGCTAATACCTACTACCGTGTTAACAATAGACTCCCGCCTCAACCAAACAACTAAATAAAGTTTTATTGTACATTTAGCCAAGATTATTTTAATTTGGCAATTGATTATAAAAAGTTTCATTTTCTCAATTTTCTACTGTTATCCGAGTCAAGCAGGTAGGCCTGAATATACATCGGTCCTTTTTTGGGCCAAATTCCAAGCCCAAGTATGGAAAAATTCAGGTTGGGTCAAACAGAATGAGATGTCGAAGTTAGGCCATTTGATCGGCTTATGTCTTGTAACATGGTACTCACTACTCCCTCTGTCTCAATGAGATATTTACACTTTTTTATTTTGTGAGGAGGAAATACAAAAAGTTTAAACATATAACTGAGACGGAGGGAGTAATTTGTTAGTAAGCGACTTGAGTTTATGACATTTTTATGGCAATCAATGTTGTAGTATTACAACTACTAGTATTGCTTGTTAAAGTGTCAAACGGGTCGAATCAGGTTAATTTCGGGTTGCTAAATTGTCGGGTTCTATCAGATCAATTTTTAGAAGGGCCGGATTAAGTTTGTAGCTTTACTTGTTTTGAGCTCTGATATAATAAGAGCTGAAAAGGGTTTAAGCTGAGTTCAAAGTATATATGAACTTGGGCCTAGTTAAAAATCATCCCAATTTAAGCAAAACTTGAACCCTACTAACTAGATAGATACTCATAAGCTTGGTATTCAAAAATTCGATCAACATAACACGGCCCAAATATCATTACAACTCAATCTTACGACGGGCGCCTGCAAACACTTGAGTTTGTCTGCGAAGCGAGGATCAATGTTTGACGTCTTAAGTAAACCCAATTAATTTCAAACATTGATGCTTGGTCTCAACCCAGACCTCCCATTCTAGATGATGCAGAGAAATGTGACAATGAATCTCTGGCATCTAGTTTCAATTAAGCTTTTCCACAGGATACCTGGCATGGCAATGCCTTCATTACCTGGTCGACATAAAGCCGTCTGTCCGCGTGTCCATATCGACTGGTTTTGTTCAAGGTATAACCTAAAGAACAGTCAAGCCGTAGAGAAGAGATTTACTTAAGCGATCCATATGCTGAGGCCCGACTCCTGAAGGAGTATTTGAATTCGGAAAATCAATGTATTTGTCTACTATATCAGCAGCTGCCATACAATGCACGGACCAGAGAACTGCAGGCGACAATTAGACGCTTAACACACAAAGACACTTATATAAGACGGTCTTTCATATAAGGCAGATCTATCAACTGTAATGAAGTGATCAATACTCAAATGATTATACGCGAGACGATCACGGTGGCAGAAGTTTTGCAATGATTTGAGACAGGTGATTAAGTAGTGTGAGATGCCTAAATTTCACGTAATTAGAATGGTGATTAAGTTGACAACGTAAGTTAAGTCTAAAAGAGCAGTTGGTGATAGACTTATTAAGTCTTAAACCAATAAGTAGGTCCACTCTTGTTAGCTTACCAACCTGGCAATCATGTGACCACCTAGACATCTATGATTAATGTTGAAGAGATGATATGACGGGTATATCTGTTACAAGTTGGTGACGGGTCAAGTACTAATCATGTGAGTAGATACGACAAAATATATTGTTATTCGCTAGACACTTTTGATTAGTACTTGATCTTGCGACGGATATGCCCGTCGCAACTGAGAGTTTGTGAAGTTTTATAGTGAGGTATGCAACAGGGAATTTGTATGTAAGCTTTCCATGTGCAACTATGACAATTTCTATGTTTTTTTTTTTTAAAAATTATTCTTAAAAACAATACAAGAGAATAATAGCAACAAAAGGGTTTATCACGTATTCAGATTCGAACATGTCACTTATCATACAGAAGTAATTAGGTCTCAATCTTAACTTTAAACTAAAACGTCACGAAGGGAGATTCGCACATGGTATATACACAAGTAATTAATATAGAAGGGGATTCAAACTCGTAACCTATTGCGATGATAACTCAATCTTATATTAAACTCTCGACACTCTCGACTAAGGCGGCTTTGGTTAAATGCAAATTCATGTGTAGATTAGGAGAGGTTGTACACTTATATTTCCAACCTAATTCATTATTCAATTTATTATTCAACACAAATTCTTATTGAAGACAGACATATCCGCCACAAGTTGAAGACGGGGAGATAAGACAAAAGCATAATGCTACTACGTTGGTAATTTGCTTTTAACTTATCTAATCACTTGAATATTATTTGACCCGTTTTCAGCTTGTGACGGATATTTCCGTTTTCAACGAGACATACCGATTATTCAGGAGGTCAAATTTTTCAACTTATTAAGAAGGTCAAAATTAGAAAGATCTAAAGTTTTATATTCACAAGTAATTAGGCCTCCAACAAGGAAGACAATTATGTGTGGAATCTGCATGTGAATTTCCCATGTGCAATAATTGCCCATTTCAATAATTTTTATTTAATTCTTTAAAAAACCTAATACAAAATATATATCTCACCGAATTAAAAGGGCATTTCAAATACGGGAGACTCAAACCCGTCACTAATTATAAACATCACACATGCCCATGCCATGTCCATGTTCATGTTCATGTCCATGTCCATGTCCATGTCCGTAATTTCTTGTTCTAACATTACAACTAAATCCTATGTTAGTGTTTGCAAATTCAGGCGTCTACAGCAGTTCCGACAGGCGCCACCCAACCAATCTGACTTGCTAGTAAAACTCGCGACGCTACACCAATACTTCACTTTGGCTGCGAGGTCTGCAACGACATGGTCGTATAGAAATAGCAGTCGACCGATACCAAACTCTGAAGTGGGTGGATCCACCTAAAGAGAGAATATCCTTGAGCGCATAACAAGGGGATTGATTAATGACCCCATTATTGCAGTATATACCAAATTAGCTAAAATTGACAGAAGATTATTGGAATAAGACGCACCAACCATGGATTAGTGACCACATTATTGCTGTTTATACCAAACTTAGCAGCAAGTGGAGCTGCCTGCATCAACTTAGAGTCATTCTCAAGCTTTCATCTTCATAGCCCATAACAAGTTACTCACCAACACTTAATAATTATGTCTTCAAAAACGAAGACGTCATAGATCCGCTTCAAAAACTTTACCCGAGCGCCTCAAGGGATCACGCTAAGAGTTTATCTCCATCGGTTTCCTTCAATAACATTACCCAAAAGCCGTATTTCCAAACTACCATAAAGATGTAAGGACATCCTAAATGACACTATATGAACATGACACATTTCAAGCGAGCCAAACCAACCCGACTAATGACAGGGATCTAATGGTTTAACGAGTCAGTTTGTTATATCATGTTCTAAAATAGAGAAAGTAAAATACACTTATTTGGTTAGGCCCTGTTCTTTTTGGCTTGATTTCAGCTTCTTTCAATTTTGCTTAGCTGTATTTCGTTAGGTTTTATTTACGTTCAATCAATTATATTCAGTTAATCTCTTCATAAAATTAACTTTTAATTCAACTAAATTCACTTCACCTCAATTCCACTCAATTTAGTTCAATTAAGCTATACTCCAATTAATTCAATTCTGCTCGTTTCAGCCGAAAAGAACAGGGCCTAAGAAGTTCACAATAAGTTCAGTAAAGAGGTAATGGAAACAAACCTTTGTTTGTGCGAACACGGCAGGTATGTCAGCGTTCAGGCGAGCAAGTTAGATGAGTATTAAGCTCGAACATCAACATAGTCAGTTTGCATCAACGCAGTCAGTTTGTATGCTTTCCTCTTCGGATGCAATAACAAGTTAGTGGCTAAATGCTAAACAGAATAACACTATGTTAACATGTTAGTAGGTGCATCAATGTTATTAAAATCGGAACTTACAAAGTGTCCTCCATCGAGCTATGATAACCAGAGGACTTCACAAGTCACAACCTTTCAACTTCGAAGGTGAGGACAAGTTAGTCATTACGAGCTAGGCAATCAAACAAGATAAGTACGTCAATAGTTAGTCGCTAATAAGACGGAACAATAGTTAAACGCAAATAAACATGTCATGTGCAAGCTTCCGATATTGGAGTTCATAGCCAAGAGCAAGTTAGTGACTATACGTTAAATAACATTAGAATGTCTATATCGACATTAAGCTTGCAGACAACATATGTCAATTCACGAGTTAGCAGCTAATAAAGTTAAGAAGTTAATAGGAAGCATCCTCTGTAGCGATGATAATCAGACAGATTAGAAATAATCCACGACTGATTATCAACAAGAGGAGTTACCTCAGTAACGCAGAGGGCTCCGACCAAATAGCAGTTCGAGTTATAATCACTGCAGACAAACCACACTCGTATAAGAACAAAGTAATAACGAATAGCACAATTAAAAGTAAAAGAATGAAAATGTTTTATTCAATAAAATGGTTCTCTTTTATTTCATCTACTCTGGTTACAAATAATCACATGTTGTATCTAAACCTCGAGATAAAATGTCAGACCATCATTGGTAATTGATGCATCTCAGACCTGACATTTATCTCCTCTTAAACGATCTGCGAAATCTGATTCATCTTCTCCGAGCATTTAGAAATTAGATCCTGAAAAACATTCATCTTTAACACAACGACCTTCATTCGTCATTGAGTAATAAGTAGTCAGGATTACGGTGTTCAGTTACTGCTGCACAGTTTGACAGTACACGCCACAGCCTGCGCCCAGAATTTCAGTCTTGCTTTGACGTCTTCTGGATGGTCACCTGCAACGACAATGAGAGCACGCAAAACTACAGATGTAAATGGACATGTCGATACAAAAATTAGGCCCGAGTTGAACTTTCACGAGTAAAACAAATCAATAAACAGCATTGCCAACTCATTCCTAACATAACAACAGAAGAGCATTCAAGGCATTACGTGTTCGGCACTACAACTGACAAATGAGGAAAGTTCAACAAATCTTGAGATTTCGCAAGCTAAGAGAATTACGAAAAAGCTTCTTTCAATTCAATTACACACAAACATGGCAAATTACCAGTTACGGAGTGCAAAATGTAAAACCATGTGTTGGGTCTATGCCTTGAATCTGCATTGGGCTAGGGTTTCTGTCTGGGCCTTATTAGATTAGGTTTAATCTGTATTGTATTAGATTCTACCCTAGCAGTCATCATATTCTATATCGTTCTGAATCTGTAATCTGAAAAACTCCTCACATTAATAAAACACTCTCCCTTCTGCCCTGTGGACGTAGCTAACACACCGTTAGTGAACCACGTAAATTTGTGCGTATTGTTCTTTATTGTTTGTTTTTATCTTTCTATGTGCTTCCGTTATAACACCATGAATAGATAACAATCTCATTCATCTAATCCTCTCCAACATCGGATTCAACAGTGATGAAAAGGTTCTTGATTACACTAGGTGTACCATGTCATCGTACACCACACCAATGAAAATTTTAGATTTCAGAGCGTTTTCTCCAAATAACTAAGCGAAATCAGTGAAGATTAGAAACGGAGAACTCTCATTAGCTAGGGTGTACGATAATGTGCTGCTAAATTTTCGTAAACTAAAGCTAAGAAATTGCAACAAGACAACCACCAAAATTCAGTAGTCTTTTCTAACAGAAACAGAAGACAACCCACATCATCAAATACCAAAACAAGCAAATTCATCTCATTAAGACACGAAAACGCTCTAGTTTATTAAAATGCAACAAATTTCCATTAAAGAGAACTACAAAACCCGCGAAATTCGACAAGTCCCCAACAAACATACCCAAATCATACAACCATGTAAGGCTTGAATCTAAGTTCATGACAAGCTAAGAACTTGATAGCAATCCTAATAAACACAGAATGCTCAATAAAAAACAAGCAAATAAGTACCTATAATTCTAAAGAACAGTTAAAATCATCAGATTTCATACAAATATTCAAACTTTAAACAAAATCTGCAAATCTAACTACACAACTCGACAATCAAAAACCGCAAAACTTCAATATCATACAACACTCAGATCAAATAACACATTTCAAACTACAAAATCAAACTTTTAACAATCAAAACCCGCAAAACGGAATAACACATTCCAAACCACAAAATCAAATTTTTAACAATCAAAACCCGCAAAATTACAAACACCCAGATCAAATAACACATTTCAAACTACAAAATCAAAACCTTTAACAGTCAAAAGTGGCAAAATTCAAAAACCCAGATCAAGTAACATATTTTATACTACAAATTCAAACTTTTAACAATCAAAACCCACAAAATGCCAAAAACCCAGATCATATAACGCATTCCAATCAACAAATTCAAAAACCCAGATCAAATAACACATTACAAACTAGGAAATCAAACTTTTAATAATCCAAAACCAGAAATCCCAAAAACCCAATAAAACCCAGATTAAATAACACATTTCAAAGACCAGAATCTAACTATTAGCAATCAATAGTCAAAACCCGCAAAATTTCAAAAAAACTCACATCAAATAACACATTCCAAACTACAAAATCAAAATTAAAACAATAAAAAAACCATAAATTTTCACATACCAGGACTAGAAATCTTCCAAGTGGGAATAGGACTAGAACTCTCATGCCCATTCACATCACCATTAACACCACCAACACCACCACCACCACCACCACCACCAACACCAGTCTGTTGATTAGAATCATCTAGAAACTTCTGAGACATTGAATAACAAAGTTCTAAAGCAGGTAAAGTATTACACAATTCAGGAATCTCATCATAACTAAACCCAAACCCTAAATCAACACAACCCTTTAATTCATCCAAATCATCATCAGTTAAACTCTTTGTTCTCGGTAATAAGGCGTCGTTTGCCGGCTCTACATACCCTTCTAAACACACCTTTTGCTGGACCTTTTTCCTTGGTCTTTTTGGTTTCCATTGTATAACCTCTCCTTCTTCTTCTACTACTTGTTGTTTATTGATTAATTGGTATTCTTGCTCATCTTCTTCAATGAAGATTTTTTGGGTTTCTGAATTTTTTCTGTAAGCCGCCATGTTCGATGTTTCTGTGTTTTTGATTTGTTGTGTTTTTGTGAGAAGTTTGTTTGTGTTTTGAGAAAAATGGTGCGATGAGCTGGGGTTTTATAGGGAAAGGATATTTGCAAAATGGTCCCTGGTTGTGTGACGTGTTGAGTAAAGAGTGAGTATATCGGTGAAATTGTATTGGTGGCCCTTTCGCGAATAATGTTGAGTTTTGTACCCCTATGGTTTGGGGAAATGACTCATTGATCGGACCGGATAAAATTGACTCGGTTTAAATAGTCGGGTTTCTGAATAATGTAATACATACGCGATTCAATGTTTGAATGTCGGGTTTGAGTTTGACTCTTAACTCAAGTTGACATGATTCGATATACGTCGATTATATTGAGCTTATTTGTTTTTCGAAATTATTTTTTATATACATATTTTACTTTTTTTTATATATATATATTTTTATGAACTTTCATATCATGCCTTTTTTTGCTAATTTACCCAAATTAAGTCTTACATATATCTTTTTTTACTAAAATCGAATCTAATTTGATCAATACACTTGAACAACCTTGATTAGTAAAATAAGTTGGTCATTTAACAATCATTAATTAATATGCTTTGTTGAAATAATTAGGATTTATTGAAATAATTGGGGTTTATTGAAGTTAATATGTTTGATTGTTTACTAATGATTATCAAATAGGGTTACGTTTGTGGTTTATCAATTCTATCAACCTCTAAAATTAATTAGTTGCCTGCTTGGCTGCTTCAATCGTGAAGCAATGATGCGACAATGCAATGCTAAATCAAGAACGGTTGAAAAACTATTGCTAGCGTATATATGGTTGAGCAATTAACACTCCAAAAATCTGCCACAATATAACAATTCTATGATTGAATATTTTTTTGGGTAGGCAGAGCATAGGAGAGGGGGGGTTGACAAGGGTAAAATGGTAAAAGAAGTATAGTCAACAATTGTCATTCTTTAAATCTGCTAGCCTTTTTAAAAAAGGAAACAATTAGACGGGTTCATCTCAACCCGCCTTAACTCTACCTCAATTAGGCCTTGTTCAAACACAACCCTAGTTCGACATGGTACGACACCTATCCCTAGTGTACACTTCCTCCTCTAGAGTCGTGGCTGGGCTCCTCCACACTATAGCTCAACATGCCCATTACTCGACTCAACCTGCACCAGCACACCACACTGGCACACTATGTCACTATAAGAAAATCTAAAACGGGCGCCAGAAAAAGGCGACTGCAGTGCGGAGTCGCCAAATCGACGACTGAAAAAAATTCGAGCGATTGAAATCAGTCGCCAAGTATGTGATTTTTGATTTGGGTAATATTGGTCCACCCGTAGTGGGTCAGTGACTAGTAATTCTCTAATTAATTCACCTTTATTAAATCCTAACTCTAATTAGATCTAAGTGTAAATTTAATATGATATAAATACAAAAAAATAAATCATATACATAGATTTATTTTTGCTATAGGAGATGGTGTAGAGCGAGATTTGCCGGAGCGAGGTCAACGGAGGTGTTGAAAGAATTTGTTGTTGGAAGTGAAGGGAGAAAAAAAATTAATTGGACGAAAAAATGAAAGAAAATGACAAGAATAAAATTGTAGAACTATCAGCGAGTCGCATTTGTGACGGCTATATCCGTCACAAGCTTACGACCACGGATTAACTCCTGCTCATTTGGGTAAATAACACAAAATAAATTGCTACTTCATAGATATTTTAGTTTTGTACACGCTCCTAAAACTTTTCTCTAAAACTTTTCTCTCTCTAAAATATTCTCTAAAACTTTTCTCCATTCCTTTGGACTCTCGGATGACAGGTTCAAAAGATGGCCTCCCGTCGGAGGCCGAAGCCATACCAGTATCACCGAACCCACGTTCCGAAGCGAAAGAGACAGAGGGGAATGAATTCCCTCCGTTGATAAAAAATTCGAAACGGAAAACTATGCATATCACAGAATTCAATGATAGTTGTGATATGGAAGTCGGAGATCAAGCAACATGTTTGGATGCGCAGGAAATTCCTATCAAACCACACATTTCATATAAGGATATGACAAAAGGGTTCAATACGGAGTTCGTTTCAATTGATGACAATGCTATCAATGATTTCGAGTATGAATCGGAAGACGACCCTGAAATTGCAGAAGAGGAGTCCGACCCTTTTTGTCCAAGCATCTGCCTCACGAAGCAGGAGAAAGCAATCCTAAGAAAACCATGGAAGCATTCACTCATTATTAAAATGTTTGATAAAAACATAGGATATTTATCCTAATGCGAAAATTGCAGTCCAAATGGTCAATCAAAGGAAAACTGACCCTCACGGATCTGTCCGAGTCTTACTACGTAGCTCATTTTTCATCTAAACAGGATTACGAGTTCGTAATGACTCAAGGACCCTGGATGATCGACGACCATTATCTTACAATACGTAAATGGGTTCCAAACTTCGTCCCCTCCGCAGAGAATATTACCAAACTTACGGCGTGGGTTCGTATCCCTAATCTACCGGTCGAATATTTTAACGAGTTATTCCTGCAAAAGATTGGAAGAAAGATTGGCGAGGTTATTCGTATCGACAATAATACTGCAACCGCGCAAAGGGGCCAGTTTACTCGTTTAAGCGTAGAAGTTGATATTTCCAAACCTTTACTCTCGAAATTCCGATTGTATGGCAAGGTATACCGGATTCAATATGAAGGACTCAAAATGATTTGTTTTAAGTGTGGTAGACTAGGACACTCTGTTGAAAACTGTCCTATCCACAATGACAATGCCAACGAACCATCTAATTCGAGTCAAATGGCTCAAATCCCTCTGAATGCTCTGTCTATGGAAAGCGGTTTACTCCCGGAGGAAGAACACGACTTTGGCGACTGGATGATGGTAAAGAAACCACCAAGACGAAAAACGTCAGGGACGATCCCGGTTCCAGCTAATTCCAATAAGGCAAGTAATATTTTTAATTTCGGCCAGAATCAAAAAGATTCAGGTTCCCGATTTAATATCTTAACTAAGGAAACAGAATCAATCGTTAAGAATTTACCCACCCCTGATATCCCGACTTCGACCTTCCAAAATAGTCTCCCACCAGTCCTAAACAATCGTTTTCCTAAACAGATCGCGAGTATTAAGCAAAGAATTTCCAAATTAAATAAGATCTCAGACAGATTCTCCAACCACTCAAACTCCTCGTCCAATACCAATTCTCATTCAAACAAAGAGTCCAACCCCAAATCAAATGCCCAGAGTCCTCTAAATTTTCATGCTACCAATAAGGAAAACGCTAAATTCTCTAACATACCAAGCCATCCCAAACAATCTGCTTTGACGGATATTTCAAATTCTCTTTCGCGTTCAAAAACAGAGTCCCATCCTTCGGTTCTCCAACCTAACAAGGAACTCCCACAATCTATACATACAAAAAATTATGCACCCTCACCCGTACTTTTCATACCTGGATCGTCCGCTACCCCAACCTCGACGTCTTCCGCAGAACCCCCAGATCGAGGTAATCCCACCAACTCAAAGCGTCCAGATTTCGAGTTGGCCGGAGATGGCAGCTCCCTACATGGCCATGATGATAGCCGAGTGTCCGATAATGGACATCAAGATCGAATTAGCGAGGAGTCACACCTCGAAGCTAGCAATCGAGTTATCGATTCCATGGAGCATTAATAAACTCCTTAGCCAAGTAAGTCGAGCATATCTATCGCACCTTAACTTCGTACCAGATTTAATGTCTACTCGCATACCGAACTTAACCCCAAACCTCCCCCGTATAACCTTTATGGTGTGGAATGTCCAAGGAACCGGTAATAAAAATAAAATTCATGCTATAAAAGAAATAGCTAGAACGTACAAACCTTCTGTTTTCGCTCTTGTCGAGACTCACATGGGGCGAGACCACGCAAAAAAAATTGGCACTATCATTGGGTACAGAGGCAGTTCGTTCGTTGATACGGTGGGCTTTAGTGGGGGCATCTGGTTGTATTGGAACACGGACGTCGTCGATGTTACACCGGTTATAGAGCATTCTCAATTTATCACTATCGAAGTCGCAAGAAGAGGAGAGATACCTTGGTTTTTTTCGGACGTGTAAGCTAGTCCCGACCCCTCTAATAGACGTGAACTTTGGACAGAAATTGAACAGTTCGCAAGGACTAATGATCGTCCATGGCTGATCGCGGGTGATTTTAACGAAACTCGAAGTTTAAGTGAAAGACACGGGGGAGATTCGAACATGAATAGAAGATGTATGAACTTTCATAACTGGATCGAAAACTGCGAATTCATCGAGCTAGCCTTCACAGGGGCGGCTCACACCTGGGCTCGGGGAAAGACAGTCGAAACTCGACAAAGTGCTAGACTCGACAGGGCCCTTTGTAACTCAGAATGGGGAACGATGTTTGAAGAGGCTATGGTGAAGCACTTACCGGCAATACAATCAGACCATTGTCCCTTATTTATAGCCCCGAATGGGTTCGCTCCGTTACAATCCGTCAATAGACCTTTTCGTTTTCAGGCATGTTGGCTAACCCATGAGAAATTTGGTGAATTTTTAACGGAAAATTGGCCAACAGAGGGTGATTTCAGTTCGCGATTAGACACTGTCTCTTCGAAGCTTCAGACCTGGAACGCTGATGTGTTTGGAAATATACACAAGAGGAAACGAACCCTTATGGCTCGCATCGGGGGTTGTCAGCGAGAACTGGCTATATCAAGACAGAGTAATCTTATTAAGTTAGAGGCGAAACTCCGACGAGAACTAGATGAGGTGTTGAATCAAGAAGAGCTTCTTTGGTACCAAAAATCTCGTATGGAATTTATAAAGGACGGGGACAGGAACACCTCATACTTTCATGTCAGCACTTTAATTCGCAGATGGCGAAACAAACTATCTTCGCTTAAAAATAGTGCACACGAATGGGTAAGCGATGCGGCAGACTTGAAAAATCTGGTCGTTAATTACTTCCAGCAACTTTATACAGACGATAATACTCATAGTATAGAATATGGCCTCCCATGGGATTTGTTCCAAGATTTCAATAATTCGGATTGGGAGTGGCTTACGCGTCCGTTCTCGCTATCCGAAATCGAGAGTGTAGTTATGCATATGGGGTCCCTCAAAGCACCCGGTCCTGATGGGTACCAAGCCCTCTTCTATCAAAAGAATTGGTCTTTGATTGCTCCTTCTCTTAATGATGCTATGGTGATAAAAGCTCTTGAGGGGAAAGGAATGCCGGAAGGGTTAAACGATACTCATATAGTCCTCATACCAAAAACCGACTGCCCTGAATATATTACCCAATTCCGACCCATAAGTCTGTGTAATGTGGCTTATAAAATCATTAGTAAAACCCTTGCAAACCGGGTCAAGAAGGTTCTACCTCACGTGATATCCGAAACCCAGAGCGGGTTTGTTCCGGGTCGGCAAATAACAGACAATATAGTTGTTTTTCAAGAGGTTATTCATTCTATGACAAAAAAGAAAGGTCATAGAGGCATCATGGCTATCAAAATCGATCTTGAAAAGGCGTATGATCGACTTCGGTGGAGCTTCATTAGGGCAACGATGAGTGACATGGGATTCCCTATTCTTCTTATGGATGTCGTTATGGAGTGTGTTATGACCCCGAGAATGCAAGTGTTATGGAACGGGGAACCTACTGCTCAGTTCACCCCGACCCGTGGATTTCGACAAGGTGACCCTCTTTCTTCATATTTATTTGTGATGTGTCTCGAAAAGCTACAACAAGCAATAGACTTAGAAGTCAGAAACCACAACTGGGCACCGGTTACTATTTGTAGAGGCGGTCCGGACATAACTAATTTATTCTTCGCGGACGATATGGTTATATTTGGAGAGGCTACGGAAGGTCAAGCTAGAGTCATCAGTCATGTTTTAGATAATTTTTGCAAAGCTTCGGGGGCCAAAATTAGTAACGCGAAATCACGGGTTTATTTTTCGAAGAACACGAGTATAGAAGACAGGGAGTCTGTGAAGGCTGCGCTGAATTTCGAGGAAACAGAGGATTTGGGAACGTATCTCGGAATGCCAACCATTAACGGTCGGGTTACTCGTCAGACTTTCGCTCATTTAGAAGATAAACTAAATCGTAGACTTGCTGGTTGGTCCACGAAAAAGTTGTCTCTCGCGGGTCGGTCGACGCTCGTTAATTCCACTCTAACTACTTTAGCCAATTACAGTATGCAAACCGCGAAAATACCGAGGTCTATTTGTGACTCCATAGACAAGAAGGCTAGGAAATTTTTATGGGGTGGTAATGAGGAGAAGAACTCGGTCCACCTAGTCTCATGGGAACACGTTCAGAAACCTAAGTCGATGGGAGGGCTCGGGATTGCTTCTGCACGTCAATCTAATGCGGCTTTTCTTACAAAACTCGGCTGGAGAGTCCTCTCAGAACCGAGGAGTCTTTGGTCCCGAGTCTTACGAGCAAAATATTGTAATAATCGCTGCGATATAGACATTTTTCAAGCTAAGAATGGCATGTCAAATGCTTGGGCGGGTATAACTTCGCAAGCCAAGACCATAGTTCGCGGTATAGCAAGTACGGTGGGCAATGGTAACCGTACTCTGTTTTGGGACCATGCGTGGGTGGATGGAAGCTGTCTCTCGGATCATAATGTAGCACCTATTCCGGAGAGCTTATTGGGACATACTGTACGTGAAATGTGGCAAGATAATCACGGCTGGCGGTGGGAAATTTTTTCTGATTTTTTACCTCAACATATTCTACAGCGAATAGCTTCGATCTCACTAACTCCCGACCCGGATTCCGAAGATTCACTTTACTGGGTAGGTACGTCCTCCGGAAAGTTTAGCATCCGTTCAGCCATGGGATTCCTTAAAGGAGCGGACTTTGACCCGAACTCCGAGTCTCAAGTTTGGAAAGTGATTTGGAAATTACCGGTCCAACAAAGAGTACGGATGTTCCTTTGGCTTGCAGCTCACGACCGTCTCATGGTGAATGCGAATAGAGTCAAGCGAAATATGGGAAGCAACCCCATGTGCCCTCGATGCGAAAACAGCGAAGAAACGACCGAGCATTTGCTTAGGTCGTGCCCAGTAACGAGACAAATATGGCGAGCTATAGGAGTCGGGGATTCGAATGATTTCTTCAATACTGCTCCGTTCACGGCTTGGCTTACAAGGTCAGCGAGCAATGAGGTTCAGACAACAGAATCCAATTGGCCGGTTCATTTTGCGATAACATGCTGGTAGATTTGGAAATGGCGGAACAATATTGTTTTTGATCGAGAATCGGAAAACCCGGTTCAGGTGCGTGAGTTTCTGTTCAGGCAATTTGAAGCTACCCTTAATGCCTTTGACATACATAATATCTTTATCCCAAAACCGAGAAATGGCTACACGGAATTATTTATCAGATGGTCGCCCCCCCCCCCCCCCCCCCCCCACACTTGGATTTTACTCAACACAGATGGAGCCTCGAAAGGCAACCCGGGGCCGGCAGGAGGTGGAGGTATATTTCGGGATGAAACTGGTAATTTTATTTCCGCTTACTCGTTCTCTTGTGGTTTTTGTTCTTCAATGAAAGCCGAAATTCGAGCACTTTTGGTCGGACTAGAGCGTGCCAAAAAGATATGAATCTTACTAAAATCATTGTCCGCATGGACAATCAGCCGTGTGTGAATATTTTGAACGAGGATCAGCTTGTTACCAATGGTCTGAAATATTTGGTAAAGAAATGCAAGGAACTTATCAGGGAGTCTAGGTGGACCGTTAGACTCGAGCACACCTATCGTGAAGCGAACAGAGCAGCAGACTTCTTGGCTAATCAAGGCGTCAACTCTAGGGTGGATCCGATTTTCATAGATACTCCTTGTAATAGCTTAAGATCGATCCTTAGGGATGACATTTTCGGGGTAACCACTCCTCGTGTAATTGCTATTGTTTAACTTTTACCCGGGGCTTCGCCTCTCATTCGTACCAAAAAAAAAAAAAATAGATATTTTAGTTTTGTCTTATACCCCACAATGTTAGGACTTAACTCGTCGTAAACTTACGATAAATTTGTCCGTCACGAATTTGTGGACGACTATATGTCTATATGTGCATGCATGTATTGCACGCAAGCAAGCCTAGTCGACCCGATATAAGCTATCGATCGTAATTAAATATCAGCCTATCACTTCTCTTATACATATCCAACTCCACTGCCCACTGATAAGAATACTGCGCCTCAACTCCTGGGCTAACATTTGTATCAATTCAGTTGTATAAATCAAAGTGTTGGTATACGGATTACGGAGTACATGTTTAATCTAATCCCTAAAGGGTATTTGGTTCAAACATAAAAATATAAGGTATGAGTTTGGAATGAGTTAACTTATACGTGCGTTTGTTTGGCAAATTTGAAGGCTCATATCTCAAACCCATGAGTATGAGTTTCTCATACCCAGAGAGGGGTGGGTATGAGATTGATACACATGAGTATCAAATTACAATTATCAAGAATGTAAAAAATAAATATTAAAACGTATGGTAAACGAAACATGTTATATAATTATTTGATAAATTCTTTATTTTCATAATTTTATATGTTAAAATTATTATTTAAAGTATTAAATTTTACTTATTTCAACTTTAACTTAGTTTCAAACTCATCCCACTCCGATTGAAACAAACATAAGGTATCAGGTATGGAATTCCAACCTCATACCACCTCGTTATGATTCATGATTCCAAGCGCATACCCATGCGCGAAACAAACGCCCTTAATATATCATCCAATAAGTTAGACGACAATTATGCAGGTTAGCCCGACCCAACCCACTTATGGCCCTCTCTCATAAGGCCCGGAGAGCCCATCTACACCGGTACAATAAGTCTAGAAGTACTAAAAGTATAAAGTATAAACCACGTTGTATGAAACTTTTAACGGCAAGTCTTACTTATAACGGACATATTCGTTACAACTTACAAGTTTAATTTGTGATAGATTAAGTATTAATCATTTGGGTAAATAAGACAAAACAAATTGACACTCCTAGACATTTTATTTTGTCTTATTTATCCTACATAATTAGTACTTGACCCGTCGCAAGCTTGCTACGGATATATCCAGCACAAATGAAAATTTGCGAACTTTTAAAAACTTTATAGGTTTCAAAATCTGAGGGTATTAGACATGAATTTGAATTAAAATGTTACTCAAATTGCTATATAATTATGTAAACAACTCACCATCTAATTATTTTGCATAATACTCGGTATGAATTATTAAGTTAGTAAAGATAAGTAGAGTTATTATGTTATGCATTATAATGTACACAAATACTCATAGAAGACGGACACTATTCGTCACAAGTTAAAAATAGATAGTGTCTCTCTCACAAAATTCAAGTAATATGATCCATAAAAATGTTCCATTTTTCTCTACTTATCTTCCCACTTACATAAATATAAGATGATACTATCCGTTCTGAGCAAAACTCGTTATACAGTTGAGAATTGAGATGATACATTGATTTGATACTGATAGGCATGAGGCTATGAGCCCATATGATCCATTATTCATCGTGTGGATCTAATACCATGGTCAGTTGGTCACTGAGGGCCATGTGTTAATGCCAGACTGGGCGACTTTAGGTTACGAAACAGACAACTTAATTGCCCTACGAACCACGTGGCTATTCTTCATCGTTATATTATGTTGGGCACAAATTCTCAATCAAGACGGTTCCTAAATTAAAATTTAGTATAAGTATTATTTTATTTAACTCATCTTATTGAAATAGAACTAACTTTTACTATGCTATCGTGGGTACACATGCCATTTACCGTATCACTAAATTGTAAATACTTCACAAATTTGTTCTTAAAATGCTTGAGTCTGAGACTCTGAGTGCTTGTGAAATTCCGCCAAATTTTAACCACTAAACTCCACCTTTACCGACAATAATATAACCTTTATAATTTGATTTTACAATGTTTATATGTAGAACCGGATTTACATGAGTAGAATGGATTTACATGAGCTAATTGGATATGCAATACTTTATATACATATTTTGTTAGACAACGAAGATGTATGTGTAATTTCGTGAAGGAAGAAAACAAGTATCATACGTAAATGTTGAATTTCGTCATCAAATTTATTAGTTCCTCCATTCGATCAACTCCACTTTACGTACTGCTATATAGTTAGCGAGGTATTTGCAAAAAAAAAAAAATATAAAAGTTACATACTTTTAACGTACTCATAAAAACAAATCAAATAAAATCGCACATAAAATACATTTTAACTTTATGTATTGAGAAGAAATCGAAATTAAATAATTACTTATGAATAGTGTACAAAATTGAAAGTGTTATATACTAGGTACCACCAAAACGGACACGGACACGTAACACGGCATTCCATGAAATTTAGGACTGGACACGTCATTTAAATATAATAAAATATATATTTTATAGTTATAAATAATGTATAATTTTATTTTTATCATGTATTTGAAACTAAATCTAAACAAGTAAATGTACAATTCGACCTTTACACTAACTAATTCTCATTTTTTCCACCCAAATCATCTTCTAATCAATCCTTTTTAAAGTTTATTCCTTATTTAAATTATAATATGTTTAGCCATGTGTCCAGTGAGTGTCGGGTGCCCTAGTGTCGAACACGAAACGGCGAATTAGGAGAAGTGTATGTACTACTAGGTTATTTATAGTGAAATTGAAAGGAGGAAGTTCATTATTACTTTTGTCTTATTTGTATACACTTCCGTTAGACCAAAATTTATACTTCGTCAGTTTCGGATTTCCAGTGATATATTTACACTTTCTTTATTTTATAAGGAAGAAATAAAGAAAGTGTTATCATATCAGCGAGACGTAGAGTATATATTACTATAAAGTTATAGCTTGGTGGTATAACAATTTTGGTGACTCCTATTTTGGAAAAACATTAGTGATAAATGATAGTAGTATTTTGGTAAGAGTGTAGGAGCGTATAAGTTATCCAAAAGGGATAAGTATTGCGGCGCAGTGGCTGCCCATGCATGCATGCACGGTGCACCACAAGTTATGAGATCCACAGCTCACACGTAAATACACCATGCATGCATACCTTATCAACCTTACAATTTAATTTATAACCCTAACAATACGTGGTTACCTACCAACCTCTAATTAACTCATCATAAGTAAAATGAGGATAGATCGAACTTAACTAAATATATAAGATTAAGATGGACTCAGATAATGTAAAA
This sequence comes from Silene conica, assembly GCA_029255685.2. Classification (NCBI taxonomy): domain Eukaryota; kingdom Viridiplantae; phylum Streptophyta; class Magnoliopsida; order Caryophyllales; family Caryophyllaceae; genus Silene; species Silene conica. Next base: position 83,695,477 of record CM055315.2, on the reverse strand, counting down.
GTAAGTTAAAAATAACATGATTTTAATATATTCGTTATTTAATAATTACGAGAATATATTAAATGAAAAATGATCATTCTACATGTCAGAAACATATTGTGGTGGTGGTGTCCTTAGCGGAATTAGGCCCTGTTCTTTTGGACTGAAATTTAAGTGAACTGAACTGAACTGAACTTATAGGATCTGAACTGAACTGAACTGAACTTATAGGAACTGAACTGAACTTAACTGAACTTATAGGAACTGAACTGAACTGAACTTATAGGAACTGAACTGAACTTATAGGAACTGAACTGAACTGAACTGAACTTATAGGAACTGAACTGAACTTATAGAAACTGAACTTAACTGAACTTATAGGATCTGAACTGAACTTAACTTATAGGATCTGAACTAAACTTATAAAATCCGAACTTAATTAACTTTATATTAATTTAAGTTAACTATTATTATTATTATTGTTCTTATTGTTGTTATTATTATTACTATTGTTATTATTGTTGTTGTTGTTATTATTATTATTATTATTATTATTATATTGATAAAAAAATTAGTCTAAAATACGAGGTAGTTTAAAATATTTTCAACTTTATATATAATGGTTTGTTCATAGTTGATACATTATACTACAATTACATTACGATAAAAATAATTCACTATTACAATTTTCTCTAATAATGGTGATGAAGAAATTGATTAATGGGAGAGTGACAATTGGTGAGGGTGAGGGCGTCGTATGATGAGTTGTTGTTTTTTGGCATTAATGAGGACGATAGTTTGACATTAATTAGAGAGTAAAAGACGGGTAAATTATTAATGAGTTGTTTTTTTTATAGATGACGTGTATCGAATAATTAAAGCGAAATATTTTGTATCGGTTGTTAAAAATAATACTCCGTATATAACTTTTCTTAATTGAGTTTATATGAACTGAACTTATAGGAACTGAACTGAACTTATAGAAACTGAACTAAACTGAACTGAACTGAACTTATAGGAACTGAACTGAACTGAACTGAACTTATAGGAACTGAACTGAACTTATAGGAACTGAACTGAACTGAACTTATAGGATCTGAACTGAACTGAACTTATAGGAACTGAACTGAACTTATAGGAACTGAACTGAACTGAACTGAACTTATAGGATCTGAAGTGAACTTAAGTTAAGTGACTTGAAGTCCAAAAGAACAGGGCCTTATTGAGTAAATGAATTTGGATAAGAATAGGGTATTATTGCTGGGCAGCGCTCAATTTTAGGGTCACCCTCTTATATACATTCCTTACTATGAGAGTTTTTACTTATAATATGTCGTACCTCTATTATTATTAGGGTTTTCACTTATTACGGCTCTGTTTGGCAAATCGAGCTGAAAAGCTACCTGAAACCTGAAAAGGTACCTGAAAACTGAAAATGTAGCTGAAACCTGAAAAGGTAGCTGATAAGGTAGCTGAAAATTATGAGCTGATAAGCTGACTGATTATATAAAAAACGGTTTGGCAAACTAACTGAAAGGTAACTTATTTTAGTAAAATGACAGAAAAGGATATAATAATTATTTACTATATTATAGATTGAAGGGTAAAAATGTAATATAAACTAGAATCAGGTGCCTGAAATCTAAAATGCTACCTTATGTAGCATTTCATTTCAGGTAGATTATTTGACCAAATAAGCTATTTGCCAAACACTCCCGAAAAAATAAGCTACCTGATTCTTTTGACATAAAAGCTACTTCAGGCAAATCAGATAACTGAAATGCGCTGCCAAACGGAGCCTACATGTGAGAGAGTGTCACAGATATTGAATACCATCCGGTGAGACGGTGACACTAGCTTATCTCTCAATAATATATACTCCCTCCTATTCCGAATAAATGTCACATTTGCCATTTTCGTCTATTCACCTAATTGTCACATATTCCATTTTAGGACATTGTTTATACTTATTTTATTCACTCTAACCCACAATAATACCACACCTTACCCCACAACACTACTTATTTTAATCACCTCTACTCACAATAATAATCAATAATACATTCCCTCTCTCCAATCTTCCCACCCCACACATTACTTTACATTAAACAAATGAATTCCTTAATTCCCGTACCAAACCCGAAATGTGACAGTTATTGGGAATAGGAGGGAGTAATTTTTTGTTGTTTTTCGAGTAAGGGGAGAAACAAATGCAATTCTTCTACAATAAAAAACATATAAATAAATTGAATTTTACCTAATATTATGACACTAGCTTATCTTTATTTTCCCCTCACAAAATAAAAGAAGTGTAAACATCCCATTGGGATGTTAGATATATATATATATATATATATATATATATATATTGTCAAAGAAATTAAGACAATGAAACAACACCGAATCGCTATGCTTTCCGATCCTTATAGAACAATTCATCCTGTATGCATATTATGCCTGGGATGTTCCGAATTTTCTACAGAGATAAGACGGTGTTACTCGGTTTTTTGGCAAGAAAACAGAGATATAATTTCGGAGTTTTAATATGTAATTTGCTTTTTTGTTCAAGATATTTGATTATCAGTAATTTTCTTCAGGAAAAAACTGATCCATTTTTGTCCTATATATATAGCAGAATGAATGGGAAAGGGAAGGGTTTTGAGTCAGATTTTGAAGAGTCGCAACTCTTCGAAATCAACCGCCAAAATCCGTTTTTATTCGGATAAATTATTTGGAGCGAGACCCCCGCATAGTCGTTCGTAAGGTAACTATACCGCGAACTTATAATATAATAGACTAGTGTACACTCCGTACTTCCCGAACTAGCTTTATTATTTATAAGTTCGCCCATCTCTGAACCAAACCCAAATTACGGAAAATGAACTAGTAATTACACTTAAATTACAAACATGGGACAGAGGTAGTACGTATTTTACTGCATTGCCTAATTTTCTACTTGTATCAACAAATTAACCACCACAAAATTAAAATTCAATCCCTACGTACGTAGAATTTAAACCTACCCCTTAGCTCGTCATTGAGTGTCACAATCCAATAATATTAATTATTATTACAAATTAGGACACGAAAATGTAAATTCAAAAGAGTCGAAATGTACGCACCATCAACCATACTCCAAATCATATAGGGGCGGGGGCTAGCAGAGTAGCAGGGAAAAAAAAAAATTCAAAAGTTTTAGATAAAATTTTCGTTCTTTTTTCACAAGTTTACGTTTGCTATTACTTATTAACCCCGTTAAAAAATTTCGTCCTCTAACTACAAATTCTAACTCCGTTACTACTCCGAACTCATACGACGTTGATGGGTTATTAAGAAATTGGGGACCGAAATAGGTCATTGTTGCCCTAATAGAAAAGCAATTGAGATGGACCTAGTTTGATAAATAGAGTGGTTGCTTGTGATACGTTGCTATTCTAACATGTGTGATTTTCCTTCTCAAAAACAACATTTGGGCGACTAATTAAAATTGGTTGTGTGTGTTACAAACAATAACAGGTGGAATTTGAAGGATCTAAGTCCTTAACTTTTCCTTGACTATTTTGTATTATTATTATTATTGATACTAACTATAGTACTATCACTACTATGTACACACTCAACTATAAATTTATTGTTTATTATTTTTGTTAATGTAGATGAACTAACACATGGCTTTTAGAAATGTGGTGTGAGTTGTGACATATTGTGTAAAATAGATAGGAGACGGCATTATGTCTAGAGTTGATAACGGTGCGAGTCAGTTTAGCTCGGCTCAGCTTGAAATTTCATGCGCGATACGGTATAAAGTAGTTTTAGGTATTGAACTCTTTTATAATGAGATAGTGTTAGTTTTATTCCGCGTAGGTTTAATAAACGAGCTCATAATGTGGCTCAATTAGCTATGTTGTAATTTTGTTTTTACGGTTGCCCAAAAAAAAAAAAAAAAAAAAAATACTCTTTTATAATGAGATGCTAATATACATGATTCGGAGCATGTAGTGGTTAAACGGTCTTTTTTGGCAAATTCAAAGAAAGTTTTTATAGAATCATTCGGTCAAATGCACTTATATTACTAATATCATAAGTTAGGACATAAAAGTAACTATATCGGTTAAAACACGTGTGTTGATGGCGTACAACTGACTGAACACGGATATCAACATCTTCATCCTCAACGTTCTTGAAAGGAGGAACACAGCTTGTCAAATGACAGAACAAATCTTCACTTTGATTGACGTTCTCAAAGATTGGTGGTTAATGTCGACACTCTAGGCAACAGGCACTCTCCTGGTCCTGGTAGAGTAGTTAAGTACTTCCTTTGATCCGAGTCATTTGTTTTTTATAATAATTTGATTAAAATACTTTTTACAAAATAATAAAATTCGTAAGATCATAGTATCATACGAATCAAATGAATCAGAAGCAGTAATTTAGATGAACAAGTACTCTGTAATTGATGGAAATCGTTTGCTTATAATGTGCACACAAATTCCCAACATACAAGAATGTTTCAACATGAACCCAAAGTCCCAAACAAACCAGAACACAGACTCCGAAGAGCAAATATGACATATATGTCCCTCAACAAAGAACGACTCTCGATGCACATCGCCTTTTCCGACAACAAAGCCTGAAATCAGCGCAAACGATAAATCAACAATGCCCGGAAATGAACAAGTCTTGGCTCGGAATACAAACAATAGCCAGTAGAATAATCCCGGGTGGTTGTACAAGGACCATCTCGCTCTGATATGATCTTATTACCCATATGAAAAGCCACCGGGATGGTGAGACCGTCTCATACAAGATTTAGCCTCTAATCTCCAACCCGCTTTCTGGCGCAAGAAGGCTTTGAGAATTCTCTCGGCTACTCCCATAAGCTCTCTCCTTAAACATTAGATCCACCTCTTCGAAAGTCAAGGCCTTTGTCTCAGGCACAAATGCGCACACAAACACAAACGCCAAAACCACAATGCCGGCGATGATCAAGAAAGTGCCACCTGTCCCAACACCATCAGCTATCGACAGGAACGATTCTGAAACAATAAGGTTTGAGATCCAACAGACGGTGGCCCCCAACCCCCCACATAAACCACGGTATGCCTGAGGGTATATCTCGGAGTTGATGGCCCATGGCACTGGCCCCATACCAGGAGCGAAAAAGGCAATATAAAGAGCCAGACCCACCACAGCAAGCCACGAGTAGACCGAGCCCGAGTCACTAGATGTGCCCAACATTAAAGAAACTGAAAGGAGTATAAGGGAAGCGAATACACCTGCCAGGCTTGTGAGGGCTAAGCTACGTCTCCCCATATGGTCGATCAAGTAAATGCCTAAGACGGTTCCGACTGCATTCATTGCTGCCACAATGAGTGAGATTAGTAGGGCTAGTTTGTTGGAAGTGAATCCGGCCATTTGTACTATCGTTGGGCTATAGTACATGACTGTGTTAATTCCTGCAAATTGCTGAAAAGCCTGCACAATCAAGATTTATACCTATTTAGAAGGCAATCTCTGGATTCTAACACAGAATGTATAAACGTGTCGTAGGTTAAGGCGCTGTTTGGTAAACAACCTATTGAAAGAAATTAGTAGATTCCGTCATAATTAGTAGGTTGATCAATCAATCTACTATTTTCACGTGTTTGGCAAACAATATATTCTGATGACATATTGGTCGAAATCTACTATTTTTGAATATGCTGCTATTAGCAGCATATTGTATTAACATATTCAATTTATACATGAAACCGTTCTAATTATCATGCAATCTGCTATATACCAAACACTCTTTTTTAATCTGCTAATTTAATCTAATAGTCAAACCTGCTATTAAAATCTACTAACCGTATTATGCTAACATTATCTGCTATTATGAATCTGCTTATGCCGTTTGCCAAACAGGGCCTCACTTAGTGAAAACCAATTTAGGTCAAAAAGCAGAGTCAATACGTATATATTATGAGTATTAACCCTTTTAAGACCGCCACAGCAGAGTATATGATTCACAGCATGCTACTCATTCGGTCTGTTCGATCTAAAATCAGAGTACTTGTTTCAAGACACTTCAATTGATTTAAACGGCCATTCTGCTAGGTATAAATTAATAGAACAATGATCTTAAAAAAAATGCTCGAAATATGGAGTGCAGATAAAACACGAGAGAATGAACTAACCAAAAGACCACCTCCAGCAAGAAAGGCTAGCCTAACTTCTTTAATTCTGAACACATCCATAATTTGAACAGCTTTCTGCTTATGTTCCTCTTCGGCTGCAGTAGCGAGTAATTCAAGCTCATCTTCCAGCCTAAATGGATCATAAATTCTTGACAACACTTCTGCAGCTTGTGCCTTGTCTTTCTGTAACATATAAAGCATACATTTTCCTTAAAGTCTTAAACAAGAATTTGAGAGGTAAAGAGTACAATGACTTCAAACTAGAAGGAACAAATAGAACCTTCATGTAAAGCCAGCGAGGGGACTCTGGTAGAAGCAGCATAAAAAAGAATTGCAAGATGGCTGGGACAGCGGAGACACCAAGCATCCAACGCCAAGTTCCTGGAACCTGCTCATGGAATGCAGGTCCAAAATGGTAAGTAAAATATAGATAGGAGTATAGGACACTTAAGCCCAGAGTTTCACTTTACATAACTTTAGAGCAACAGCTACAACACATTACACCAGTGCCTCAAAAGCCTTAAGAGAACCAAAGATAATCTGCAATTTTAACTCTACATGTTTCCCAAAAGAAAGAATCGGCTTGAAGTGAACCCGTGCTTTTATTTTCGTTGACAATATGGTGAAATATGTTTTAGCTTCAACTGACGATCCAAGAAGTAACCTTTCAAAAACTCTAAAATGCAAGCAGTACAGGCGTACAGCACACCCAACTACCCAATACAACATTCAAATATATGGGTGTTTCGTGTAATGTGAATACGAATGTCTGACATAGGTACAATCCCAAGCTTCGGATTCGCAATGACTCTGACCTCCGTTAGACAAGGGGACTCTGACCTAAAAATGAGGATACATGCAAGGAAATACATTCAAACATAAACTTCTTAATACATAAGAACTACTAAAGTGAGAGATATGTTTAAAGAAGCAAAGCTTAAAATCATTAAATATCATACAAAATGTTTCATAAAGTCTCTTTTTGCTAGCTGGAGTATCGGATTGGTAAGCAGTAAGGTTCGAGTATGGATTTCACGCCCATATCAGTACGACAATAGTGTAACATACTAACATAGGTTACAAACAAGGTAGATTCTAATCACTACATTTGGCAGGAGCGAAAAGATAATTCTACAGCACTATAAATTGAAATTGGAATATCGGCCTCATAATTATAAACCCCTTGCGACAAGAAGCATATCAAAGAACTATACTACTGAAAAGAATAATGAAAGTTATGTAACTGACCTCAGTGAAGGCAAGGTTAACGCAGTATGAAATAAACTGTCCAAAAGTAATCATTAGCACATTTGTGCTAACAAGCCCTCCTCTTACTTCAGTTGGGGCTGCTTCTGCAATATATACAGGAGCACATACTGATGCCAACCCGACTCCCAATCCAACCAGAAACCGCCCAATTATGAGAACAAATGGGTCAGGAGCAAGGCCCATGACGAAGGCTCCAATAGTAAAGACAACATCAGCTAGAAGAGTTGACTTTTTACGTCCATACGTATCATTAAGCCATCCACCACCACCGGCACCAATCATTGCACCGACCAATGCCATGCTCACAATCGTTTCCTGTCAGAAAATGATATCAGAGCTGTTTATTATTTGTTGATGGGAATATTGTCCAAACGAGAACGAGGAGCACACCATACATACTCATGTAATGTTAAATAACTCATTTCATAAATGAGTAATTAACTTGTTGTATGCATACAACCGTCCTACATAAAACTGATTGCTGAACAGATACCAACATATACTCCCTTTGTTTCTTTGACACTTTCAAAAAGGAAAAGCACACGATTTGGGGTGTGTTCGTTACAAAGTACAAGGGCAAGGGTGAGGAGGGGACGAGGGGAAGGGAAGGGAAGGGGACGGTGAATGAACATGAGAGTTCTCCTCCACATTTTTCGCACATTAGAGAAATTTTGATTAAGCTTAGAGGAGTGAAATAGTATGTCTCCATTCCTATACCTCACCATTTCCCCCAACCCCAATTTCCTAATCAAACAAGGGATTTTGTATTTCTCCCTCTCCCACCTCAGTCTTTACCTCCAAATCCGTCAATCCAAACAAGCTCTTAAGAAACGCTGCAAAAAGGTCTTACCCTCTTGGGTACAGTAATAATCCTTTTTACTTTTCTCTCCAAGTTTTATTGGATAGTGGATGGATAATTGGATCATTAAATTAAAGTAGTTCCCCAAAAGACAAGTGGAAGATAAAAGAAACATCCCAAAGTTGATATTTGAATGATATCAAAGAAACAGAGAAGTACCATATGATATGACCTAAGTCATGCTCAAATAGTCAAATGTAAGAGAAAATTTGGACAGAAACACAATCAATTTAAGTGAAAATATGTTTGTATCAAATGGTAATATTTTCACTATACCTGCAAGAAACTGCTGTTTTTGACCTCAGGGAAATCATCTTTAATATACAGGAGTGCCCCCGAGATCACACCTGAAAGCAGAAATTTCCATCATAAAACTAGTAATCAACTAATCATCAAGAAGAAACGACACGAAGCTAAATGGCAGCATATCTATTTCTCTTCGTCTCAGTTTCCAGGCATTGACGACCATATTAACAACACTGTTGCTCAGGCCATATAAAGGCGAGTTTTCTTTAAACATGACACGGTGACTAGAATAGAACATCGGATTCTCTATTTTATGGGATGTCCAAAAAACAAAGCACACTTACAGGAGACTTTTAAAAAAAAAAATCACAACAAGGAGCAAGTAAATCCAACAGTGTAAATATTTTTGAAAGTATTAAAATTTAAAAAGCCGTAGTATGATGGTAGAGCAACAACATCACGACCGTGTTCAAGGGTTACCACAAAATGGCAGACAATGAGGTTCGTTTGTACTCGGTCTTTCCCTGACAGTCTGAGCGAACAGAGGTACAATAAGATGATCCAAAAAAAGAGAAAGTTGAATATTGGAATCCATTTAGCTTGATCATGTACCATAACAGAGTGTCTCACTACTCATCAACTTAGTCAAACCACTACTCCCTCTGTCCCCTCCGTCCCAATCGTTTGTTTAATTTTTTAGTTTAGCGAGGGTTATTCTAATCAAAGGTAAACAAATGGTTGAGACGGAGGGAGTAGGAACTAAATCATGTCACTCAGCAAAACTAAGGAGCCTGATTTCGCAATTGAACAAAGGTAAGGGGCCAATTACCACCTCCGCGCAGTACTACATTTGCAAAGCACAAATTTGATAATTTAATCAAACAACAATACAACAAGTATAAGAAGAAAGATACCAGTATCATAGCCAAAGAGTAATCCAGCAATCCCAGCAGTGACAGTCAAAGCCAAAACAAATCTATTCCCAAAATATGTAATCCTCCTCTCTGGAAATGAATCCAAGTATCCTGAACTTCCAGGGATTGAATCAAGTGTCATCTTCTTCTTCTCCTTAACTTCTTTTTACTCCTCAAATTCACCTCTAAATCATAAAAATGAACAACACTCAGAAAATTATTCCACATTTCAATATCAGTCAGCATAAAAACAACTAAAAATCAACAACAAGTCTCTATATCAATATCGTCTTAAGATGAAAACAGACTAAATATAAGATAAAACTTTTGTTAGTTCCATACCACGTACTTAACCTGTTTTAAGTTTAAAACGGATATTGCCGTGTACACAAGCATTTGTGAAAGATAAAATTTTGACACATACCCAGAAACCTTTCAAACAATATGCAGTCAAAATTGAACACCCAGAAAATTATTTCACATTTCAAAATCAAATACAATATAAAAACAGCCAAAAGATCAAATTTTGACACATACCCACTAAAATTAAAGTCCACAAGTCCAAAACCCAGAAATCTTTCGAACAATCATGCAATAAAAATTATCTCCAGAATTGGATAAATGTTCAAATAAAGTGATAATTAATGGTTTTGATTAATTACAGACAAAATATGTTTGAAAATCTGTTATTTTGTTGTTTTTGTTGATAAAAACGGATATACAACGAATCAATAATAGAGTGAAGTTAAGATAAGTTTGAACGTGAAAGAGAGAGAAGGTTGATGTGCGAAAGGAGAATGAAGGAAAAGATGAAATGTGGCACCAGAAAGCTGGTTTAAAACGTTACTGAATTCTGACAAATTGTGGGGACCTGATGTTTGTACAGGAAATAATAATTGAAAAGTTGGATTTGGGGTGATGATACACAGGTTTTCTGAGGATGACTCACCTACCTCATTTTCTCTGTTTCACAGTTCTCTCACCCCAGAATTTATTACATTATCCACTATTAAATCGTGTCGCGTGTGACGGATAATATTCGTCATAAATTGGAGAGGGATAAATTCGTTTCACAATAAAGTGCAAGTAGAATAGCAAATGGGGAGAAATGGATCATTTCATGGATAGCACTACGCCACTAGTCATATATTGTGAGAGCCCTGAGAGGGCATTATTCATCATCAGCTATGACACGAATAGTGATTGTTTTTAACCAGAATTTGTGATCCATGATTTATTTGCTAAACTAGAAATCACAATATTCATAAGTCATACTATCTGAAAAATAAAAGGAAAGGCTACAAGCCTACAATGAGTTGATTATCACAAATTCTTATTTGCAACGGCATCATCCGTCGCAAGCTTGTGACGGATACCGTTTTCTCTCACAAAATACCCACCTTTTCTCTTTCTCCAACACTATTCATGTGGTCCCCTTTCTCCACTCACTCATTTTCTATCCATTTTATCTCACAAAATATCCGTCACAAATGGTGATCCGTCACAAGCAAGACTTACTAGTTGATTATTTGGTTGGTATCAATTAGTTTAGATTATGTGCACGGTATTTGTAGAAGTTTACTATCATTATTACTATAAAAGAAGAATGTATAACTGCATACGTGGCGCGCTAATATTTCACCGTTCACTCTTTCGCCACCCACATTCACTCTCATAAAAATCAGTTTCGTAGACCAATGAGAACCCTCAATTTATGCCAAGTCATATATTTTTATGTATTATAATATTATATTATATTATATTATATTATTATTATTATTATTATTATTATTATTATAATCATTCTAAGATTCCCTAAATATTATACCGAGATTCCCTAAATATTATAAATATTATAATATTATACTAATAACAATCAATCAGATTATAATAATAACAAATCCTAAATATTCCATATATATTCTCTACCAATCACGGTTTACCATAATTCCCTACCTATCATCATTATTACTATAAAAGAATCTTGGAATTATAAATATATGGCACTATGTGGTAACTGTTAACAACATTAGGCCTTACACACCCTCACATTCACCCACACAAAACAAGTTTTCATCAGCCAATTAAATCCTTACAATTTTGACAAATCATTCTTGACAAGTCAGTCATTATTAAATATGGAATTTGCACCCATATTTTCAATTAATGGGTTGTAATGTAACGTTTTCATACCAAATTAAATTTGAAATTTCAAGAATCCGACTCACAAAATGATTCTCGAATTATTTAGAGAATATAATAAATAAAGTTGTCTTTAATGGTCTGAAAATATAAATTAAAAATATCATTGAACATAATTAGGGGTTAATTAGGTGAATATAAAGTTCGAGAATCATTGAAGATAATTACGTTGTGAACTAATAAAGTTGCCTTTAATGATTTGCAAATATAAAGTACTTTTTATCGAATCCTCTATTTTTCACCATTAACTTATTTTGCCACATAGTTTCAAATTCGTACAAAATATGACGGGTTAATTTAAGAATGTAACAATTCCTTATTAAATTGGGTTAATTTAAATTTTATTAAAAATATGACGCCCTCACATTCACCCTCACAAAACAATTTTTCCGAAAAATATAATATTTTGAAATTTGACAAGTCAGATTTCCTAATTGATTTAAAAAACGTGTTTTATCTATCAAAAAAGACAACGTAAAACAAGTCAGATTTTCTAATTTGCCTTTTATATTCTCTAAACAATTATTTAGAGAATATTAATTATTTAGAAAATATATAGAAAGAGTTCGTATGATACATAATCGTATTATTTAATGACGGGTACAAAATATGACAGATTTAATGACGGCTACACCAAATATGTCTATTATTTTTCTAGCTTATTAGATTTGAGTTAATATTTCAATTTTCAACTACAATTTTCAATTAGATTTACCAAATAGAACCGAAGGCATGTCTAATACCACTGTCAAACTATCGTGAACCATGCATTTTAAAGAATTTTATTTTATTGAAGCGATATCAATTACTTTCTTAGTGATCCATGATGATTGACAAATATATTAATGTGGCATTAAGAGGAATGTAATATAACTCCTATGGTATTTTGGAAAATGTGGTATATAATATGATATAATATATTCCATAGTTGAAATTATGTTAATGATTGTTAATATTTCTGAATCTGAATTAAGGTAACATAATATCTTAATTATACAGTTCCTGGACTATACTACCAGATGTACAATGCTATTATACATCGGGGTTATTTTAGTCTTTTTCTTAATTATTTTTGAAAAAAAGTCTGTAATCTCATTTTTCTCCATTTTCCTTTTTTATGTAACTTCTTCCCTATTTTTCTAATTCATCTTTATCCATCATCCAGTAATTGATTTTTCTCATTAATTATTATATCTCCATCTTTCATTAATTATTATGTCAAGGTAATTTTTTATTTTATTAGTCCATATTTTTTTACATCAGCGAATGTTGTTTACAAGGAGGTTTTCGAGAAACTTTAATTTTTGTCCTAGATTATCGAATTTTAATACACTCATTTAATTTAGATTTCTACCTGATTAGTTATTTTATTCATCCTATTTGTCCGTCAACTTAAGTTCTGTCACCAATTCAGCAAATACAATAACTTTCCAAATTAATCATTATTAATTATTTAATCTTTTTTTTAATCGTTTATTGTTTTTTTCTTATATATCTTATTCATTCATGTTATCATAATTAATCCAAATATTTCCATCATTGGTAACAGATATTCGAAAATTAGTGTACCAGGAAATTCACCTTTTGACCGAACATATCTTATATGCAAAACAACCCCGTTAAAAATCAATTTGTTCGAATAAATAGAATTGTTATATAATGAAATGAATTTGTCTTTGTCATCTTTAAAAGTAAGTGTACACAACCCCGTGATTTTTCACGGGTGTTACACTAGTTTAATGTAATTTGTATTATTTATGGATTTGAAATTGACAATTTACATATTTCTCATGTTTGTCATCACCATATTTTCAATTGAGCAATAAAAATTAAAATCGTAAAATGTCACTAAATGAGTATATATTTTTTTACAAATAACATTTTTTTTGCGAACTTCTTATCATTAAATGTCAATAAATTTCATCGTTGAATAATTTAAACAAAAAAAAAAAGATTTTTTCATCACATAAGGCTGGAGATAAATTTATGCAAAATGTGAAATATGAAATGTTTTAAATATTTAATTTAAAGAATTGTGCCATTAATAACCCACCATACCTATAGTATTTAATTTAAGAAATAGTAGTATATTTTAGGGGGGGAATTTGTGAGCTTCTCCTATTTTTTTTTTATAAATAAGGGATGTTAAGAATTTTTGTCTTTTAAATAAGTCGCTATGAGTTTAATTTCTAATTTTTATAAAAATACTCATTAAATTGTACAAGTATCTCTTAAAGATTGTCCCAACTATTTGAAAAAATTGAAAATTATCATTGTTGTATAAAATTGTTATGTCATTTTTATGTAGGGTTGTTATGTAGTTATATCAATATAAATTTCGTCATTTATTCAGAAAATAGATAATTGAAAGTGATATATGCAAATATGAATTTAATTTTCTTAAACTTGTAGGCGGTGTAATAAGAAAGTAGTAGAAAAAGAAGAGACACGTGGAAAAGAAGATCAAGTTATAACAATAAGACAAATAAAACGACCATGTGAAAATGAATTACTCCGTAGAAAAAAAATTCGTAGACGAATTTTTCTTTTAAAATTTTATGGAGGATAAGGATTAGAAACAAAGAGGGAAAAAAATGACAGATCAACTTGCGTAAAGAAAGTCAATTGCAAATTTTAGATATTGTTGTGACTATTGGCTTTTCTTAAACATAGAATTAGTCACAACTCACGACCCCAACTCCCAACTAATACTTTTTATTAATTTGCAAGCCAAATTATATGTGATTTTAAATCACGGTCATTTGAGTCGGGTTAACTCAGAATCTGGTCAAGTAAGGATAAATATACCCGAAATTGGCTCGGGTGAGGGACATGTCAAATTGGGCTGGACCTAGCTTGCTCGAGATGTACCCGAAATGGACTTGGTGTAGGGTCAAGGGCATGTCTAATACGAGTTGTGTTGAATGTTAAGAGCGTGATAGATGGGATTTACTCTCACCAGAGTCGACCATTGTTTTCGGTAGGTTGATGATGTGAACGGAAAATGAGACGGATGGAAAAGGGATAGAAAAGGAATTGTTCAATATTATTGATAAGTTGCTAAGGTGAAACTGTGATGATAATTATCATATAGGTTCCAAATACATTGAATATACTCAGACAATTGTTCATAAATTTAGACATGAGGAGTAAGCTACTACCAGTCTACCACCCCTTATTTATATAGCCTACAGCTCTACATTGCCTTGGAGGGCAAAGTTAACTTTGGAGAATAAAAAATAAAAGACAAAATTACTAAACTATCCCTCACTTATATTTTGGAGTGCATCAGTTGGACCAGACTGGTCACCTGAAAATCAACAGAGGCGGGATAGGACGGGACTGGACCGGGCCTGATGAATCGAGTGGCCATGATTGAGGTTCAACCACCCCTAACACCCCATACTCGATAGTCGATATTATCGAACAAATTACTTTTGTGAGAGGTGTGTAGGAAAGCACATGAAGGATGTCCCATAAGAGGTGTGTATCCGTCACAAGTTTTTGACGGATACCGTTTCTTTTTACAAAATACCCATGACAGGTGTGTAGGAAAGCACATGAAGGATGTCCCATCTTGTCCCCTCTCCCCTTTTGTGAGAGGTCGCAAGCTTGTGACGGGATTAGCCCGTTACAAGCAAGACCTGCTGTAGTTCATTTGCTATCTTCTTTCACAAATTCTCATTTGCAACGGCATTATCCGTCGCAAGCTTGTGACAGATACCCAATTTTTCTCTCTCCAACACTATTCATATGGTCCACTTTCTCCACTAACTCATTTTGTATCAATTTTATCTCACAAAATATCCGTCATAAATAATAACACGTCGCAAACAAGACTTACTAAAACCTTTCCCCTCAATTTTTTTATTCCTTCCATCTCATCCGATCCCTTCTCATCGAACAAACTCCTCTTCAACATACTACGGTACAAGATTCAATCTTTCTTTCCTCTCAATAAAATTAAAAAAAAAGTCAAATTTTTTCACAAAATCAACTTTTTACAGCAATAAATTCCACATGATTCCTTCAATTTACCTATAAATTCCTTGATTCGTTTAAAATAAATAAAGTAGGTTTAATTAAGTTAATTTCCTCAAAAAATGTACTACAAATTAAAGACACAAACACTGATACACTACAGCAGATACTTGAATAAGAGATACTTGTGCAGAACAAGCTCAAATGGGTTGATCAAGTGTAAAGCTAATTACACAGCATTAACACCAATTTCATTCTTAGACCGTGCCGCGAAAGTGTTTGCTGATCGAATTTCCGTTGTTTACGGTCCAAGGTCTTACACTTGGTCTCTTACTCGTCGTCGTTGTCTTCAACTTGCTTCCGCTCTTACTACCACCCTTCGCGTCCAGCCTGGTCATCTTGTATCCCCTTCACCCCCTCTTTACTACCTTTTGTTTCGTTCACTTTTACTTTATAACCCTCTCAATTATTTGTTTACCTGTTTTTATTGTTGTGACGGGAATTTTAATCAAAGTTAAACGATTAATTAGGAGTTTAGGACCTTGTGTTTTCCGACGGAAATGAGCTAAATTGAACTTGGGCCTCATTTGGTAAACACATATGATCAATTTTTAGCATATTCAAGAATTTTAGCATGTTTGGCCGGTCAATATTGCTAAATTGAGTGTTTGGTAAACAACTACATATTGAAACATCATATTTGGGGTCAATATGCTGCATACCCCAGCAAATTAGTTATTGGTTAGTATATTTTAAACTGGGAAGTTTTACTATATTTTACAAAGAAAACTAACACTCTACTGATCATATCTGCTAGTTACCAAACGCTCAAATTAATTCTGCTAATTAAATAGGCTACTCAAAATTTTTTGTTTAAATCTGTCATTTATAATCTACCGTTATAATCTGCTTATGCTGAAATTAATTATCTGTTTTGGTAAACAGCTTTAATGGAGCTGTGCTGAAGTGAACTTAATTAATTAGAACTTAGCTAAATTGCATGGAGTTAGAGTAAGCGTTAATTTGTGAAGAGATTATTTAACTTAAACTAAATGAAACTAAATTGAACTGTGGCGAATATCGCTAAGTAGAAATGAAACGAGCTCTAGTTAAGACAGAAAGAAACGGGCCTAAGTCGTTGAGAGAGTAACTGAAAATACAATTCTCAAGTTTCCTGTTTTTATTCGGCTCTTGCTTTATACCGTCTTAATGTCTTATTCATTATTCATTTGTTTAAGTTTGATTAAAAACGACATAATGAATTGAAAAATAAAATAAAAATACAATTCTCATCCTGATTTACGTGTTTGTTTGTTTTGTTGACTACTAACTAGTACTGCCCCGCCCGATCATATTGTTTACCTTTTCAACAAGCGATTGGGAATTTGGGATGTGTAAAGAAATGATCCAATAAAGGGAATAACTAAATATTCCTTCATTTGTTTACCTTCGATTACATTTTCCTCTTCATGAATAAGTAAAAAACAAAAGGTAAACAAATGATTAAGACGGGATGAATTAAATATGCAGGTCTCAACTACATTTAGTTGAGACATATTGATATGATTGCAGGTGGCAACACTGGCTTCAAACGTTCCAGAAATGTACGAGTTGCATTTCGCAGTTCCCATGTCTGGTGCTGTTCTATGTGCTCTTAACACCCGTCTTGATCCGCCCATGATTTCGACACTTCTGGCACATTCTCAAGCTAAGGTTTTGTTTGTTGATTCCCACTCACTCGACACAGCTTTAGACGCGATCCGTCTACTATCCTCGTCCAACTCCCCACCACTTCTTGTACGAATTACAGACACAGAAATCGAGTCTCCTGTACCCGACACTAGTATTGATATTGAGCATTATGAATACAACAATCTTATAGACCATGGTGACGACCAATTTAGTCCCGTATTACCCGCCCAAGAGTGTGATCCCATTAGCGTCAACTACACCTCAGGGACGACTTCCCGCCCCAAGGGCGTTGTTTATAGTCACAGAGGCGCGTACCTCAATGCCATATCCACCTTTTTGCTTCATGAAATGCCTTCCATGCCTACCTATCTTTGGACTGTTCCAATGTTTCACTGCAACGGATGGTGCCTTCCTTGGGGCGTTGCGGCCCTAGGAGGCACCAATATTTGCCTTAGGAAGGTCACTCCTAAGGCTATTTTTGACAACATTGTCCTACATAAGGTCACCCACATGGGGGCCGCTCCCACCGTCTTGAACATGATTGTCAACGCGCCCCTCAGTGACCAAACACCCCTTCCTCACAAGGTTCGCTTACTCACTGGGGGATCTCCCCCGCCCCCTCAGATCCTCGCAAAGATGGAAGATTTGGGATTTGAAGTCGGTCACTTGTATGGCCTCACCGAGACCTATGGACCCGCTACTTACTGTGTTTGGAAGCCCGAGTGGGACTCTTTGCCTCCTCATGAAAAAGCGAGGCTTAAATCTAGACAAGGGGTGCAGCATATTGGCTTGGAGGATGTTGATATTAAAGACCCTCTGACCATGGAGAGTGTTCCGCGTGATGGTAAGCTTAGAACATGATCTTCGATTGCATTGATACCTCTTGTATAGAATTGTTATAACGGAAGCACATAGAAAGATAAAAACAAACAATAAAGAACAATACGCAGAGATTTACGTGGTTCACTAACGGTGTGTTAGCTACATCCACATGGCAGAAAGGGAGAGAGTTTTATTAATGTGAAGAGTTTTCAGATTACAGATTCAGAACGGTATATTGTATGATGACTGCTATGATAGAGGTTAAGAGTTTATATAGTACTCTTAACCTAATACAATACAGATTTGACCTAATAAGGCCCAGACAGAAACCTAGCCCAAAACCCGAGACCCCCGCATAGTCGTTCGAAGCGGCGACTAACAGATTCAAGGCATAGACCCAACAAGAACATTGCCTTAGTGGGCTCCTACAAATGACGGACTAACCCCTTGTGTTCGAAACACAAACAGGTTGTTTCTGAATGTCAAAATATAAAAATTACGTTGTGGGTTGCATCTAATGACTGCTAGAATGCTACTTAACTGTTAACTCTCTTTCGTCTACCCGTCATTTTGTTCTGAAGTCAATGCGCTCTTTGGACAGGAAAAACCATTGGAGAAATAATGTTCAGAGGAAACACGGTCATGAGTGGCTATTTGAAGGATTCAAATGCGACCAGTGAAGCTTTTAAAGGGGGCTGGTTTCATTCCGGTGATCTTGCCGTGAGACACCCTGATGGTTACATAGAAATAAAAGACCGGTTAAAGGATGTCATCATTTCCGGAGGCGAGAATATAAGCAGTGTTGAGGTAGAGACTGTTCTCTATAGTCATCCTGCGATTCTTGAAGCAGCGGTTGTGGCAAGGCCTGACAATCACTGGGGTGAAACTCCTTGCGCAGTTGTCAAATTAAAGGAGGGACGTGAGGTACAGGCCGAGGAAATAATCATGTTTTGTCGTAATCATTTACCGCATTACATGGCTCCTAAAACTGTCATCTTTGAGGACCTTCCAAAGACTGCAACAGGAAAGATTCAGAAGTTTCTTCTTAGGGAAAAAGTGAAAGCCATGGGCAGCCTTCACTGAAAGCCGGAGAGTCGGAGACTGGCTTTTCTTTCAAAAATGTTATAGGATTGATTTGTGCAGCCTGTAATTTTAGCAGATTAAACGATAGTAAAAAGACATAGTATTGAATTTCATGATATTTGTCTAATGTGTTCTTGTTGAATTTAGTTGATTGTTATTAATGAACAATATGACTGGCTTGTTACGTCTTGATCGAAGAAGTCACAGAATTTCCTCTGTTTCGGATGAAGAGACGCATTTTCCAATGCCTGCTGTCGAAATTCTCCCATCCAAAGTGAGTAATGTTATCTGTGAATATCATTGTTGATTCAATCGTGTCATGGTGAATCTTGTATAGGACCGTCTTACATGTACATGTGACATATTTTGTTTGCAGGATCCCTGCAAATTTTGGGTTAGTTCAACTTATCTTGTAAACGCCCTCGAGCATCGCATGAGATCAGCGATGGTCAATTGAGCTTCAGAGGCGAAAGACTCCTCGAGGTATTAGATTATTGCATTCTTACTCGTCGCTGAGACGCTGACTGTCAGTTTATACAATGCATATGCTTGTAGTGTTATTCATGTATTGTCAAACATCTAATACATCCTTTAAATCAAATAAATCTGAACTTTGAATGTGTTTTCTCCAGCTACAATGGTTTGATGTTTTTTTTTCTTTATTCTGACAGCTTTCCTGCAACTATAGCCTGTCTGGTATCTTTGCAAGTTTTCATGCATGCTTGAAGGTAATTTAAGTGTAATTACCGGTTCATTTTTTCGTATCCTGGGTTTGGTTCAAAGACGGACGAACTTATAAATAATAAAGCTAGTTCGGGAAGTACGGAGTGTACACTAGTCTATTGTTTACAAGTTCGCAATATAGTTGCCTTATGAACGACTTTGCGGGGGTTGATTTTGAAGGGTTATAACTCTTAGAACTCTGACTCATCCCTTCCCTTTTCCCTTTCATTTATCTATATATATCCAAGATAAATGCATCAGTTTTCTTAAGAGAAAATAACTGATATCAATCTTCTTGAACATAGTAAACAAATTACACATAAAAACTTCGAAATTACATCTCTGTTTTTCGTGCCAAAAACCAAGGAACACCGTCTTATCTCTGTAGAAAATTCGGTACATCCCGGGCGCACGGGACGAATTGTTTTATAAGGACAGTGTAGTGATTCGGTGTTGTTTTCATTGTTTTCATTTCCTTTATAGTATATCAATAACATCTTATAACACCCCCCGCCCCCGCCCCCGCCCCCGCCCCCCGCCCCCGCCCCCACCCGTGCATATTTTTCAATAAAATAACCGACCCCAACGCTTAGACACATACCCGTATTATCAGATACTTGTAGACGAGGCTGAACAATATTGATGACATTATTGTATTGCTTCCGTTCTAAGCTTAAAACTCGTGCAACAAGATATAAAAAATAGTTTCCATGCACATGGACACTACTTCACATGAACACATAATATTCTTTATGTTGAGCAAATCCATTGAACATGGAAGATAAAAATAAAGAGACTAGATGCCTAGATATAATACTCTATTATTCTTTGTTTTGACCACAGATTTACAACATGCATGTCCTAGATCCTTTGTATTTGCACCCCCCTTCTTCTTTATATAAACCTCAGCTCAAACAGTACAACTCCTATAATCCAACATTAACCATTTTCATCATCGCGTCGTTATCGTTATCGTTATCGTTAATCTAGTAAAATTTGATAGGGTTAATGGCAGAAGAGGCATATCTCTGTATAGCAATCTCAATAATAGGGTTTCTGTATTTGATGATGCAGACGTTGGAATCCCAATGGAGCGGCTCGGTTTCTTTGCTGCTCCATCATCATCAATCCGGTTTTCCTCCTGTTTTTCAACTAAGTGATTTTGTTCTCAGTTTTCCTTTCTTTTCGAAAACAGAGCAGTTAGAGGAATAAGTCGTCCGGAATAGTCAGATGTACGTAATCTTACCAAGTATCACGCACCTTGAACAATAGACGTTCAGGTGTATTGTTGTCCTAGTCCTAGTTTCTAGCATTCAGCTTGTTACGGATAATATCTGTCTTTATCGAGACAGGCTGATATTAGATATAGTCAATGTCGGATCCTGGTAAATGGATCCGAGGTCCCAGAACACCGGAAAACGATTTTTTGTGTGTATTTTGTGGATCTGCTACTGTATACAGTTGATATATGTAATCAATACAAATTGAGGTCAAAGTTTATGTTACTCAACGTGTATTTTATGATTTTAATTTAATTCAATTGGATGATGTTCTATGTTACTTTTGTTGACACTCAATTTTTTCTTGTTCAACACTTAATTAAAGTTGGACCAAAGCATTGATTGACCGACAGTCTTATGAAAACAAACATTTTAATAAAATTTTGTAAACTTCTAAATTAAATTAATCACATTCAGATCAACAAATGAGGAATATATGTAAATATTGTATTGGATTAGTCTTTGAAATTGACATAAGCAAAATTATTAGAATTAATACAAATTAAAGAACAATTTGAGATCGACACATTGAAAAATACGTGATTATGTACTGGCTAATAGTTATTAAGTGAATTTCTTTAGTTAGACTTTTGTGACATTGTCCGAAACAATGCCGAAGTAGATTTACTCAATCTTTATTATATTTATGTGACAGTTTTGATACACGAGACAATCTCATCATTCTTAGTCGATTGATCATTTTATAGCAAACATAAAATAAAAGAAAAGATGATCAAATGTGAGTTTAAATGTAAATTTTTGACCTACAACTAAACATACTAATGAATTTACGCTGCTAAATTGTAGTTAGTCATCCGAAATAAACTCTCAAGAAAATTGGATCAAATTCACTTCTTTAACACATCAGATCGATATCGACATAATAATCCACTACTCCAAAAAAAACACTCGGCATAATGTTAATGTTAATTGACATTACACCAACATCATTTATGCTTTTAATTCACAGTATACTTTGTAGCTTGTTTTGCTCCATATTTTTTCCAAGCAATAAAGAGTTCAAGCTGTAATATTTTTTATGTTAAAATATAATATATGTAGCTTAAAATAACCCACTAACAAATAAATATTATAATATAAATTATTTTTTTGTTATTTATTTATTAATTTTATTTGTAGCTTGACAAAGCTACACCCGCTTATAAGCAACACGTATTTTTTGTAACCCAATGGTAAATATACCGCTTAATAATTTACAGTTTTTACAAACATGTCCTTAAAGTTAACTATTGGAGTTGCTCTAAGATCATTCTCAAACAACAAGTCAATTTAATCGGGTCAATTGCGTATTAGGCCTTAATCTCTCCTTATTGACTTTGACCACTTAAACCCTCCCAAGCAGAAAGTCACGACCTAGGTCAATAAACCCTCCCAAACAACCATTTTTTTAGTTTTTTTTTCTTAAATGGTTGGAACCAATTAAAATGTGTCACGTATGAGGTCGATTGGTGGGTCAATTTACCTCAAATTGGGTCGATTTGTGACTCAAATCGACTTGAGTCAATTATAATCGATTTCTTAATTACAATTAACTTGATTCGACCCCAAATCGGCCTCCCAATCGACTTGCTTGAGGATGGTCTAAGAGCAATTTCGAAAGTACAATGACTTATCGTTATACCTGTTTAACTTAATATATGTGATTTAGAGGTTACCACGTGCCAAAATATTTAGCGTTAATTATTCAAACTTTAAAATCTTATTTAGTGATAATTTTTCGAACTTTAAAATCTTATTAAAATATAAACCGGAAATAATAATGGAATGGACACCAAGACACCAGGACACGAAGACGGCAAGTGTAAAGTGAGTTGGAGAAAGTCGTAGTTATTAAATAAAATGATGATTGGGACAGAGTTGATAGATTCGACGGCCATAATTTATACACTTGTGCAACACCAAACGGTAAGTACATTATACAGATTACAGAAGAGACGCACGAGCAACCGGGTTTTCTTCTCTTTATATTATTATTTTAATTGTATCCATCCCCCATTTCTGGCCCCTTTTGTCTCCCTTTCCTTCTCCACCGAACCTTCTTCCCTCCACCATGTTCAATTCCTTCTTTAATCGAGTCAGTCTGGTTTAAAACGATAATATCTCGTAAATAAATTTAAATGTTATCACGTTAGGAAAATCATATTACAAAGGTTTTTCTTAACGTTTGTCCTAAATATGGAAATATTACCATATTTTATGAAAACCGTCTATTGTAATTGTAACACCCCGACCCAAGCCTAGGTCGGAAATGTTAGTCATGGTAGCTCGTCATGCTGTGTACTAGTCTCACAGACCAACACGAGTCATTTCCAGCGTATTTTGTTACTACTCTCAATTAAGCAAAAAAGAAAGTGCACTTGGTTGATTCGAGTAGTACTTTCAATGTTTTTTTTTTTTTTTTTTTGAAGAGAGTAGTACTTTCAATGTCTTTAAACACTAGTCGGATTTTAAGCCTACAATAAACCTCTTCAAGAAGGCACCCCACACAAATATCGTTTTCGGTTCAATGGCGTATTACAGTAATGATAAATTAATAATACAACCAGTTTGTTCTTACTACCTAAACAAACATCATTATCATATTATAGTACTAGTACGATTTTAAAAAACGAATATTATCGTCGTAGATACAATTTGTGTGGTGGAGGGTAGTGTATTATAGGCTTATAACTAGTTGTATACAGGGTATAACACGATTTCCGTATAAAACGATTTTCACAACGAGTGCATAAATGATAAAGCAATCGAAAAACAATTATAGTCGTAACTAAAAATGATTGTAGATAAAAATGTTTTAAAATACTTACATAATAGTATAAGACAGTTTTATATAAGTATAATAATAGGGCATAAGGTAGCCTTACAAACGCAATTACTATCCGTTTTAACAATAAAACGGTCTGTTTATGTATATAAGATAAACTCGTTTTTTCCTATGCATTTACGTTTTTGTCTTATTCATATTAATCGACTGGTCTCGAGGCGGAGGTCGGATATCGGATATACCATTATTATACGGGTATACCTTACCTTAACCTTCCACTTTGGCTTTCTTAATTTTCCAGCTAACTTCTTTTGACTTTCCCTTATATTTTTTATTCCTTATTTTCTTGTCGCATTCCTCCCCATTTCTGTGAAATTAATCACTTCTTCTATACTTCTATTATTACTTCTACATCTATATATATACTGCAAGATTCAATCTTTGTTTCCTTATTATAATAAAAATATCTAATCTTTCTTGATTTTCACCACTTTCTCACTTACTGGTATGATTTAAATCAAGTTTTTACATTATTAAACCTATCTTTATTTGATTTAATTCCAATTTTTCTCCAATTTTTCTGGGTTTTGTTTGATTTCCTGATTAGTGAAGTGGGTTTGTGATAATTGTTGGTGGGTAATCATTATTTTGCCTAAATTGTGTTTTTTTATGATGAATTTTTTGTGGGTATTTGGGATTTTTATGTGGGTTACTAAATTTGTTCATTTTAAATTTCTAATGTTGGGGAAATCATGGGATTATAGATAGATTTAGAAAAGATTATGCATTTTTGTTGTTGTTGTTGTTGACTTTGTTTTGTTTGTATTTAAACTTGGATTTTTGAGTTTAATGTGTGTTTTTGTATTGTTTTTGGTTGATTGTTATATAAATGAACAATATGATTGGAATAATGAGATCCATTGATGCAGAAATTGCTCAAGTTCAGACAAATGTAGTTTATTGCTCCCTCCATCCCGATCAATAATTAATAAAGTAAACGTAAACTATTGACTGAGACGAAGGGAGTATTAGTCATTGACATTTGGGTAACCTTTCATTAGTCAATTAGTGTTTCATTGTATTAGACCTACTTTTTTGATCAGCAACTCACAGCTGAATTTGCAGGTTTTTGTTCTGCATTTTGATTCCTCGAGTTTTGATTGAATAAAGATCAAACAATATGCGTGCCCCGTCCATCTTGTCACAGTGTTTACCTGGGTTGTTACCTCTTGATCGAGGAAGCCATAGCATCTCTTCTGTTTCGGATAAAGATGCGCATTTTCCAATGCCTGCTGTCGAAATTCTCCCATCTAAAGTGAGTAATGTGCTCAATATGTACATACCAAGACTGTAGAACTGTTTCCTTCACTTGAATTGTGAATGTTATTGTTGACGAATATTTATGCTATGTTACTCAGATTCGTTTAGAAGTGTCGGACTTGGCTATTTAATTGAAAAATATGCACATTTTGGTCTAAAATGAGGTGTCCATATGTCATACCCATGTCCAAGTGTCCAGTCTCGGACACGGGTACGCGAGGAAATTAAAAGAGTCGGAGTAACATAGTATTTATGTGTTTTTTTTATCCTTTTTTTTGTGTTTTTTATTGAGTTTTTGCTGATCATGGCTCTTTTTTTTGTTCTCGTTTTAGGTGTCGCAACATTCGAAGTTCAATGGGGAGAGTGTCGATGTTCAAGGCCTCCATTCATTCAAGGTTTTCCTTTGGGACTTTGTTATCCAAATTGTTGATTATTGCACTCACAATCTTCTAATATGCTAAGTTTAATAAATTTATCTGCCAAAGCATGTTTTTAGCTTCTAGAAATGATTGAGAGAGGCTTGTAGTAGTGCACAACATAGTGGATATTTAAGCAAGTTTACTAGTTAGTGGATTAGTAAAGCTTCCGAAATGCAACAAAATTATGAAGAAATGCAACATCTTAACGCCGTAAAGAACAAAGCATTTGACATATACGAAATTGTGAGTAGCACATTGATTATACATTGACATGAATTTGATTGTAAGCTGACTAGCTGAGGCATTGAATAAATTATGACGGTTTTACAACGTATCTTAATTATTTTGTGCATATATTATAACATCATAATCCTTTTCACTTCTGATTGATGTATCACAATGCTAAATTGGAAGTTAAATGACCCATATCATCTATGAAGTGACTTGACAGTAGATTTCCCGTTTGACACGTTCAAAATGCTTCCATGAACATTGCTATATGATGTTTATCTTCTACTCCGTATTATGTAGCTGATTATTGTGAAGAATGCTGGTTCCTGAAAGATGAACAATGATCAATCAAACTGATTAGCTTCTTATGTGTTTCCAGGGGAATATTAGTGTTGGTCATATAGTTGGCTTCAGTGGACCAGAATTGATATGTTCAAAAGTTGATGGTATGTTATTGCACAGAAAAATCTGTTGCATCATTTATACATGCTTCTTCCCGTTTCAATCATCTTTTCGCTTACAAGTTCCTAATACATGTGAAATATTTTGTTTGCAGGGTCCTGCAAATCTTGGGATAGTTCAATTGATCTTTTAAATGCCCTCAAGCATGAGATCCGTGATGGTAAATTGAGCTTCAGAGGGAAAAGAGTCCTTGAGGTATTTGATTATGGCTAGAAATGTCTGCTTTAATCTTGACTAACTATTTTTTTGGAGCTAATGATTTGTGAAACGTCTTGAACATCCTTTCAACTTTCAAGCATTTAAATCTTAACATCAAAGGTGTTTTCTCCAGCTACTGTGTTTGATGTATATTTTTTTTTTATCTGACAGCTTTCCTGCAACTATGGCCTGCCTGGTATCTTTGCATGCTTGAAGGTATTCCTCTTCAACTCTTACAGTGTTTAGACGCTCACATTTGATATTATATTCATAAGTCTGGTCTCTATTTCGTACAACGTAGTAGCTTGATGGTTTCCGAACAAGCTTAGCAAAATTTTGTTCTAGTAGTGTAGCATGCATTTAGCGGGAGTTTATTTGCTTTACCCTTGTCACAGTATTTTTGGGACATTGTTCTTTCTGATGGAAATTTCAAAAAATGCACTTTGGATTCGTTAAAAATATTTGTAGTGTCGGTTATATTGTATGCATGAATGCATGATAGTCTGAGAGTGTAACTATCCATCTCATATTATGTATATGGGCACCGCTTTTAGCAGTGGTCGAGCAAGAGCGGGCTAGCAATGGTTGAGAATTTCGAAACTTTTAGTTAAAATTTCCGATTTTTTTCGAGGCCCCGCCCCTTATAATATTACTCTTTCGTCCCCGCTGACTTAAAATTATGGCTCCGCCATTGGCTTTTAGGGTGTATCTTTGAATTTGTTAAAAATATTTGATGGGCGCCATTTCTATGATATCTTTTGTACATGGGTGTCACCCCCTTGGTGTCCATCTTGTCCACAAAATTTTTGTGTAGAATTGCTCTAATGCAGCTTAGCATCCTAGGTTTTAACTGAAAATAGAAGTCAAGGTTTGTCGAATAAACCTCGGAAATTGTGATGAGGTTATAGCCTATAGCTCATTATCGGTCTTTTATGTGCAGGGTGCGTGTACAGTGCATTTTCAAGATACTAGTGCTGAAACAATAAGATGTGCAACAATTCCAAATGTGCTGGCTAATCTAGAGCAGGCTCGGGACTGGCAAAACCGGCAACCTGAGGGTCTTCTGACTCCATCAAGGCAACCGTTGGCACCATCTGTGCATTTTTATGCTGGGGATTGGGAGGAATTACCCAGTGTCTTATCTGTAGTGAAGACGGACTCTTTTGAAATAACACCAGGAATGAGCATGTGTTTTTCAGAGGATGATTTTAACGATGCGTGTAGTAGTCAAGATGGCAGCATTACTGGTCAAGAATCCTCTTCAAAACCAAGGCGCTCGAGGAAGCTTTCTGGCAACCGAGCTTGGGAAAGGGCTAGTGAGTCAGATCAAGGGGAAGGCGGTTATGATGTTATATTGATAACTGATATCCCTTCCTCAGTGACCTCCCTGAAGAAGTTTTACGCTCTAATAAAGAAGGTTTGTTCCTTGCTTCTTTCAGACTTGCTAAATATCATACTTACTGCGATGGTCCTTCGTAGATATATTTAAATATTTTCAACTAGTTGATACGAGAAAGAAAATGCCGTGAGTGAAGTAATTAGCCCCATTTAAGCATTTTAAGTTTGGTTTATGCCATGCTGTGTAATATCGGTCTTAGTCTTGAAGGGTCGGTCACTCCGGCCGAATCAGTCATCCACATTGTATGCAGCCGGTACTGTCACGGCACCTAATATTTTCAAAACATTCAAGTGATCGCAATGTGTTCACCCGCCCGGCCACCCCATATTTAATACCATAGAGCTTATTTTTTATTTACCCGTTTCATGGTACAAATTCTCGGTCAAGAATTGCTCTGGAGTCGGTCTCACAGCTTGGTCATAGACTCATAGTTATCAGTTTTTACTGCATAAATGGGGACTATGTTACTCCGACTCTTCTAATTTCCTCACGTACCCGTGTCGACACTCGACACTCGGACATGGGTATGACACTTGGACGCCTCATTTTAGACAAACATATGCATATGTTTCAAAAATTAGCCGAGTCAGACACTTGGACACGCACCCGTCTTAGATACTTCTAAACGAGTCTGAGTAACATAGATTGGGGCAAATGCTGCCTCAGTTACTTGGCCATAATTTGGTCTACAACCATGGTTCAATCTCGTTTAGTATTGGGTTGTTCTCGCAATTTACTTTTCCTAGTAAAAAAACATTCCCATTTAAAGGTTCCCTACTGTGTTCAAAATCCGAGTGATTTCTTTTTGTTTATATGTTCTCGAAATAATTTATGTGTCTGTCTTTAACAGTGTTTACGGCCTCCATATGGAGTACTGTATTTGGCAACAAAGAAGAATTATGTCGGCAACAATGGAGCTCGACAGTTGAAGAACATCTTGGACGATGAAGGAGTTTACGGAGCCCATTTAGTGAAAGAAATGACCGATAGGGAGATCTGGAAGTTTTTCCTGAAATAAGTTTCCGAAATCTCAAATCGAGTGACGTAGATTTTTAAGTACTAGAAAATTGTTTCATTGATTTATTTGCTTTTGATAGTTCTCTACTTCTCCATAATCTGAACCACAAATTTGTTCCTGTATTGTTCTATCTTTTGCTTAGTTATACAGAAATCCGATTCCCGGGATTAGTCAAGGAGCTAATATTGCCAATGTAATACCCTCTTTTTCTAAATATATACAAGTTTCAACTGTGAATACAAAACTGGCATCTTCGGCTGGTGAGTTCCACTCCGTTGTGCTTGATCAGGAATTAAGATCCCGAATCCTTAACTGTCGATCTGTGTGGCCGATGTTGCATGTATTAACTTCTCCCTTGTGTGTGACTGCACTGCTTAGTGTGTCAAGTGTCATGCTTTGAAATGACTGGGAATCGATTAAGCCACTTTGCATACCCAATGAAGGCAATCACTCCATTGAAGACAACACCGTTACTTGTTGAAGACGGAAAAGCAGGTCAAATATTCCCATTTTCACAACAAATGGTGACCATTTTAACGACAAACTTTTATACCATCGAAATTATTTTGATAAATTATTTTACTATTCCCTTTTCCGTCTTCAGCTTGTGAAGAAATGTAACCCATCATCAACAAGATTTATCGGGAAGATAACAAATGCCAAGTTAAATACAAGTGCGTTAATTTGTTAGCATTCACATTTTCTGCAATGGGTAGTAACTAGTACGTTGAGAGGGCTTTTTTTTACTTCCTCCGATATATCTGATTCCTTGCGTCTTCTTTTTACCGACTTTTTTTTACTTCCTCCAATATATCTGATTCCACGCGTCTTCTTTTTACCGATATACAGGAAACTTGTACACAGAATAGATGAAAAGTCACATCTAGTGGAAAATTCGGAATTAATACAAGGTAAAACGGAAAAGAGAAGGACTGCAAGGTATTGCTCGTATTATACAAATAAATGCGAAAAGGCATAGTTTACGCACTTAAAAAATGGTTTCTCAGCAAACACAAAATTACATGATCAACTTATATATAACATGATGAGAAATTGAGAATTACAAAAGAATGAAAAAATGACCTCGTGCGGACAACCCTGAATTACAAGGCAAGGGATTGAGTTAAAATAATTCTTATATAAATACATATACATGTAATGAACAATTAACCTGTTGAGTTCAGCATCCCGCGGCCTTCAGAAATTTGTCATAGGGGCTTGCAGGAGGTAAGCGGAAAGATTGATGCCCATACTCGACTGAGCAAGGGTACAGAGGATCATGGTCTCGGGTAAGTTCTTTGCCTTTCGAGTTTGGACTGTCTTCTGAGTCCTCCAAGATCTGGTTAAGAAAGTGATTTGTTAGTAGGCCATAATAACATTCAAAATTTAAGGACATGGGTATGGACTGTGTAATATGAACCAAACGCCGTTCCTGCCCCGACAGTTCTAATAGAGACGGGAAAGGAGTCATCTTACCATGGATGTGACTGTGGAGTTATCAATCTCATAGTCATTTGAAACAACAATCGCTTTGGAGTTATCCGGACGCTTGATGCTGTGGAGTACCAACATCTTTTGCTGCTTGCCCAACAGAAGGGCCTCACATTGATCTTTCACTTGGTCGTAAGATACAGGGGTAGTGTACATCGGTAAGTTTGCTACTTGTTGAGCCGTTTCAAGCACCTATTAGCGTCATAAGTGATAAGATCAGATATCAGCGCCAACTGATCTGAAAGTCATTTTACAGCTGTATCTACCGCGGGTTTTGGAGTTAACTTGTGATGAAGTATTCTATTTAAATTACATACAGGTTATATTTCATTAGACTCAGTTGCACGTAGCCAGCATGGAAGATTGGAAGCGTGTCTGCATGCCAGAAATGGCTAGTTGCCTATTTTAAAAGAAATCATAATTTTCCTCTTTAAAATGAATTGTCCAGGTGCTAGACCTACGTCTGCGTGGAAACTTGGATATGGGTATGCCAGACAATTATTGAAATCGTTCCAAGACAAGCTGAACTTACCGACTCAAGGAGCTGATTAACACTAAGAATGTCCAGTGAATTGGACGACATAGATGTTTTACGACCAGATTGGCTTCCACTAGCATCTAGAAACGATTCATCCAGCAGTGGCCCCACAACCTGGAAATTTTCGACATTCAGTGATTCAGATCCAGTCATGAGTTGAGGCCAATCAAAGCAAGAATAAAATCACAGAGAATAAAGTAACCTCATCAAAAGGTTCGAAATCCACCCCTCCAAGTGGCGAGCATGATTGTGGCGTCTCCATGAATAGAGGTACCCCCTGAGGGTATGACTCGTCAGGTGAAAATCCCTGTAATAGTTGCATCTTGATGCCAGATAATTCATCCTGTCCAAAAAAACACAAATGTACAAGAGACTTTTCTTTCAATTTTGCAATCTAAAATCATGAAAAATTGCAATAAGAATAGAGTCAGCTACATCTGTCAATGTCAATGTTGATTTACAGGAAAATATTTTGAGTGGTACCTCTTTGCGTTATTGACTCAATTTAAAGGATACATCGGTCATTAGAGTTGGGCATGGACTGGCTCAGTTCAAACCAAGTCATTTCAGGTATTTTAAACTTCAAGTCGGGTTGGGTTGTATTTAAGTCAAACAGAATGTCATTCCACCATTTAAAACGACTTGCAGTAAAAATACAAGAGCTAGTTGCAGCATGGTACCTCTGATAATTTCTCAAATTTAGACGTCAAATTAAGTATCACTGTGTCTTTTAACTGCTGGTCATCTGATGCTATCACTGAAAGTGTCGTTAATGCAGCGACGTCATCGTCTTCCGATCCATAGATCCTCTCTTTATCAGTAGAATCCCTGATGACTGCTTTCAGTCTGATATCGTCAACCAGCTCAAGATAAGGATCAACCTGCCAACATAATCATTTAATACCAAAGCAACGGTGTATAAACTTACAATGTTAAACTTAAATTCCATTGGAGAAGTTCGAAAACATATATTGGAGATCCTGAACGTCTAAATAAAAGGGATATGTACAGAGTGGGCGCACGGACCCACGATGAGCTAAAAGGAGATTCCATCCCAAAACACCTCTCTCCTATCTTATATGCGGATTCATCACACCCTGGTCAAACTCATGGGCTTGAGGAGTGAAATTCACAGAAAAAGGGATTTTGGCCGGAGTAGGACTCCACTTCATGAGACTAAGGGTTCTATCCCAAAACCAAATGGCTATGGATGGAGAAATTACTTGGTTTGTAACGTTATCAACTCTCGCCTCAGCTTTCGTTATGGGATAAATCACATGGGGACACCATATGCTAGAAGCTATTTCATTGGGAAAAACAGTTTGTATAATATAATTTGAGAAAGGCATATTAAAATTACATCTGTCAAAGATGATTTAACAATAGGGATCAGCTCTGGAACATTGCCTGCTCTCGCGGAAAATATAAGCATGCAAGATGCCATGACGAAGAGAGATCTTCTACTTGATGGTCGTAGACCCCCTACAAAAAATAAAATTAAGCTCATTTAGAAAATGTCGAGAATTAAAAGGAAAATAAAATAATCAATTGTTCTCTGCATGACCCATGATGAAATTGTATCATACATCAAGACTCAGCAACTTGAAAATACAAGAAGCATGGATTGTTTCGTGAACCATTTTGCGATTTCTCCCTGTCATATTTCAAAGTCCAAGAAATTTGACTGATGCGAAAAAATACAACCAAGTAGAATATGTCGAATTTATGCTATAATAAGACAGTTCCCCTTTCCAAGTAGTAGTGCGTAAATAATAGAGCTGATCATGGGCTGGGCTTGATAAGGGTTGGGCTGGGCTAATATGTTAAAAATAGCCCATGTATTGGGGTCGGGCCGGGTCGGGCCAAGTCAATGGGCCTTTTACTTAAGCCCAAATCCAGCCCTTGCGGGCTTAAATGAGCCCTCGGGCTAGATCGAGCTTTTTTGGCCCTTACAACTCCTGACACATTCTAAATGTGAAGACACTTAGAGCTGATCATGGGTTGGGCTTGATAAGGCTTGGGCTGGGCTTGATAAGGCTTGGGCCGGGTTGATATGTTAAAAATAGCCCATGTATTGGGGTCGGGCCAAGTCAATGGGCTATTTTCTTAAGCCCAAATCCAGCCCTTGCGGGCTGAAATGAGCCCTCAGGCTAGATCGGGCTTTTTTGGCCCTTACGACTCGTGACACATTCAAAATGTGAAGACACAAAACGCGCACATTGAAAAACAATACAACGGAATTCTAACATTCAAGATTACAATACAACTAAAAAAGGCTTGAAACAAGGTTTTAGCAAATTCTAATCCACAATTCCAAGTAAAATGAACCCAGACTTATTATATGAAAACATGATATAAAACTTGGCCGTAGGCAGTAGCATATCTATAATCAACAACTTTTGACTTTTTGCTTACTTATACAATGTACGCAACTACACATGCAAATTATTAAAATTGGGGCCGGGCTTTAGGCTTTTTGGGGGCCGAGAGTTTAGCCCAAATCCAACCCAATTTTTCCCATGGGCCGCATGGATCGGGCTTTGGGCTTCTTTGGGGCCGAGAGTTTAGCCCAAGCCCGGGAAAAAGAGGATCGGGCCTGGGCCATTTGATCAGCTCTAGCCTCTAGTAAATAACTATACCCAAAGCTTAAGATTTTAAAAACATTGGTGTCGGGAAAAAAGAAAACTCGAGAGTAATAGTTAACATTCATATCATCACATCATTCACATGTTATCACTAAACTCTCCATTTTCTATTCACATCATGATTCATGAGTAGACATAATGAGTCAAGAACAACATTGTTGCAAGCGGCATTACAGAGCCAAAAGTCTTACAAGCGTTCTTATTTAAAGATTGATGTAGAACATACCTTCTTTATCAAGAGAGATGTTCCTCAGTGAAAAAGCTAGCTGGAAGCACCTAACGAGAGCCACATGGCTGGAGCTCTGTCATTTAAGTAGAGTATATATGATGTTATTCAGGTGAAGCAGACAAACGAGTATGGGATAAACTATCTATGTTTAAAAAAACTCAGTGAACTAAGAATATAAAGTAAAATACACAGTCCCCTTGCAGGTGGCAACATGTGCACACACACAGTTACAAGCTCGAGAGACCGTCTCACGCATTGTCAGAGTGAGCCCGTGAGGCAAACCCATTTAGTTTGTAGCTAGCAGAGAAATGGAGTGGTCTCACCAAAATAATTGGATGAGACCATCTCTTTTGATAACATGGAGCCATGAAAAGTCACAACACCCCCACCCATTGGTAATCCATCCGCTACACTAAAAACCACAAAACGGATACTAAACATCTGATGACGCTCTGGGGGAGTTCCTTTTTTTCATATGAAAAGAGACATTTTTTAAAGACGGCAGATTCAAAGCTTGCCGAAAGAAACAATGGAACAAATGGTAGAATTTGCAGAACGTGGGATGAGTTCTCCAAAACTAAAACGGAATCCCTCGTAGTGAGCTAATCCATTGCTGTGTGTCAGATTTGTTACTATGATACTTCATATTACCTTGGGCTCCCGTTTTCGGCACTCAGAGACTCAAAGACGGGTATGATACATGGACACTTCATTTTCATCCCAACCATGTCGAAATTTCAGAAAAATAGCAGGCTCTGAAACTCTCACACACATACTTCTAAATGAGTGAGTATTATAGATGCCTATTACCAATAAACTTAAATAGGGAAACACTTGCAACTGCAGGACTGTGAAGTAGCACGCTTATTGCATATGATACAGACCAATCAGACTGAAGACTTATTAGTTTGCATCTACAACTAACTCACCCTCTAGATCACCAGAAGACAAGTTCTGCATACAAATCTGAGAGAATGGATATATGGGAGTCTCATACATGTTCAAATGCAAAATATTGGCGATAGTGCAGAGCAGAATCCCACCTTAGACCGTGTAAACAACAAAGTGGTATTGAAAGTATGCGTCATGGCCTCAAAATTGGCTGGTGTGTTTTCTGGACATGTGGCCTGAACCCAGATAGAAGAGAGCAAGAGGCTGACTTGATGACTACTTAGTCTGAGCGAAGCAAGCTCCTGTAAACAAAAAAAGTAAAACAGAAATTGTGTAAGTAATGGTTTACTATGCTTTCCAACATGGATGCGGAAGGCTGGATTCGGATCTTCAATGATAAAGTTGCATGTTTTGGCAATTTGGCCTAAAATAAAGGTTCAAATATCATATGGTGTAATGGCAAAGTATCAGACACTCAACATGCAGCCAAAGTGAAATGCCCAAGTAACATAGAATGTGCATTCTCACCATCTTCCCATTGGTCATGGTACTCTTGAAGCTATGTGATCTGTTATGTGATTGTTTCACATTGTTCCCTACTATTGGAATGTCTTGCATTTTTTTCATGGCTTCCACTTTTGCTTCACCTTCCTCTGGAATGGAGAAGCTTTCACCATTTACTTTCGAAGTGGCCTTACCCCAATACTTCTGCGAAGGCAAATCTTTTTGGTCTGACCAAGGGCAAATCAAGGAGGGCATGAGTACAGTTGAAAATGTACGATGAGCCATGATACGAGTTTCATGATCAGGATGACCCATTGCCAGAAGTAGTTGATGAAATAATGCATCAGGAAACGTCTGAGATTAAGCACAATTATCATGTTAGATAACTTTTAGATTCAAGCACGCAATAAGCTTTCAATTAATCAACAAGTTTTGAAGGAGATGGTCTAACAGTAAGACAGAATGAGCTTCTAAAGGTTTCAAGGTGAGTTTAAAATGCAGAATCTTAAAGCTCGCCCTAGAATCTCACCCTGTCTCAATGCAGGACCATCTTACCCAACTTATGACTCAATTCCAACAAGAATGTTCACCTTTTTGTGGTATGCGATGTTGGGCAAGGATGACACTATATGAGCGGTTCGGTAAACAGAAGAAATAGTTGATCTTGTTCTTGCAACAGAATTGTTATTCTGAACATTTTCGAGCACCACAGCCATCATATCGAGCACAGGGCCTATATCTCCAATCTATCAAAACCATCCCATGTTAAACAACTCTTTTTGAATGGCATATCTATAAGTCTATACCAATAACAAGGTACTCTCTCAGTTCACTTCATTTCATTCCATTTACTTTGGACAAAAGTATTGAAAAATATGTGAGAGAAGAATAATGCCCACACTCACATGGGAGTGTTTTGTGATATATCTCTCACCCAAAGTGGAAATGTAAAGAATTGATTCGAGTGTCACGAAAGGAAAATGTATGAAATTCAAATGATAGAGGAACTGAGGAAGTATTACTGTATTACATCTTTGCATGTTCAAGTTCCTAAACATCTATTGTGATTATAACCTCCACAATGTAGGAAATTAAAATGTAGAGAATTGATTCAAGAAACGCAAACCTTGCTTGACAGGTGCCATATACAATTTTCTAACGCTGACTGAAGATCTCCATTTAATTTGTCTGCTCCGCTCCCAGAGCTAGATGCTTCTGCTGAAAATTGCATGCACTTCCGTAAATGTCGAAGAAGCTCAGTTAATGCACCAGTTAATGCAACTGAAGCATGCTGTTTTGCAAACTGAGTAAGTCGTGTGATGACATGAATAATATTAATCTGTTTAAGAGGCTGCTTGGCAACATTTCTGTGATCCAAGTGCTTCACCAAGATAGAGATCAACAAATGTGAGTTCTCTTCTGCTGCAAAAGGAAAAAACACATTAAAAACAAGAGGTATCGGTGCGACCCTAGAGAAGAAGATATGTCCAAGTCATTAAATCAAAGTTTAAGACTTGATTTCAGAAATGGTCATTATGGCCACATTCTAGTAATTGCGGCAGTGGGAGGGCAATGTCACCTCAATAGGTCAAGGTAACCTCCAGAAACTGGAAACCAAATCGTGATACGGTGTCGGAACCGATATTAATACATTTGTACGGACCTAAACTAAGCTTATGCATAATCAAAAATAAATGCTAAAATGAGTAAACTGAAACCTGATTCTTCTAACAGCAACTGCATGTACATTAAAACTGAGCAGGCAAGCCCCCTATCTGGAGACCAATAATCTTCAGAATCAAAGGTATGAAAAAAAGGTTCAAGCACACGCCGAATGGTAGTAGCTTCCTTGGCTAAGCCAGCCATGTTATGCAAGCAGACTTTAGACCAATAAGATGGACTTTTTGAAGCAATTCTGCAAAGGCCGGCAAGATCGAAGACGACTTAAATAGAATTCATATATTATCAACTAGTAAAGTTGAGATAGCATTTACTTACAATGTAGGTTCTAATTGTTGTTTCATAATGCTGAGATCCATTGAGGAACCAGCATCTTCATTTGAAGGTCCCATTGATGAACCATTAATATCAGTGTTCGTTCCTCCTTGACCACGTGTATCATGCGATGTTTGTCTTTCCGTCTTGCCATTTTCATCCACAAAATTTTCCAAGGTTGCTGCTATGATCTATTTAAACAATGAACATCAAAAGAAATAAAAATTAATTATAAACGAAAAGCCTTTTAACTATCAGACTCCTTTAATTTCCATAAACACAAGCTTAATCCTTACTTTGTCAAATTCCATCGGGATATGAGACTGCTCGCCCATGAATCGTACCTAAATAGATAATAGTATACGATAAGTTACTTATTAGAAGTAGAAAGCTTAACATTGACTGACCATAACAAACAGATGGCCAAGGATGAGAAAGAAAATAGACAGAATACTCAAGCATTACTTGTACATTCTACACAAATTTTTAAATGGCAAATGAGGTGAGGGAAAATAAGGAGGACATGAGACTAGCCCACTACACTCTCCATTTGGTTGAAATCTCCACATTTGCATATGGTAAGGCAAGTTGCCTTATACTCCCTCCGTACCAGACCAAAGGTAATGTGGGGAAAAATGGAGTATTTAAGAAAAGGTGGAAAAAGTAAGGTGAAAAAGGGGAAAAATAGGTGGGTATGTAATTGTGTGTTTAATTGTGAGTTGGGGTAGGAGGGGTATCTAATGACATTTTGTGCAAATATCAAATGGGTATAAGGATAATTTGGTAATGTTGTGGGCCACATAAGGAACGTTAACTTTGGTGTGGTACGTCCGTTTATAGTAAGTGTTATCTTTGGTCTGGTATGGAGGGAGTATAAGGACAAGTGGATGTGGGAATATAGTGGAACTTACTTGCTTCTGTAAGGGTGTTTTTTGTCTATTCAAAGTGAATTTATATCCATGAAATGTAATGTAGTGAATTGGTTTGAATGGACCATGACGGAAAATGCAGAGAATCCAGGCAAATGGAGGAAGAGAATTGCAGTCTTTATGAATACTAACTAGTTTGGATGAATCATAAGGATAATTATCAAAATCACACATGAATCCTCATCCCACTTTGCATTGATTGATGTCGATTCAGTACCATCAAGTACTTTTGGCCCAATTTTTGCTAAGGAAGCTAAAGAACATCAAGATAGTTCATAGTTGCATGGTTCCACAATTTGTGTCAAAAAATAAGTATTGATCCTACAAGGGCAGGAGAGAAAGTACCATTGCAGAAAGTGCTTGTAATCCAGCAGCCCGGAGACGTAAAGCTCTGTCATTGTCCCCGACTTCTTGAGCTAGTTGACAAAGTTTTGGAACAAGACCTTCTAGATTGAATATATATGTGCTCTCCCCCTACGACAACTCCAGATTGTTAAAATCACATGCAGCTTGGGGTTACCCCATCAAGACTAAGAGTTTGTTCAACCATATACGATATACTCCATCCATCTCGCTAATATTGTCCACATTTAAAATGTTGACTTTGAATGATATTTTCTCACAATATTCAATAGTTTATTTTTTATTTTTATTTTCAAAATGACAATGAAAATGGTTGTGTTGATAAACTTGCCAAATTTTACATTGTATCACTATGTATCTTTAAAGAAATTAATGGTCAAAAGGGACCTAACTTAACGACCGGAGTCAAACGGGTCAGATTCCCCACATTTACCATCCCACAAGTTATGAGGGCTCGGATTCTAAAAAAGTCAGATCAGAGCACATGATGAGCTTTAAAGCAATGAGTATAGCCTTTGCAAAGCCTTTTGTGAAAAGCAAAGTGGTGAACAAGCTAAATCAAACGCTTCACTCAAATCTCGACTTCTTTTTCGTAGGGCTCTTCCTTTTTTATTCAGGGAACGGAGGAGGAGATGTACATGACTAGACCAGTACTAGCTGAGATAGCTGCCTTAACCAAGGTTCTAAAGGAAAATGATAATAAAAATAATACGAAAAAGAAAAAAATAGCCAGATGTAAAACCCTAGGCCAAGAAACTCATTAAGATGAATTGAAGTTTTTAAACAATATGATACTGCCAACACACAAAAGTCCTTACCTGGATGTTCACAAAGTCGACAAGAGCATTGCACGCTAGAATTTGCATTTCCTCTTGATGAGTTTGTTCCAAAAGC
Source organism: Silene conica (assembly GCA_029255685.2). NCBI lineage: Eukaryota > Viridiplantae > Streptophyta > Magnoliopsida > Caryophyllales > Caryophyllaceae > Silene > Silene conica. The sequence continues at coordinate 83,655,940 of CM055315.2, read as the reverse complement.
GTTCTAATAATTCCTAATAAGCTGGAAGCAAATAGTGGCCTGCAAAATTGAAGAGTCAATATAAGTAACAGTTCTTCACGAAATGATCACATAGAAGACATAGATGATAATGCTCCAAGCTTGCCACTAACACTAGACCCAGCAAAACTGACACGACTCGTATCCGTCCAGAATAACCTGATTCGTACCCAACACGCATACTGAACATTATCCCTAAATAACTAGATACCAGTAAACCAGAGAACTACTTGAACTCGAAATGACCCGAGTCACCCGACCCGGCCTGTTCTAATCTGAATTCTAGCAAACACGAAATGACTAAACCCAACGTGACCTGACCCACACCCAACCTGGTCGACCCGTTTGCCAAGTCTATTTAACATCATATTCATATATCAGAGTAATTGATCATAGAGAACAATAGCAGCGTACAACTTCATATGTAGAATTCCTAACTACTAAACAAATGCTCCCTCCTATTCTAAACAACCTTCCCTATTTCCTTTTTCGCCTATTCACAATACCTTCCCTATTTCCTTTTTTGGGTAAAGTTTTATACTTATTTTAATCACCTCGGCCCACAACAATACCCCACAATACTCATACTTTATGCTTATTTTAATCACCTCATCCCACAAAAATACCCCCACAATACCTTCCCTCTCTCCAATTACCTCACCCCACAATAATACTTCATGCTTATTTAAATCAAACCCTTAACTCTTGTGCCACCCATGGATAGGGAAGGATATTAAGACTAGGAGGGAGTAGTTATTTCATCCTAGACGATCGTGATGTTTTAACAGGAATACAGCTCCTAAGCATCTCAAAGAAACGGCAAGAGAGTGTACATTAGGATTCAAATAAGATTCATCCTCAAGAACTCTTGCTGTCTCTGCATCAGTTGTCACTTCTGTACAAATTTGCATTTAATCTTATACAAGTGTTTATTCAAGTGCTAAAATCGGCTAGCTTTAAAAACTTGTGTTTGGCTTAAACTGAAGCATCGAGGTGTTTCATTCATGTCGTAGTTTCAAGAACCAGAGATGGGAACATGAACTAAAAATAAGAGGCTAATAAAAAAAGTATTCTCTCCCGTTATCATGGACTTGGTGGCGGGCATCAGTAAGCATATACCAATTCAAATAAACAAAGATGTGTTAAACTTACATCTGCTCCTTACATGATGCGAGAAATTTTCTGTATATGCAGACCACAACTTTTGCTGATCCAACATGCTCATTCCGCAAATCCTTATAAAATCGCTGTTCTAGGTACTCGGTTATCTGAAAAGTATGAAAAAAATAAGGTTTTTCCCACTATAGTTCTTTAGCCCTACTTGTATAATGGTTTGTCAAATATAAAGAGCAAAGAGAAGGAAAACTAGAAGAAAACATTTAACAACTATGATACATAATAGAAAAGCTTCAGCATGTGCAAGTAGTAACATTTCCAAACACAAGATAAGCTATATAAATAGAAGAAACAAATGCAGCCTCAGTTTACTCAGTGACGACCATAAGCTCGCAGAACCGTATCCTATATGAGGTGTCACAATTATATACAAGATGGTGTAGCATGCAGGAAAAATCCAAGATAACGGCTTACTATACTAGCACTGCCTCAAGGGCTCCCACAATTAGCACCTTGGTGGATTAAGGTCGCTCATGTACAATTCCGTGTCCAAGTTAACAAAACAAAGGCATTGGTGATTTCCCTTTAAAGCTTTCCTAAATTAGAGGGATTTTAATTTGACTTGCCAGTGGGAAAATGAACCCCTCCATTCCCTTCAATCCAATTCTCAATTCAAAAAGGGAAATTGTTCCCCTTCCTTCTCTTTAACAGCCAATTCCCTGATTCCCTCCATCCAAACAATGCATGAATAAGGATCTATGTGTTACTCAAAATTAAGACGTACATTCACAGCATGACATAAGAGAGGGAAGTCAGGGAACTCACATAATTTAGTTATTCTTTATACCCAAAATTAAATCATCAGTCTCCAGAACATATCAATTAAAACAAAAAAAAATGACCCAAGACACCCCATAGTTAGTTACTAGTTCTAATTCTACATTTGAACCTCGTGCGAGAAGTTGTTCAATGACCACTAAATTTCTCAATTAAAGGGCATTATCGTCGCAAAAGACAAAAAAAAGAGGAGAGACTGTTGGGTTTCGCTCGCCCGTGCACTTATCTATTTTAAGACCCATTTCAGGGAAACTAACTTCAGCAACCTAAATGGCAAGTAGTAAGCAGTCCAAGAAAGGAAAGAGGCAGAAAAGGTTTCTGGGGAACCACCGAGGAACCAATTAACACATCAGATTATGAATGCAACAATAGAACATAAGAGAGAAAACAAATTCACCTTTGGAACGCGTAATGGGTTCTTTGATGCATATTCACACAACTTTCCAAACTTTCGGTCATTTGCCACGATTTCCTGTAATAGGAATTAGGAAACATACAGCAATTCATGGAAATATCAAAGAAATTCAATTACTAATAGAAATGGAAGCTAAACTTTCCTTATATGCCTGTGCCAGAGTAACTGTTACTTGAAACACAGCTTTCGCACTTGAAACACAACCTCAACCGCTACAAAACCTCGCTAAACGATTATTCGTCCTAAATTTCATTTAAAAGCGGCAAGTCTTACTGCAATCAATACATCACAGGGTTTGAACCTTATTTGGACTGCTAAACCACAAGATCACCACCAATGCAAAGCACAGGCACACATTCTCAAACGAGACGGTCTACTCATTATCATACATGAAACCACTCCATTTACTCACTACCATTAATACATCTCATCAATTCTATGAGAGACGGTCTCTGAGGAGCTAAAAGGAGCAGAAACAACTACCTGATTACGCGGAAATATCTCAGATAGAAGCTTCTTATATCTTTTAACTGGTTGTCTAGACCTAGCTCGCAAGGAGGGGCAGAAGAAACAGACGCTACCACAGGCGGGTAAAACCCGTCTGGACATAACACCCATCTTCTTCTACTCACCAATTCCAAACCCTACAACTCTTCAAACCCCTACAAATTTCAACCTGCAATCAACACATACACACACAAACAAAAAAATTCAACTTTGATCAAAGACCAACATCATCAAACTCCAAAAAGATCCAAACTTTCATCAAATTACAACAAAATTCATCAAATTAACCAATTGGGTACTTAAAATATTGATTCGAACATAAGAAAAATGCAGAAAATCTAATACCCACCTTACAGTTTTGACGAATTTGAGCTTTTTTAATGGAATAAAGTTCTTGGGATCAGAAAAATATTCCACAAACAATTGTAGTAATTGAGCTCCAAATCCAATACCAGATCAAACCCAGCAAATAATAACGTTGATTATTTCAATTTAAATTAAAAAAATAATATTAAATAAATTAAAAACGTTACTTAAAAAATAGTTAGAACATTAAATGTGTGTACACCTAAATGATGTAAACCAGTGTGGGGGTGGTGGATGCTTAAAATCCCCCGGCTGGCATTTACATCACTTTTTCTTTCTTTTACTTGAGATTTACAGTAATAATTGTAAAAAAGCGGTTAAAAATTATTAAAAGCCATCAAATCAAAGTGGAGTATCGTTCTTTTCCCTTTTTATCTTCCTGAAATTGAGAATGTGGTGTTGTTTTTGGGTCCAAAAATGACCCGAGAATCATGCAACAAATCACAGTGGATTTTCACTTTTGTTTGGTGAAATGATTTTCCTCTCGTAATTGTATTCCGGCGGAGATATTTGTCTTAAATTTACGACTTCAATAAAAAAATTGTAAATTTCATCTTGTTAGTATAATTGTGTTTTAGGATCATCTAAATTCATCGTATATTTTATTGCTAAATATGTTTTATTAGTCTTAGATAGATTAGGCAAAACTGGTCAGACTCGAATAATTCAACCTGAATTCGAATTGAGGACATAAATCTAACTAGGAATCTGAATTGACCTGCCCTATTTAACCCGATTCAAATGTTTAGAATCGTAAATTTGTCAAATACTTCCTCCGTTCGTATCCACACTACACTTACGTTTTGTGCACATGTTTTAAGAAGAAATGAGAGTTGATTGGAAGTACAAACAGAAACCCCACTTGACAGGCTGTTTCACTTTAATAAAATGTAAATAATGTTTTAATTGTGTATTTGTTGACAGTTAATTTGCTTTATTAAGTTGTGATTAAGATCTAAAAGCTCTCTTCAAAATCTGGAACCCAACTAGTTTTACGCCCGTGCAAAAAATGCACGGGTTTAATTTTATTAAACTGAAAAAAATCAATAAAAATGTGAATAAATATAATAAAAATATGGTTTTAGTATTGCAGTTACATTGATGATCTAAAAAGTAAAGAGAATTTTTACGTTTAACTTAGATGTAAATAAAACAACGCATCTGCTTTACATTATAAAAGTATACAAATTATTATTTAGGACAACGATATCGGTCCAAGTTTAAGAAGTATGAAATATACATATGTAGGATGAATTAGTAAAAAAAAACATTATGTATGTCTAAAATAAAATATTTGTCTTATAACTCATGGGAGTGATACTGGCCCGTTTTAAACGTAAAACGAATAGTAGCCGATAAAAATATGTATAGATTTAAAACTTATACGTACGATTTAAATCCTAAATTCCTAACCATCGTAATGAACCCAGCCAAATTATAATTAGTATGACCCGCTAACTACCTAAAAAAACTCTGACCATATAATATAAATTCTATCTTTTTTATGTACATTTAAGACGGAGTTACATATTTTCGTTGATTTCCAACAGTCAACAATTTTAATATATTGATTTTCAGTATTTGAATGCTTTAGTTTTCTCTAATTTTTATATTATTATATTTGGTATTCACTTTTTGTTCCTATTTTATACTCATTGCCAGTCAATTTAATCATTTTAGTTGTTGTATGTTAAATTAATATTAAAAGCTTTTTTAATATTGGAATATACTTCATCAATAAAGTCTAGTCGTCTCGGGCTTATTGTAGCCATTTTACAATAAAATGATACCATTTTTTGATAAAATGTTACCATCATTTTTCTGGGTAAAGAGTGACAAAATAAGAATATAAAATTTTGTTATTAAATGGTTATATTTTATTAAAAAGATAGTGATATTTGGTCCGTCTTATTTTTGTCGGTATAAAGCAAGAATTTACGATAAATTAATGAAAGCTTGAACGGGGTAATTAATTAATTTTGTATCAAAAACATGGCGGGCCCTACTTAAATCTAGTAATTTCTCTTTCTATTTTGCATCAACCAATGAAAATCCTCTAAATAAGGTTCATTTTATAGAAAGGGGATTTAAAAATTACAAACATTTAAATCTCCCACCAAATTACATTTTGTATTCCCACCAAATTGCACAAAAGCAGATGCAATTTGGCAGCTAAAAACCTCTATATATACACAAACATAAACCCTAATACAACAACAAAACCTTAAAAATCAGAAGCCTTACAAATCAGAAGGCTTTACAATACTCAGAAAACAATAACTACAACTTTACAAAAACGATATCTGGAAAATTAGTCTTCGAATAGTAGGCTTCAATATGGGTGCGAAATGCTTATCTGGTAAACAAACCCACCCGAAATAACTCAACCCACCCCGACCCAAATTCTTTCAAACTCAAACCCGAATTGATTTGACCCGACTAAGTTGTTTGCCAGGTCTTAAATGGTCAAACTTGTTACGGAAATTTATTAATAAAAAATATGTGGATGTCGATTGTCAAAACATAATAATAGGTAACCACGAATTTTCATAAATACCCTATAAGTGGTGCCTATTTTTAAAATCGAAAATGAGAATTATTAACTAGATTTCATTTAAATTGTGAGTGTCACAACTCACAAGCTTGTGAAATCTCACAATATCTCTCCCACTTAGCGTTTAGGAGAAGTCACACGTTTATAAAAAAAAGTGTTAATTACAAATAAAAATTTGTGTAATTAGAGAATGTGTTAAAATTGCTTAATTGAGTAGAAAAGAAATTGTTAATTATATTTGTAAAAGCCACTACATGTCAAATAGTGTAAGTGGAAAAGTTATCGTTTGAAATTCATAAGTCGGATCCAAATCTAGTCAGATCAAACACATGGTTAACCTACGATGGTTGCAAAAGGCTAAACACCCGAGTTTATCTGATTAGAGTATTTAATTAGATGCATATATAGTCATAAAATTAACTTTGTACTTCAACGTTTACCAAAATTAGCCTAAATTTTTAAAAAAAATATCAATGTTAAAACGTTCTTATAAAAAACTTCGAATAAGTAGTTTTCATGATTGTACTCAAGTATTTAGTACCTTCTAAATCCGATACTTTGATTTAATTTCCACAATATAAATTGAAGTATACAAACAATTCTATCAAATAATTTAAGGCTTGGACCATCAATAAGTACAGTAAGTCGTCTTGTGACGGCTATAGCCGTTGTAAACTTGTAACATGTCAAATACTACTAGCATGAGTAGATGAGACAGGAATATACTTAGTGCATTTAGTCATAAATCATTTGCATTTATCTATTGATGTCTATGATGTGAGTTTTATATAACCTATCACAAACTTGTAAGGACAAATGCAATGATTAGCAACAAGGTACTAGTTAGAAATTGTCACCGCACATTTTCAAGTTACTTCCCTTTTAAGCTACAATCACACCCAATGGTGAAGGAGTAGTGCTTGTAGCTTAAATGACCCCGCAGATTTAAAGTATAACAAGAACATTGCACTAGTACTAGTGTAACACCCGTGAAAAATCACGGGATTGTGTACACTTATTTCTAAAGATGACTATATATTTTACTTATTATATAACCAATTCTATTTATTCGAATATGTGTACTTTTTAAAAATAAAAATAAATAATATAATATCATTATATATATTAAAATATATATACGAAAATTTAACATTCACATTTGAGAACTTCAAGTTAGGTAAATTAATAAGCTAACACATGATAATGTTAATAAGAGTCACAAACGTAAGATAGGATTAAAATGAAACAATTAAAACATAGTTAAAAAAAGAAAATTATAACATACAAATTTAAGTAATTTAAGTTATATAAATTATAAAAAAAAAATTCAAAATTAAGATAATTAAATTCTATATCCTACAGAAAATGAAAATTATAGTCAAAGATTGTGGTTATATTAGTTGCATCAAATTGTTAGATTTATAAGACGAATAGTTAGGAGAATGAAAGAACAAATAAATTAAAATATAAGATAAATTAACTTATAAAAGGTTCTAATACAAATTAAAATTGAATATATTATCAAATAAGGAAAATCTAAGACAAATTTATAGTTTACGTCATTACGTGATTATCATGGAATATTTCAATCATTAAATTAATAATATGTTTACATAACTTGTGAAATTATAAATTATAAAATTAGAGTAGTTATAAATTATAAATTTTCCATATTAATTAAAAAATATTTTGTGGGAAATTGGCATATTGATTAAAAAAAGAAATCTTAATATTACGTGACATATTGATTAAAAAAAGAAATCTTAATATTACGAATATTTGCTTAATATTAAATATTACGGTTGACATATCTTTGCTTAATATTACGGTTAATATATTGACTTAAAAAAAGTAAAGAAATATTACGTGACATATATTTGCTTAATATTAAATATTAAATATTAGGTGATTATGTAATGTCATCCTAGGAATATCACGGTTGCTGACATGGCTAATTTTAATTGGCCGAGAAAAATTGAAACTGTGAGAGTGAATGAGAGGGCTTGAAAAATGGTTTTCTGAAACCACATTGCGCCACGTCAGCGAATTTACGTAATTCTTTAATATATATAATGATTGGTTAAGTTTAAATGGTGGGTCTTTCATGGAGCTACTAGCTTGGATTAAGTTAATCTACCTGAGGTGAAAGTGTGAAATAATGATTTTCACATTAATTTAATATTTTTGTTAATTGCTAGTTAGTTTTTTAGCAAAATCATTGCATTTGCTCTAACGGATATGTCCGTTATAAATAAAATTCAATAGTTCTCCTGTACGACGGTCTCATCCCGTGTTTTTTTACAAAATGTGAAAAAAGTGTTGATAAATAGTGACCACTTTCGAAAAATAGGTAATTTTTTAAACAAAAATGTGGTCACTATCTCATCAAAAGTGGTTACTACTTATCAAAATGTGATCACTTTTCTACTGATTGTATGTACGACGTCGTAAAGTATAATTTGTGACGAGAACTTGGGCGATAAATGGTTTTCTGAAACTCTGTGTGGTGTTTAATTGTTTACAGAAACAATGGAGTAAATGTAGCTAGCTTTATGAATTAAATAGTTGTTGGATCATGGTCTCATGGATGATAGCATGATGGTAATGCAATGAATATGTAGGGTTGTGACTGCTGACTACCGACTTTAACCAAAGGGAATGTGCGTTTAATTAATTACTGCTGTCAACTTCTTTATGGACATCATTTTCAGTTGCATTCCCGAAAGGAAGGATCCAAATTCACGAGAAAGTGTCCCAACTAGCCAAGTAGCCCTGTTTTAACGGGACTTTGGGTCATTTTTGGTATGCCAAAAGACACAGTTATTTCGGTTTTACCTTGATATAGAAGTTGTAAGACGAATTTAAATACAATTATATTAGTAATAATAGATGATTATTAAAAGTGTTATATGATAAATTTGTGTAATACAACATCATATAAGTATTTTAAAAGATAACATAATCATAATTCGCGAAGCTGGATAATTACCCTTGGAGTTTTTGATGTGTTTGACGACATTTGTGACTCGGAAGTTGGTCACGTTGCGCTATGGGCTGGTAATAGTACTTCGTTGTTGGTCGAGAAATCGAACGGTGTGTGCTTATTGACGATCGGCGGTCCAATTTGAATGCTTGGAAGACTATGACAATCATATCTACGTTATATTAAGTTAGTCTTAATGTTTAATAAAGAGGAGTTGTAACACCTCGATATTTTCCGTATTACTTCCTCCATTTTTATATAATGTACCCATTTTATTAAAATACTACACTCATATATTCAACAAATGAGAACATTATATAAAAACGGAGAATAGTATAAATTTAAAGATTTAATTTAATTTAAAGAGTAATTTATATTTTATTATATTTCGTAAATATATTTTGTGATATGAATATTTCATTTTAAAGCATTTTAATTTCAAATGATATTTCGAGTTTTATAAATTTAAGTTTCGGTTTTAATTTTCGAAAATGTCAAGTATGTAGGATAATTTCATGAGTTATGAGTTATTTGCATGATTGGTTCCGTCTCGAGTAATAATAGACTTGAGATGTTACTTCCGCCTTAGTTAGCCAATCCGAGTCCATCCCGACTCATTAAATGAATTCCGGGTCATTCCCGACTCAAAACTCCCATATACTCCTAGTGTTATGTTTCATTCCTCACAACTCATTCACTCCCTTCATCCTCTTCAACAAACACCAAAACCCTTCACCATTGTTGGTGTTCCTCAAGAAACACAAATCCGCCTCTACCGTCTTCGTTCCTTGCTCAAATTCCGAGTTCTTTGTAGGTATGTTCTCCTCTTCTTCTTCTCCTTCTTTTCATGTCTTTAAAAGTTAGTATTGTTGTGCTTTCGGAAAAACCCCTTTTTTCTAGGGTTAGATTGTGACTCGTTTTTCCTTTGTTCTTGAGCGGGAATGGATGTTTGGACTTCATTGGAGGATTCTTTGAAGATTTGAAGAGCTTTAAAGGTAACTTTGAGAGGTTACTCGACTTTAAGTCAAAAATCGGTTGTGTATGGTTATTGTTGTTTAATTTCTGAAATTATGAGGATTGTGTTGTTTAATTTGTGACTCGACGCTCTGCGCCACGAGTTACGCAGATGCTAGCTTCCAAACGAATCGAGATGACTCGAAATCTCAGTTTGGATTCGGTTTTTACTCTTAATGGCGCTGCTGTCAGCTGGAAAAGTTCTAAACAAAATGTTATAGCAGATTCTACAACTGAGTTCGCGTAAAAGGAGATATTCATTGATAAGATCGCTACGGATGACAACATAGCTGATCCTCTCACAAAAGCATTACCACGTGATAAGCATGAAGGGCACATTAATTCCATGGGAATTAGATGTGTTCCTAAGTTGTAGTACTCTTTTATGAATTCATGTTATAATTCATTGTCTTGTGTACTCTATTACAATTTACAACCTCATTGTTATGATATACTCCGTATAATGTTTTGTTTTTCATGTGGAATTGTACGCCAATTTTGAACACCACAAAGTGAACTGAATAACATTACATCGTTTTGGTCCTTGATTACCCACTTGAGCTGATAACTCAGGTAATCATTTTGTGACGTTGGTTGATGGTGGGTTCAACGAGCCATAAGTCAAACAGTTGACTGACCAATCACAAAGGCGAGTTATACGGATATCTCGTAGGACACCCCGTGACAACGTTATGGAGCCCTAAATGTTTTATAACATTGGGTGCCAGGTCGTGGATAGGACCTCCATAGTGTTCCTTAGAGTCGAGTCTTTTGACTTTCAACTGGCTCTTGAGATTAAGGCAGATTTTGGGTAACTTTGGTTTCTTTCCCACGGTCTTCCGTAACAGGGGCCAAGAGGATTTTTTCCGGGTTATTTCATGCTGCGCTTACATCTGCAGGATTCGAGTTGAGGGAAATATCCAAACCCTTATCAGGATTTTATCATTTCTCAGGGCCACTCGAGGAGTAGTAACTGAAATGCATGGCCATGCTCGAATACAGATTCGTTTTATCAGTTAAGTTACTCTCTAGTCGGGAAAACCACTCTTGATACAGATCGCTTGTGAGATACGACCTTTGCGAATACGGATTTGCAAATTGTCTTACATTGAGTGGGAGAAATTTTAAAAGGATATGAGAATCGGTTATCGCACCTACACTTGTACGGACAAGTGGGAGTTTGTTGGAGCTTGTGTCCTCCACATGTAGTGTGATAACGTCATTGCACATACCCTTGTACGGACAAGTGGGAGATTGTTGGGGCTGGTGTCCTTGACAGTTAGTACAATGAATTACTAAATCTCTTAAAGGATCACAAGGGCATACTTCAGTATTATTATCAGTTGATCCACGTTTATCAATAACGGTTGGCTTGCTAGATAAGTTTGACGTTATTGTCATACGGATGGCGGTGATCAACTGGTCCCTATACGTCACACTTATAAGACACGTTTGAGAGATGTGAAGGTATGAAAATACAGTCACATTTATGCCGGATACGACTAAACAGTTAGTCAGAGGTATTGACTATTAAATTAGTTAAATGAGATGTTGAGATTATTATTTAATACGGATTACATGACTAATTCGTAAAACTCAATATAAACGGTTATATTTAATTAAATATTGAATTCGCGTATTAATATAAACAGTTATATTAATTTGGCCAATTATACAATATCGTATTTTTGTCAGACCATTATTGATGTATCGACTACATTAATATCTGATAATAACATGTATACGATTTATAATAAATACCCGCGAATTATATTTTAGCAAAACGGGTCGAATCACGCATTAGAATAAGGTAAGAGTGGAAAGCCCACTCTTACCCTAATGGATCGGCCGACCGAGTGATACATAAGGAGTAGAACTCTCCTTTTGTTAGGTTACTCTTTTTCACTGGTAATTCATAATTTACAGGATTAGGGTTTTGAGAGATCCTTCTCCCAAAACTCAGATCTTACATCTAAACCTCACAAAACTCTCCCCATATTGCAAGGCAATTGGAGAGCCTTTCTAGCACATGCGACATCATCTCAAACCAAGTCTTGGGTGCAAGTTATAGGAGGGAATTTACTTTAATTTCTGTTCTTAGGCCTATTCAAGCAAGGATCCAAGGTTGTAATTCTTTTCGTGTTGTTTTTAATCTTATGACTATAATCACAATTGTAAATTTCGTTATAATCCTTCATGTTTTAGGGTGAATATATGCTTTATTCTTGCATTATTCACCATGTTTAGCAATTTCTCTACAATAGTTTCCTTGTTTCCTTATATCATGAGTGAGTAGTTCCCTTACTATGGTTAGGGGTGTGCTTTGGTGGGTTGGTAGTGATGAATATTGCTTAGGGTTAGGGTTTGGTTCTCTTCTTTGCTAAGGTTTTCACGATATGCATGTTAAATGTTTGATGAAATGTCTCAACGACGGTTGGGCATGATTCTTATTGTTGTTTGTCTTTGACGATAGTCTAGGGCTTTCATGGGCATGTATATATGTATGTTAAGTTGACCTTGTTTGTAGCGAGAGCTAGGATAGAGTTCGACTTTAGGCGAGTCAAATCGAGAGACGAGACAAACCTAGACCTAACATAGAGGAGACCTTAGACCCTTTTGCATGTTTCGTTACCAACCTACCCTAGTAACCCCTACACCCTAATTGTTTTTATTCATCGATTAAATCTCTATATATTTGCTTTCATCGTTCTTGAGTTGCTAGTCAATCAAAAACCTTATTACCCCGACTTTGTCTTAAATTAGAACTTAGCTAAACAATTATCCCCACCATCTTTGTGTTCGACCCCGACTAGAGTACTACTTTAATTGGGTTTATAAATCTTTGTTTGATATCGGGTATGTAGTGACGACAAAAACCCGGTCATCAGATCTCAATAGGTATTGAGTTCGTTCGGTATTGATAAGTTATAGGTCTAACTTATCAAATATCCAGTTGCGACGATCTTTTTGTCTGTAACAAACTGTTCACAAAGTCACAAAATCGATTCCGCATTCAAATTCGTATCATAAGTGGAATCAGAGCTTCGACTCTCGACTATCCTTTTTCGAGACGATTCAAGTTACTTGAAAAAAAATACTCCAAAACGCAAGAAAGCAAAATTATGGGAGAGTACGACGACGAAACATTGCTCGCTCATTTACGCGACATGCTTCGTAATCAGTCTAGAGGACCCCGTCACAAGCAAGATGAGTACAAAATTTTCGAACTTCCGAAATTTACCGGTGGTGCTGATCCAGAAAGTTATTTGGAATGGGAACGCAAATGTTCGGTTTCAAGGATTTATGAGTGATGAAAAGAGGTGTAAGTATGCTATCCTAAAATTAGGGAATGTAGCATCTCTCTGGTTTGAAGGGGTAAAGTCGAATCGCACGAGGGGTTGGGAAGGATAAAATCGCATCATGGGAATTGCTTAAACGCCAACTTCGTAAAAGGTACGTACCAACAACCCAAAGAATTACTACTAACCGTAAAGTTGCTGAGTTTAGACAAGGGAAAATGAGTGTGGGTGAGTACATCGATGAGTGCAAATTTATCATTAATGGGTGAATTGGAGGAAATAACAGAACAAAAGATGTCGAGATGTTTACGAGGCCTGAATTATAATATTGATAATGTCGTGAAACTCTATTCCTATTCTGATTTTGATACACTATGTGGGCTTTGCTTAAAAATTGAAGCCCAAGGAAGGTCAAAATACGGGAGTTCGGGTAGGGAGTACAACAAGTCGGGTAGCGGTTATGAAAACGAATTTTTGTCGAAGTCAAATTCGTCAAGTAGCAGTATCAGTACTATGCCTAAAACGGGGTCTTCCCTTGTTTCGAGCAACACTACTCCTAAGACTTCGTTTAAGTCTTCTAACACCAATAAAGAAACCAGATTAACAAAGGTTCAATGCTTTAAGTGTCATGGATTTGGGCTTTATCAAAATGCGTAACCAAATAAAAGTAATATAGCACTAGGAGAGACGGTTTTTGTTCGGGATGAGTTACTTACTGAGGAGGTCGAGACTAGAGTTGTTTTGTTAAACCTTGATGAGCTTGACCTAGAGGACGAGCACGCTAAAATTTATGAAGCACCAATCTGATTGGTGGTGGTTAAAAGGGTTGATAGTTGAAGGGTGGATTTTGAAAGGCATAATTGAGAACAAAATTGAAAAACAGGGCTAAAATGAGTTGGGTAGAATACTTGAATGGTAAATTGTGCACATGTATATGAAAGAGCATAACCCTAAATATATTTTGAAAAACTAAAAAGTAGAAAAATACCAATAATTTAATGATTAATTTCTCTTATATTCTCATCTAAAATAACCGTATCGTAACACGGGAGTTACACTAATGTAAGGAATAACTTCATCCAAATTTCCATAAAGTTTTTGACATGTGCCAAAACACACATTTGAAATAGTAAGTCTTGTTTGTGACGGGTCACCATTTATGACGGATATTTTGTGAGATAAAATGGATACAAAATGAGTTAGTGGAGAAAGGGGACCACATGAATAGTATCACAGAGAGAGAAAAAGTGAGTATTTTGTGAGAGAAAACGGTATCCGTCACAAGCTTGTGACGGAACTGCCGTCACAAATGAGAATTTGTGCATTTGAAAAGAGTTTGTTAAATTTAAAGGCGATTAAATGCAGGTTTGTATCGAATACAGATGAGCATTTGCACTTTTGATCCATAATAGATACAGTTTTTCCAACGCATGCCCTTAGGACACATTAATAGTCCAATAGAAAGATTTTAAAAATATATCATGAATGATTGATACACAAACTCACACTTGCCATAATTAGTGAAATATTCTAAACAATGTTTCTCTAATAACTTATTAACATGTGCTCTTAAAGCACACGTTAAAAAACTGAGTTAGTTAAACAATGGGATGGGCTATTGCCAGAACCAAGCTAGTATAAACTTCTGACAATGTCGTGTGACTCGTGTCCATAATTAGACGCGGCAAAATAAACCCGATCCAATACTTTACCTGAAGACCCTAACTTGACCTGAACATGAACTAACCCGACACAGTATAACCCGACTCAAATATTTATTATTGCAAACTGATTATTATCCACACATAATTTGATAATCGTTGGTTCGAACTAGAAAAACCCACCAGATCCAAAGTACACGGTCCCAAATCAACCGAGCCGAACCCGATTCAATTGACCCGCCTACCAAATCCAACCAGATCCGATTCAGTGAATGGAAAGACCTATCAACAAAACTAATTAAAAAGAGACGGCGGCAATTTGAAGCCTTCCGCAACTCCTGGAGCGGAGCAGTAATCTGTTAATGAACAGCAATGTCTGGCATGAAATAGTTAAAATAACTGTTGTCCCAACTCTTCTTTCACTCACTTACCCACTTCCCTTTGATTGCATTGTCAATCAGGTAAATTTCTGAAACTCCTATTTACCCTCTTCCCAATTGTTATTTTACTCGTCTCAACCGTTTGTTTACTTTTTTTTTTTTTTTTTTTTCAATTCTTTGGGAGGATAGTTTAATTAAAGGTAAACAAATGATTGAAATGAAGGATGTACTTTTATAAATTAACAGACATTTTATAATGTGAGCTCATATATCTTGGTTTGAAGACAATGGTGTAGTTTGGTTGTTGGGTTTTGAGGTTTACCAAATTATTTGGGAATGTGCTGAGGATCACCCATAAATTGTTACCAATTTATCTTAATTGGGTTACCCTTATTTATAAATGTTGGATTAATTAGATTAATTAGATTTGCTGTTTTGTAACTTTGAAGTTGGATTTAATGGTTTGGACATGCCAGCAGATACTGGGTATCTACAGTACCCTTCTTTCTTAGATAGTCAAGTAACGGTTTAAGGTCTATTCTTAGGGAGGATATTTTCGGGGTAGCCATTCCTCGTGTAATAGCTAATATAAACTAAGTTTTCGGGGGTTCGCCCCTCATTCGTACCAAAAAAAAAAAACAGTACCCTTCTTTCTTGATCATTTGTTTAACTTTGATTAATTTCGTTCACAAAGAATAAAAGACTGTAAACAAATGACTAGAACGTAGGGAGTAGTAGGTAGATGTTATCAGACATATAGGAATTTGATTGTCAATGTATCTAAGTTTGGACAAAGAAGCATTCATGATCATGTCATGTTTCATTGTTGGTTGGAAATTGTCTTAGTTTGAAGAATGTTGTGGTCTTAGTTTGGGACCATAAGTTGCCTACTCTACCTTTGGTAGTAATTGGATTCCATGTAAAGTTGTTGCTTCTTATTTCGATAGGCCGAGGATCATTTTGGCCATCAATTCATCTTCCCATTGTTGATATTAGAGCCAAAGTCCGACTATTCTTTGCTTCTAAATTACAATTACATGAACCAACAGTGTCAATCGATGCAATTGTCAGTACAATTTTCATTATTGTAACTTTGATACAACCTCTTCGTATTGCTAAACCTCATGTTAGGCTTCGTACATCTGACCCCTTTATCTGTCATTGGCTCCTCACGGGAGCTTTGAGGCACTATGGTAATGTTGTTGTTCTTGTTAGATGGTCAATTGTGATTGTCCTAAATTGCACTCCGTATGTTTTATAAACTAGTAGATTGTCTTCTATTCTAAGGACATAGTTAGGGACTTGGGAGTGGGAGAAACTTCACAAGTTTATTGATTGACTTGAATGTTTCTATATAGTTAAGAATCATGCTGCGTCTTTCTTCTTGTAGGGTCGATATTGGTTTTCAAGTTCAGGCATGTAGGAACACCGGGCCAACGAAGATATTTCTCAACCGATGATAATGATATGTGATTGCATTCAATGTTGGAAGATAACCAATTAACCATGGTTCAATTCATAGCTGGTAGTGTATCTTTAAGGTTCTTTTCCTTCTTTAACGTAATCCGGCTGTGGTAAATTTGTGATCAATTAGAGTTATTACCTGATATCTGCGCTAGTAAACAATACTGACATCTTGTTTTGAAGCCTTTGTTTGCTAGTATATTCTCTAATAAAAAGTTAATCCATGTAAGGTGCAGAGAATTTTTTTTAAAGGGATGGACGGATGGTATTTGACCGTAAAAATGAAGAATTGTTTTGTTAAGTTAAAAGGCGGTGAAAGGTGATCTATTTGGTTATAAATCCTTTGACAAGTTACTATTATCAGGAGCTTTTAGTTTACTGGTTGAACCATTTCAATGTGATACCTAGGATCCTTGACATTTCTCCGTTTTGTACAGCTTATGGAGAGAGACCGATCGTCTTTGTCTAGATTCTGGCTATCTAGTTATGAAAATCTCCGTTTCTTTCAGAAATTCAGTGGGTTTAAATTATAGGGTTATTTTAATAGGAATAATCCATCCTATGGGTGACCTGCTTAAATTACTCCATCCTTTAAGTAATCCGAATTTCTACATAAGGATTTTTAGACCCGATTTCTACATTTTTCGCTCTTTTGTCTCATCTGTGGCTTCCATAGAATCACCTCATGTGTTTCTTGGTGGTAGTCTGTGTGATCCCTATCACTGGATCTCGACTCGCATTATCTTGCCAGCGAGTTATATTCTCAAATAATTTTTATTAAGATTTTAATCTGATAAGTTCTGAAAAAGGCTCTTGTGCGTTCCAATGTGCAGGGGTTAACCTCATTTCACATTCTTGCAACTCATATGAATGTGTTGTTTCATGCTTCCTTAATCCAGTGAAGGTATTTAGGTATGTATTAATGTCTCTTCTCTGACTCAATCTAGATGTAAACTTGTGATTGACGTGCGCCATATTACGGAACAATGCTTGAATTTGTAGATTTTCATTATGTTTGTAATAAGTTACTATCCGTTGTGGGCTTGTAGCAGACTGAGAGAGACTTGGTGATATAGGTAAAGAAAGCCAAGTCCACGCTGCAGGCCAACTGTAGTTGTAAAAACTAGGGGCGTTCATAAAATACCGAACCGAAAAAACCGTAAGCCGCAAACTTTTTGAATTAACGTAACCGAACCGTTTTAATAGTTCGGTTCGGTGAACTGAACCGGTTTTTAATCCCTAAAACCGGTTCGGTTTCGATTCACACTTAATTTTGTCGGTTAACCGGTATGAACCGGTAATAGTAAGATATTATAAAATGTGGTAAACTAATCTAAAAATTAGAACCCTAAAACCCTCTTTTTATTCACTACGCCTCTCTTTCACAGTTCACTAGCTCTCGGCCTCTCGGCCTCTCGCCTCTCAGCCTCTCTCTTTCACTCTTAGATCTCACATTCTCACCTTCACACTTTCACAGTTTCACTCCGCCTCTCTCTGATTGTGGTTCAGTGTGCTCGCTGCTTAGGTATTCTTTTTACCATCTGCTTAATCAAATATTGAATTTTAGATTCATTATAAAGGGTTGTATGAATTTTTTTAATTCGATATGAATATATAACATCTGATTAATGTTACAATTTTTGTTGAGAAATCAAATAGAAATGCTGGTAGTTTTGAAATCAAATAGATTAAGTCACATTTTAGTTGCAATTGTGATAAAAGATTAAGTCACTCATGGGTTTGATTTACATCAATTTGAGCTGTAACAATTTGCGAAATTATCAATGGTCCACAAATCCAAAGACCATTAGCAAGCCCTGAAAACTTGATAATCTCAATCATTTGATCCCAAATGCTTTAATTAGATGAATTCGCACTAATAATAGCCTCCAAAGATTCAATCTTTTCAGCAGAATTTGCGAAATTATCCCATTTTTTCTAAGACGGAGTTTTTACTATTCCCGAACTCCCTGAACAAAGTCACTTAGGACTATCAGTAGCTATTCGAGTTTAGTTCTTTTAATATGTTTTAATCTATAAACATTCTGTCTTAAACTAGTTTATTTTGTGACATGTATTCTGTCTGTTTTAAACATTGTTTATTTTATGACATGTATTTTGTGGTAATCATTGTTTTAAAATCTTAATAGGTGTGCTATGGAGAGTTTCGTCAACGATAATATTGAAAGTGGAACATAGTGACGAAAGCGACTCTGTGGTTGTAGTAGAGAGCTCCAAACCAAAGAGAAAGATAGAGGCAAAGAGAAAGCTGAGGTAAGTGATGATTCTGATAATCGTAAACGATATAAGTATCATGCCTATTTTGTGAAATCTGAAATAAAAGATAAGAGGGAATGCAAGTATTGTAAAAAGCTTATAAAATATGTATCGCGTTATGGTACATCTGCCTTAAAAAACTCACATAGAAAGATGTAAGTTGTTTCCTGCCAATCTAGATAAAAAACAAAAATTGATCGATTTTCAGAGTCAAACTATTATAAAAGATGATGGCACTACTGAGGTTGTTAGTGTACCTAGACAATGGCAACATGATCAAAATTTTAGTAAAGAGTGTGCGGCAATGCTTATTATTGATGAGTTGCCTTTTGCTCATGTTGAGGGTGAAGATTTTCGTCGTTTCATGAAAGCAATACAACCTGAATTCATTCCTCCTTCTCGTTCTACCATAACAAGAGATTGTTATGGTCTCTATATTGATGAGAGGTAAAGTTGAAAGAGTTTTTTAGCAAATTAATTTCAAGGGTGTCCTTGCAATTGATACATGGACATCTGGTCAAAACTTCAGTTATACGTGCTTAACTATTCACTTTATAGATAATAGTTGGATTTGCATAAACGAATCATCAACTTTTGTCAAGTAGCTGGTCATTCTGGTGAAGTTATTGGTAGGAGTATAGAACAATGTCTTCTTGAATGGAATTTGAAAAGAATGACCAGCTACTTGACAAAAGTTGATGATTCGTTTATGCAAATCCAACTATTATCTATAAAGTGAGTAGTTAAGCACATATAACTCAAGTTTTGACCAGATGTCCATGTATCAGTTGTAAGACACACCCTTGAAGTTAATTTGCTAAAAAACTCTTTCAACTTTACCCTCTCATCAATATAGAGACTATAACAATCTCTTGTTATGGTAGAACGAGAAGGAGGAATGAATTCAGGTTGTATTGCTTTCATGAAACGACGAAAACCTTCACCCTCAACATGAGCAAAAGGCAACTCATCAATAATAAGCATTGTCGCACACTCTTTTCTACTAAAATTTTGATCATGTTGCCATAGCCTAGGTACACTAACAACCTCAGTAGTGCCATAATCTTTTATAATAGTTTGACTCTGAAAATCGATCAATTTTTGTTTTTTATCTAGATCGGCAGGAAACAACTTACATCTTTCTATGTGAGTTTTTAAGGCAGATGTACCATAACCCGATACATATTTTATAAGCTTTTTACAATACTTGCATTCCCTCTTATCTTTTATTTCAAATTTCACAAAATAGGCATGATACTTAGATCGTTTACGATTATCAGAATCATCACTTACCTCAGCTTTCTCTTTGTCTTTCTCTTTGCCTCGTCTCTTTCTCTTTGGTTGGGAGCTCTCTACAACAACCACAGAGTCGCCTTATTCACTGTGTTCACTTTCAATATTATCGTTGACGAAGCTCTCCATAGTACACCTATTATCGTAAAATACATGTCACAAAATAAACAATGTTTAAAACAGACAGAATACAATAATACATGTCACAAAATATACTAGTTTAAGACATAATGTTTATAGATTAAAACAGATTACAAGAACTAAACTCGAATAGCTACTGATAGTCCTAAGTGACTTTGTTCAGGGAGTTCGGGACTAGTAAAAACTCCGTCTTAGAAAAAATGAGGATCATTTCGCAAATTCCGCCGAAAAGATTGAATCTTTGGAGGCTATTATTAGTGCGAATTCATCTAATCAAAGCATTTGGGATCAAATGATTGAGATTATCAAGTTTTCAGGGCCTGCTAGTGGTCTTTGGATTTGTGGACCATTGATAATTTCGCAAATTGTTACAGCTGAAATTGATGTAAATCAAACTCACGAGTGACTCAATCTTTTACCACAATTGCAGCTAAAATGTGACTTAATCTATTTGATTTCAAAACTACCAGCATTTTTATTTGATTTCTCAACAAAAATTGTAACATTAATCAGATGTTATATATTCATATCGAATTAAAAAAATTCATACAACCCTTTATATATAATTAATCTAAAATTCAATATTTGATTAAGGAGATGGTAAAAAGAATACCTGAGCAGCGAGCACACTGAACCACAATCAGAGAGAAGCGGAGTGAAACTGTGAAAGAGTGAAGGTGAGAATGTGAGATCTCAGAGTGAAAGAGAGAGGCTGAGAGGCGAGAGGCCGAGAGCTAGTGAACTGTGAAAGAGAGGCGTAGTGAATAAAAAGAGGGTTTTAGGGCTTTTAATTTTTAAATCAGTTTACCACATTTTGTAATATCTTACTATTACTGGTTCATACCGGTGAACCGAAACCTAACCAGTTTTAGGGATTAAAAACCGGTTCGGTTTACCGAGCCGAACTATTAAAACGGTGCGGTTAAGTTAATTCAAAAAGTTTGCAGTTTACGGTTTTTGCGGTTCGGTATTTTATGAACACCCCTAGTAGGTACACACCTACTTTCTATATTCTTATGTTGCGGTTAATGCACCTAGGTGATTTTCTAAGTACTCGTAATTTTTATCCTTGTGGCCGTGGGAGGGAGTCGTCACACTCACAATGTGTGCATGTCAGATTCTTGATAAGTGAATTTTGTTACTGGTACCTTGTTTTTCGAGTTATGCATTAAAGAGTACCTCGAAAATGGATGATCCGTTTATTACGTCCAGTCCTGTGGCCTGTGGGTTAGATAATTAGATCCCCTCCTCCCTCTTTTTATAAGGGGCATAACAATAGAAGTTGACTAGCATTTGGTTGCTTGTGTGTACACATGTTCCCCCATTCCACCAAGGCAGGTTTGTTTTTTAGAGGCATTGGGAATTCGGGATGGCATCACTGATTTTCCATCGGATACATCTAGGATAGGCGCGTAAAATGTATGACTTAAATCCCTATCCCGAGCTTCCAATGTTCGTCAATCTAATAGCCAGGTTTGAGTTTATATGATGCTGCAATTAATCAGAATTCTGCTATGTTTGTCACATTATTGCCGGGTTTCTGCTCTCTTAGCTTATGCATTGAACCAAATGTCCTTACAAGTTAAGGAGTACAAGTTATTTGACGGTGGTACTCGTAAGAGTCGTAACACAGGTTCAAATCTGTATACGTGCCTCTTGAGTCTCGACTCCCTTATAAAACTTCCAAAATGACATGATTTGATCCTTCTTTACTACATTTTAAACTCTTTATGTCTCCCTTTTTCCATTTTCATGTATTGTAATGTTGATGTTTGCCTGCCTACCTGTGTGTTCTAATTAGTATAAAGATGTTTCTAAATGATCGGGACCGTGCCGAGTTAGCTACTGTCTGCTATATATATATATATAGACAGTTAAATATGAAGTACTCTGCTTTATTTCACTATACCCGTCCCCTTCATTTGTTTACGTTTGATTAAAATCCACACAAAGAATAAAAAAGCAAATAAATGACTGGAAAGGAGAGAGCGGTGTGAAAATAAATTGAACCGAGAAACTCGCTTCCATTTATTTTCACACATTTCAATATTAATATTAGTATTTTGATTCCTTTTCAAGCTATGATTGGAGGAATGTTTTGTAGCACATTTCTTCAAACTCTGATGCAACATAGTCCTCACATTTGTTACTACGTAACTTGCATGGTTTACACTTCTTCCCCAACCTCATTTTTTTTTTCCTTTTTTTTATATGCAAAGATAGAGTGAGAAAATCCCAACATTACCCTCCTTCAACCAATCAAAATCATTCATTTAATATTATTGGATCATTTCTCTAAATTTCCCATATCTCTTACTTGTCATCACCCTATCTTCCTATCTCCATATTATACACTTCACTACACAAATTTCCTCACTTACTTCCTCACTTCATGGCTACCATTCACCACAATTCCACCACCACGGCCGCCACTGCGGCCACCGCTACCTCATCCCGCCTCCCTCGCCGCCATTCCCTAGACTACTCCTCCCTATCCACTCTCAAACACTCCACCACCCTCTCCTACACTCCAACACTCTCCCTCTTCACTACCTACGCCTCGGCCACTACTACCCCAACAACCTCATCCAATTCCACCACCGCTTTCTCCCTTGACGCGCTAGAGCGCTTCCTTGTGGAGCAAAACTTTCGTCAAGCTGACGAGGAAACACGGCGCCTGCTCATTGTTCTTGCTGGTGAAGCCGCTATTAAACGAGGGTACGTCTTCTTTTCCGAGGTTCAGTTCATTTCTAAGGAAGATCTTAAAGCTATAGATGATCTTTGGTTGAAGTTTAGTGAAGGGCAGTTTGGGTATAGTGTGCAAAAGAAGATATGGTTGAAAGTAAACAAGGATTTTACAAGGTTTTTCATGAAAGTTGGTTGGATGAAGAAGCTTGATACTGAAATTGAGCAGTTTAATTACAGAGCATTTCCTAATGAGTTTATATGGGAACTTAACCCTAGTAGTAAAAACGAAGACGATAATAGTAATAACGAGAATAATGAAGTTCCGCCAGAAGGGCACTTGCCATTGACAAATGCTCTTAGAGGAACTCAACTATTGACAATGATATTCACTCATCCTGCTTTCGACGAGGGTGATGATGAAGAAAACCGAAAGAAAGAAGAAGACGACGATAATAATCAAGTGGTTGTAAATGAGGTTGATAAGAAGAAATCTAGGCTGGAAAATTTGAGAGATAGATTGTTTAAACCAAATTACAGTTTTTAATTATGAGGTTTTATTCATAAAAAAATTGTTTGGATTTGTGTTATATGATGATTATTATAATTACTCTGTTATCTTCCATCATTTGGTTCCACGTAAGCTTAAAACGGATTTTTCCGTCTTAAATGAGAATTTGTGTTTTGTATATGAGTACTCTAGATTCTGTTCCGATCCAAAATTGGGATGGTTAAGTGGTTCGAAGTTCGAATCCTGGTCGGTTTTAGCGGATGATTAATATCGACTTATCTGTTCTATGTTCGGATCTTTCTCCTATAAATGAGTAGGCTTATGTCTTGTATGTAATAAGAAAGTATCACAAAGAAATTGGCGTAAGTCTAGAGGTTATGATACTATAATGCATTGCCTAGTCGATTTTATATAATCCTGTCGTGAAATCGTTTTATATGAGAATTTGTGGATAACGATATCACGCCAACAAATGGTGAACTCAAGCACTAATCCAACTGATTGCGAGCTAGCAAGAGGCAAAGGTGATAATTCCATTTCTTGTTTTGTGTCTTTGGTTTTGCTTAGTCATTTTTAGTGGTTTTGCTGTTATCCTAGGTCGCACAGACACTTCTTTTATTTACTTGTTCTGTCTCGAATACCGACTCTTATCGAACACGCCTAAATGTTTCGGATACCTATAGGCTATAAATGAGAAATGAAATATCGAAAGACTGAAATAGATTGATTAAAAGACGAATTTGAGTTGGACATGAGAATATGTTATAATCAAAGTCAAAATTTTACCTTTAATCATTTAGATTTAATAATAAATACATTTACAAAAATAAAGTGGTAACTTAATTATAACTATAAAATGTATATTTATTATGAGATGCCGTGTTCCATGTTCTAAATTTTATGAGATGTCGTGTTATGTATTCAATATTCGTATTCGTTTTGGTACTACCTAACTGATACCCAAAGCCCAAAGAAAACATACCCACCAACAAAAAATGGGCTCTCACGAATCTTAATAGCTCACTGGCCCAATACATTTCTGTAAACGAACTTTGTTGCCATGTAGGTTGAGGAGTCAAAGTGGTTTGATATTAAACTTCTAGATAGAGATTCAAATTGACAAATTCTATTCCCTCGGTTCTACTTATTTATTTGCCTATTTTATTTTAAAATGTCTCAGTTATTTATTTGTCCTTTTATTTTATGAATGTCTTTAATGGACAATTGATTATTCTTTACTCAATCGGCTTCACTAATAATCTAATAACCGACCTCTTATTTTTTTGGTCTTTGCTTTGTACCAAAATCCGAAACAATAAATAATAACCCGTTCTACTAAGCCCAAAATGACTCGTCATTCTAAAGTCAAACTACTTTTAAATTAAAATATTAATAATAATAATTATACGTTTTCTTTGAAATAATAATAAAAGACTTATTAGTTAGAGTTAAAAAACTATTTTATTACCGTATCTCGAACTGTATAGTAAATTAATAATAACCCGACCTCCTAAACCCGTTCAACCCGTTTGACAAAGTCGACAAAATCCCCTTTTCCTATCTAATTTTCTGATCGAGTAGAAGAGTAGTTACAGTAGACTGAGCTTTACTTTGCTTCGCTTAACTTGCACGAATGCACGATCTCACATTCAAAGCCGAGAAATCTTCTCCACTTTTCTGGCAAAAAAAGTACTACTTTCCCTTACACACTAATTATAATTATTATTTCCCGTCCTACGCCTCCATTTACAAAATACAAAATACTAAATATAATAATTAATAATTAATAATAATAACTTCATCATTATTTCTTTTTGTTAAAGGGTAGATTTTGTTTTTCAAGGGTTTATTACTTTTTTATTTATTTTATTGGATCTACAATCTTCAGAGAAGACTGTTTATTGACTTTCAACCGAAGTTTAATCGATCAAGTGAGTTTTTTTTTTCCCTATTTTACTTTTGTTTCATGATTAATCTGAACATGATTTTGTTCAATGTATTTGTTTATGTTTGCAATCTCCTGGCAATTATCACTTCAAATTGTTCAATTCCATCTTAGTTTTGCGCTTGTGTAGGACGTTTTTACACAAATTTATCGTATAATGGGATGGTTAGTAGTAACCGCCTTACACAAAACTACGCATTCATGTATTCCGCTTCTTCATTGTTGCGTGCGAACTCATCTAATTTCATTGAATGCTTTGAAATCTTCTGGAAGATTCGCTGCATTGCAGTTTCCGTTAGTTGACTTTGAAATGATCTTTGCAATTATTTAATTTATTTCATGGTTTCGGGGTTTTCAATGTGTATTTTGGTTGTCCGGTGGTGGACAATTGTGGCGTGGGTGGTAGATTTTTGGTTGTCCGGTGGTGGTCAATTGTGGCGTGGGTGGTAGATGCGGAGTTAGCCTCGTGTAAAGCGGTTTTACACTAATATAGTTTTAAAACGGATTCAAACTCAACCCTATTA
Source organism: Silene conica (assembly GCA_029255685.2). Classification (NCBI taxonomy): domain Eukaryota; kingdom Viridiplantae; phylum Streptophyta; class Magnoliopsida; order Caryophyllales; family Caryophyllaceae; genus Silene; species Silene conica. The sequence continues at coordinate 83,629,950 of CM055315.2, read as the reverse complement.
GTGGATAGAGGTGGTTATGGAAAGATTTTTTTGCCCGTATTATTTTGTTAAAAAAATCCTGTCTTACGATAAATTTGTGTAAAACCGTCTTACATAAGTGTTTTTGTTGTGATTTTGTGTTATAATGATGAGTAGATGTTGTAAAACCGATTCAAACTCGCTCCTAATAGTGGGTAGGGGTGGTTATTGAAAGATCCTGTCTTACTATAAATTTGTATAAAACCGTCTTACATAACTATTTTTGTTGTGATTTTGTGTTATAATGATGAGTAGATGTTGTAAAACCGATTCAAACTCACTCCTAATAGTGGGTAGGAGTCGGGTGATTATGATCCGATCGCTGCCTTAATAATAGCATGAGCTAACCTATTTAAATGTCTAGGACAGTGGCTCAAAGAAAAACAATGACAACTAGAAACACATTTTAGGATGCTTATTGAAAGATCCTGTCTTACTATAAATTTGTGTAAAACCGTCTTACATAAATATTTTTGTTGTGATTTTGTGTTATAATGATGCGTAAACGTTTAGTTCCCCTGCTATGTTCTGCATTCCGATCTCAATTCACCAAGATTTCTGCAATCTAAGTCCTGATTTGTTTCCTTTCCGTTTCAGACCGCGTACCTAGTTCTCATTGCTGTGGCAGCCTTTCCTACTGAACTCGTTGTAATGGCTGAAGATACAAACTGTATTTCAGGGAGAAATGAAATAAATAAAATGGATGAAGATAAATCAAAAGATGACTCTGGCAAGAAGCCGCTTGCAGCTAAAAAACGAGTTGTTGCTGTTCCTCATTATCTTAGAGCGTCGACTGGTTCCTGTCATGATGCTTGCAAATACGGGAAACCCCATGTTTTCAAAGAGAAGCCTTGGCGTGCTGTGAGGAGAACGTCAGCACCACCGCCTGTCACTGAAAAGAGCTTAGAGATTCAAATATTTGTTGATAACAAATCGAAGAAATCAGTTGGAGTGGACAAACTTGACGATTCTCCTGCTACCATTACCAACACTACTCTGAAGAAACGTTTTCTATCATCCAGGACGTCTGCTAAGTCTGAAAAGATGGCAGTGGGTCGAATCTCTGTTGATAACAAACTGAAGAAATCAGTTGGAGTGGATAAAATTGACGTTTCTCCTTCAAGCGAGGCTCCTGCTGCTGACACTACAGTGAAGAAAAGTTCTCTATTGTCTAGGAATTCCCTTAAGTCTGAAAAAACCATAGTGAGTCGTATCTCTGTTGATAACAAATTGAAGAATTCAGTTGGAGTGGACAAACTTGACGATTCTTCTTCAAGCGAGGCTCCTGCTACTTTTCTATCGTCTAGGAAGTCCCTTAAGTCTGAAAAAACCGTTGTGAGCCAAATGTCCGTTAACAAATTGAAGAATTCAGTTGGAGTGGACAAACTTGACGATTCTCCTTCTGCTACCGACACTACAGTGAAGACAAGTTCTCTATCGTCTAGGAAGTCCCTTAAGCCTGAAAAGACCGTGATGAGTCAAATCTCTGTTGATAACAAATTGAAGAATTCAGTTGGAGTGGACAAACTTGATGATTCTCCTTCAAGCGAGGCTCCTGCTACTGACGCTACAGTGAAGACAAGGTCTGTATCGTCTAGGAAGTCCCTTAAGCCTGAAAAGACCGTGATGAGTCAAATCTCTGTTGATAACAAATTGAAGAAATCCGTTGGAGTGAACAAACTTGACGATTCTTCTTCAAGCGAGGCTCCTGCTACCAACACTACAGTGAAGACAAGTTTTCTATCGTCTAGGAAGTCCGTTAAGTCTGAAAAAACCGTAATGGGTCAAATCTCTGTTGATAACAAATTGAAGAAATCAGTTGGAGTGGACAAACTTGACGATTCTCCTTCAAGCGAGGCTTCTGTTATCAACAGTACAGTGAAGAAAAGTTCTCTATCGTCTAGGAAGCCCCCTCTTCATGAAGCTGGGTCTTCAATTGATTCTTCTTCAAGGGTCCCAAAAGTAATGAAGAAAGCGATTTTATCCCCTGGTAGATCATCTTTGACAGCGTCTTCAAACTTTTCAAAGCGAGAAGATGTGTCAAATCCGATAGAAGACCTTGAATCAATATCTGCATCTTCAACACCTAAAGTAAGGAGTGTTTCTGCAGGAACTGCGAGACCAAACCGCCCGGCTGTGAGATCGTCAATATCTTCAGATGCTTGTAAAGGGTTAAAGCGGCAGCCGCGTACTGACATAAAGTTTACTGATTCTCCGAGAAAAGTCCTTGCTCCTCCTGCTACTACATTGTCTGTGAAAAGGTCTCCACAAGCTACGACTTCACTTCATAGCCCTAGATTTACATCGGTAGAATCTGATAGTATTGGCCCAGAAGATCGGATAATGATGAACAAAGTTGAAGTGAAGAAGCCTAATAATGAAATGGTAAAGGAGAAGACTTTGCATATGATCGAGACTTCTGAAGCCTCCAACCATTTCATCCAATCTCCTTCTCCGTTGTCCCCAGAATCGCTTAATTCATCCTCTCAGGGGAATTCACTCTCGTTCACGTCCAATGAAGTTGAGCTAGATTCTGGCTCCACAGATAGTGACGGTGATGACTCAATCTCAAACTACAATAGGTCTGTCAATTCAAAAGAAGTGGATCAAGATTCAACAGCTCTGAAGTTGAAATTCCGAAGGGGAAAGGTGATTGAACTCGAGTCTGGAACCCGAGGTCCTAGAAAAGTGAGGTTTAAGCAAGGAACTATCTTGGGAGATGACCAAGTTTCAAGTTCAGGGTCCAGACGAAGGAGCTTCAAGAAGAGAGTAATTGACAGCGACAAAACAGAGGTGGGTACTGATCAGGAAAAGATTGCTTTGAAGCACCAAGAGACGGTGATGAAGAAAGATGAACACGGTTTGTACAATAATGTAATTGAAGAAGCGGCTAGTAAACTCGTGGAGAAGCAGAAAAGCAAAGTGAAGGCTCTAGTGGGGGCTTTTGAGACGGTGATTTCTCTGCAGGAACGCAAGCCATCTACTGCTAACAAATCTGAGTAACGCACTAACGCCTTTGGCTTTGACAGATGACAATGTGAATCAGTTTTGGTCGGGACTGATAGATGTAAGTAACGCTAAACAACTTTTTTAGAAAGGAATGTCGATGTAACGTAATGGTAAGCAAGTCTATAGAGGATGTCGTAAGTTTGTAAAGGCTTGTTTGCGCAAGTGTGTATATTCGAGTAACCGTGACTCTGTGAGCTCCAGGTTTAGTTTGGATGTGTGGATGACTATTGCTAATGGGTAATATTTGAGTTGACAGTGTTTAACTATGTCGTTTACTTGGCAACCCAAAATGCATTGTACCATGTTGTGTAGGACGACATAATACCAATCCCGCCATCTTCCCCCGTATACTGTATACATCTTCTCTTTAGTTGCTGCATTCTGGGGAAACAGGTAAAGATTAGATTATGAGACCCGCCTTTTTATTGTATTATAGTCTGTTCAGTACTTCAGTGTCTATACTGGCTTGACTGAACGATGATTTTAATTTTTCTGTTGGCAGGTATGAAGAAAGAGGATGGTGGTTCATCATGTTAATACCAGAGCCGATGATTAGGGAGCGGGGACAATGACGGATCTAGGAATTTAATTTAAACTAACTACTCTTGTTGTTGGTGCACAATTGACATTTATATGAAGGAGAATAGAAGAAGGTATGGTTCCTTATATAACCGCAGAGCCATACCTTTATCATTTAGAATCCGTGCAACCGCACCGGTAATACATTAATAATATTAACAACTAAACGAGATGGCTCCAAAAAACAGAGGTATAGTTTTTCGAGTAAAAAGGTCTCCCCCAAAAACCGATGTATAATTTTCTGAATAAAAATGTCACCAATAAGATTTGAACCGACCTCTCTCCCTCGTAAAGAGACAACACTATTACCGTTTGGGTTACAAAGATAATCTAATATTTATTAAAACTCACACTCCCTCTAAGTCGGGGTGTTGGTTCTTGTTTCACTTTTGATGTGAGTTTAGTGATGGTTCCTTTTTCCCTTTTTAGTAATTTTCTTTGTATTCCAAAATCAATTCAATGTGGGGTAGGGGATTCTGTATGCTCTAAAATCATTTCTTTATTTTTTGTGCAAAAAATAAAAGGAACCAAACGATAACTCAGAGAGAGTATATACTTATTTTCTAAAACTCAGAAAAGACACGCGTCCACCCTTTCCCTCCCCAAATCCGCCAATCACTATACATGCATTTAATGAGTAGGGTAATTATTTAACCATTTGTAAAGTGGATGGTACTGACTACTGAACATCTCAAGTCAGCTGTCAACACATGGTTATACCGGCTTTTATTTGTATCATCAAATCATACTTTAATGTCGCATAATAATTTCAAACCTCCAATCCATACTGTAATCATCTTTATCCACAATGAATTGGCATCATCAAATCATCCGAACAACCACTGCTCATCTCTTCCTACTTTGCTTGCTGGTATTATCATTCTGCGCGAGTAGTAATGCTGGGAAACCCGTTGTTTCTCATCGTAATAACATTATTTGTATCGACCAAGAACGAGATGCTTTGCTCAAATTCAAAAACCACATTCAAACTGACGATTGTGGGTTGATGTCTTCATGGGGAAATCCAAATACACCAGATTGCTGCACATGGAACGGTGTCACCTGCAGCAATCAGTCGGGCCATGTAATCGAGCTTCGTCTCAGTGGGGCTCCATATCAATGGGGTTGCTTGTATAGTCATGTATTCAGTCCTTCCCTTACTGAGCTCAAGCATCTTCAATACTTAGATCTTAGCTCAAACTATTTGTATGACATGGATATACCGAGTTCTATTACCTCGCTCCTCAACTTAGTCTACCTTAACCTCTCTGGGTCTTACTTCAGGGGGAATATACCCAACCAATTCGGAAATCTCACCCGTCTAACGTCTCTTGATCTCAGTCACAATGACGGACTTTCTGTCAAAAGCTTGAATTGGCTTTCGCGGCTAAATTTGTTGACAGACATTAACTTAAGTGGTACTAATCTTAGCGAGGCAACAGACTGGACTCAGAGCATTGACAGTCTCCCTTTGTTAGAGGTCCTTCAAATGGACGACTGCAAACTTTCTACGCCACTTACATCCTCGTCTCTTTTATCTGCTAATCTTCGCATTGTTAGCCTTTCCGGGAATGATATTACTAGTTCCTCAATTTTTCAGTGGTTGATCAACACTGGTAATTACTCATCACTCGAACAGTCGCTGGAATATCTCGACCTGTCGGGTAATTTTATTCAAGGGCCTATTCCTGAAACAATTGGTTATTTTCCGAGTCTTATGCACATGGATCTCTCAAACAATGCACTTTCAGGTTCAATTCCATCGACACTTGGGTTTTCTCCACTGTCATATCTCGATCTCTCTAGTAATCAACTCGAGGGTACCATTCCCGCTTCAATGACGAACCTCGAGTACCTTGGATACCTTGATTTGTCAAGCAACTACTTGAGTGGAGATATCCCCTGTAAACTTGAGATGAGGGAGTATCCGTACTATGCTAGTTTCGCTTTCAATAATTTATCAGGTTCAGTACCGAAAAAGTTGTCATATCTTGGGTCTGGCGCTTTTCTAGGGAATCCTAGGTTTCGTACAGGTGAGCTGCAAGGCCGTTGTGACGATGGCAAGAATAAAATTAATCTTGGATTATACGTGAGCATTGGACTTGGATTTTACACCGGATTTTGGGCATTTTGCGGCACATTGGCTGTGAAAAACACTTGGAGGCTTGCGTATTTCCGGTACCTTGATCATACTATGGGCAAGATTTATGTAATTGTTGCTGTAAACTTTGGCAGATTTCGTAGGAACTGATCTCAAATGTAATTATATGTATAATAAAATTTGAACTGACGAAATCTGGGCTCATAATCTGCACGTTTGAAATGATCCTTGATCAGTTCCAATTCTCAAAACATGATCATTTGTCAAGTTTATATTTTAAATGTTGGGCTAAATTAACGAGTAAAAGTTCTCGGAACAACACATTCGGTTTTTTGAACGAAATTTAAGTGATAAAAGTACAACTAGGGTGTTAAAGAGCCGAGCCGAGCCCGAGTTTGGCTTTGTTCGGCTTATGCTTGATTATCAAAATTCGAGCTCGAGCCAATCTCGAGCTTACCCGAGTTTGAAAAGAATGCGCTCATTATAGAGCTTGCGAGTTTTAACACGAGCTCGAGTCCAAATCGAGCCTATATAAAATTGTTTATTTTTTATTTATTTTTTTTCTTTTGATATTTTCAATAAAAAGGTTTTATGTAAAAATATTTAGCAAATCAACAAAATATTTGATATGTATAATACAATGATAAATAGTGATAAAATATTTTAGAAAATATGAGCATACTTTTATAAAATATGATTGATGTTTTATGTAATCTCAAATGTTCGAGCTGCTTGCGAACTTTTCGAGTCGAGTACTCGAGTCGAACTTTGTTCGGTTTGACTCGAAGCTCACACGACCCGAGCTTTGACCGAGCAGATTTCGAGTTGCTCGCGAACTATCTCATCTCATTACCAGCCTAATCACAACATAACAATGGAACACGAGCTAAAAATTAGCGTGTTGAAAGGTGATTGCACTAAACTCTACTTACTTGTGGGGCCACAATCGACATTAATGCGAAATCAAATTCTCCTTTAAGCCTGATCACAAATTTTCATTTTTGTAAGAGGTGTGTGGGAAATTACATGTATGATGCCCCATCTGTCACAAACAAGACGTGTTAAAGCCGGATATATCCGCTTAAGATTAAAAAGGATTAAATATACCATGTGAGATGAATAGGACAAGAGCAAAATGTATATGGAAAAAGTAAGTATGATATTTAACGCGTTTTAAATTAAGACGGATTCCTCCTTCTCAAGGAAGACTAGCTGGATTATGAATGAGAATAAAGGTATATTAGTACATATTTTTGAGTATTTTCTCATTTTTCTGTATTTAGGCCTTACATGAATGATAAGTATCCTACCTTTGGAGGGAAGTCAAGCTACCCAACTACTGTTTCATGTTTGATTTTCCAAAAGCTTTTAGCCCAAACAAAACGTCAGGAACTCTTAGATCTGGTACACACGGTATGAGTCTATAGTGAAATGCTCGAAATTTCGAGGAAATAGATGCAGATATGAGCAAGTAGTATAAGTAGATTAATAAGCACGTTCATTCTGTAACACCACATACATGATACATTGATACATTTGATTATTTGATCATCTTTTTCCACAATGAATCAGCATTATCAAATCACCAGAAACCCCCCTGCCAGTCTCTTAATACTATGCTGTCTCGCGATATCTTTGTTCACGAGTTGCAATCTCGCTAAAACCAATACATGTATCGACCAAGAACGAGATGCTTTGCTCAAATTCAAACACCACTTTGATCCTGATAATCGTGGGATGCTGGCTTCATGGGGAAATCTGAATACACCAGACTGCTGCACTTGGAAAGGTGTCACCTGCAGTAACCAGTCGGGTTATGTAATCGGGCTTCATCTCCGTGGAGATCTATATTCATATTCATATTCATATTCATATCCATATTCATATTCATATCCAAGTTTTAGTATTTATTCCCTTGGTGAGCTCAAGTGTCTCGAGTACCTAGATCTTAGCTCAAATTATTTCTATTACACGGATATACCGACTTCTATTGGCTCCCTCGTCAATTTAGTCTACCTTAACCTCTCAGACTCTGGCTTCTTTGGGAATATACCCCATCAACTCGGAAATCTTACTCGTCTAAAGTCTCTTGATCTAAGTTCTAATTATGGAATTTCCACCATGAGCTTGAATTGGCTTTCGCGTTTAACTTTGTTGAGAGACATTAACCTAGGTGGTACTGATCTTAGCATGGCTAAAGATTGGTTTCAGATCATTGGCAGTCTCCCTTTGTTAAAGGTCCTCAAAATAGACGACTGCGGACTTTCTATGCAGCCGTCATCATTATCATCATCATCATCGTCATTTCTTCAATTTGCTAATCTTCGCCTCATTAGCCTTTCTCGAAACAGATTTACCAGTTTCTCAAGCTTTCGGTGGTTGCTCAACATTAGTAATTACTCATCAGTCGTAAATCAACTCAAATATCTAGATCTGTCAGCAAATATTCTTGAAGGGCCGATTCCTGATGCAATAGGGAACATGAGATCCCTTACATACCTTGATCTCTCCGGGAATAGCTTACTCTCTGGAACTATTCCTGATGCGATAGAAAACTTGAAATCCCTTACATACCTTGATCTCTCTGGGAATAGCTTACTCTCTGGAACTATTCCTGATGCGATAGGAAACTTGAAATGCCTTGCATTCCTTGATCTCTCTGGGAATAGCTTACTCTCTAGAACTATTCCTGATGCGATAGTAAACTTGAAATCCCTTACATACCTTGATCTCTCTGGAAACTTACTTTCGGGCATTATTCCTGATGCAATAGCAAATCTTCAGTCTCTTATGTACTTGGATCTCTCGTACAATTCACTGTCAGGTATGCACGTCATGATAAAAATCAGATCTTTTGTCGTTGTATGTTTCTTCACTCTCTCGTCGGTTTTCACTTTCTTCATTTTCATACAATGATCTGTGTTATTACATCTTTTGCTTTTCATGTCTCTCAGGTTCAATTCCATTCACACTAGGGTCTTCGGGTTCACTTTCATATTTCGATCTCTCCAATAACCGTCTTGAAGGTTCCATTCCAAGTGCGATAGGGGATTCACATTCCTTAATAGAGATTGATTTGTCAAATAATCGACTTCATGGTCCCATTCCAAGTTCCTTAGGGCGAGCGTCTTTACTTTCATATCTCAATTTCTCTAATAATCATCTTGAAGGCGCCATTCCTAGTTCAATAGCGAACCTCGAGAACCTTGGATACCTTGATTTGTCAAGGAACAACTTGAGTGGAGATATCCCCTGTAAACTTGATATTAAGAAGTTTCCGTACTTTGCTAATTTCTCTAACAATAATTTTTCAGGCTCAATTCCACAACAATTGTCACATCTTGGGTCTGAATCTTTTCGAGGGAATCCCAGTTTCCGTACAGATAAGATCCAAGGCCGGTGCGATAAAATAAATGTTGGATTGTACGTGAGCATTGGGCTCGGATTTTACACCGGGTTTTGGGTATTTTGCGGCACATTGACTGTGAAAAACTCTTGGAGACATGCCTATTTCCGGTTCATTGATAACATTATAGACACCATTTATGTAATTGTTGCTGTAAATTTGGCTAGATTCCGGAGGAACTCTCAAATGTAATAGGTAAGATGACCTACAATTGAATGAATTTCTTGCTCGAACTGGAATTAAATTCCGTAATTGAAATATTTGAAATGTTTGGGAACCACTAGAATTTGGAATTGAAATTGACTCAATTCCTTATCAATTCCAAGCTAGTTAAAATTTGGGCATCTTAAATACCTATCATATAGTAGTCATTTCAATTTCATCACTCCTTACATTTTATTTTATCGCAATATTTTTATTATGATATTTTCCGAGCGCAAATATTTTTCGTGACAATATTTATTCTTTTCAAATATAAAAATCCGATGACCTCGAGCCATATCCGTCTCGCCCAAGTACAATTCTAATTCTAATTTCAATTTCAATTCCATGGGTTTCCCAAACGCGATTTTGGAATTGGATATAGAATTGAATTAAAACATTTGAATTTTTACACTTGAAATCATGAAAATAAAATCCATTTCGTGTTTCCAAACATTACCTCATTCAATTTCTATCACAAAATGATAGACTGACCAAACATCGCAGTATCATCCTCTCACATTGAATTTAGGCCTCTAACGATCTTATACATCTTCATCCGATTATAAACGTATATTGTCCTACATGTTGGTTGTTCGATCAGTAACAGAATGCTGGCTATAGCAATATGAATTGAGTACAGCACCCGAAACATATTCCTTGATCAAAACAGCGAAAGAATAGAAAATTGCGACTTATTTAATTCTGTCGGGGATCAAGCACCGTCCCAACAAAAAGTACAGAACCCGAAACATCTTCCTTGATCAGAAACATAAACGGGTGGTCAGCCACAAAGTTTATAGCAGGAGGCTCTGATCTAGAAGATCTACCTGATACATACAATCCACTCGAAGTGATAGCTGCACTAATCGTCCCACATTCATTCGTTTCAACAAAACACTTCTGGGATATACCGCTTACATAGATCGGCTCAGTGACGTCCGTCATTTCTGAAAAGTCCTTACAGGTTTTTTCAAATGGCCGTAACAAGCCCAATTTTTTCATAGGCTCTTTGAGCGCAACTTTGCATTCAAATTTGAATTTCGGGAATGAAAGCCGATTGATTCTGACAAACTCGAGATTATCGGTGAACAAACTTGCATCACCCTTCATTTCTGCCAATAGTTTTGGTAAGCCATTCTTCTCATGTGGGAGGAAGACATACATCGAAAAGGCCTTCGTCTTATCTTCGTCTTCCGAGTATTCCCCTGTTTTGTATGCCATTTTTAGAACCTGACAACTATCGGAAGATTGATACTCGAAGCGCTCATACCGTAAATTCATCATTGGAACTCGAATTTTGCGGCCGTTGAGAAGATTAAAGTTGCCATCTCTTGTATCCTCTGGCATAAAATATTTATGCCAATTTCCTTTGAAATATAATGCATTAGCCAAAACTAAAAGAGCATTATTTTTAATGTTTTCTCTGGAAATAACTTGTTTGATCAACCCTTTCGTTTCTTGTTCAGCCCATGAGTTTACTTCAATCACTACTTGATCCGCCTTCATTAAAGATAAAACCGTTTTATAAAAATACTCGTAAGTCGTAATCATAATATAAATGGGATGGAGGGAGTCGAATACAGTCGTACCTGATTAGCGAAATCAACCACCTTAGCTTCAGCCTTATGAAGCTCCTTCAAACCATCCTTAAAACCCGTCTTCAGCGAGAACCGTCTATCCAACCACAACCCATTAACAAACGATATCTTCGGCCCATCTTCATCCTCATCACTAGAACCCTTGAGAACGGCACCTAATTCACGCGCCGCGGTGTTTAAGTCCTTTACATCGTCATGTCCAAGTAGCATAAGCAACTGCTCTAACGTCGAATTCTCCGCTCCAAGGGCTACGATGCTAAGAAGGGCATCGATCGACACCGGCGAGCAAACCACGCTCTGGCTCTTAGATAAATGTTCTTGAATTACAAGTGCAGCGACTTGAAATGAAAAGTTTGCGGTGACAAGTTCTTGTTCGGAATTTTGTTTTACGATTATTTGTTTACTAACCATTTTCAACTTCTTCAACAAATCCAAAAACATTTTTTTGTTAGGTAGGTTCTTATGTTCGCAGTATATGAACTAATAAATATAATATTTTTGATTTTGATTAGTAGGGTTTTATGAATAATTAGTGTTTTTGATGCTAGAATATTTTTGCCCTCGTTAGAAAATCATAATATTATTCTCTACAATATATTTGAATATATTGTCCTAATTATCATATGTTGATATCTTAACATATACTCCATTCGAATCCATATTATGGAGGGAGTATTTTTTAAAAAAAAAAAAAAAAAAAAAACATATAGGCATATCTCTAACACCAATAATTACCCAAAATTAGACATGGCAAACGGCTAATTCGATTGAGTTTCAGAGCCGGTTAAATCAGTTTGAATCAAATTGGGTTGGCCTAATTAATTTCGATCTTATTTCGATTGGGTTCATCTCAGTTAGCTACTTAAATCAATTTATACTATTTCGAGTCGGATACGGTCCGGGTCAGGTAAACTTCAGTTTAATTCTATTTCGGGTTATAATTTTTGTTAATTAACGGTGAAAATATTAGTTTAAATGTATCTTATACTTTTTCAATTTGAATGTAATAGTTCAAAATATCATTAATAAATAAATAATTTATTAAAAAAATACCTAAAATATACGGTTTTTTCACAAAATAATCGGTTTATAATTGGGTTTAGGTCTCATTCAGTTATTATTAAGTTCAATTCAGTTTCGGTTTCATTTGGATTGAGTCGGGTTTTGGATACAATTCAGGTTATTCGTATCGGGTGTTCGATCGGTTGTCAATTTGATCGATCTATATCTCTGTATAAGTATAATACATAAACCACTATAAAACCCTAAAAAAAGTTACTTCCAATACCGGAAGTAGAAAAACGCGATTGGTCCATAATTGCTGTGCTTCCCTTCCTTTTTTTCAAATCTTGATCCATTTTCATTTTTCTATTGATTGAAAATTCTTAATTTTTCATATATCCTTGTACAAAATTCCAGACAATTACTTCCCCGAGATAATGCAAGTCTATAGATCTTCCTCTTATACTTTTATATTTACCTTTTATCGCTTATTTTTACTTTTAACTATTTATGTCATTCTTTGACTTTCTAATTCTAATTTAATTCATCCATTATTAACCTCCCTACTTAAATTGAAAGGATATGAGCTTAATTTAGAACTTTTTGACGAAATGGAGCTTTTAACCAAACTTTTTCTCGCTTTGGGACCCATTTGAAAGTATTTCTTCCAAATGGGTCCACGTCATCACTTTTTTTTTTTTTTTTTTTTCCAGTTTTTGGTACAAAACCGTCGCTTTAAACAGCGGCTTTACCTGTATCGTTTAAAAAAAAACAAAACAAATAAAAAAGGACAAGCCGCTACCAAACTAGCGGCTTGCCTAGTCTCTAAATGCAGAACGCAGCACAACACTCCCTCACTCACTCCTTCCCCTTCACTTCTTTCACTAAAAAACATGTCTTCATTACTCTTTCCAATAAAACCATTTCCATTATTATCCTCATTTAAATTATTATTACTATTATGTGTGTTAATCTTAATTACTGTTAGTAACTTACATCAAATTTCAAATTCACCTAAATTTACCTTCTAAAAATTCTTCAAGTGTTCCTAGTAAAATTGGTAATGGGTATCGTGTGATTTCCATTGAAGAAACCTCTGATGGTGGGTTTTTAGCTTACTTGCAAGTTAAAAAGAAAAATAATGTTTATGAGAATGATATTCCTTCTTTACGCCTCTTTGTCAAGTAAGTCTTTTTTTCCCTTTGGTTGTATTTTTGTGTCTTAGAGATGCATCTTTTCCTTGTCTCTCAACTCTCTCTCAATTTAGAATACATGTCCAGGTGACTGTATTTCTGATGATTTGCCCCAAATGCAACATCAGAGGAGACTCGAAAAAATGGGATCTGGTATGAGCCTTGAAAGTCGTGTGCAGGAGTTGTGTGGAATGTTGATTGAGGCGGAAAGTTTGGACTCGAATGATGCAAAATTAGTACAGCAAACTCCTCAACTAGTTCGAGAGTTATGATAATAATGTTGTTGATGATGAACACACTTATGATTAAGATGATCAAATAGAGAAGGAGGAGAGTTATTTGATGGGAATTTGTGATCATATTTTTGTGACGTCGGTTTCGCCATTTTTGATAAGAAGAAGCTGGGAAACTTGCTAAGAGGCAAGCCGCTAGTTTGGGTAGCGGCTTGTCCTTTTCTATGCTTACCATTATTTTGCTTTTTTTATTTTAAACAATACCGTAAAGCCGCTACCTAAAGCGACGGCTTTGTACAAAAAAACTGAAAAAAAATAATAGTGATGATGTGGACCCATTTGGAAGAAATACTTTCAAATGGACCCCAAAGCGAGAAAAATTTTGGTTAAAAGCCCCATTTCGTCAAAAAATTCCTTAATTTACCTTAAGCTCTTGTCGTCGTCCTCGTCGTTGAATGACAAAAGGTAAAAATTCGTGAATTTCAGAATGGTGATATTCGAATTTTAGTGGTAAATGGTAATAGGGTTTAAACGGTGAGAACAAAAAAAATAAAGTAGTTGGGAGAATTTAGAAAATTCCATAATTAATTTTGTATAGAAGGACAATTTTGCGATTAATTAATTAAAAAAACAATTTCGTAAATTACGCGGACGATATTAGTAAAATTCGGACGACAAAAAGCAAAATTTTTAAGTTATAAACTACTAACAATACCGCAAATTCATAACTGCTCACATATGTAAATAAACGAAAAATAATATCAGGAGTGATTATCCCTGCATCCGTCCCTGTTTGTGTGGTCAGTGATTCACTCACCTTGATCGAAAACAAAAATGAGTTCAAGCAGTCAACACACGCTAATGCTACCATGAAATTTCAACATAAAAATAAATCAAGTCCATAATATGGATGAGCAGCAAGGCAGTAGAAGTTTCTGTTTGTTTGAAAAAGAATCCCCTGCTCAGTTTCTTTCAGCATTTTGCTACTATTACAAAATTTTGCTATTATCTAATCATCTTTTTCGACAATGAATTGGCATTATCAAATCATCAGACGAACCTCTACCCTTCTCATTCTACTCTGTTTGCTGGGATTATCGTTCTGTGCGAGTTTTAATGTCAGGAAAACCGTTGTCACTCATCGCAAAAACATTACATGTATAGACCAGGAACGAGATGCTTTGCTCAAATTCAAACACCAAATTCAATGTTACAATTATTTTGAGTTGATGTATTCATGGGGAAATCCGAACACACCAGATTGCTGCACATGGGAGGGTGTCACCTGCAGCAATCAGTCGGGTCGTGTAATCGAGCTTCATCTCCGTGGGGTTTTCTATGACAAAGGTTATTGCGCGAATACTCCAGTTTTAAGTCCTTCCTTGAGTTTCTTTAGTGAGCTCCAGCATCTTAAATACTTGGATCTTAGCTCAAACAAAATCAACAGCTCGGATATACCGAGTTCTATTGGCTCCCTTGTCAACCTAATCCACCTTAACCTCTCTAAGGTCTTACTTCGGGGGGAATATACCCGACCAACTCGGAAATCTTACCCATTTAACGTATCTTGATCTCAGTCGTAATTATGGACTTTCTGCCAAAAGCTTGAACTGGCTTTCGCGGTTAAGTTTGTTGAGAGACATTAACTTAAGCGGTACCAATCTTAGCGAATCAACGGACTGGACTCAGAGCATTGGCAGTCTCCCTTTGTTAGAGGTCCTTCAAATGGACGACTGCGAACTTTCCACGCCGCTTACATCCTTATCTCTTATGGCTAATCTTCGCATTGTTAGCCTTTCCGGAAATGGTGTTACTAGTTCCTCAATTGTTCAGTGGTTGTTCAACAATAGTAACTACTCATCAGTCCAACAATCACTGAAATATCTCGATCTGTCATATAATTTACTTCAAGGGCCGATTCCTGATGCATTACTGAATTTGGAATTCCTTACATACCTTGATCTTTCTCGGAACTCGCTCTCAAGTACTATTCCCGATGCAATAGGAAACTTGAAGTTTCTTACATATCTTGATTTCTCTAACAACTCTCTCTCAAGCATTATTCCGGATGCAATAGGGAACTTGGACAATCTTACACATCTCGATATTTCTTGGAACTCGCTCTCAGGTATTATTCCCGATCCAATATGGAATTTGGAATTCCTGACATACCTTGATCTATCTGGAAACTCACTCTCGAGCATTATTCCTGATGCAATAGCAAACCTTCGGTCTCTTACGCACATGAATCTCTCATACAATTCATTATCAGGCCCAATTCCATCTGCAATAGGGTCTTATGATGCTTTAGGGATTATGCATTCCCTTTTATATCTCGATCTCTCCCATAATCATCTCGAAGGTTCCATTCCAAGTACGATAGGGGATTCATGTTTTTCCATACTACTGATTGATTTGTCAAATAATCATCTTCAAGGTTCCGTTCCAGGTTCCTTCGGGGAGGAGTCTCCACTATCACATCTCGATCTTTCTAATAATCACCTTGAGGGTACCATTCCCGCCTCAGTGAGGAACCTAAAGTACCTTGCGTACCTCGATTTGTCAAGCAACAACTTGAGCGGAGTAATCCCATGTAACTTTGCGATTAGAAGTATTCAGGCCTATGCTAATTTCTCTTACAACAATTTTTCAGGCTCGCTTCCAGATTATTTTTCAAATGTTGTATTTGGGTCCATTGACGCTTTTCAAGGGAATCCTAATCTTCATACGGATGAGTTCCAAGGTATTTGCAGAGAAGGCAGTAATTTATCTAATGGAGAACGAGTTGGTAGAGACGATGGAAATGACGATAACAAAATCTATCCAGGATTGTACGTGAGCGTTGCGCTTGGATTCTACACCGGATTTTGGGTATTTTGTGGCACATTGACAGTGAAAAATTCTTGGAGACATGCCTATTTCGCGTTCCTTGATCATATTACAGACAAGATTTATGTAATTGTCGCTATATACTTAGCCAGATTTCGGAGGAATTCTGAGGTGTAATATGTACTTGATTGTTTCTACTGCTATGTTTCAATACTTATCTTTAGCAATGTGGATGACACTATTATTTAAATAAACTACAAAGCACAATACTTTACTTAAAATTCGATACGAGCTCAAGGGCAGTTAGGATTCTGTTTTTACAACAAAAATTAAACACATTGGGCAGAGCAAAAACAGATTTCTAACCAAGTGGTGTTAGTCCAGTGGTAACTGAGTTAAAAATTAAAGCTTATAGAAATGCTGGAGTTGAGAGGTCTCAGGTTTGATTACCAGCTGGGGCGATGACCACTTGGCCACTGCAGCTCCCGAAGGGTAGCTTACATGGTCCATGTGCTGGTGCGGGAATGCATGGGCCCGAGATTAACCCCTTGATACGGAAAAACTAGTGGTCGTTATTACACTAATTAACTCGCCAAACAAATTATAAAACCTAAACTAGACTCGACTAGACTCGAAATAAAAGTAGTAAAGTGCAAGTTAAGGGTTGAACCCAAGAGAAAGGAAATAACTAAAGACTTGCTTTAAACAAAACTAAACAAAGATTTAATGAAGACTTGATGATGATTAGAGACTAAAGATAAATGACTTATCAACAAACCATGGATATTGACATAAATGAACAAGGGAATAACATAAATGAAGGATTCAATGATTGGAAAAGCATTCACAATGACAATAAAAGAGCAATAAATGAGAATTGATTTGGGCTAGGCAAAACCACAAACAATAAATGTGCACAAATTCAATAGGAGAGAAAATCTTGGTGTAACCTTCTCAAAATACCTCAACAAAGACAAAGTCGACTCTATCACCCCTCCTATTTATCTACCCACTAAGAACATCCTAAGATAGTGAATCCCATGACTAAACCGTACATAGGGTTCCTTCGATTCTAGCCTAAGCCACTAAACCGTAACAAGAGGACTAAAATCAAGCGATTAAAGATAAAACCAAAGGATGAACAAGGAAACTAATCTATACACATTAAACCATGCTAGTAGAATTAGTCATGTAAACTCTACTCAAAAGGTATTTCCTTTAAACCAATTCCACACAATATGAGCTTGCTACTACAAATCCTAAGTAAAAACTAAGCCATTTCCTTAGAACATGCAAAGATTGAACAACTAGAAGCAAGGATGATCAAACCCAACAACTAATTACTCAAAATAAAACATTAAAACAAAGAGAGAACATTAGATAAACTAGAGGGATGAAAGTGTCTTACAATATCAAAGTTGGATACTTTGATTAGGATTACACCAAGAATGAGAAGATTAGCTTCTCATTTGCATAATTACAAGCTTGAAAATAGGGAAAAATTACAATTAATTAGAGAGTAAATGTTCTTGTTCTAAAGATAAGATAATGTCTTAAAACATTCTGAAATTGAGTATTTATACCCCTGCACAAAACCCTAGGATAATTTCATTTTAAAAGCCCAAACACGGATTAGAAAATCCGTGTAAAACAGAGATGCGCAGGGGGCGCAGGCTGCGCAGGACCCCCCTTGCCTGCGCTAGAGGGCGCAGCTGCGCACGACTCTTGCGCAGGCTGCGCAGGAGCTCGCTGCTGCTCTCTTCTTAATTTTTGCTTCTTCTCCTCTTCAATTTATGCCAAAAAACTTCAAGTCTTCCCAAGTTCAGCTCACAAGTCACTTCCCAAGCAAGATAGATGGACGATGTTGATACAAGCGCGTCATTCTTTGACCGCGGAACGGTTTCCCTTGATCCTTGAATTCCGATCATAAGAATTAACATGAAACAAGTATAAAAATGATACAAAACCACAACAGGACCAAATATCAAATACTTGACAAAACGACACTAACGACCCGTAGTAAAAGACTAGATTGTGATAAAATCACAATCTAGGACCGACACAACTCTCTACTATCAAATACCCCCACACTTAACTTTTGCTAGTCCCGAGCAAAACCCGAGATAAGCTTTTCCGAAAATCAACAAGAAAGTGTGGTGCATTGACCTCTCTTCCCTTACTACACCCTTCTTATATCTCCCTCGACATAAAACACCGATTAAAAAGAAAAAGAACAAAAAACTAGACTCAAATATGCTCCCTTAGAAATAGAAATTCAAGTTTAGAAGATGTCGGGATGAAAACGGGCAGGCACGGAATTGGTTTTCTGCGCGTGTTTTAGATGCATACTTAGAGCATAGTTATTAACTGTTGGATTTTTTTATAATTAATTGACTAGATATTATTATTAATAATATTAATAGTCTTATACAAATCCTAATTATATGTCCCATTAAAGAGACCGTCATACTATGGACTCTAAACTGTCTCGTAATTCTCTCTCATCTAGGAAACTACTCCCTTAATTTGTGTTGCGTTCAAACACTGCTCTTTGATGGAAAGAGCAGTATATAAGAGAATGCATGTTCTGATTAATTAGGTCACAAAATCTACTCTCCCTTAAGAAAATCACACCATCTAAATAAGTGAGCAGTGAGGGTTTGGAACCGAAATCAGAAATTCAGATTAATACTTTAGGGTTGATAAAGCTGTTCAGGAATCCGATTAGCAATGGCTGGAGGTTTTATTTTCGATCCTATTTATCGCTTCCGCTTTATTTAATCAGTTGTATGTTGTTCAGTAATATTAAACATACTAATTAAGAATAAATAACTAACATTTGGTATCAGAGCCTTAATGGCCTCTGTCTTGCTTGTCGATTTCCGCCTTCAATTTCCGTCGTCGTTTATTACTGCTGTTGTGCTCTCGTTTCCATCTGAATCTGATTGAATATATTCTGTTTCCTTGTATTCTTTTCGGATCTGAAATTTTTTTCTGGAAATTTCTGTGTTGGTTTTTCTGGGTCGGTGTTGGCTGGAGGATGAAGATGTTTATTGTCCTATTATGTGACCTTAGCTGGCTCGTCTTATGTTGGGTTTAATTTATGGATTTAATATAGAGGCAGTTGGTTTTTCCAAAACTTTGTATTTTTGTTTTCCTCTGTTCGAGACTCCTTTTTCTTTTAAGTAGACATGTACTTTTGAGTACCATATATTGTTTGCTATGGAGGAGTTGTCGCATGTATACAAATAGTGGGACTATGGAGTTTTGTTTTATTAAAAGTTAATAAAATAATGATATAGGACAATGGTTGTGTACTTTGTTTACTCATATGGTTAATTTTAATAATGAAAATTTTTGTGGATGAACATGTTGTCACAACTTTCCTATTTCTTTTTCCTTATGATGCTAGCATGTGACTACTTTGTACTTATATTTTTTTTTATTAATAATAAAATACCACTAGTATATGGTAAGATAGTAGTCCTTAAGATGAGTTAAATCTCGTTATTCACATGCTGAGCTTTTATATTATTGTTTTCTTATATACATAAAGTCAATTGTATATATTAATGTTAATGATTTTTTAAATGTCAAGTGATTTTAAATTTATTAATTAGAGAGTAGCCACAGCATCTTTAATTGATCAAAATTTTATTCGAAATCACATGTGGAAATTAGACATTTAATTGTAATTAATTATACGTAATATGATTAGACTTACCCACAGGAATCTTATTGTATTTGTATAAATTAACTAGGGTGTTATATTAAATTATGTTTCTTAATCTACCCACAGGAGTTAAGAAATGAATATGATTTAATAGTTTCATCATAAAGTTTAATTTTTATGCATCTAATTTGAGTAGACTTTAGCCCACAGGCAAGTTTATGTCATTAGGTTCATATGAGCATAATTTACATTGGTAAGTTGTGATAAAGTTAAGTCTCAATTTTTTGTTACTAAGTATGTATATTTAAATTTGCAGGATGTCAAAATTGACGTTCCTGAATTAACTGGTGACAATTTTAAGGTGTGGAAAGAAAGAGTTCTGCTACATTTAGGGTTCTTGCGTTTTGATTATGCTATTCAGAATGATGAACCGGCTGAAATAACTGAAAAAAGCACACCAGATCAAGTAGACCTTCGTGAAAAGTGGGTGAAATCCAACTATCTTTGCACGTTGTTCATTAAGACTAAACTGTGTGCTAGTATCCGAGGTTCAGTCGACAAGCATACTAAAGTTAAGGACCTACTTAAGGCTATAGATGAGCAGTTCGAAACTTCTGATAAGGCTTTGGCAAGCACCTTAATAATGCAGTTCACATCTTTGAAACTTAATGCCACTAAAGGAGTGCGTGATTTTATCATGCGCATGAGGGATACTGCAGCCCAACTTAAGGAATTGGAAGTTACTATGTCTGACACTTTCTTAGTGCATTTCATCTTATGTTCTCTCCCAACTCAATATGCCCCATTTAAGATCTCTTACAATACACATAAGGATAAATGGTCTCTCAATGAATTATTGACCATGTGTGTTCAAGAGGAGGGGAGGTTATTATCATTGGAAGAAGGTGAAAAGGTGAATTTAACTACTTCTACTGATAAAGCATCATCCAGTACGAAGAAGTATAAGGCTCACCCTAAAGATAAAGGAAAGGGAAAGATTCCAGCTGAGCAAGTAATTAAGAAGGAGTCGTCGTGTTTTTTCTATAAAAAGAAAGGACACATGAAGAAAGACTGCGTAAAATTTAAGACTTGGCTCAAAAAGAAAGGTAATTTTCATGCGTTTGTTTGTTATGAATCTAATATGGTCAATGTTAATCATAATACTTGGTGGATTGACTCTGGTACTACAATCCATGTTTCAAATACCTTACAGGGTATGACAAACCTTCGGAAACCAGTGGCAAGTGAGAGCGCCATCTATTCAGGAAACAAGATAGGCTCGCACGTTGAGGCCGTGGGGACATGCAATTTAATTTTAAGTACTGGTTTTATTTTGATTTTGGAAAAGACTTTTTATGTTCCGAATTTTGCTCGGAATTTGATTTCAGTTTCTAGACTTGTGCCTTTCGGATATTCTTTTAACTTTATGGACTCTGGTTTTAGTATTTGCAGAAATTCTAAAGTTATTGGTAATGGTATTTTGTCTGATAATTTATATCGTCTTTGTTTACAAAATGATACCACTCAAAACACTATGCATGTTAGTACTGGTTTAAAAAGAAGTATTATAAATGAGGAGTCCTCTATGTTATGGCACAGGAGATTGGGACACATCTCCATTGAGAGGGTCAAGAGATTGGTAAAGGAAGGGGTACTTAGTACTTTAGACTTTACCGATTTTGAGACTTGTGTTAGTTGCATTAAGGGAAAGCAAACTAACAAATCTAAGAAAGGTGCTAAGAGGAGTTCTGACCTACTAGAGATCATACACACGGATATATGTTGTCCGGATATGAACGCTAACGATCCGAAATACTTTATTACCTTTATTGATGATTATTCACGATATATGCGTCTTTACTTACTTCGTTCCAAAGACGAAGCTTTAGATGCCTTTAAAATTTTTAAGGCTGAAGTAGAGAAACAGTGTGATAAACACATTAAGATTATGAGATCAGATAGAGGTGGTGAGTACTACGGTAGATATACTGAGGATGGACAAGCATCTGGTCCTTTTGCTAAATTTCTTCAAGAGCATGGGATTGTTGCCCAATACACTATGCCTGGTTCTCCAGATCAGAATGGTGTAGCAGAAAGAAGGAATAGGACATTAATTGAAATGGTGCGTAGTATGAGAAGTAATATTAAACTTCCTTCATTTTTGTGGGTTGATGCGCTAAAGACGGCTGCGTATATATTAAATCGGGTTCCTTCCAAGGCTGTCTCTAAGACACCTTTTGAGTTATTCAAAGGTTGGAAACCGAGTTTACAACATATACGCGTTTGGGGATGTCCGTCTGAGGTGAGAATTTACAACCCACAAGAAAAGAAACTAGACCCAAGGACTCTTAGTGGACATTTCATTGGATATGCCGAAAAGTCCAAAGGTTATAGGTTCTATTGTCCGTCTCATAGTACCAGGATTGTGGAATCTAGAAATGCAAAATTTCTAGAGAATGACTTGATCAGTGGGAGTACTATAGGAGTTGAACCTGAAAAGGATCAACATGAAGCTTCACCCTCTGTTTTGAGTAACAGGTTGGTTATTGATCACGGTCCTGAAGTACGACCGGAGGTTCAACAACCAAATACAGAAATTCCACAAAATGTCGATCAAAATATAGTAGATCATAATGAGGAAGAAATTCCATTAAGAAAATCTACTCGAGAGAGGAGATCGGCGATTCCTGACGACTATGAAGTATATCTACAAGAATCGGATTGCAGTGTTGGAGCTGATAATGATCCTATGTCATTTTCACAAGCCATAAGTTCTACAGATTCAAACTTATGGATGGATGCTATGAAAGATGAGATGAACTCTATGGCATCTAATCGAGTTTGGGATCTCGTCGAGTTGCCCAATGGTGTAAAAACCATTGGATGTAAGTGGGTTTTTAAGACTAAAAGGGACTCACTTGGCAACATCGAGAGACATAAGGCAAGACTTGTTGCTAAAGGGTTCACTCAAAGAGAAGGGATTGACTACACAGAGACATTCTCTCCTGTGTCTAAGAAAGATTCTCTTCGAGTTGTCATGGCATTAGTAGCTCATTTTGACTTCGAGCTACATCAAATGGATGTGAAAACGACATTTCTTAATGGCAATTTAGAGGAAGAGGTTTACATGAAACAACCTGAAGGATTCTCCTCTAAAGACGGTGACCATTTGGTTTGTAAGCTAAATAAATCCATATACGGTTTGAAACAAGCCTCCCGACAATGGTATAAGAAGTTCCATGAAGTAATTTCTTCATTCGGTTTTGAAGAAAATATCATGGACCAATGTATATACCTTAAGGTCAGTGGGAGTAAGATTTGTTTTCTTGTGTTATATGTGGATGATATTCTGCTAGCAACCAATGATAAGGGGTTGCTATATGAGGTGAAACAATTTCTTTCAAATAACTTTGATATGAAAGATATGGGTGAGGCATCTTATGTCATTGGCATTAAGATCCATAGAGATAGATCCCGAGGCATTTTAGGCTTGTCTCAGGAGGCCTATATCAACAAAGTGCTTGAAAGATTTAGAATGAAAGATTGTTCACCAAGTGTAGCACCTATTGTGAAAGGTGACCGATTCAGTTTAGACCAGTGCCCAAGGAATGATTTGGAAAGAGAACAAATGAAAAATGTTCCTTATGCTTCAGCAGTTGGTAGCATTATGTATGCTCAAGTCTGTACCAGACCTGACATTGCATATGTTGTTGGAGTATTAGGCAGATATCAGAGTAACCCAGGCATCGATCACTGGAAGGCTGCAAAGAAAGTGTTGAGATACCTTCAGGGTACTAAAGATTACATGCTTATGTATAGACGGACTGATAGTCTTGAAGTGGTGGGGTATTCCGACTCAGACTTTGCTGGTTGCATTGATTCACGAAAATCCACATCTGGATATGTGTTTATGCTAGCTAACGGAGCTGTATCATGGAGGAGTACTAAGCAGACATTGACAGCCACCTCTACTATGGAGGCCGAGTTCGTTTCTTGTTTTGAGGCTACCTCACATGGTGTTTGGCTGAAAGGTTTCATATCTGGGCTAAGAGTTGTTGACTCTATTAGCAGGCCGATTCGAATGTATTGTGATAATTCAGCTGCGGTATTTATGGCTAAGAATAACAGAAGTGGAAGTCGAAGTAAACACATCGACATTAAGTATTTGGCCATAAAAGAGCGTGTTCAGGAAAAGAAAGTGATCATAGAACACATTAGCACTGAATTGATGATTGCAGATCCCTTAACTAAAGGCATGCCACCTAAGGGTTTTCAGGGTCATGTAGTGAATATGGGACTTGGTCCCATAATGTGATACATTCATTTATATTATGTTTTTCGAAACTTTCATTTAGTTGGATATTTTCTCTTTTAGTTATATACGTACGTTCTTTGGTTATTTATTTTATTGAGAAATATCATTATGTTTTGACCTAGAGTAAACATATGGTTTATTCATTAAGGTAAGTGTGAGTGGTGAGAGACTAAGTATATCGTAATACATGGAAGATTAATTCTCGTCCCAGGGAATTCGTCGCTATGATTCGTATATGAAGTTCCTCTCTGTTAAATGGGCCAAGTGGGAGAATGTTGGATTTTTTTATAATTAATTGACTAGATATTATTATTAATAATATTAATAGTCTTATACAAATCCTAATTATATGTCCCATTAAAGAGACCGTCATACTATGGACTCTAAACTGTCTCTTAATTCTCTCTCATCTAGGAAACTACTCCCTTAATTTGTGTTGCGTTCAAACACTGCTCTTTGATGGAAAGAGCAGTATATAAGAGAATGCATGTTCTGATTAATTAGGTCACAAAATCTACTCTCCCTTAAGAAAATCACACCCTCTAAATAAGTGAGCAGTGAGGGTTTGGAACCGAAATCAGAAATTCAGATTAATACTTTGGGGTTGATAAAGCTGTTCAGGAATCCGATTAGCAATGGCTGGAGGTTTTATTTTCGATCCTATTTATCGCTTCCGCTTTATTTAATCAGTTGTATGTTGTTCAGTAATATTAAACATACTAATTAAGAATAAATAACTAACATTAACCTCAAGTGCCCTCATCTGCTCCTGATACTCAGAGACTAGCTGCTTAAGTTGCTCTACTTGTTCACTCTTCTCCTCGAATTCCTTCTGGCGATTGTACTGGGTTTGCACAGCACGTTTTAAGACGTTGTTGTCGCGCATAAGCACTTGAATTTTGTCTTTCAGCATCATGTTTTCCTGGTCATACTTCTCCACTGCCTCGGAATTAGTATTCGCCTTTATTATAGATTTCTCGAAAGCTTCTAACACCCTGGCTGAACGAGCTCGAGCATTTTCGACACTTGCTGCAGTCATCATTTCACTGATAAGGAGTTCAACCCACTGAGTACCGTCGATTGGGAGCGTGTTTTCTGCAGTAGGAACCGCTTCTCCTTCACTAGCGGCGCCACCTTGCTCCAGTTGTGGGTCTCCTAAACACAGCTGATGCAACATCTTGATCGCCTCATCTATGTCACCACCACACATTCGTCTATCGCTTTTTCTAGATGCTGAATGTCCATAGAAGGGAAAAGTTCGCAAAGTGTATTGAAAAGACGCGGGTTTTGGAGACGAGGAGGAAGCGTAGCGAATGCGCTTAAATACGGGAATTGGGGATGTGATGATGAATAATCGGATAATGCGTCGAAATAAGCTCTCTTTCCGCACTCAATTGCAGACATATTATCCTATAAATACAGGAAACAAATCCGAATTTGAAACTAAATCGGAAAAACTGAGTGATTGAGAATTTGAGTCAATATGGGGTATGTAAATATATACTCCCTCGTCAACAAAAATAAAAATAAAAAAAGTATACATGCAGTTACCCGATGCGCATCGAAGGTAGCGGTTGCGGGTCCCTCGTCACAAAAATATATATATACTCCCTCAATTTTCGTATTTTCTCCCTATTTGCTTTTTAAAGGTCATACTTTCAAACTTTGACCGTAATTAAATAAGAGAATAAAAACTATTTATTAATAAAACCAAAATATTTACGATTAATATCAAGACATCTTTTAAGGAAAAAATTTACACAAATTATGATTTACGACATATAAGCTTGAAACTTGATCAAATATAATATATCAAATCACACGATAAGTTGTTAAGATAATGACAAAGAATTGTTATTACGACTATGTGGTAGTATTTCGTCCTTTTTAAATTTAAAATTTAAGGGACACTCCATCTAAAGCGAGATACTTAACTTTTTACATACTGAAATAATTAGTTTATTACTACTTCGTATCTCATTACTTATATATTTTCTTACATATTTTTGATGCACGGAAAATATATAGTAAGACGATTTTATACTATGAGATGATGCATTATGATAAAACTATTTATTTAATATAGTAAATGAGTTATCGTTTTATACGATTGGATCGTCTCAAGTAGAGCTCACAAACAATGACACGGTACAAAAATACAACAAGAACCCGACACGAAATTAACGGATTTTGGTTGTGACTTAAAGACCTATTACGGTAAGTGGGTCGACACGAACACGACACGATATTTAAATTGGTTGTGTTTGGGTTGAGCTAACTAAACACGAACCCGAGACAAATGGCATGTAAATTAATCCTATTTTTTCTTGATCCTCATTCCTCCATCATATAAATATATTTTAAACTTTCTAAATATGGACATGACACTATATAATAGGTCATGTATGTTTAATCATTAAAACTTGAGAGAGACGGTCTTTTAGTAAATTATTGAGAAACCATTCTTCTGTACCC
The DNA here is from genome assembly GCA_029255685.2 of Silene conica. Classification (NCBI taxonomy): domain Eukaryota; kingdom Viridiplantae; phylum Streptophyta; class Magnoliopsida; order Caryophyllales; family Caryophyllaceae; genus Silene; species Silene conica. The sequence goes on along the minus strand of CM055315.2, from coordinate 83,603,315 downwards.
CTTTATTTGTATTTCGTGACCCTTTTGTCATCGATCGTGCCATGGTAGTTTCGTACCTATTTACATAATAAATGTACTTATTTTATCTTTAATCATGATTCGTACCAATTTTATTACTTTTAGTATCATTTTTTCTTAAATTTGTACAATAATCTCTCAATAAGCTTATTGGGAGGCGTTCTCTTAAGAGACCTACTGATGTTTAATAATTCGGAATTAATTACTCATTAGATCATTATATCCTCGCTATAACTATTAATAACTAGATTTATTTAAAATTATAAAAACAGATCTGTGAATTTTACGGGTTTAACCCTAATATAATAAAAAGAAAATGGAGCTTTTAGTTGGTAATTTCTCCTAAGTATGCAAGTGGATGTAAATTTGGCCCGTCTTAATCTAAAGCGGAAACTTTTATCTGAAAATATTGAATTTTTATACGAAATTATTTTTTCACTTACAAACTTTACCTTTTCACATACATTTTTCTCACAATATTTCCATAACATACCTTTTCTAAACCTGAGATAAATTAAAGTCGGTTTTTTTTGGCTAGTATACATCTAACTTTGATAGGTAAATGATTTGCTTCTTATGTTTACTTGGGCGGAAAAACCAATTGTGAGAGTGTATGTATATGTTGATCTCTCTTCCCATATGTGTGTGAGAGACTGCGAGGTATTGTTCCATAATGGTAGAATATTAGTGAATAGACTTGCTTATAAGTAAGTGGGCTACTCGTTCTATTACCAATTGGTTTTAGGATGAAATCCCACTTATTTATGGGTCAGTTTCATGCACCTAATTCTATAAACCCGCTGCGAGAAACTCAACATAACGTCGTGGTTGCGGAGTAGAGTAGCGCCAAGTGAGGGGGAGTTTCAGACTTTCGGCACATACACAAATACACTCTTGTAATATCAAATCTTGGGCGTGCTACTTCATACTGTCTTTGGCTGAGGAAGAATAGTCATTGACAGTCAGTCACACTAGTCACTATTCAGCAGTCAACACACGCTAATGCTCTGTAGAAACTTCAACAAGATGATTCATGAGCCAATAATACAATCACTTTCAAATGAAATACCCAACTATTGTTTCATGCTTTGATTTTCCAAAAGCCTGAACTCTTAGATATATGGTACACGCGCAATGTAGTATAAGTTGTTTAATATGTTGATTCATTTTTTAACACCACATTCATTTTATTATTTGATCATCCTTTTCTACAATGAATTGGCATTCTCAAAACATCAGAACACTCCCTTCCACTCTCTTAATACTTTGTTGTCTTGTTATATCTCTGTTCGCCAGTGGCAGTGTCGGTATAACCAATGATGTTTATCGTATAAACATTACTTGTATCGACCAAGAACGAGATGCTTTACTCAATTTCAAAGACAACATTAATTCTGATTATTGTGAATTGATGGCTTCATGGGGAAATCTCGACACACCAGACTGCTGCACTTGGAATGGTGTCGCCTGTAGTAAGCTGGGTCATGTAATTGGGCTTTATCTCCATGGTGCCTCCACACAATCGTGTTTTTACGTGGATAATCCAGGTTTTTGTACTCCCCTCGGTGAGCTGAAGAGTCTTAAATACTTAGATCTTAGCTCAAACGATCTCTATGACATGGATATACTAAGTTCTATTGGCTCCCTTGTCAATCTAATCCACCTTAACCTCTCCAACTCTGGCTTCAGTGGTAATATATCCCATCAACTGGAAAATCTTACCCGTCTAACATCTCTTGATCTCGGTCATAATTACAGGCTTTCTGTCCAGAGCTTGGACTGGCTTTCGCGGTTAACTTTGTTGAGAGACCTTCACTTAAGTGGTACCAATCTTAGCGAAGCTACAGACTGGACTCAGAGCATTGGTAGTCTCTCCATGTTAGAGGTTCTTCAAATGGACAACTGTGAACTTCCTACATCAGTTACATCCTCATCTCTTCTCTCTGCTAATTTTCGCATCGTGAGCCTTTCCAGAAATAAATTGACCAGTTCCACGATTTTTCAGTGGTTGTTCAACACTAGAAACAACTCATCATCCAAACAGTCGCTGCAATATCTCGATTTGTCATATAATTTTATTCAAGGGTCTATTCCTAATGCAATAGGGAACTCGAAATTCCTTAAATACCTCGATCTCTCTCAGAACTCACTCTCAAGTAAAATTCCTGATGCAATTGGAAATCTCCAGGTTCTTATGCACATGGATCTCTCAACCAATTTACTGTCAGGTATGTACTTCATCATTATTCCGGAGGAAAAAAATGTTTAGGGTAAGTAAAGTATAACTTCCGCAATTCCATACGGCTATCCACATACTCCCTCTGTCCCATTGATATGTTTACACTTTTTTTATTTTGTGAGCGCGAAATAAGGGAAGTATATTTGCTAGAATTGCTACGTCTTACGCTTTTGCCGTCTCTCAGGTCCAATTCCATCCACGCTAAGGGTTTCTAGTGCCACGGGGACTATGAATTCCCTTTTATATTTGGATTTGTCTCATAATCGTCTTGTTGGTGGCATTGCAAGTGCCATAGGGGATTCACAATCCATATCACTCATTGATTTATCATATAATCAACTTCAAGGTCCCATCCCTGGCTCCTTGTGGAGACAATCTTCACTTTCATATCTCGATCTCTCTCATAACCGCCTTGGAGGTTCCATTCTAAGTACGATAGGGGATTCACATTCCATTCAAAGCTCCTTAAGGAAACTATCTGCACTTTCATATCTCGATCTTTCTAATAATCAACTTGAAGGTACTATTCCTGCTTCAATGGCGAACCTCGCGTCCCTCAAATACCTTGATTTGTCAAGCAACCACTTGAGTGGTGATATACCCTGTATAATTGGGAGAACGGAGTTTCTGGTCTACATTAATCTCTCTTACAATAATTTATCAGGCTCAATACCAAATTGCTATAAGTCACATTTTTGGTCTGATCTCATTGAGGCTTTTCAAGGGAATCCTAATCTTTGTACGGATGAGTTCAAGCATAATTGCGAAGAAGCCGGTATTTTATCAAATGAACAGGTTGGAGGAGACGATGAGCATAACAGAGATAAAATCAATTTCGGATTGTACGTGAGTATTGGGCTTGGATTCTACACCGGATTTTGGGTATTTTGCGGCACACTGACCCTGAAAAATTCTTGGAGACATGCCTATTTCCAATTCCTTGATCACATTATAGACAATATTTATGTAATTGTTACTGTATACTTAGCCAGATTTCGGAGGAATTCTGAAGTTTAATATGTACTCTACAGATTTCAACATATTGCATAGTTGAAGTCAATAAGTCATCATACCATTCAAGAGTCATAATGTAGTCATCCAGTCAAAATTGTTGAAGTAATAATTATATGGGTTTTTCCCATTGATATCCCTGTGGTTTTCACTTTTCCCACTTGTACCTCTGCGTATAGCACTTTACTAGCCGTACCCCTAAACTTAATTAGTTAATCCCATCCGTAGCCAAACATTATGCCGTCTGTTTTAGACGTTAAGTGCCATGTTGGCACTCTATTTGCCAAATAAGCATCTGACTTGGCAAATGATTTTCCCATTAATGCCCTTGTAGTTTTCATTTTTCTCATTTGTGCCCCTACGTAAAAAATAATATAAAGGAATGAAAAAATTGTTGGAATTGAAATTACATGAGTCGGATATCCGATTTAAAGTTCAAATTTTCCGATGTTTAATCCAAGACATTACAAATATATATCTTATTGTTAACCGGAAATTTACCGAAACATTCAATTGTTAAATTTACTTAAATAGTAAAAGTGTCAGAAATATTTTGATTAAAAAATTAAAAATTTATCCGAACTCAAATTAGCTATAAAAGACTATAAATACAAAATTTATCGAAACCGAAAAAATATGGGAAAAATTTATGATAGATTAAAAGAAAGGGAGTTGAGAATCTAAAATTTAGTTGGTGCTACAATGATGAAATAGGTAAGTGACGCTGCAGGATCAATATGAGCGACACTCGTCTTGTTTGTCGACTTGGTCCACTTAATTGAGTAGTAAGTCTTGCTTGCGACGGGTCACCACTTGTGACGGATATTTTGTGAGGTAAAATGGATAGAAATGAGTTAGTGGAGAAAGGGGACCACATAAATAGTGTTGGAGAGAGAGAAAAAGTGGGTATTTTGTGAGAGTAAACGGTATCCGTCGCAAGCTTGCGACGGATAGTGCCGTTGCAAATAAGAATTTGTGTATAAAATAAGTTGTGAATGTTAGATAATATTTCTTTTTGAATAAAATAAAATGTATTATATAACGGTATTATCTCATGCGATATAAAAAAGAGAGATAATAAACGATATATTACAACTTTTTATTGATTTAAAAGGGTATAGTAAGCAATGCGCTTTTAAAGATATCAGGCTCAACATCGAAACCTAAAATGCAAAAATGCAGGGATACAAGTGGGAAAAGAAAAATACACAAGGGCATCAATGGGAAAAACCATTTGCCAAATCAGATGCTTATTTGGCAAATAGAGTGCCAACATGTCACTTAACGTCTAAAACAGACGACATAAACATGTTTGGCTACGAATGGGATTAACTAATTAAGTTTAGGGGTACGGCTAGTAAAGTGCTATACGAAGGGGTACAGGTGGGAAAAGTAAAAACCACTAGGGTATCAATGGGAAAAACCCTAATTATATTTATAATAATCAATGCATGCTTAGACAGGGGATTGATTGGAGTAGATCAGGTCAGTGAATCAACTTTCAACTTGGTCTGAAATTAGGAGTGAGCTATGAACTTTGAACTCGGGGGATTTACGTATCCGAAAACTTGTCTAACACGGTTTTTCAGTGTTTCCTTAATATTTCTTAAGGTAGTGTTTGGAAATACGGAATTGTTTTTATATTCATAATTTTAATGGTAGAAATTCAAATGTTTGAATTCAATTCAAAAATTGCGTTTTGAGAAACCTTTGGAATGAGAATTGGAAGTAGAATTAGAGCGGTACTAGTACTTGACCTTGACCTCTCTGTTGATCGACCTCGACTACCCTACTACATTAGTTTAGTTAAGTATTATAAATGTGTTTGATCGGGGAAGGCGACAAGACCCCGCTATCATCTAGTCACTAGTCAACAGACCCAGACATGCACGATAATGTCTACCCCTCTGTCCCACTCGTTTGTTGCCTATTTCATTTTGAGTGTCTCGGGCAATTGTTTTCTTCTATTTTAAGAATGAACCCGATGAATAATTTGATCGTTCACACTCAAATTTGGTCCAATTGTCATTTAACAATTGAAAACCCCCTTTCTTTGGTGTTTGTGCTTCAATAAAAAAACAACAATTAATCCGGAAGGAGAGACTACTAACCAATAATGGTCGAACGTCTTTGTCCAGAATGACTTGCATAAGTTTGGGTCTTTGGGACTAAGAGTAGAGGTCCTTGTCTCTTTTAACAATGAGAAATTGGAAATTTTTATTTTCAAATTTGGGTCTCTTTTTCTTTCTGTTTGACATTGTCACATCTCCTATGCAATGAACCCGTGGATTTCACGTCTACATAAACATAAGTGTTTTCTTGTATTCGACCGAGTCTTGTTTAAAATGCAAATATTTTGTTAATTGATGACAAAGACGATGAGATGATTGTGAAACAAATTAACTAACCGACTGAAAGGCGATAGCTCTTATAAATGTATGATTTTTCAACCAGAATGTTTTTTGGTAGGTACGGATACCGAGTATCTACGAGGGAAAGGGTGAATTAGGTACTATTTAAAATTTTTAACCATACTTCATTGATTTAAGCAAGTTAACTCGAAAGATTTGATTAAAGACAAACAAAAAAACAACGATTGAACTAATGTTACATATTCGCCTAGCAAGTGAAGTAAAGCTACAATACGAAATTAAAAGTTTCTGGAACCGTTGATTCCAGCCAAGAAGGATAATGAAGAATAAAACTTAAAAATAAAACAATAGGAAGATTAACGCGGCGGTTTTGAATTGGTTGGCCAACCCTCTAAAGGCGCTACGTCCAATCTTCTTTTATTGAAAATTGAAGTTGTCTACTCCGAAAACTTAAAATTCGTGCAATAAAAGGCCCAACAACCTACCCAGTTGCGACACAAGTTCTTAAGACTACAATGTCTAAGAACCTTAACTTACAAACTAGGATGAATTACAAGATTAAGTTTTCCTCGGACTGATTGAGGAGGAACAACTTATTGAGCAATCATAACTAGATAAGAAATCATAACAAGGCAACGGTTAAGCGGACTGTTACAAATGAATTGAGGAGGAACAACAATTGAAAGTTTTTGTTCTTTAAAGAGAGATTTTGCAAAACCGGTTTTAATTCTTAGAAAGTCTTTATCAGTTAATGAAGGGAGGTGTTTGGTTGAGTATATATATTGGAATGAAATGGATTTAGTCCATTCCATTGTTTGGTTGGGGTGATTTGGAATGGAGTTAGATACTCAATGGATTCTAACTCCACCCGGAATCCCATACTCACCTTCCTCCCTTGGATTCTAACTCCATTCCACTCTTCAATAAATTATTATGAACCAAACAAGATTATACAAGTATGGATTTAGAACCTCATACAACCATACTATCAAACTCCATTCCAGTCCATTTCAACTTGTTGAACCAAACGATCCTAAGACTTTTGTGTAAAACACAAGTACTGTTTAGGTGGCTAATTTTCAAGGGTAAAAGGGAAGGGGTACTTTCTGATTTTTGAATCTTCTTTTTTCAGAAAATCTGATTTTTATTATTTTAATGAGTAAAACCGGTTTTCAAAATAAGGAATCTTCAAGTGTATGATTCTGCGAGTAACGATCTGTTTAACTGTTGTCAGCCAGACGGGAGGTTACACCAATGTTGTCTAAATTTACGACTCGTTATCTTTACCTTAAAGACGCACAAAGACATGATTTCTTGGGCAGCGGAGAATCAACTATTCTTGATTAGGAATCGTTAAACCTGAAATGAAAACTTGAAGGCTAGATTATAGTGGGTATATCGTGAGGCGAATTCCTGTGCAGATTGGCTAGCAAATCTAGGAGTCGAACAAGTGGAGAGTCTCCTTATCTTTGAGCCACACCAGACACCTATTCCTCTGAAAAGACTTATTGATTCTGATGCCAGGGGCGTGGCCTGGCCTCGATTAGTCCTAGATAATGGAACAACGTAGGCTAGGCATCTTTTTGCTCTTCTAGTTCGTAGGTAGTTTCGTTTCGTTCTGCTTTTTGTTCTTTTTCGTTTCGTTGTTAGTTGTTGTTTTGTTTTTTGTTCTTCTGGGCCCGTGCCCACGTCTTCTTTACCAAAAAAAACAATTGTATCCTAACATTTTTTTAAGTAAAACAAAGCCGGGGCTAGGCTTAACTGTGTGATCGGTGATTTTTTTTTCCGCCTCTAATTTCAAACCTAGCTCGGCGAGTCGGATCTGCTACAGTATACGGTTTTTGCCTAAGGAAGGAGACTTATGTAGTAGTTAGGAGTCAACACACGGTAATGAATCATGGTCTATACTTTATGAACGTTCAATATAAGTTGCATATATAATGAGCATTTCCATACCGCACATCATATTGTTTTACTATTATTTGATCATTTTTGTCCACAATGAATTGGCATTATCAAATCATCAGAACAACCCCTGCCCATCTCTGTCTATTTTATACGCTGGTATTATCATTCTATGCCACTTGTAAAGTTGGGAAAACCGTTGTTGCTCATCGTACAAACATTACTTGTATCGACCAAGAACGAGATGCTTTGCTGTTATTCAAACATCACATTGAGTTCGATTATTGTGGGTTGATGGCTTCATGGGGAAATCCAAACACACTAGACTGCTACGCATGGAACGGTGTCTCCTGCAACAATCAGTCAAGTCATGTAATCGGACTTCATCTCAGTGGGGATCCATTTCACCGCGATTGCTTAGATAGTCCAGTTCTTAGTCCTTCACTTGGTGAGCTCAAGCATCTTAAATACTTAGATCTTAGCTCAAGTTATTTCAATGGCATGGTTATACCGAGTTTTATTGGCTCCCTCGTCAATTTAGTCTACCTTAACCTCTCGGACTCTGGCTTCTATGGGAATATTCCTCATCAATTCCGAAATCTTACCAGTCTAACGTCTCTTGATCTCAGTCATAATCAAGGGCTTTCTGTTAAGAGCTTGAATTGGCTTTCGCAGCTAACTTCGTTGAAAGACATCAACCTCGGTGGTAGCGATCTTAGCAAGGCTAATGATTGGTTTCGTATCATTGACATTCTTCCTTTGTTAGAGGTACTCAAAATGGACCACTGTAAACTTTCAACGCCACCACCATCATCGTCATTTCTTCAATCTGCTAACTTAAACGTCTTTAGCCTTTCTGGAAACGGTTTTAGTAGTTTCTCAAGTTTTCAATGGTTATTCAACACTAGTAATTACTACTCATCAGTCAAAAACCAACTAAAATATCTCGATCTGTCGGGAAATCTTCTTCAAGGGGTCATTCCCGGTACAATAAGGAAATTGGAATCCCTTACATACCTTGACCTTTCTTCGAACTTTCTCTCAGGCACTATTCCCGATGCAATTGGGAACTTAGAATCCCTTACCTACCTTGACCTTTCTTTGAACTTGTTCTCGAGTACTATTCCAAGTACGATGGGGGGTTCGCGTTCCATATCACATATTGATTTGTCAAATAATCGACTTCAAGGCTCCATCCCAAGTTCTTTCGGGGACCTATCTTCAATTTTATATCTCAGTCTCTCTAATAATCAACTCGAGGGTAACATTCCCGCTTCAATGGCAAATCTCGAGTACATCAAATACCTCGATTTATCAGGAAACCGTTTAAGTGGAGATATCCCCCGTAAAATTGGGAAGAGGGAGAGTCTGGCCTACTTTAATTTCTCTTACAATGATTTATCAGGCTCAATTCCAGAATACTATTTGTCAAATTTTTGTATTATGACCCTTTATTCTTTTCAAGGGAATCCTAGTCTCCCTGTGAATGAGCTCTGGCGTATTTGCAAAACAGCCGGTAATTTAGAAAGTGAAGAAAAAGTCGGAGGAGACGACCAACACAAGAAAGATAAAATTAACATTGGATTGTACGTGAGCATAGGGCTCGGATTTTACACTGGATTTTGGGCATTTTGCGGCACATTGACTGTGAAAAATTCTTGGAGACAGGCCTATTTCAAGTTCCTTGACCGCATGATCGACAAGATTTATGTAATTGTTACTGTGAACTTGGCCAGATTCCGGAGGAATTCTAAAGTCTAATATGCTGTTTATCGTTTTTGTCTAGTGTTTGTGACTTGTGAGTTGTGCCAACATATTACGTTGTTGAAGTGATAATAAAACTCCAGACTGATAATCTCATAATGTAACCTTCACATATGAAATCTTATATGAAATGGTACGTTGTATACTTGTATGTTTAATTGTTTATGTAAAGATAGAAAGTGTACCTTCAAAAAAAAGGATAGGAAGTGTAATATGTACTTGATCGTTTTGTAGATCCGTGAATCAAAATGTAATAGTTAGAGGCTATATAGCGTTAAAACGGACACGGACACGGACACGGACACAGATAGGGACACAATACGGACACGTGACACGACACCTCATGAAATTTATGACACGGGACACGACACTTAAACATAATAAAATATATATATTATGGTTATAAATAACGCATATTTGAAGCTAAATCTAAACAAGTAAAGGTACAATTCGACATTTACCATAACTAATTCTTATTTTCCCACTCAAACCCCATCTTCTAATCGATCTTTTATAAAATTTTATTTCTCGTTTAAACTATAATATGTTTAGCCATGTGTTCAACAAGTGTCGGGTGTCCGAGTGTCGGACACGGAACAACTAATTAGGAGAAGTGTTCGTGCTACCTAGGTCTAGAGGTACTGATTTCTACAACCGAATGTGAACCGAATGATGATGTTAACCTAATAACACGATATACCGTCAATCAATCCGAAGAGAGATTGACGTTCCAAGCAACAGTATAGGAGATTTGCACAGAGCTGGCATTATTGATCTTGATCATCTTCAGTGAGCTTAATGTCTTGTGCTAATCAATTGCACTTAGAGACAAACATTAGACAATCAAGGGTAACTTATCATCATCAATCCTATTGTGTTCTAACAGATTTCTTGGGCTAATTTCGTTGAGAAAAATCCTTAACCTAACTGGTACCGATCTTAGCATGGCTAAAGATTGGCTTTCTATCATTGGCAGTCTCCCATTGTTAGAGGTCCTAATAACGGACTCCAGTAAATTCCTACGCGGTTGCCATTATCAACGACATGTCTTCAATCTGCTAATCTTCGCGTCCACAATCGACACTTATATGGATGAATGATCAGAATAGAAGAAGGTATGGATTTAACCACGGAACCATATCTTCGTCATTTAGCCATCGTAATGCGTAATTTCTCCACCACACGTCCACACAATGGTTCCTTGGATTTAACGTCGTACAAAAAGGCGTTGTGCTTAATCGGGTTTTTATTTAGAAGTTTTTGCTTAAATGGAGTCGAAAACTAAACTATTTAACAAAATAAAGCGCGTTTCAAACTATTTACTAAAAATGATCAACGTATGAAAAACACAAAATATCACAAGTTAAATCATTGTGTCATTCTACATCTCATGAATACTTGTCTCACTAATTAATATACACTCTTCATTTAACTTTATCGGGGCGCCTGTGTGACCGCGCGACCAGCACATCCAAATAGCCGGCCCTTTAGGTTACACGCGCAATGCTCCCTTTGAAATTTCGTTGAAAAGATGCAGATATGAAGAAGCACTATAAGTAGATTCATAAGCATGTTCATTTTTTAAGACCACATTCATTTTATTATTTGATCATCCTTTTCCACAATGAATTGGCACACTCAAAACATCACAACACTCCCCTCCACTCTCTTAATACTTTGTTGTCTTGTTATATCTTTGTTCGCCAATGGCAGTGTCGGTATAACCGATGATGTTTATCGTAAAAACATTACTTATATCGACTATGAACGAGATGCTTTGCTCAAATTCAAAGGCTACTTTGATTCTGAGTATTGTCGGTTGCTGATTTCGTGGGGAAATTTCGATACACCAACTGCTGCATGATATTTATAATACATCGTCACTTAATAAAACCCTAGGATATAGAACCCTAATTAGACCTGTCAAACAGGTCGAACGGGCGGGTTGCGGGTCGGGTAGATATGGGTTCGGGTAAAATACGGGTCGGGTGTATTTCGGGTTGGGTAAAATACGGGTTCCGGGTCGGGTTCGGGTAAAAATACGGGTCAATCAACATCTTTTCCTCGCATTTTTTAAAACTTCTTTTATATCGTAATTCCTACCCTTTATACGTTTTTTATCCTCTTATTCGTCTTAGTTAACTTACTTGTCACCATTTTTGCCCTCACCACCAACATCACCATCGTTATCATCATCATCATCCTTACTAACTCGCTAAGTACGATAATGAGACTCAAATAAGATAACAATGATGACGTGACATGTGATCTGAGGTGATGAGATGGAAGTGTTGACGCGAAGTGCGGTTCAGTTCCACGTAATACGGTGAAAGTGACGTATGACACATATTTTGAGGTGATTATATGGCATCCGGTCCTAGGCAATTATGTGGAATGAGGTGTAAGTGATAGTGCGGCACACATTTCGATGTAATGACGTGACATGTGGTTCGTTGAAATAATGAGGTGACAGTGCTAACGTGGAATGTAACTTGACGTACTACACTAAAAGTGACGACGTGACACACACTTCGATGTGATGACGTGGCATGTGGTTCGAGGTGATGAGTTGACGCTGCTGACGTGGAATGCAATTCGACATACTACGGTGAAAGTGACAGTGTGACACACACTTTGAGGTGATGATGTGGCATGTTGTTTGAGGTGATGACGTGACATGTTGTTTGAGGTGATGACGTGACATACCGCATATATATACATATTTCTCCTCAAAAATTTATAAGTTATCAATACTTATATGACATTGTATATTTTAAAAATGATATATTTTCTTGACCCAACGGTCAACCCGCTGCGGGTCGGGTTTTGACCCGCTGTTTACGGGTCAAAACGGGTTCGGGTATCTTTTGGGTTCGGGTTGAAAAAACCGGGTTATTTACGGGTCGGGTTACGGTCGGTTTTCAGGTCGGGTCAGGTTTTGACAGGTCTAACCCTAATGATATATGGGCTTGCTTAGTATAAGCCCGATATCCTAATATCGCACTTGGAAAGGTGTCTCATGTAGTAAGTCGGGTCGTGTAATCATGCACATATTGATAACTTCATCATGCGCATATACATATTCGAAGAAGAAGACCCTTGTATGGTTAGTCTTCCTAACGGAAAATTTTTTAAGTCCTCAAAGCAAGGATGTGTGAGCCTGGGAGGCGATTTACAATTGTGAAATGTCCTCTTTGTGCCTGATTTTAATGGTAACTTGATTTCAATCTATCAATTGAGCACCGATCTCAATTGCGATGTGCATTTCACTAATGCTTCATGTTTAATACAGGACCGCGTATCGAAGAAGACGATTGGTGCAGGTGAGCAGCACGAGAGGCTATATCTTCTGAAAGGAGTCACGAATGTCAGTGTCAATGCTTCTTCGAGAGATAATGTTGATGTCGAGGTTTGGCATCATCGATTGGGGCGTCCTTCACGGAGAGTAGTCACATTACTGCCTTTTATTCGTGCTAAATGCAACAAACATATTAATAAAGGATATAGAACCCGGATGATATATGGGCATGCCTAATATAAGCTCAATGTCCTAATAATGCACTTGGAAAGGTGTCTCCTGCAGTAAGTCGAGTCGTGTAATTGGCCGGGCTTCATCTCCGTGGTGCGAAATGTGAGAATGAATGGTATGGCAGCATTTCGTTGATCACAATGTCACAGGCCAATAAATCTTAATAATTTCAACAAAATAAATTAATGATTGATATTAATTAATTTCTAAATAACTAAATTAGTTTACTAATTGGTATACTATGATCAATTGTTCTTAATTTTAGAGTTATTAGATTCGATTTTGGGGAAAACTTACATAAGAGTTCATTTGATTAGGTTTAGAAGAAAGGTTATGATATGGAAAATAAATAAAAAAGTGCATGTGAAAAAGTAAAATCCGTATATGAAAAAGTAATTCCGATAATTTAAGCCGAATTCTAAGCAGTTTCATGGATAGTTATGCTTTGGAGTCCGATATACTCATGTGAGATGAATAAGACAAAAGCCAAATGTATTGGAACCGTCTTAACCAAAACTAGTTGCTTCTTTAATATTATCATGCGTGCAACTATGCATGGGCTATAATTTATAAACTAGTATGAAGTAGATACTACTATTGAGGTATTGAGTAACAATTTTTGTTATTAAAATCTCTATACTATAAAAGAAATAGAATTTGAAAACTTTTGATTGGTTCTTAATTTATTAAAAAGAAAAAATTAATTTTTTAATTATCCTCTTCCATTAGTTAGGTAGGTCTAAATTTAATAAAAACTATGCAGCAAAATGTATTTAATTCATTACTAGTTTTAAACCCGTGCAAAAAATGCACGGCTCGAAATTGTAAGCGTTAGCTTGGATACTGAAGCATATAAACTACCGTGATTAAATGTGTAATGCGGTAACAATGTAAATAGTCTATAATTTGATATTCGATATACATACTATTTAAGTTACTAAGTACAATCATACGCTAAAAAAATATGTTACAAATGTAAACGTAATATGTAACTTTACAAATATCTTACAAATGTAAACGTAATATGATCATTTTGATATATATCGGATTGTTGTATATATCGTATTTTATTTTATCATATTTTTTCTTTTTTGGTATTTTAATTTGTATTTGATTTGATTGTAAAATATAATGTAATTTAATTCTTTGACTGTAATTATTTTTGCTGTTTGTAATTTTTTGTTTTTCGGATTTAATTTTGGGACCGATATTATTTTTGCTGTTTGTAATTTTTTGTTTTTCGGATTAAATTTTTGGACTGATATTGTATTTTATTTGACCGTTGTATATTGTTATTTAAATATTCGATTAACAATAATTTGATCATATCGTATTTTATTATGACAATGACGAAATGTAATATTGCTGCAACCGATTACGTAATTAGGAATGAACAAAGATTAGAATACGTAATTAGGGATGGATAAAAGTCGGAATTACTTGTGAATATAGGAGAGGGAAATTAAATCATGTAAAATTAGTGGATCCATACCTTCCTTATTTTAAGGAGCCAATAGGAGGGGTTTAAAATCTACTCCTTTTATTGAGATAGATCATTATATCTTAATTTTATTCAAAGTCGGTGTAATTATCTAATTTAATTTTAGCTCATATATCTTTTTAATTTAATTGCCGATAAAATAAAAATTATGTTATAAACCGAGTGATCATCAGTAGGTCTCCTGAGAGACCGCCTCTCAATAACCCTATTGAGAGATTATTGTACAAATTTAAGAAAAAGTGGTATTAAAGATAATATAATAGTACAAATCATGATTAAAGATAAAATGAGTACATTTATTAGGTAAATAAGTACGAAATTACTATGGTACAATTAATGACAAAAGAGTTACGAAATACAAATAAAAGGGTACAAAACAATAGTCTCTCAATAATTTATTGGAAAACTGTTTCTCTCAACGTTTAGTGGTATATCATAGTTATAAAACCGATTCGTGTATTTTTTTTGCACGAGAGTAAAACTAGTAAATATTAAAAGTTGAAGCAATTGAATAACACTCTTACATTGGAGATCAGAACGTGAAAAAGTCGAGGCAAACAAACCACGGCATCACACACAAACACACAAACACGTACACTTATGGATGGAGATGCTCTTAGAAGGCAACAAGGAAATAAGTAGAAACAAATTCCAGTTAATGAATACTGGAGTATCTCCTTTTTAATTTTTAATATTAGCTAATATTAAAAATTAATCTTCAATGTAACAGTTTCCGAGAAGGTCACAACATTTGCCTTCGGTTGCATTTTCATCGGCGGCTAAGCAACTTAGAGCAGGCGAACAACAACGACGGCCTGCTCCACATGTAGCTCCTTGTTTATTGATACAAGGGGTTTCTGTAAATTGAATTGCAACAATCAACCGCATTACACAAATTTATTACTTATTCAAGTATACCATATTCCCTAATTTATCAAAATCCCAATATTTTGGAAAAAGGTAGTGTTTCAAATTTTCTTTTGTTTTTTTTTTAATATTTTTCTTAATGTGTGCCCTGTAATAGATATACTCACTAATTTATCGTAAAGATTAATAAGATATTCTCACTAATTATGGTAAAACTAAGTTTATATTTAAATTTATTAGTATGAGAATATCTTATAAATCTTTCCCTATTCAATTTATAAGGACACACGTTAGAAAAAATCGTTTTACAATATGTTCTCAAATTCATCTTTAATTTTCAAAATTAAATACATTTACTCTAAATAAGTCAAATTAACAATAAGATTACTAAAATAAGTGTGATGTTATACATCAACACTAGATCTTGTGAGATACCGTCTTTCAACTAATTTAGTAATAAATATAATAGAGAAATAAAAACCTCACTGATGTGATAGGTCTCTCAATATCGTCTCTCTCAAATTTTTACTATACATCAAATACGCATTTCCTTATATAAGACTTGCCTTTTTCGCAGCTGCCGGTGAAAGCATTGCATACGTTGTTTTGGCAACATTTAAATCCAAAACCATACTTCAACTTTGCGTCCAAGTCACACTTGCCACCAGCGGGGAAACATGTAACAGGTGGATTTACTGTCGTGAGAGAACACAAAGTTGTTAAAAGAGTAAATTTTGTTCTCACAAGTATATCGATCACAAATTTGTAAATGAGCTAAATATCATTCATATGGATAGATAAAGCAAAGTAAAATTATCTAGAGCATTACAAATATTTTATTTTTATCTACTTAAACAGCAGTACAGGGGAGCTCGCTCTCGCTTGACAGTCGAGAATTTTAAAGTTTTTAGTTTCAATTTCCCAAAAGAATATGACTTTTCTTTAGAACATTACTTTGCTGAAATTTTTTCCCCGTAGGCTGTAGGGGTGAATTGCTAGCTCCGCCACTTTCTAAACCCGGGTGGATTCATCTTAAACTTAAAACAGATAATATCGTGTTAAATCAAAATTTGAGTTTTAGGAATTAGTCAACTTACTTTCTGTGCATTTCCCCAACTCGCACTTTAAACCGCTACAGCATGATGTTTTGAATCCAGGAGGTGGGGGTAAGCAACGAGTACCTTTTTTCTTACATTGCCCCTCCATGCTTTGCACTGAAATTGTTTTGAATCAAACGTCGTTAATGTTTATATGTACAAAAACAAAACCGTTGGAAGAAAGAGAAATGTTAATACTCTCACCGTCTCAATAATAAAATATTTACAAATAGTTTATTGTACAATCGAAGGACTATGATAGAAAAAAGAGGAAGATTGTTTTTATTATTCACAAATTCACATTGGTGACCTCACAAACTTGTGACGGATACTGTTTCCTCTCACAAAATATCCACTTTTTCTCTCTCTCCGACATTATTCATGTGGTCCCCCTTTTTCCACTAACTCATTTTGTATCAATTTTATCGCACAAAATATCCGTCACAAATGGTGACCCGTCACAAGCAAAACTTACACATTATTATTAGAGTAAAATAGTCCTTTTGGAATGAATTTTTTTAAAATCACTCCATTTTGAATTCTTTTCCTAAAATTACCTCCTTAAATTGCATTTTTTACTAAAATTGCTCCCAAACTCCAATTTTTAGTGACTTATTTCGTCTATTTTTGAAATTATGTTTGTAGTTTAGTCAATCTATACTTTGGAAGGTATAAATACGTAGACAAATGTAAGGGGGTTCAAAAACAGAGGAAATGAATCCACTCAAATCGGTTTTTTGAAGCAATTTCAGGAAAAATTGCAATTTATGGAAGTAATTTTAGCAAAAAATTGTAATTTAAGGGGGTAATTTTAAAAATAAATTTCAAAAGGAGTTATTTAAAAAAAATGATTTTAAAAAGAGTAAAATCTAATTTGCTCTTAATATTATTAAAAAGATAGAGTAAAGAGTAAAACATACCCAAATAAAATATTGACTAAAACGCTCATAAAAAAAGCGTAAATTATTAACCGAAATAGAGGGAGTAGTACTTATTGCTATAACTAGGAGTGTTAACGAGCTGAGTCGAGCCCGAGCTTGGCCTTGCTCGACTTGTGCTCAATTACCAAAACTCGACTCGAGCTCGAGCTGATCTTACTCGAGCTTGAAAAAAAATGTGCTCGTTACAAAGCTTGCGAGTTTCAACACGAGTTCGAGCCAAACTCGAGCCTTTATAAAATTGTTTATTTTTTTATTTTTTTCTTTCGATATTTTCAATAACAAGGTTCGAAGGTTTTATGTAAAAAAATATTTAACAAATCAACAAGATATTTGATATGTATCATACAAATATATACGAATGATCAACTATTTTTATAAAATATGATTAATATCTTATTTAATCTCAAATATTCGAGCCGGTCGCGAGCCTTTCGAGTCGAGCCAACCTTTGCTCGGCTTGACTCGTTAAGCTCTCGAGCCGAGCCCGAGCTCGAGTCGAGCTCACACGAGCCGAATTTTGACCGAGCTTTGACCGAGCCGACTCGAATTGCTTGCGAGCTATCTCGTCTCATTAGCAACCCTAGCTATAACCATTCACTTATTTAAGAAGTAAATTAATCATCTTTATCTCTAATATTATCCTCCAATAAAAGCACGGAAACCATGCCATCTTATCTATATAATTTCAGAAACATTTCTGAAGCTGTGGTTGAGCCACCTCATCAACACAAGATTTAATTTTATTTTTTTTGCCAGTCAGGTGGGTCTATAAGGATTTTGATGAATTTCATATAACATAACCGCCTGCAATTCTTAACAAATGCCTAATATCGTAGTTTCATAAATATTACGTAACATTTTTATATAAATCATGAATTTTTATATAAATAATGAATTTCTACGAAAAACGGTAAATTTGTATAACATAAAATTAAATATTAGATAATCGAATATATATGGCCCGTCTAAAACGATTAGATAACAATTTAAATACTTAGAATAACCATTACGATTATAAACAATTTACGGCAATAAAATATTTTATAATGCAGTACAACCGTTTTATATATATCCAATAGTACCTAATAATGGTTTAGTTTTAAGCATATATTTTAATTTTGCGAAATTCAAGTCATAAACAAAACGGTTAAAACTAAACATTAAAATAAAATATATACTTAAAAAAAGACTAAAATGTTGGTGCAAAATATATAAACTGTATTCTATTAATCATCAAAATTAAAATAATAAATTTAATACAGTATAACCGTTTTATATATACCCAATAATGGTTTAGTTTTAAGCATATATTTAAATTTTAATTTTGCGAAAATCAAGTCATCAACAAAACGGTTAAAACTAAACCGCAAAACAAAATATATACTTATAAAAAGACCAAAATGTTGGTCCAAAATATATCTCACACACCATTTTGACTAAAATGTTGGTCCAAAATATATCATCAATTGAAATATCTTGCGAAAATCAAGTCACAAACAAGAGTGTATAGACGTTATTAATTAGATACTCCCTCCATTCATATCCACTTTGCACCTTTGCTTTTTCACGTTTGCCAACGCACGTTTTACGTGCTAAATATCTTTAGCTACGTATTCGCAAAAATTATAAAAGTTATATATTTTCAATGTACTCGTGAAGACGAATCAAACAAGATCCCGCATGAATATATTTTCTCTTACGTATTAGGAGAAAATTGATATCGAACGTTGTTTTGTGAATAGTGTACAAAAAGCAAAAGTACCATTTGGATTTGAACGGAGGGAGTATAAAACAAAATTAAATTTTGATAAAAATGTGTATAGACGTTAGATATAAAAAAAAAATTATGAACTTTTATAATTTAGTTCTGATGATACATATTTAGAATTGTACGATTTGAAAACAACCCGTGCAATTTAACGTATTATCAATATAATAGAAATTGAATGCAAAATATTCACGTATTATTGACACTATTCGGTAATATTAATTATCCATCACATTTTTTCTAAAAATATACCCGTGCATTTTGCACGGGTTTAAAACTAGTCTTATCTATATAATTCCTGAATCATTTTTCAAGCTCTGGTTGAGCCACGTCATCAACCCAAGCTTTAATTTTTTTTTTTAATTCACTCAGGTGAGTCCCGCATAATATATGATGAATTTCTTGCAACATAACCGCCAATATTTTACATATCCTAAATAAATGTCCAATATCGTACATTCAGAAATAGTACGAACAATCTTATCTATATTAATACGTAAACATTTAATGAATTCTAGTAAAGTCACTCCATTAATCCATCATTTTATCTTTTTTTTTAATTCAATTATGGTGGGACTCATATTGTTGTTTACTGAATTAATTCTCGAATAAATGTTTGTGATTCATTAGTTGTGTTATTATTACGTACTAATTCTGATTTATTTCGTAAACAATAATTTATACGTAAACGATTATATTTATAACGTCTAACTTATATATTATATATTAAAATATATTGTCGATGTCGATTTATACATAATTATTAAATAATGAGTTATGACTAGCAATCAATATTACAATAAATAATACATATATAATTATAATAAATACTAACCCAAACTACAGTAATTGATAGAAAAATGTAACAAAATACAGAAGATGATAAAAACATGATCGGAATTCCAAGTACAATTTTCATGACAGTACTAAATTAAAATAACAATAACGTAAAAAAAAATACTTACAATGTCAATGATATTACAAAAATCTTAATCAATTATAGCATATAGCCTAAAATGTCATCATCAAAAATATATTCGAATTATTAATAGAGCTATTTAAAATAACAATATTATTAAAACGACCCCGTGCATTTTTGTACGGGGCTAAAACTAGTTATGTTAATAACTAAATAATAGGGTAAGATATAATGGTTTGTAAATTGTAAGACTTATTTAATCTACAGTCACAAACTCAAACTAACTTTACCAACTTAACAGCCCTATCTATTAGGGCAGAGTATGGATCGGATATTTGATCCGAAACCCTACTTTGGATCGGATATCCGATCCGAAAATCCAAAATTTTAGTATCCATGATTTGATCCAAAATGTTCGAATATCCGAAATTTAGTATCCAAAACTATCCGAAAATTTCGGATCAGTTATCCGATATCCGATATCTGATCAATGTAAATATATATTGTCAAAACTGTAATAAAAAAGAAAAGTAGCTTAATAAAAATGAAAATTTGGGTTTGTGAATGTGGAATTGTTGATTATTGGTTTTGTTAATGAAAAAAATTAAACTTTAGGGTTTTGTAGACGAGGGTTATTTACGGTTTTGTGAATGATGGTTATTGAGTGAGATGAAATTAGCTAGTGTTACTTAATATTTACGGATCAAATCTCGGATATGGATCG
This sequence comes from Silene conica, assembly GCA_029255685.2. Lineage (NCBI taxonomy): Eukaryota > Viridiplantae > Streptophyta > Magnoliopsida > Caryophyllales > Caryophyllaceae > Silene > Silene conica. The sequence goes on along the minus strand of CM055315.2, from coordinate 83,582,660 downwards.
GTTATTACACGGATATCGGATATCCGATCCGATATTTGATATCCGATTCGATAACTTTCGGATATCGGATATCCAAAATTTTAAGCCAGATATCCATATTTGATCCGATATCCAAATATTTCGGATACGGGTATCCGAACCAAACCATTTTTCGGATTAGATATCCATTAATTCGGATCAGATACGGATCGGATGTCGGATCAATTCGGATCATCGGATTTTTTGCTCAGCCCTACTATCTATACGTCTACATTTGATACTTTGGCTCCGTTTGGCAAACTATTTCAGCTACCTGATTTGCCTGAAATGATTTTTTTTGCAAAAACAATCAGGTAGCTTATTATTTTGGAGTGTTTGGCAACTACTTGTTTTGACTGAAAAATAGTGAAAAAGTACCTGAAATAAAAAGCTACCTCATGTAGCATTTGACAAATCAGGTACCTGATTCAGTTTTATTTACCTATTCTACCCTCGTATTTTCTGACGTTTGTTAACAAAATTAAACACAATACAAAATCCTTACGGTAAACCTTAATTAATTTTTTTTTTGTGTATAACTTTAATAAAAAACTAATTTTATATCAATAGTATATTTTTGAGGATATATTGTTTGAATTTTGTTTTTACCTAATAGCAGGGCCGGTCCTAAAGATTTTGAGGCCCTAGGCAAAATTGTAAAATGGGGCCCTAACATTTAAAAAAAATTATTCAAGTAATATATGTGTAATTATCTAATGCTCCGTACAATTTAATAAAACGAACGCATGCAAACTTTTGAATTAGATAGAGTTGATTCAGGAAAAATCTTAAAAAATTTAGAAAAAAATAATTTGGATTTGGAGGATTGGAGAAAGGGTACCTTATAATTTAACCATTTTATCGTTAAAAAATCGCAATAGACTGAATTTTTTTCAAAGTTTAGATATTAGCTTTATTAGACGTGTCTATTGAATGTATAATTTAGACTAATTATACTACGACGAACACAATTCGCATAAAATCTCAAAAGCATGTACAATATTTTATAATTCAATTGTCCCACTAAATACATAAAGAATTAAATGAATGAAACTATCAACGTAGTTAACTAAAAAAAATATAGAAATGGGCCTTGTAATAAATTAAAAATTGAAAATAAACAAATGAAAAATGACCCTATTAGGAATCAAACACAAGACCTTTTATCCTTTAGTAAGATACAAAACCACTACACCACTTACCTTAGTTTGCTTTTTATATGTAATACATTCTATTTGACAAATAGCAGACTTTCAATCTCACACTAATGAGCCCCTTCTAGACTTGGACCCTTGTCATTTGCCAACCCGAACACCCCTTAGGGCCGGCCCTGCCTAATAGTTTTATATTAATTTGTGAAATTCTTTGGGCATGAATCATGTATATATAAAAGCTAGTAGTTGAAGCTATTTCTATAACTTGATTTTAATGGTCAATTCATTCGAAACAGTGTGTATGAAAAAATCATGGAAGTAGCAATGCATGTATTTTCCAGTACCATTTTAAGTGCACAATTCGATTCAGAAGTTACTACTCAATTTGCTTCGGTCATTTGTTTACAATAACACAAGAATAATAGTAAAAACGTAAAAGATATCAATAATAAACCATGTCCTTTTACGTCATTTTGTCAAATATCAGCTACCTTTTCAGCTAGTTTCCAAACAGTTTTAACAAAAATCAGCTACCTTATCAGGTCTTAATTTTCAAGTACCTTTTCAGCTACCTTTTCAGGTATCAGGTACTTTTTCAGGTTTCAGCTACCTATTCAGCTAGTTTTACCAAACAGACCCTTAGAAATATTTATTTCTGATTTAGGGGGAATCCGCCCATAATTATGCCATGACGATATTATTTGTGATGTAATTGTGAGTCGAGTTACACACACATTTATATTAATAAAGTACACTTGTACAGGTCGTATACTCGTGTGTCGTGTCATCTATGAACTAAATAACTCATGTTTTTTTTCTTCTTATCAATAATACCCGAACTTAAATACATAAACAAAACCGACTAATTAAAAGTGACTCGTTTACTTATTTCACACATAATATCGAAATATAGTTTAAAAACATGATTAGGGCAATAACCTAAGGCAAGGACGAGCACGACGAAAAGAGCACTCTTGAACGAAATTAGCTTCTGCTCCATTTTAAGCTCAAAATAATCTTCCCCAAATATTAATTATATTCCTCTCTTTCTTTAAAACTAAATTCCGTAATGTTTTGATTTCTATGTTGATGATGAGTATATCCTTAGCAATACGCCACTATTTATACTAATTCATACATATATGTAATGTACTACGAAGTATTAGTCTATTACAATAATGTATTAATGTACATAACTTAGCACGATCGAGGCCATTACATGTTTGACCAACTCACATAATATTATCCCAAAAAACGTGCCTAAGACTCGTATAATAATATAAATTATCCAAATGTAATTTAGAATATCATGGAGACATGGAATCAGGGAGGATTTAAAATAAATATACCCCCGGTGCGATATAGAGAAATGAGGCTCAAAATATGAACGTATAAGTTTATTATAGTTTAAAGTTTGTACTGAATTTTATTTAGGAAATATGACAAATTACTACCTAATAAATTCAAAAAATTGCATATTACTACCTAATATAATTAATTTTGCAACTTACTATCTAAAATCCCACAACATTATTCAATTTGCTACCTTTTTGACGTAAAACGAACTTAAGTTAGTTTTAAATGTTCGGGATAAGTTAAATGACGATTTTACCCTTTTCTAATAAAACATCTTCAACTCTCTTCCTCCCCGATTAAACTCCATGATTATGTGGTTCAACATTCAAATCAATTTCTTTATTATCACTTTCTTCTATCAGTCTCTCCATTATTCCAACAACTTTTTTTTCCTGAATTTCTCAATTTCACCCAAAAAAGCAACCAACTTTCTTCTTCGCCCGATTAGACCCTTGAAAACATGTTATCACCGAAAAAATTAGGTAACATGTGGAAATTTGGGATTTATTGATGAAAATAGAAGAAAATTGATGAAAATCTGGGGGAAATGAGTTCTATTGATGAAATAGAACAAGATTGATGAAAGGAGAAATGAATTTTGTTGAAGTATTAGAAAGGTGTTTTATTGGAGGAAGGAGAGGGGAAGGGTAATATGGGTATTAAATTAGGTTTTAAATTTAAACAGGACGAAATAAACTGATTTCCGTCATTTTTTAGCAACTTCCGTCATTTTGGTGGTAATCGTGTCAATTTTTACACTTATTAGGTAGTTATTTGAATAATTGAACATATTAGGTAGTCAGATGCAAAATTTTAGACTTATTAGGTAGTAATATGCAAAATAGCCTTTTATTTATAAAAGTTTGTAATAATTCAATAACCAAAATCGGAGGCCTGATTTTCGCGCTCGTGATTGTCCGTAACCTTAGACATCCTTGCATGAAATTTCTTGAATGTAATTTTGTACCTGTGATTTTTTTTGAATATCTTTTTATTGTATCCAATAAATTGTGTGTTAAATGAATAATTATTCTAGAAAGAAAAGGTTTTGAAGCTAAAATGTTCGGTTAATGAGTTAAAAAGCTTACCCTAAAACCCTAAAGACAAATAATAAGGTTAGTGAATGGAAAGTTTTATGATTAATATCATATCATGTAAATTGAAATAATAAAGTGTTTTTTAGATTTTAATGTTATATTTATTGTTAAACTTTTCATTTTAGTGATCTCCATACGTGTCTTTAGGGCATATTTTTAAAAAAAAATGTCACTTTAACATATATGTAAGGTAAGTTTTGTGATAATCTTAACGTAAAACTATTATTATGTAATTATTTATTATATTTTAGAAATATTGTCATGGCAAGTTAGGTAGCACAGACACTTCTCGTAATGAGTTATACCGTATCTGATACCGACACTATACGGACACACGCCGAAATGTGTTGGACACCTATAAAGTCGTGTCTAACTTTCGACATTTATTTGGGCACCTGTTCGACGCGTGTCCATGTTATTTGAGCCGTGCCATCGCGTGTCCACGATATTTGGTCATCTTTTGGGGTGAATGATGTTCTTCAATGAGAAATACATTATCGAAAAAGATTAATTAGAATATTGGTTCGGATAAGAAATAAAAATGAGTTATTATCAAGGACAAGTTTTAACTTCACTTATTTAAAATTAATATCAAATATTTTTACAAAAGTAAAATCAAACATTTATAAGCATAAAATGTACATATTTTATTAAATTTAAATAAAGTGTCTCGTGTCTAAAATTTCATGATATGCCGTGTCACGTGTCCGTATCCGTGTTGGTGCTACCTAGATAGCAAGAATAAGATACAGAGTATGAGATATTCGCCAATCGCCAGCTACTTAGATCGGCTAAAGAAAATTTTAAAAATAGATACAAATTATTCAATCATGGATTATTCCTTCTGGTAGTATAAGGGTTTGTTTGGTTGCCTTCCATGTTACGGAATTGTGAGAGCAAAAGATAATTATTATTGAATGCCTTACTTGGCTTAAATAGGAATACAAGAGATATTGTAGTCTCCAACTTAGGAAAGAATTGTATGCCAACTAAGAATTGTATGCCAACTAATATACGCTAAACATATAGAAATCCTAATAACAATAAGATATAGTAGGAATTGGAATATCTTCCGTAATACCCCCCTCAAGCTGGAGCGTGAAGGTCGAGAACGCCGAGCTTGCTGAGAAGAGTAAGGAACTGAGGTGCACTTAAGGCTTTAGTAAACATGTTGGCCAGCTGCGACGTTGTAGAAACATGCTTCGTAGTAATTAATTTGTCGATTATAGCGTCACGAATAAAGTGGCAATCTATCTCAATATGCTTGGTACGTTCGTGATATACGGGATTGTGAGCAAGGTCAATAGCGGACTTGCTATCAGAGTAGACTTGCATAGGGCTAGTAACCCGTACGCCGAAATCGAGAAGTAGGCCCTATCGCCACTTTAATTCACATACTAGATTGGCCATAGAACGATATTCTGCTTCGGCCGAGGACAACGAGACCGTCTTTTGCTTCTTTGTTTTCCACGACACTGGAGAGTCGCCTAAAAAAACGAACCAGCCGGTTACAGACCTCCTGGACGTGGGACAGCCGCCGTAATCACTGTCACACCAACCAGAAACACGTAACTCACCATCACTTCGTAGTAAAATACCTTGGCCCGGGCTCCCTTTGAGGTACTTGACCACACGTATGGCGGCGGACATGTGTTCATCTCGAGGCTGGTGTAGAAAACGTGATAGGATATGAACGGCATATGATAGGTCGGGTCGCGTGACAGAAAGATAAACCAATCGCCCGACAAGGCGTCTATAAGACTCGATGTCATTGAGTAAAGCGCCTGTAGCTTCCCCTAATTTATGATGTTGTTCTATGGGGGTTTGGACTGGCTTGCAACCCAGTAATCCGGTCTCGGAAATAATATCGAGCGCGTATTTCCTTTGGCTAACATAAATTCCTTCGGAGTTCCGGGAAATTTCTAATCCCAGAAAATATTTGAGGGGACCAAGATCTTTCATATGGAAACACTCACCCAAGTATGATTTAAACTTTGTAATGGCTGCCGAATCGTTCCCCGCAATAACCAGGTCATCTACATAGATAAGGATAAATAGCCGTACCTGATTTTGCGAATAGGAGAATAAGGAGTAGTCCGAATGAGACTGCTTGAAACCATAGTCTTTAAGAGCCGTTGTAAGTTTAGCAAACCAACAACGTGGTGCATGACGAAGACCGTACAATGATTTTTTTAGTCGACAAACTTTGCCTTCCTTACCACGGTTGAAACCCGGAGGGATTTTCATGTATACTTCCTCATCTAAGTCACCATGTAAGAAAGCGTTATGAACATCCATTTGGTGAAGTTCCCATTTGTTTACAGCTGCGACGACTAAGAAAGTCCGAACTGTGACCATCTTAACAACAGGGGCAAATGTCTCACTATAGTCTAGCCCTTCGACTTGGTGATTTCCAAAGACAACGAGGCGAGCTTTAAATCGTTCAACCGACCCATCTGACTTGTATTTGATTTTATATATCCATCTACATCCAAGGGCCTTTTTGTGAGTCGGAAGATCAACAAGCTCCCAGGTTTCATTTTTTTCAAGAGCATTGATCTCCAATTTCATAGCCTCGCACCAATCCTTGTCATGAATAGCATCTTTGAATGTCGGTGGCTCAAGGCCCTTTGTTATAGCATTCAAGAAAAAACGGTGTTTTTCCGAAAATAAATGACAATTAATATAATTCGTGAGATGGAACGGCGTACCTGAGGACTGTTGATCGGAGCTCGGTGTGTCAGTAGATTGGGATGGACTAGCTGTAGTATCGAGCACAAACCCGCGGAGACGAGAGCTGGGATAACGTATTCGGTGCCCCTTACCCATTGATGTAGGTTCGTCGTTCTCTGGGGCAGCAAAGGACTGAGCAGGGGGCTCGGTATTTACAGCAGGAATTGCAGAGGGTGAGGACTCGGCATCGGCAGCCGGAATACCAGTAGGAATAGGATCGATACTGCTGTTACTATGGTTATCAGTCTGGTCGTGAGGCCAAGTAGACGGATCTGACCCATTAAAAGGGCCATCGGGCACGACCAAGTCAGAGGCAAGGGGGGCAGTAGTTGCGGGTTCCGTAATAGCAAAAGGGAACTCAGTTTCGTGAAACACTACATCCCGAGAGACAAAGAAATATTTGGTTTCAAGGTCATAAAGTTTCCAACCTTTCTTATTAGAGGGGTAGCCAACGAAGATGCATTTTCGCCCTCTTTTAGCAAATTTGTCACCCTTAGTATGTTGATTATGAGCAAAACACAAGCACCCGAAAACACGCAAATTTATGTATGAGGGTGGTTCACCGAATAAGCATTCAAATGGAGTTTTTCCATTTATTATTGGTGATGGAGTCCGGTTAATCAAATTTAATCCCACGAGAGAGGAAGTACCCAGCCATACAGTTAAATTCCGTTCCGTTGTCACTACGAACTGTTTTTATGGTTTTTGAGAATTGAGTGGCAACCATATTAATAAAACTCATGAACATATCCGTTACTTCCGTTTTGTCAATAAGGAGATAAACCCAGGTTGCTCTAGAATAGTCATCGACTATGGTTAGAAAATACTTCGCACCACATGACGAAGGAACACGATAAGAACCCCACAAGTCACAATGAATTAATTCAAACAAATCCGAGGCATGCTTATTATTAGAAGTAAAACTGTGACGATGTTGTTTGGCATAATGACAAATATCGCAAATCAAATCCTTATTAGAATTAAAACTACTGAGATGAGGAATACTTTTCACTACTTTGTCGGACGGATGACCGAGACGTCGGTGCCAAATATCGAGGTTATCTTGCTGTGACATGTGATGTACGGCAGTTCTCTGTCCCGCGTCCAACCAAAATAGTCCATCCCGTAACTCACCGGCTCCAATCGTCGTCCTCAAGGAACGGTCCTGAATAAGACAAGTGGATTTAGCAAATTCAAAACAGAGGTTAGAAGCTAATGTAAGCTGCGAAATAGATATTAAATTGCATTGTAAACTCGGAATATAGAGAACATCGTGAAGGATAAGAGATTCATTGATATAAACCGATCCGGTCATGGTAGCGATAACTCGTTGTCCATTGGGTAGACACACGGGCTTGCCGCTTATCTTTTGGGGGTCTTCCAAGTACGGAAGGGTACCGGTCACATGATTAGAAGCGCCGGTATCTAAGATCCAGTGACACATACCGCTTATACGCTCAGAGGTGAGGAGGGAATGAGCCGTAGGAGCCATTACAGCGTGAGCATGAATTGTTGTGTCCGTGTCACGACCCGAGCTCGATTCGCCATAGGCAGAGGCAGATACAGAGCCGCGGGAACCCCTGTATTTGCGGTATTCTGGCAAGGTTCGCGGCCTACTGCCCCACCATTCTGGGAATTTATTAGTCTTGAAGAAACAACCACCAATGTCGTGGCCGCGAGTCTCACAGTGGGAACAAATGAATTTCTGGAAACGCGCGCCCCTCTCCTTTTCACGCTGTGCGCGCCAGTCTATGGAGGAGCGGGTAGAAGGAATGGCGAAAGCTGTGACATCGCTAGTATCGGGTGGCGTAGTTTCGGCCCGCAAACGTTCTTCTTGTAAGACCACATGGAAAGCACGGCTAAGGCTCGGTAAGGGTTCGAGTTGGAACTGTTGTGAGCGAATATTGCCGTAGAGGGTACTATCTAAGCCCATGAAAAATTGGTGGAGGCGTTCGTTATCTAGACGTTTCATGGCCTCTGTCCCGATATCACACTTGCAGTCACCGCATTTGCACGTGAACGGAGGTTCATGAACAATTAGAGCGTCCCATAGAGTTTGTAATTGACCAAAGTAAGTAGTGACATCCATACCTTTGGTCTGAACACAATGTTTTAGCTGAGTTTTGAGGCTATGTATCAGCGTGGCATCGACAACGGAAAATCGAGCTTGTAGTGCGGTCCAAAGAGCAGAGGCATCTTCTCCATATGGAATAGTAGGCAATAGAGACGGATCAATCATATTCCGAATCCATTGCACAAGGGTACAATGAACTACCCCCCAATTATCGAGAGTTGTAGCATCGGTTGGTTTTTGTATGGTGTCGTCAACGAACCCGTATTTTCGCCGGGATTTTAATGACATCCGCATTGATTTTTGCCAGTCTTGGTAATTGTATTTTGTGAGCATAATATTGGATATTTTTGCACTAGGAACATCATGAGATCCGAGATAATAAGGGCTCGAAAAATTGAGTTTGGTGGGTGGGGAATCATCGTCTCCGCTCATGGCGAAAAATTTGATGATCTTCGTTGTAAAATTTCGGGAGGTTTAGGGTTTGGGATTTTTTTGTACTGTCTCTGATACCATGTTACGGAATTGATTGTGAGAGCAAAAGATAATTATTATTGAATGCCTTACTTGGCTTAAATAGGAATACAAGAGATATTGTAGTCTCCAACTTAGGAAAGAATTGTATGCCAACTAAGAATTGTATGCCAACTAATATACGCTAAACATATAGAAATCCTAATAACAATAAGATATAGTAGGAATTGGAATATCTTCCGTAATATTCCAAAATTACGGGAATTGGAAAATCATGGGGAGTGGAAAAATTGAGTATTGTTTGGTTGCCTAATTAATCTTTCCATGTCGAACCAAATGACCCCTAAATTTATGAATTATTTTAATAAGTTACAAGTGCGTTGAGCCTCCCACATAAATCACAAAGTAAGTTGACTAGCTCATTGTATTCCATCCTAATTACAATTTCCTCATTTAAATTTAACGGACCGTATTATTTCAATACAAGGATATACAAAATACAGTGAAAAGTTATCGCATTGGTTAACCAAAACGATTGTTTTGCCAAGTGTGACAATATGTCATGTCTTTTAAGCTTAATGATGAAGAATTTCGTATTACGTAAGTTTTTTATGAATTTTTTTTCAAAAACCACATCTAGATAAAACCCACTAATCATGTAGAGTTGCGGAGAGGATCGGAACAATATAAGAGGGGTTATCTCCCAACCCGAATACGGAATACGGTAAGTCTTGCTTAAGACGGCATTATCCGTCTTAAGTTTAAGACGGATCAAATACCACCAAGTTAGGGTAATAAAGACAAAAATATTGCTGTTTTTTAGGTAATAAGTGGGATGGTTTGGTATGTATTTGACCCGTCTTACACTTAAGACAGATAACAGCCGTTTAAAATGAGAATTTGTGAGCCGAATAAACCCTAGTACTCATATTAGGGATTTGATTTATAAGCATATTTCGGCTTGGACTAAATAGGCTCTGATGGGACAACGAATCCTTAAATCCGTGATGATTTTTGAATAGTTAATACTAGGCGTTGATTTATCTAAAATAGATCATAATTTTTGAAGAAGAATTTATCATATTAAGATAAATGTCGATGATGATTTGTTTCGGTGAATTAAGATTTTGATTCAGGTAAGATAGACAAATTGAGGTCCTTGATGTTGGATTTAATCAATTTTTATTGTCAATTATTAGGGTTATTATGGAATAAGGAGCTAAATTCAACGTGATAATGACAAGTCACGCGGAAAAGTTGACTTTTCTTTTTCGCCAACAATGGAATTTTGGTAATCAATATCTATCAATCAATCAATATATATACTTAAAAGTGGAACTTTTCGAGCGATTTTATTGGCTATTGTTTTAGAGCAATTTCATTGGATGTTACTTTAGTTAAATAAATTAAGTATATAAATAAAAAGATAATTAAATAGTAATAAAATATCAGTTGGATAATTATTGTTTTTGGAGAGATTACATTAGTTATTACTTTGGTTAAATAAATTAAGTATATAATAAAAAGATAATTAAATAGTAATAAAATATAAGTTGGATAATTATTGAATTAGTTAATAAAATAATTGATTTCATTGGATATTATTTTAGAACAATTTCATTGGCTATTATTTTAGAGCAATTTCATTGGCTATTACTTTGGTTAAACAAATAAATTAAGTATATAAATAAAAAAATAATTAAATACTAATAAAATATCAGTTGGGTATAATTATTATTTTAGAGCGATTAAATTGGCTATTACTTTGTTTAAATAAATTAAGTATATAAATAAAAAGATAATTAAATAATAATAAAATACAAGTTAGATAATTATTGAATTAGTTAATAAAATAATTGATTGTAAACTAAGAGTTTTGGCTACCATAGAGTTATGGTATAATTTGTTATTTTTCTTCTCTTATTTAATTAAAAATATAAATAGATGTATTGATGAATATATTAAGCACTTACGTTTACGAGGTATAATTAAAAAAAATACGAGCTACAGAATACGAACACATAAAAATACGAGTTAATGTAAAAAAAAAGTTTAAGAGAATCACGGACTAAAAAATACGAGCATGGAAGAATGCGAGCTATTAACCTAAAAATACGAGCTAATATAAAAAGAATACAAGCTATTAAGCTAAGAATACTAGCTAATATAAAAACAATACGAGCTATTAAGATAAGACGAGCTTTAAAATACGAGCACAAATGAATACGAGGTAATGAAAAAACAATACGAGCTATTAAGATAAGACGAGCTTCAAAATATGAGCACAAATGGATACAAATACGAGATTAAAATGATCACGAACTTAAATATACGAGCACATAATAAGAATACGGCCTATTAAGATGAGAATACAAGCTAATGTAAACAAAATACCAAAACACGAGCTAATTGAAACACTTCTCGAGCTAAAAAATAGAACTAGATTTGCAAGACGTCAAATTTCATGATATAATAAGCACTTAAGATTATGCGGTATAATTAAAAGAATACAAGCTACAAAATACGAATATATAAGAAATACGAGCTAATGTAAAAGAAATAAGAACTTAAGAGAATCAGGAACTAAAAAATATGAGCACATAAGAACGCGAGCTATTAACGTAAGAATGCGAGCTAATAGAGCTATTAAGTTTACAAGACGAGCTAATAAAAAAAAATATGAGCTATTAAAATAAGAATTCGAGCTAATGTAAAAAAACATACGAGCATATAATAGGATCACGAACTTACAAATATGAGCATATAAGAATACGGGCTAATATAAAAAGAATATGAGTTAATGTAAGAAGGATACGGGCTAATAAGATAAAAATACGAGCTATTAAGATAAGAATACGAGCTAATGTACAAAGTATACGAGCTAATAAGATAAGAATACGCGCTATTAAGATAAAAATATGCGTTAAAGTAAAAAAAAAAAAATACGATCGAATGTAAAAAAAATACGAGTTAATGTTAAAAGAGTATGATCTTCGACTATCTTCAAATATTAGAAATATTGGATAAAAATTTCTTCAAGATGATGCTTAAATGAAAAATACAAGTTATTATAAAAATATATGTGCTAAAAAATTATTTTGACGACAGTGATGCGTAGTATGTAAGTTTCTGTTTCAATTGAAATTTCATGCACTTTCAACGTTCTATGTTGTTCCATTGAGGATGATACATCCGATGTTTCATTAGCCGTAAAAAGTACTTGAATTATTCTTTATATAGGTCTATTATACCTTTTAAAAGATTAACTTTTACGATAATTACTTTGAAACCATGTCAAGATATTACCCGGGCAACGCCCGGGCATGAAATCTAGTATCTTGTAATAATAAGAAATTAAAGGTAGTGCATAGCCAAAAGTATTCACAAATAAGCTTAAATAAAATATAATATTTGAAAAAGAAAAACCTTATTAGTATTTAATTTATCTTTTTAACTAGTACTTTTATATATTAATCTTTCAATTTTTAAAAGCATATAATGTACTTATATTTTAATGGGTTTTGAAATTACGAATTATTTTTAAACGATTGATTTATTAACACTTTTTTCCCCTCCCTGTACCTACTTTCTAGACCTGTCAAAACCTGACCCGACCCGAAAACCGACCGTAACCCGGCCTATAAATAACCCGTAAATAACCCGTTTTTTCAACCCGAACCCGAAAGAAACCCGAACCCATTTTGACCCGTAAACAACGGGTCAAAACCCGACCCGCAGCGGGTTGGCCGTTGGGTCAAGACAATATATTATTTTTATAATATCCAATGTCATATAGCCTATGATTTATAAATTTTTAAGGAGAATATATATATATATATATTATATATATATATATATATATATATATATAATATATATATATATATATAGAGAGAGAGAGAGAGGAGAGAGAGAGAGAGAGAGAGAGAGAGGAGAGAGAGTAGAGAGAGAGAGAGAGAGGAGAGAGAGAGAGAGAGAGAGAGAAGAGAGAGAGAGAGAGAGAGAGAGAGAGAGAGAGAGAGAGAAGAGAGTTGAGGATGAGAGAGAGAGAGAGAGAGAGAGAGAGAGGATCTATTGAGTCTAGGGTCTTAAGGTGAAACCGTCCTATCATATTAGCCATACGATCATATCAATCCAATGGCTGAGATTTAATCTGAGATTAAATTTAGAATTATGATCATATATAAACGTGTTTATTCTGTTACAATTTTCCATATTTCTTCATAATTTTCTCTCTCTTCTTTCTCTCTCGTCGACTTTCCTTACACTCATCAGCTCAATCTTCACCAAAGTTACTATCCTCTTATCAATCATGCGTTGTGATCATCAATTCTGTCTAAAGTAATTACGTGATTGTTGTTACTTCAAGTTCTTAGGTGATCAAATTTATTATTTTTGCAGGGTTTCTTGATTCGTACGTCTTTATCGTCGTTCTCATTCTTAGGTGATCAAATTTTTGGTGAATTCTTGCTGAATCATATCAATTTTTCCTCAATTTTCTTATTCGGTATTTTCATCATGCATCATTCTTAATTGTTTTATGATCTAAATTGTTGCATGTTTTTTTTATTTGTTTTGATTGCGATCATCATTTGTCTCTCTGATTTTCGGTATAGTATACTATTTTTTATTCATGATAAATTATCCATCATTACAATTTTCATTCGTTGATACCAGGTTTTTATGAGTTTAATCGTATTTTTCAGGTCTCTGTTTCGATGTCGACACTTCCGTCTTCTCCATTGATTCAATTTTCAGTTGCAGACGACATTCATACCAGGTATCTCTTTATTTCTTCCTTTTTTTTACTGTTTTCATTTAATTAATTCACATCTTAGCTCGTTTGTAACTGCTGTTCTTATTACCTTTACAAGTTTTTGAAATTCAGTTTCAATACTTCACACATGTGTCATTATAACATACATATTACACTATTGTAACATGTATTTTACAGCTACTGTCACATTTTACTGACTATCATATTAAGACTTCACATGTGTGTTATTATAACATACACATGTGTGTTATTATAACATACATGGTAAACTACTGTAACATTCATTATGCAGTTATTTATAACAGTATACTGAGCATCGTACTTAGATAATGGATTGTGTTATTATAACATACATATTAGACTACTGTAACATGTATTATGTAGGTATTAGAACATTTGTCTGTTGCAAACATTAATAACCTGTCCTATTTAATTCAGCATTGTATATGTGTAATTATTGATTGTGAATTATCTCACTGTATTCAGAGGTTCAATCTTGTCGTGATTCTGTTTTCACCCCAACATCGACATCACACCCAACAGTTGTACATCCACTTAAACTGAGCTACAGTCCTGGTGGCAGTGTGAGATGGACTAGGATAGTTGAGGAGGCTTTCACACCTAAACTGAAAATGCAGTTTACTGACTTTGATTCAGCAATGTGTTTTTTTGTCGTGTATGCAATTTCATGTGGGTTTGAACCAAGGCTTTATACCACAAAACGTGCCCGTGATGGTAGTATACTAAGGAAGTCTATTGTTTGTAATCGTCAAGGATTTAGAGATAACAAAAGGAAACTTAAGTGTCCTATTCAAGAGGAAGACAAACAATCTGGTCGTAATACTAGAGTTAAAAGAAATGTTAAAATTACTAGGATTGGGTGTCCAACAATGATGAGGGTTGAAGTGGTCGAGGGGGGAGGTTGTCGGGTTGATCAATTTGTTGATTTTCATAATCACCGTCTTCTCTCAATTACTGACAAAGAATTTGAAAAAGTTGTAAGGAAACTTTCTTATTTCCAAAAGAAATTCATCATTGATAATTCAAAGTTGCATCTTGGGGCGTCCATTAGTTTTCAGCAATCTGTACAACATTATGATGGTTATGCTAATGTTGGAGCGACTTTGGTCGATTTTAAGAATTTCGCAAGGGATGTCAAATGCTTTATAGGTTGAAAGGATGCAACTCTTTTTGTCAATCACCTTGAAGAGCTAGCAAAAATGAAACCTGATTTCTACTTTGCGTATGACATTGATGCTGAGAAGTGTTTGAGTAGGGTGTTTTGGGCTGATGCTCAGTCTAGGAAGAACTATGCTGATTTTGGTGACTGTCTTTGCTACGATGGTACATATGGAACTAACAAATATGGTATGATTTTCACTCCGTTTACTGGAGTTGATCACCACAAATGGTCGGTCACATTTGCTTGTTGTTTAATTGATCACGAGAATGAGGATTCTTTTAAATGGTGTTTCAACAAGTTTCTGGACTGTATGGGTCAGAAGGAGCCTTTATGTATTGTAACAGATCAAGCCCCTGGGATATTGCTAGCTGTTCCTATTGTTTTTAAAATAGCCCGCCACCGTTTCTGTATGTGGCATATTATGGAAAAAGTCAATTCTAAAGTTGGACTGCTCACTTGCAAAGATACTGATTTTCTCTCTCGTTTCCATGCCGTTGTTTGGGATTCTACCTTAGAACCACCTGAGTTTGAGGAGAAGTGGCTTGCAGTTATGACGGATTTTAATCTTGGGGGCCATAAATGGCTTTCGAGCATGTATAATCATAGGCACCGTTGGATACCTGCTTACTTTAGAGACATTCCAATGGGAGGGCTGTTAAGGACAACTCAGAGATCCGAGAGCTCAAATTCTTTCTTTAAGCGTTATCAGACTCATTTTGGGACTTTGGTTGAGTTTTGGATGCGCTATGACACTGCCATTGAACAACAACGGTACGTCCAAAAATTTAATGACTATGACAGTGAGCACAGTTCACCAGTAACTTCTGAATCCCCTAATAAGATTGAATTACATGCTGCATCTGTCTATACTCACAAAGTCTTTTATGATGTTCAAGTTGAGTTGAAGAGCACTTCTTCTTGCGGTCTTGCTGGGATGCCTATAAATGGGGACACTCGTGTATATGATATTACCGATGAGTTCAGACACTCTACTGTACAGGTCTGTTACACTGTTGCAACACAGGAGGCTTATTGCAGTTGCAAACTTTTTGAAAGTAAAGGTCTCATTTGCAGGCATGTATTCTGGGTTTTCCTCTCTAATCTTCTTAAAAGCATCCCGTTGAAATACATTGCTGCTCGTTGGTGTAAGTTGTCATACAGAAACCCGTTCTCAATTAAATCTGGCAACCTTATAGAAGACTATACACCTGCTGATGTTGCGAAGATGGAGATTTCTAATGTTTGGTCAGAGTTTTATTCCACCATTTCTGTTGCGAAAGACCTACATATTGATCGCATCAAAGAATTAGCTGCCATGTTGAAGTGTTTCAGAGAACAGGTCTGTCCTGTGACATCAATAGAGGTATTAACAAAGGAGAAAGAGATATAACAACTATTGGGTTTTCCAAGTACATCAGAAGTGACAATCTTACCACCTAAACAAGTCAGAAGCAAGGGTAGCGGCAAAAGGATGTTGTCTAATAGGAAAGAGTCGATAGCAAAAGCAAAGAAGCCTAAAAGACTATGTGCCTGCTGCAAACAGATGGCTAACCACGACAAACGCAACTGCCCTCAAAAGGAATTAGATGATGTAATCTTCCTACAACTTTATTTGATTACGTCTTTTGCCTTATTTCTTAAATATTGTCTAATTAACAACATTTTGAAATATTGTTATTTGTAACAGGAATCTTCAGAAGATGATGATGCTATTTGATTGGATGGTGATCCTACTATTGGATTCATGGTGACAAGGATGGACATTAATAGATTTTTCATTTACTGCATTACTGTCATAGTGTTACAGAAACAGCTTAATACTGTTACAGTAGCAGCTAAATATTGTTGTAGTGTTGCATAAGAACTTAATACTGTTATAATGTTACAGTAACAACTTAATACTGTTATAGTGTTCACTATTTTTGGAACACACTCATACATCATTAATGCGAAACCTCAATTTTTCCAATTTTTATTACTCTCTGAAGTTGTCACTCTAACATCACTACATTATTACTATAACATCATTTAATTATTACTGTAACATCTTAATACTGTTATAGAAATCACACCATTTTATCAGGAAGTCTGTAACATTTCTTAAACCAAAATAATAACCATAATATTTTTTCCAACTGTTTCATCTAGATGAATGTCACACAATTGACAATCAAAAAACCTGACTTCAACTAGCCTAATACATTAACAATAAGTCAGTGTTGTAAACATATTGACTTTTGTGTTTCAGAACATATTTACACAATGGAACAAAAATATGTTCAATAATGTTCAGCATCTTCATTTTCCGTTCTTCACTTTATGTTTCCCCCTCCTCCCATATGTTGACAATGTGTTTGCACCTTTCCGAAGCACAGGGATCTCAGTTATGTTCGGTTTTGGTACAACATCTTCAGCTTTGTCTTCAATGAATCCATCCCTTCTGCGCTTAATTTTCAACCACACGTCTTCTTTGCCACTCTTCAGTTCCTTCACCTTAGCAATTACTTCAGCTCGCTTCTCATTTACATCTGCCAACACCAGTGCTGCAGCCATTTCAACACAAAATACTCGTCTTGTAATCTTCTTCCCTAGTTGAGATTCATACGGTTCGCCTTCATACGCGATCATGTGCATCATCAAAAAGCACCCTGATTCTTCATCAGTTACATCATTTGACCGCCACGGCAATTTAGTCTCAAGGATAGGAAATCCCGTAATTGCATCTGCATCCTTCACTCCTCTTTTCTCCAAGTAGTCACTGAGTGCACCGGCCTACATTAATCAAGACAACAATGTTTTAGGCAGCGCGCTAAAACCATCCCAAAATCTGTATTTTACATTTGATATAGATTTTATTGAAACATACCACTACTCGTGTAATATTATACGTCCTACTATCCTTCCATGATTTATGAAGTACACAGTCTAGCACATCAACCTTCTTTCCTAACATGTCGACAGTCATGCAAAAGAAGTGCCTTCCATCATACAGCGGGATAAAAAACAGGTCTGCGTTAATGTTGCACACCAGGTTTTCCGATATAAACTTATCCCAACTCTGAAACAGACTGTTAGTCTGTGTATCAACCTGTGTACCATTGCTTTCTCTTTCAACCAGAGCATTGACATCATCCTGACATAGTAAAATACAATTTAAATCACAGTCACAGTAACAAGGAATTCACAATAACATACTGACTCAATCACTGTAACAGACTATCTAAATCACAGTAACAGCAACATCAAATTGACAACATACTAACTCAATCACAGTAACATACAACTTCAACCACAATAACATACTAAATTTATCAATGTAACATACATTTAAAATCAAGTTAACAACATGAAATTCAACAAAACATACTTAGTCAGACACAGTAACATCCTTACTCCATCACTGTAACAGATATTTAAAATCACTATAATATACACTGAAAACCACAGTAACAACATGAAATTAGGCCTGATTGCTTACCATGTGGTTTATTCCAAAAAACATAATTGTTTTTTCTCCTTTCTCAGTATCTGCTATATTGTTCAGCAGAACAGCCCAACATTCTACGACATTTGGATTTAGATGTACTGTTGGCAGCAACGTTTGTATATCTTCCCTCGTCAAACTTTTATGTGCATTAAAAACGACCACGGGTTCCCTGTTAAAATATATTGTGGTTAACAATTTTCTACATGTTAAATTATATCTCTTTTAAAGTATATAAAAGTTAGTTACACATTACCTCTGATCAAATGTGTAGTCGTCCAGGAGGCAATAATCAACCACTTCCTTCCTCATGATCAACATTAAGGACAACCGCGATTTATTATTTCTCATAAATTTTGACAGAAGCAAGGAATCAGGTTCTGCTTCTCCGCAGTATAAGGTGCAGCCAATCCCATCTGATGTCCCCTTCATGCGACTGCCCAATACTGATATAGGTGTCTTCAGGTATTCATCACAGCTGTTGTGGTCCTTTGCTTTCGGTGTTGACCATAAACGTTCCTGCTCAATTCCTGTTTTTCAATATGTGCAAACAAAACATCTATCATTTACCGTTTTGCATCCAAATGTAAGGATAAATATGACAACATATTTTCACTAGGCACTTACTCTTTGCTTCCTCTTCAGCTACTTTCCTACGCTTCTCAACAAGCATAGGCAGCAAAGTTTCCCTTTGAGGTCTGATTTCGTCAACTTTTTCCATCAGTTTATCTCTTGTAGTGTTCAGCTCACTCATGACAAGTATCGCTAATATCTCTGCCCGATACATAATCCTCGTTGTGGCATTTCCAAGGTCACAATCAAAGGGCTTGCCGATGTAAAATGTCATGTGAAACATTAGAAACACTCCACAGTCGACATTGTCATCCAACTCTGTAGACTTCCACTTGAATTCCACGTTCCTCATTGGAAAATTGTTAACCCTTTCTCCTTTCGCATGACCTGCTACTTCAAGAAATGTTCCAAACATATGGGCCTGCATCACAACAAAATACAAAAGTAAGTACTATGTTTATCGAGCATGCAATAAATATATCAAATTTGTCTATTGCAAAAGCCACACGAAACGTACTGTTTTCATCGCCATGTCAACGAACTCATTTTCTGTAAAGACCCCTCCGTACTCTCTGTTGTCTAAGTAGTCAATCGTCTGGTCAATGAAATTTATACAAACACAGAAGAAGTGCTTGTTAAATAACATTGGAATGAACACCATTTCAGAATCCCATTTCAACGGACGTTTGCAACACTGCTCCCATCCTTTCCATGCATTAAATACTTCTTGTATATATGCTTCTTTTTGGTCATCTTTGGCTGTCATAAAGTCCATGACTTGTTCCTGAAAAATAAATTTTGTAACAATCAGATCAGTAGTATAACATACAAATTATATTACTATAACATGTATTAAACTTCAGAATAACATACAACATAACACCAGTGTAACATAGTATTTTGAACAACTGTAACATCAATAAACCTTCAGAGTAACATACCATAGATTAATCCCCATGTATACTCTGGATGGTTTATCAACCATCACCTTCGTCTCAATCATTTCATTAAGCATAATTGACCAACATTCTATGACAGATGTTGTTATCAACTCATCTGCCATCATACTTTGTGCATCATCCTTTGCCATAAAGTGCAGTAGTCCATATGTTGCTAATCTCTCACTGTTAAAAAAAAACATATTAAGACGCAATATTCAAATGTCGATGACGAAAATATACAAAATATATACTATTGTAACCAGTTCAAATGTGTACTTACTCATTCACGTAGTTATGGTATGTTAGATAACAGTAATCAACCACCTCTTTCCTCAGTCGAAGTAGAGGACTCATCACTTCACTATGGTGAATCATGTACTGCGACAGCAGAATAACTTCCTCTTGTTCAAATCCACATTCCAGTAGACACCCGAAATCATAGTCCACCAGCACCATACAATCTTCTTCCTGAGTTGTGTAAAGTAGATAACAATGCATATCAGCTTCTTTGTCATTTTCGTTGTCGTCATCGTTGTCGTCTGGATTTCCATTTTCTTCTTCCTGAATGTCTGGACTCTTTAGCATCTCTGCACCATGAGTGACATAATCAGACACGTAGCTGAAATCGCTGCTGTTTGTAACATGTGTAGTCCGCCCCTCGTCTTTGTCTGATGTCTGCTGAGACAAAGTCTTTTTCTCCTTTACAGCATCTTTTTCAACTTCCTTTGCTATGTTCAGAACGATTTCTTCTAAGCCTTTTCCAATATTATCTTCCCACTCGTTCGTCTTTGTAGCATTTCGTTCTTCTTCCTCAAAGGAGGTGTTGTATGCATTTAGCATGTCTTCAAACTCTTCAAAAGAAGGTATTGAAAGGCTTTTGGCATGTTTCGTCCTCTGCACCAGCTCGTCCATATAAGCATGGAAAATAGGGTTGTTGTACAGTTGCTGAGTTTCTGTCGCAGCAGCCGGTGTACTCGACGCTGCATTTCTTTCATCAGCGACACCTGATCTTGACCCTACTTTTTGCCTAAACGTGTTCATCCGATCAATATTCCTAGCATAGAAAAGGTCAGAATCCCTTTTCATCTCAAGGAAAAGCAAATGAATGTCCTGCAAAACAACACATGCAGAAAATATAAATAACATGTGCTATCTACCTATTTTCACAGAATTCAACATTATAATAACAACCATTTATTATACAGTTATTTATAACATACATGCTACATTACATGTGTGTCATTATAACATACACATGTGTGTTATTATAACATACATGATAAATTACTGTAACATCTATTATACAGTTATAAATAACATACATGGTACATTACATGTGTGTCATTATAACATACACATGTGTGTTATTATAACATACATGATAAATTACTGTAACATCTATTATACAGTTATTTATAACAGTTTCCTGAGCATCATACTTAGATAATGGATTGTGAACTTACATCAATGGCTCTCTTCTTTAGCTGGTCGTCTGATTCAATCCCTGGAGGTAATTCCATTGTCACATACACTTTCCCTCTCTGAAGTGCAGTTCTCCGACTTCCATCCTTTTTAGGACTAGCCACTGTTTTGCCCCCACAAATTGGATATATTGTCTTTGTCATTGTCCCACCTCCCAAGCATCCTACTTGTTTCTCATCACGTACCCTTTTCTTCAGCTTGTCGTCTGTCCAATGCTGTATTAGTGGGAGTTCAGTTGGCTGCACGTCTCCTCTAAACTCTATTCTATGCATGTATGCCAGCAAGAGGAACAATGTGCATCCACACAAGTTCTTAACACCACCTTTAAATTCAGCAACCGCTGTAACCAACTTATCAAACACGTACTTGCACCAATCTAGATTTCTGATTTGCGCAACATCTTCGACAGCGTTAAGCAGCTTGAAGTCTAGTATATGACTCTTATTTGGTGCTAAGAAGGTGCACATACTGTAGAGCACAAACATCCGCTTAAAGTCATCTCCACTTTCAGTTGTTCGCCTTAATTTGTCAGATAAGTCTTTCATCTTAATCATCTCTGTTGTCCCTCCTAAGCCAAACCTTCTACGCCACTGTTCTTTCAAAGGTTCTTCTTGTGACTGTTTAGAGCGCGACCAATTGGTGTAAACTCTACTTCGTTATCTTCCTTAGGTAACATGAAAAAGTCATAAACGTCATGCTTATTCAAAATAAATTCCTTCGCTGAAGAAATTTTGAACAAGAAGCTGTTTTGGTTGAATGCATGTATCACCCATTTTAATATGCCCTTTGGTAATTCTGTTATTTTCAGTTCCAACAAGCCCCCAAAACCGATCTCTTCAACTGCTTTTTTCTGGTCATCTGTGAAGTGGTTCATAATTTCGACCAAAGTTGTTGATCGACATTTAACTACAAATTCAACAGGCCTGCCACATAAACTATATATTACAAAACAATAACAGTAACAACAACAGAATTTAACAACAATATTAACAACAACAACAACTACAGTAACAATGACAAATTTAGTAAATATTGGTGTAACATCCACACTGAGTAACAGTAACATACAAATTAAGTAACTGTAACATACGAATAACAATGGAGGGAATACACACACTGAACAAGTGTAACATACACACTGAATAAGTATAACATGCACAGTGAATCAGTGTAACATACATACTGAATAAGTGTAACATGCACAGTATTTACAGTAACAGATTCAAATAACCCAAAATGAACTCGATTCTATTAAGAATGATACATACTTTTATGATACCCACTGAGTAACAGTAACATACAAATTAAGTAACTGTAACATGCGATTTAGCAACGATTCAGTAACAGTAACATACTTTTGGATCCTTTTTTTTTTTTTGCAGATTTATCAACGATTTCCACTTGACGTTTCTTCGAAGTCACCTTTTGTTTCTTCCAATTGGAAAGAAGTTCTTCATCTGGAACTTCGTTTATTTTCCTTTTTAAGTTCTTGCTTTTCGGACTTGAAGCTTTGTTTTGAATCTTCTTTGCCATTATTGTACTACGATACCTGCATTTTGAGGGAAATAATGTATCAATTCATCATTATAACATCACAACTTTCCTAAATTACGTGCTTAAATGTACAGAAAAACAATCAGAATTAATACATAATGAAAAAGAGATTCAAATTTCGAGTTTTACTTACGATTGATCTCAATCAAGTGATTTGTTCCTGGATTTGATTATGCAAATTATTATTACAACAGGTTTTTCGATTTTAGGGTTTTTGTGTGTTTTTAGGAGAGATAAAGAGGAGAGAGAAGTTGGAAAACAGTTTTTTTGAAACAGTGCAAAATTTCGACGGTTTTGTTCAACCCAAAATCTTACATGTCAATGCAACGTGTCACAATCCCATGCGTCCATTTGTTTAGATCGGACGGTCTGAATTGATAGGACGGACTCGTTTAAAACCCTAGACTCACCGGATCTCCGATGTATATATATATATATATATATATATATATATATATATATATATATACAGTATGCCACGTCATCATCTCAAACAACATGCGACGTCATCACCGCAAAGTGTGTGTCACACCGTCACTTTCACCTTAAAACGTCAAATTACATTCCACATGCCACGTCATCACATCGAAGTGTGTGTCACGTCACCACTTTTAATGTAGAACGTCAAGTTAAATTTCACGTTAGCATTGTCGACTCGTTATTTCGATGGATTACATGCCACGTCATCACGTGGAAATGTGTGTCACACTGTCACTTATACCTTATTCCACAACATCATTGCCCCTTCATCGCCTAGGACCACATGCCACATCATCACCTCGAAGTGTGTGTCATACCGTCACTTTCACCGTATTATGTCAAACTAAACCGCACTTTGCGCCAACATATAAAGGGTAGGAATTACGATACAAAAGAAGTTTTGGAATATGCTAGGAAAAGATGTTAGTGGTGATGACGAAAATGGTGATAATTAAGTTAACTAAGACGAGTAACAGAAGAAAAAACATATAAAGGGTAAGAATTACGATATAAAAGAAGTTTTAAAAAATGTTAGGAAAAGATGTTGATTGACCCGTATTTTTACCCGAACCCAACCCGAAACCCGTATAGACTTGACCCAAATTTTACCCAATCCGAAATACACCCGATCCGTATTTTACCCGAACCCATATCTACCCGACCCATAACCCGCCCGTTCAACCCGTTTGACAGGTCGTCTAGTACTTTCCCATTTGGGTAAACCTTTTTTCCTTCCCACTTTTTGTGTTTCCTCTTTCGACAACTTTTCTCATATTCATTTACAAACTTACCCATAGATACTTTATCAAATTACCACTCATTTATGATACATGTGGATTTAGGACAATGCTATATAAATTATTTGGAAAATGGCGGATAGGATCTAGGTAGGGTCCGGGTGGGCAAGCGCCCCTTATATTCTTATAAGTATCAAAATTAGACACTAAGTTATTATGACATAGTTGGTGGAAGATATTGGGTTTAATTCCTATTATCAACACATGTCTTATAATTTCTCTGGGCTTTAGCCCAGGCATACTTGTGAAAAAATTGCTTCATATAGGATTCGGATCCCTGACCTCAAATAGTCAAATGTTTTACAGAGTTATAACCATTGAACCACCTACATTTGATATTAAATATTTGATATTAAATTATGTACAGAAGTGTGTTATATTCTATAAAAAAAATATTATTTTACGCATGTTTAGAATTTAAAAAGTATTTTAGAGAAAAATATTATTCTTTGAAAAAATATCTATAAAACCAAAATATTTTTTTCATTATTTACTTATATATAATAACTAATTTCGGGAAAAAAAATTCAAAAGACAAAAATTTTTTACCGTAGAGGCACGTAAATAAATACCCAAACAAATTTTAGTATCCTCCTAACACTAAATTCTTAAATCCACCGCTACAAATAACCAATGAAGTTAGCTGCAGGGGCGGATTTAGGATTTTTGTTTTGGGAGGGCACAATTTTTTTCTTTCCGTAATTAGTAGGAAAAAAAAAGTGAATTTAGGTGAAATATAGCAAATTTTGTAAAAAATCCCTTTTATGAGATTTGAACCTCCAACCTCGTCAAACTTCTAATATATAACCATTTTTAACCACTAGGCCCAACACATTTTTATGAAATTTATATTCAGAAATAGTTCTTATTTTTATGTTGGATGTGTCACTTGCCTACCCTATCCACCCAAATCCGCCCATGGTTAGCCGTACCCTAAATCCCGACTCTAACAATTCTCACTTATAAATTATAATCGTCACAAAATTGTGATTTCTTACCAACCCTTCTTTCGCTAGTAATTTTTGAAAAAATGAAAGGTGGCAAGCTTTACAAATGAGAACTTGGCGACTCTAATAAGTAATTTTTATTTCAGACCGACACTATCTGTCTTAAATTTAAGACGGATACCATTTTACTTCACAAAATACCCACTTAGAAGAGAGAAGCACATGAGATGTCCCACCTTGTCCCCCTATTCGTTTTATGAGTGTAATTACCCGTCTCTCAAACCAACCCGTCTTAAGCAAGAACGATGATAAGTAATAATGTTAAGACATTTATTCGAACGTTGACCAAAAAAGATAAATCCAATCATATTTCTGTCAACTTCGATCCTTTGCCGAATTTAACAAGTAATTAAAATCTTGTGTCGCTGCAATGCATGTCCAATTTTTTACTAGTTTTATTGATTGTTGACTTATCATCCTCCATGTGCATGGCACTCTTGCCAATTATAATTTAAATTTTGGTATCTACGAAGTATATTTATTAAATTTAATCAATTAATTAATGGTGGATAATTATTGAAGCATATGATCAGAATGAAAATGAAAATACTAAGTTTAACTCATGAATTTTCTTATTTATTACTTCTCTTATAAGATGATGAAACTTTCTTGTTCCATCAGTTGAACGTATTGGTAATTTAAGATTAATTATTGGTTTTTTAGTGCATTTGGATTTGGTATATAGTTGGGTAAGTTCAATGTAATATAATCTAAGTCCGGAGAAAATGGAATGTACACTATATAATTAAATAGAAGGTTGTGCACGGATTCTAAAATGATTGACTATATGTAAAATGTTTAAGAGCGTTTTGGTATTTATTGTATGTAGGACAATTATAGGGCCGACATAACTTGATTAACGATCATTATTAACTCATCTTGTGATTTAATGTGGAATATATTGTTAATCCTAATTAAAATCTAAAAACTTTCTTTGTTCTTCTGATTTTTATAGTTATTCGTAATTAAAATAGTAGATACTCATAAAATTAATAATCAATTTTACTGTCTAATATTAGATGTGTGATATATTGATAATCCTAATTAAAATACCAGTTTTTTAAACGTGTACCCTTAGGACACACATTAATAATTTAAATGCGGAAAAATTCACACCATATTTTCATTAATTATAGCAAAAATGAGTTTATACCTAAAAATCAGATGAGAGTATGTTGTAAAACTTTCCGAATTTAGATTATTAATGTGTGCCCTAAGGGGACACGTTAGAAAAACCGTTAAAATATTACATACTCATAAAATTAATAATCAACTTTAGGATACATTGTTAATCCTAGTCCTAATTAAAATATTACATACTCATAAAATTAATAATCAACTTTATGTTTTTTCTTACTCTCCTAATATTTAGACGTAGGATATATTGTAATCCTAATTAAAATTAAAATCTAAAAAACTTTATTTGTTCTTCTAATTTTTAGATGTGAGATATTGTTAATCCTAATTAAAATATTACATAATTATAAAATTAATAATCAACTCTATCTTTTTTTTTCTTTCTCTCCTAATATTTAGATGTATGATATATTGTAATCTTAATTAAAATCTAAAAAACTTTATTTGTTATTCTAATTTTTAGATGTGGAGTATATTGTTAATCCTAATTAAAATATTACATAATCTTTAAATTAAATTTAAAATCTTTAAATGTGGGGTATATTGTGAAATATAATTTATTTTCGAAATTAAATTTAAAATCTTTAAATTTAAAAGTCGTGAAATATCGAGGTGTTACAGTATAATATATTACACCGTAGTCGAAATAATATAATATTAGAAATAACTTAATATATGTCTATAATAATTGATACGATTAACATCTCGAGAGTACTATATATATCGTGACAATGTAACCATTCGAGACATCAACAACTATCAATAATTCAACGATTTTCTTTATGAATTTCTCCCTATCTATTTCTAATACGGTATCAGAATCTCACGCTCTTGAGGCCTAAACACGAATTTCCGCTACCCTGCCGGAGGAGCTAATGAATTACTATTAGAAATTGAAAAGGCGGAAATAATAAGAATATTGTTATTGATAGTTCGTTCGTGTTAGTTGGGAATGACTACCATGCGAGCATATTTATAGTATTCCGAATATCTAAATCATATCAACTAATATTGCAATATAGTACAACTTATTCTAATACGGTTATTATTCGGATTACGGTATATATTATCTATATATCTATATATATAAGTATAAAACAGAAACCGCTAGACACATGTCAGTCTCACAATCATTCTCACAAATTTTTTTCCCGCCTAGCTAATTGACATGATTAAATCATTATAATATAATATAATATCCCAAAATAATTGTGATTATTATACTTGCTTATTATACTTGCCAAAAACAAAATAACTATGAATATGGTTGCCCAAAAAAATCACTCAGATATCTTTTGATATATAAAAAATCACAAATTTCTTTGTACGAATATCTATGATGATATAATTTATATTTGTTCAGATAGACTAACAACTGAGGCTACACAATATGTCTCATTAATCTTTTGTATCACTCATCTTAATATTTACGATGGTGTATAATATGATTTGTTGAATACTCTCTCCATCTTAATTTATCGTCTCTTTTTCTCAAAGTTTATCCCAAAATAATTGTTCCCCTTACTTAAGTAAGAATTTATATATATATATATATATATACTAAAAATCATTGTCATTTGTTATTTCATTAATTTTTTTTTCAAATCCACTTAAAAAATTAATTGAGATAGATGGAGTCATTTTCATCTTTATGACGATATATGTAATACTATGGATTAATTGAGATAGATGGAGGCAATTTTTTTTGGTGACGATAAAGCCCGCAGTCGCTATCTTCGGTGCGCACTGGGTAAACCCTCGGATATATGTGATAACCTGCAAACTATGTATACCAGGTAAGCCGCCACCAGAGGGTGACAGGCTCGAAGTCTATTATTTAGGCATAGACTCGGGCCAAGAATGCTCCACAAGATTTTACTCTTGAAGAGGCTTGAACATGGGTCTCTTGGGAATTTAACCAAAGTTTTAACCACTAAACTCCGCCCTTGCAGGCAGATGGAGTCATTTTCATCTTTATGACGATATATATGTAATACTATGAACTCTTTCTATACTTTTTTTAATACGTACTCTTCTTATACTTCCTAATGTTGCTCGGACATGATCTAACCACGTCCGACTTATTTATGAAAGCATCAATTGATAGATGATGTCTTAATAATGTGATTTCACAATTTATGAGATTAACCATTTTATTGATCATTTAAATCGATATTAGTCTATTTTAAGAGTCTTTTATCACTATGGTAATTATACATTTATACGACACTATTAGAGACTTGGTAGTTCATATTCTCATTTAATTGTTTATTGCACAGGTTACTATATTAATTATTATTTATGATCCATCTCTAATGGTCATGACGATGAACCTCTTTGTAACAGCCCGTATTTTCGTAAAATCTAATTTAAGCGTTTTAAATTATTTTACGTAATAAAATAATATTTTAATAATTTATTTCGAAAGATTTTAATTTAATAAGTAAGATCCGTCTTAAGAACCCCAAGTCCTTAAGACGAATACAAACTTGGCAAGGTTAAGTTCCCGACTTAAGTATCCGTTCTAATATCCTAACCCGTTTCTTTTAATACGGAAAGGACGACCCACTTGTACCCTTCTTAAATCAAATGTCGACATATCTTCTTCCTCAAGAACTCACTTTACAGTAAACACAACTCTCTCAAACCTCCATTTTATTTCTCCTTCTTTTGATCTTTTCTTCATCATCCGTTCTCCGATTGAAGGTAAAAATATCATTTTCGGAATCCTTGTTCGATTTCCAAGCCATCTATCACTTTAGATTTTCATTTCCTTCACTCCGAAAAATCTGTCCGTTTTGTAGAAATCGGTTTTCTATCCTAAAATTCGGTTTCTTTGTTTGTAGGAGTGGGCTTAGACGATCCAGAGGTCGATAGCTACTTATTTGAGGAGGATCTTTAGCCGGAATCGCTTGAAAAGGTGACGATAATGAGAAACTCGGCCTTTATGTGTATATTAGCAAGTTTGTTGTGTTCTTGTGTTTGGTTTCTGATTTTGTTGAAGTATAATGTTTAAAGGATTTAGTAACATGATTAGGAAATGTTTATTGTAATGAATTTATGTTTGTTGATGTTCTTAAGATCATATGTTGTTTTTCTGAAATTTACACATTTTGAGACGGATACTTGATATAATCATTTGAGGATTGTTATGGGATTTGTATGCTGTTAGAATAGTAATATTGGATGTTTATAATGTTGGGCAAATCATGTTTATGGTGATTATTGAAGTTTTCATGTCGAATTGTGAAGTTTGTAAAAGGCTGGAAAATCCCGATTTTGCGAACAGGCTCTCTGAGCCGGTCGACCGACCGGCCGCCGTTCGACCGGCTGGGAGTGCGTATTGTGTGTTTTTCGTATTTTTGATGAAATTGGCCTTGGACTGCCAGCCGGCCGACCGGCTGGTAGTCATTTTGTATTGTGTTTGTTTTGCGAAAACTTAGGAAGAAAGGGAGCCCAGCCGGCAGACCGGCCGCCTGCCAGCCGGCTGGGAGTACGTGTCGGTTGGTTTACGAAATAGTGAAGGCTAGGAAATGGAGTCCCAGTCGGCCGACCGGCTGCCTGCCGACCGGCTGGGAGTCCTTTGTGATGTTTTCATTGTTTTGAAAAAAGGAATAGGCTGAGAATGGATCACCAGCCGGCCGACCGGCTGCCTGCCGACCGGCTGGGGATCCCTGAAGGCTGTTTTATGGTTTTCCGATCGTAACTTTTAAACGGTTGATCGGTTTTGATTGAAACTCGTTTTGTATACCCGTGATATATATTTGAGGTCCCCGGAGGATGGGCAACACTATATTGGGTTCGGGAATAGAGTGAGGATAGAGACCCCCCGGTCGGGTAACCGAAAGGGAAACCGGCTCTCCCTCGTCTTAGTTCCCGGGATCAATTAAGTGTTGATTAGAAGTTTAAGAAGTTAGAACTATAGATTAGCTTCTACCTTTGGATGTTAGTGGTTACATTGGTTGTCGCGTGGTGGGATATGTGTTAAGCTCACCTCTGGACCCACTACGTGTTTTATATGTCGCGTGACGGGATACGTGTTAAGTTCACCTCTGGACCCGTTACGTGTTTTGCTTGGGCGTGTCAGGATATGTGTTAAGCTCACCTATGGACCTGACACGTGATCGGTTGCCGTACACGGGATATGTGTTAAGCTCACCTCTGGACCCGTTGTGCGGTAGCTGCGTATTGGGATATGTGTTAAGTTCACCTCTGGACCCAATACATGTTTGTAGCATTGGGATATGTGTTAAGCTCACCTCTGGACCCTTTGCTTTTGGATGATTAGGGATATGTGTTGAGTTCACCTCTGGACCCTTTTCATGATTGTAAGTTTAGGGATATGTGTTAAGTTCACCTCTGGACCCTTTACTTGAATTGTATGTTGGGATATGTGTTAAGTTCACCTCGGGACCCGACATAGTGTAGTAATGGGATATGTGTTAAGTTCACCTCTGGACCCGACATAGTGTAGTAATGGGATATGTGTTAAGTTCACCTCTGGACCCGTTGCTAGTGTTATGGATGTTTTATCTGCTTGCCTTGATGATGGTACAGTGTCAGATATGCATGATGAGTTATTGATGTTTATTTGATTTGTGGTTAAATCATCCAAGGTATTGGATGACTCTTAGTTCGGTTTCATAAATAGTTGGATTGAAAGACCCCCCGACTGGGTAACCAGTAGGGAAACCGGCTCTCCTTCCTAACGGTTTATGAAGATTGGTTGAGAGCCGTGCATTGTAATCGCATGATAGTAAGAGATCAGCTGATGAGATATTTATGCTTCACATGTTTATATATGTTGGAGTGTTTTGTATTGCCTTACCTGTTTCGTGTTGTCACAAAAGGTGGCTAGGAGAACTCTAGTCACTCCCCACTGATTGTGGCGTACATGTTTTCATGTATGTAGGTACATGCTGGTTGGAGCGGGGTTCACGAGAGCTAGCGAGCGATGATCCTTTCATCATGACTTACCCTTATATCGTTTAGCTGGACTCGTAGTTTGATACATTTGTTTTGGTGCCTGTAGGGATGTTCCATCCCAGGCTTTGTATTTATCTTTCGGTTTGATACTTAGAACTGCTACTTATCTATTGTTGTTCATATCAGTTCTGTTTCCAGTTTTTAGTTTAAGACTTCTCGCATGTTGTTTAGTTTATCTTTTAAAAAGTTTTAATTTCCGCTGCATTTCTGGTACTTTTATGTGTTTATATTTCCGCTTTCGCGAGGGGTTTTACAGTTGGTATCAGAGCATTATTGCTCCCGACGCACTCATGTGACCCCAACCTTAACTTGACCAAATAAACAAATAATGAATGAGAGATGGGGTAGATTTAAGGACTTATATTGTAGTCTGTTTGTGCCTTGTTAAGAATAGGTCTAACGATTTACTCTCTTATGATTGAAGAATGACGGAGCCAACCGATGCAGAGAATGCTAAGACACAAGTAGCCATCATTCAAGACCTCCAAGATTGCATAGCTAGGTCATCTATGCCTTCTTCTTCATTTCCAACCTCGGGAAGTAACCAACCTGGGGGATTGGCTTGGATTATCACTCAAATGTGGAGGAATGCAGCTAAGACATTCGACGGAGAGACCAGTGCTGCGACCCTCACTGCTTGGTTCTTTGACATGGAAAGGAATTTCATGATTTATGGTGTTCGTTCTGAGGATCAGACCCGAGTAGCATCCCAGTTCTTAGTTCGCGAGGCCAGGAGTTGGTGGACGACGATCAGTACCCCTGCTACTCGTGACCCTACTTTCACCTGGAGTCGTTTCGAGACTCTTCTTGGCATGAGATTTTACCATAGGGACACCCGCCAAGATAAGATGACCGAGTTCATGAACCTTCGCCAAGAAAACCTTTCTGTTCAAGCCTTCACCAATCGATTTGAGGAGCTAATCCACTTTGTCCCTGTTGAGTAATATATTCTATTTAAGTAATATATTGTTTTATGTTTTAATAATGACAAGTCTAAATAATTATGTTTTATATGCATATGCGTGTAATCGTGCGTTTAAGTGTACAGTTAATTATAGAGCGACGATCGTAGTTTAATAAAGTATAATTCAATCGAAGAATTGAAGAAAGATCAAGCTCATGTTAAGTGTCAAGTCTTTTTGAAGATTTACAAGACACAAGTTTTATTACAATATCAAGAATTCTTAAGTTATGGATCATTCCTATAACTATTGAAGAAATGAGATTTGCATAATATAAGTCAAAACGTGAAGATTTATGCGTGCTATTAATATATTATTATATATTAATTTAGTAATCTTATAAACGGTTTTAAAATAGAAATATTCTTTAGTTAACAAGAATTAAAGTATTTATCTTATGAGGTAAATATTTATTCCAAAATACTAAGGATTTTATTTTAACCGTTATTGTCAAAATTCAAGTTCCTAGGGAAACGTGCTTCGAGAAATATGTCTCGAAGAACGTGTCCTATGAGACGTGCGTTGGGACGTGCGTGGGGAAGTGTGTCAAGGAAGTATTCCTTACGTTTCCTACACAACTACTAACATGTTTCATATTATCTTTATGGTTAATTAAATAAATAAAGATATTTATTTAATATACTTAAAGATTAACTAGGATTTGAATTAGAATATAATTTATTATATTATTGACAAGAATTAAGGATTTGATTCAAAATAGGATTCTATATTTTATGATATAAGGATGTTTCCTAAATCAAATAAGATTATGGAAATATTATCTTATGTCTTAATTTAATATTATTCTATTAGAGTCCTTTCCTAATTCATATAAGATTAAGTTTTAAATATTACCTAGAATTAGTATTCTAGATAAAGTAATATTCCTAAACTATCTAGGGTTCAACCTAGATCTAAATTAGTATATATATGCTCTCAACTCATACGCCTAAATCATTTACGATAATCAAGCCTCACGCAAATCAAGAAGAAATCGGACGTAGTCTCTCATGCGTCTCGATACTCGTGCCAATCATTGTCATATTTCGTAATCAAGACTACAAGCATTGAAGAATATTTTCGTACATCCAAGATCATAAATTACAAAAAATTGTTGAAAAGTTTATCTTACTTACTTAAGATAGATTCGAGTATTTAGCGGTACTCATTGTAAAGCAAGTATTTAACGGTACTTGTCGTAGCTAGATATTTTACGGTATCTAGATTGAGTTACAACTAATATCAAAGTTGTACGAGTGGGTTGATAAAATTATAATCCGGAGAAGGTACTAATTTTATTAATCGAGAATAGTGGACGTAGGTTTCGATTTGTGAAACTGAACCACTTCAAAAGATCGTGTCTCCTTTACTTTATTGTTCTTACTTGTTACTTGCTATTACCACGCGTCATCAACATACATCGAAGAAGAATCGAAAAAGTTGGCATACTCAATTCAACCCCCCCTTCTTGAGTATATCTAGGTCAATAGACTCTTCAATTGGTATCAGAGCCTCGTGCTCTTGAAAGCCTTACAGCTTGAGATTGATCATTCTATTGATTTCCAATGGATTCAAAACACCTTAAGTGTCCTATCTTCGATGGAAAGAACTATAGCTTGTGGAAGAACGTGATGACCCACTACGTCAAAGGATGTGACTGGGAATGCTGGAAAATAATTCAAACTGGACCAAGAAAGATCTTGGTCGCATCTGCAAATGGAACCACATATGAGAAACCAGAAAGTGACTATGTGGAAGCTGATTACAAGATTGCTGAGAAAAATTCAAAAGCCATGAGTCTACTTCAAAACGGTATGATTACTTCTGAATTTGATCGCTTCTCTTCTTGTAACTCAGCTAAAGAAATATGGGATGGCCTAGAACTTGCCTACGAAGGTACTTCCGTAGTCAAGAAACATCGCATAGACTTGCTCATTCAACGATATGAACTTTTCACTATGGAAAAGAATGAATCGATTGATAGCATGTCTGCGCGATTCTCTTGCATACTTAATGAACTACGGAACCTTGGTAGGAAGTATGATTCTGAGGACATAGTCAGAAAAGTCCTTAGAAGCCTAACCAAAAAGTGGCAACCAAAAGTCACTGCAATTGAAGAAGCTCGTGATCTCACGACCTTGACTTATCAAGAACTCATTGGATCTCTAATGGCTCATGAGATCATGCTAAATAGAGATGACAATGATCATCCTACAAATAAAAACGTCGCACTACAAGCCTCTACAAGTGGAGAATGCGAACCTGAACTGGAAGATGAAACCGTTCTCTTCGCAAGACGCTTTAAAAAGGCAGTCTTCAAAGGGAGATTTACCAAATCCAACAATAAAGCAAACGACAAGAAAAAGAGTGACTCTAAGCAAACCTTCTTCAAACGAGGATGCTTTAAATGTGGTGATCAAGGACATATGATCAAGGATTGTCCAAGCTGGGACAAAATAAAAGATAAATCCAAACGAGATAAAACCAAGACTGAATTCAAAAAGGTTATGCTCGCATCTTGCTGGGGAGAATTGGATTCCGACGATGACAGTGACTCAGAAGAAGAGGAAGTTGCTAACCTGTGCCTAAGCAACATCAGTTTGGATCTAATCTCCGACGATCATAACTCATCACAATTCTGCCTCTATGGAGAATCTGATTCAGAAGATGAAGACCAAGAGGTAAATTTTTTACAGCTTAAGAGTCAAGTTAAAAATTTATCTAAATCTGCTTTAATTAATTATCTCGAACAAACCTTAGACCAATGTCACGAACAAAGTCTTGAATTAGACGAGTTGAAGGAACAGATCCTCGACATTGCAGAGGAAAATCAACTTTTAAAGGCCAAAGCTAAGAAACTGAAATCCAAGGTTAACATTGATACAAATGTTAAGTTGGAAGCAGTAATGTCTGAGAAGAAAATTCTTGAGTCTAAAGTTACAGCCAATGAAGCATTAATCTCAAAATTGAAACTCGACATTAAAGAGCTTGAATCTAAGATTATAGCCAATGAAGCTATAATCTCAGATCTAAAAAGGTCTAATGAACTTCTAAAGAGTATACCTACACCAGTTGTTGTAGATGAAACTCATCAAGAAGAAGTTGAAATCCTCGAACAAAAGATCATGGATCTAGAATTCAACATAACCAAAATTAAAAAAGAACATGCGAAAATCGTGTTCAATTTTAATAAAGATATTCAAGACCTAAAAGAACATAACAATGTTGACCACTCATCTTGCTTAAAAGAAATAAATTCTCTAAAAGACCTTCTCCTTCATGCTCGAAAGGTTCACGAAAAATGGGAAGGAAGTACTAACGTACTAAACTTCTTAACGGAACAATCTGATAACAACATGAAGATGGGTCTAGGTCATGAGTGCTATGGTAGGAGAGACCATTCTAAATGTCAACAAAAACCTGATGAACGTGACTTTAGAAAAAGAAAGTATGTAGATTTGCCTGAATACTTAATTTGTACTTATTGTGGTCATAATGGACACCTGCGAGAAAACTGTGTAAAACACGCACTCGACTTCAAAACTGGAGTCAAATTTGTTAAATCTCTAGGTATACCAAATGACTCCATATCTATCATTGATAGTGAGGAAGGTAATGAAGAGGTTGAGGAAAGAAATAATGACCATAGATGGTTCTATGACATGTCCTTTAATTACGCAGAAAAGAAAAATAGAACCACTCAAACTCCTAAACCTACAACCTACAAGAAACAATACCCAAAGACTCACACTAGACCAACAAAACCTAACTACTACAGATACAAAAGACCTATAGTAAGACAAGTCTGGGTTAAAAAGGAAGATGTTTTTATTATCACTAACTCAAAAGGACCCAAGTATGCTTGGGTACCTAAGACATGTCTTTAAATTACTTTGTGCAGATAATCGCTAAAGAGAATAACCTATGGTACCTCGACAGTGGATGCTCCCGACACATGACAGGCGACGCTAATCTATTCACTACCTTAAAACCCTTCGACGGAGGAAAAGTCACCTTCGGTGACAACAAAAAGGGAAAGGTAATAGGTGTCAGTAAGATAGGCGTCTCATCTTCTCACTCTATTAGCGATGTATATCTGGTAAGTGGTCTTAAACATAACTTAATTAGTATATCCCAATTATGCGACAAAGGAAACAAAGTTGTTTTTCATGCAGATGTTTGTCGTATAATTATGGAAGGTACAAGTAAAGTTATTCTTAAAGGTCAAAGAAAGAAAAATGTTTATATGATTGATTTTAACGTTGTGCCTACTGACTCTCTATCATGTATGAAAGTTACGTTAGACGATCCATGTCTCTGGCATAAGAGATTTGGACATATTAGCTCTCCTATTCTTAGCAAATTGAAGAGATGGGACTTGGTCGAAGGTCTTCCCAAGATCATATTTGATCAAGAAAAGATGTGCGACACATGTGCACGATGTAAACACGTCAGATCATCCTTCAAACCAAAAAGAATAGTAAGCACTAACCAAGCTCTTGATCTAGTACATATGGATCTCTGTGGCCCTATGAAGGTAAGAAGCAGAGGCGGTTCCAGGTATGTTTTCGTTCTAGTTGATGATTATTCTAGATTTGTTTGGCCAATATTTCTACATTCTAAAGATGAAACATTTGATGAATTTGTTAGTCTTATGAAACTTGTTCAAAACAAATTAAAAACTAATCTAGTAACTATTCGAACTGACCATGGGACTGAGTTTGACAACCATGCTTTTATTGATTTCTGTAAATCCAACGGTGTTGGACATAACTTCTCTGCACCTAGAACACCACAACAAAACGGAGTAGTAGAACGAATGAACAGAACCCTAGAAGACATGGCTAGAACAATGCTTCTTTGTAGTGGCTTACCTAGAAACTTTTGGGCTGAGGCTATTAGTACAGCTTGCTATATTCATAATCGTGCTATGATTAGACCTATCCTTAAAAAGACACCCTATGAACTTTTACGTGGTCGTAAACCTAATATATCTCATCTAAGATGTTTTGGGAGTAAATGCTTTGTTCTCATAATAATGGTAAAAATCGTTTAAGCAAATTTGACCCTAGAAGTGATGAGGCAATTTTCATAGGATATTCTGATCATAGTAAAGCCTATAAAGTTTTTAACAAACGTACTTTATGCATAGAAGAGAGCATACATGTTATCTTTGATGAAAATAATGCCTTCGACAAGCCTTTACAGGACGAAGAGGAAAACCTAGACGAACCTGACTTTAGGTTGTCAAGGGAAGATCCTCCTGAAATAGAAAATAACTATGAAGGTGAAATTCAAGGAAACAATGATGAACTTGACTTGGAAGGAAATGGTGTGAGAGATGGAACTACAGTTGATGATACTGTAAATAACTCTCGAACCAATGACTTAGAACCCAGAGTTGTAGCTAATGAAGCTACAACTTTGAATCAAAACCAAAGGGAAGAGGTCATAATTATACCTGACTCTCCTACAAACCCTGGTTTGGATTCAGGGGGAACAAGTCAAAATCCCGAGTCAAGTAGTAACAATGAAAACAATCAATCAAGAAACTGGAGATATAAAGGCTCTCACCCTCTGGATAATATCATAGGAAGCCTTACAGAAGGAGTTCAAACTCGAAGAAGCTTAAACAACTTCTGTTCCTTCTACTCCTTTCTCTCCACAATTGAACCTACAAATATAAAAGAAGCTCTTGCAGAACCTGACTGGATAGTCGCCATGCAAGAAGAACTACAACAATTCGAAAGGAATAAAGTATGGCATCTTGTTCCTCGTCCAAAAGATAGATCAGTAATTGGAACAAGATGGGTATTCAGAAATAAATTAGATGACTCTGGAGTCATCGTTCGTAATAAAGCAAGATTAGTCGTTCAAGGATACAATCAACAGGAAGGGATCGATTATGACGAAACCTTTGCTCCTGTTGCTCGCCTTGAAGCGATTCGCTTGCTCATAGCATTTGCTGCACATAAAGGAATGAAATTATTTCAAATGGATGTTAAAACTGCATTCATTAACGGATATCTTTAGGAGGAAGTCTATGTCGAACAACCTCCTGGATTTCCTGACAGCAAACTAAAAGACCATGTATACAGATTGGATAAAGCTCTCTATGGGCTGAAACAGGCCCCTCGAGCATGGTACGACAAATTATCAAAGTTTCTATTGGAAAGCGCATTCAAAAGAGGATCAGTAGATAAAACACTATTTCTGAAAAGTGAAAATTCTGATCTACTAGTTGTCCAGATCTACGTTGACGATATTATATTTGGCTCAACCAACAAAAAGTTGTGCCAGTATTTCTCAGAGTTGATGACATCCGAATTCGAGATGAGTATGATGGGAGAATTAAAATTCTTCCTTGGTTTACAAATTCAACAAACGAACGAGGGTATCAAAGTCCATCAACAAAAATACGTCAAAGAGTTAATAAAGAAGTTCGGAATGGAATCATCTCATCCTATGCCTACTCCAATGGTAACAGATAAGAAACTCACCAAAGACGAGGACGGTAAGTCAGTAGATGAAACTACTTATAGAGGTATGATTGGTTCACTTCTTTATCTTACTGCAAGTCGTCCAGATATAATGTTTAGTGTCTGCGTTTGCGCTCGGTTCCAATCTGCACCAAAAGAATCGCACATGATTGCGGTTAAGAGAATTCTAAGATACCTAATTGGAACATCAAAATTATATCTATGGTATCCTATGGACTGTAACTTTAACCTATTAGGATATTCAGATGCGGACTATGCAGGTTGCTCTTTAGATAGAAAAAGTACTTCTGGACTTGCGACATTCGTTGGACCATGTATTATATCATGGGCATCCAAGAAACAAAATTCAGTCGCCTTGTCAACCGCAGAAGCAGAATATATTGCAGCCGCACTGGTATGTTCCCAACTACTATGGTTAAAACAGCAGTTACTTGATTATGGTATTGACGTGGGATGTGTACCTATATTATGTGATAATACGAGTGCTATTATAATATCTAAAAACCCGGCTCAGCACTCGAGAACAAAACACATAGAGATTAGACATCAATTCTTACGTGACCATGTAGAAAAGAAAAACATTAAGTTGGAATTTTGTAGTACGGAAAAACAATGGGCGGATATTTTTACTAAACCTTTGGCTAGGGAACGATTTGAGACTTTACGATTGGAAATTGGTTTAATCGGTGGCACCTAATCGATCTTAAGAGCTGAAAATAACCCAATGATTGACTATGAAAAGACTGAATTATATGACTGTGTCCGTATATTCCGCTGCATGCCTATGTATGTTATTTTTATTAAATGCTCGATCTTGATTATGTCTTGCTACATGTTATACGAACGTACACAACCAATTTCTCAGGTCAAAATCATAATATTCACATATTAATAATTCATGCCCACAATATTATTTTAATATTATATATATATATATGCATAGTTACGTGTACCTCAAGTAAGTAACTTATAATCAAATTGTGTCAATTAAATACGTACCTTATTTACGTAACAAACTAAAACCGTACTATATTATTATGTTTTACCTAAAGCTAAAATTATTACCCCTAACAAACCCTACCTCACCCTTTACCACACAAATCCCACCATAAACCGTTTCCCTCTAAAAACAAGAATCCAAGAAAACAAATCACCATTAAAACATCATCAACCTTGACGACAATGCCTCCCATGGCCGCTCGTCGATCACTAAGGAAAAAGAACATATCTCCTCCCCCACCATCACCCTCTCCTTTACCTCCGCCATCACCAAAACCCGTGTCTATGTCTGTACCCAAATCAGAACCTAGCAAACGTCGTAAAGTGGACAAGGGGAAGTCGGTAATGGCAGAATGATAAAAGAGGATGTTCTTGATTGTGCTAGAATGATAAAAGGGGAAGGATGTGTGATAAACTAATGAAGTTGATGGGAATCTTGATAGATGAGCGTGAATTTTTGTTTGGGCGAAATAATGGTGGTGACGAAGGTAGAGTAATACCGATGGATTGGAAGGGAAACTCGATAAATTGTTTGTGTTGGTTTCTGGCTTGCAAAATCAGAAGGTAGAGTATAGTTGTGCCTCTTCATCAAAGATGGGAACGGATTTGTGCGAGTGGATGAGCAAGGTGGACGGAGTTCTTGAAAAGCTAAAGTCATGATATTCGGGAACTTCGTGATGAAGTGTTACATGTCAGTGAGCGTCATCAGTTTTGGACGAGTCAAGGTGGTGCGTGATAATCGTTTATTGCGTGAGAATGGTGCGCAGTGTTTAGAAGCCGTTAAGGCTCTATCACTTGAAATTATTAACTTTGAAAGAGCCATTGATGCGCATGGAAGGAATATTGGTAGTTGTTTAGATCGCCTCTCGACATTGAAATATCATACGAGGCCGGAGTTCGTTAATCCTCACATCATTCACCATCCTGAAGAAGCTTGAATATTGTTTTAAGATGTTCGTATTTTTGCTGGGTTTTAGGGAAGTTTGATTGTTGCTGGACTCTGTTTTGGGTGTGGTACGACATGGGTACTCGGTTTCTGACCCGCTCCTTTTTGCAAACCCATTCTAGCCTCTTTTGCTTATTTCTCTTTCCTTGGTTTATTCAACCTTTTGGCCCATGACTTTTCTACCTACAAACTATTCGGCCCATTAGGCTCGTATTCGACACATTCGGCCCATGTGGTTTTATTTTACATATTCGGCCCATCGGCTTTCTAGTATTTGGTTGTGTGTCGTATTTCCGTTCGTATTTCGTGGTTGCGTGATTTTAATTACGTTTGTGTGTTTCATTTCGAATTGCATGCTTAGGTTTGTTTCGTATTATATTATTCTAGTCGTTTTATGTCTTTGTTTCCGTCTTTTCAATGATGTCAAGAGGGGGAAAAGAATGCGACCTAGATTACGAATTTGCCTAAGATTGCTCCTTGTCGTAACGTTCTGTCTCTCAAAGTTCTTTTTAGTAATTGATTTAGTCTAAAAAATAGAAACCCTAGTTGATCTATATTATAAAAGACCAATATTATGTTGAGGGGGAACGTTACTACGTTACACTTAGACACGATTCTAGGTAAGACTTGCCATCATTAAAAAGGGGGAATTTGTTGAGTAATATATTCTATTTAAGTAATATATTATTTTATGTTTCAATAATGACAAGTCTAAATAATTATGTTTTATATGCATATGCGTGTAATCGTGCGTTTAAGTGTACAGTTAATTATAGAGCGACGATCGTAGTTTAATAAAGTATAATTCAATCGAAGAATTGAAGAAAGATCAAGCTCATGTTAAGTGTCAAGTCTTTTTGAAGATTTACAAGACACAAGTTTTATTACAATATCAAGAATTCTTAAGTTATGGATCATTCCTATAACTATTGAAGAAATGAAATTTGCATAATATAAGTCAAAACGTGAAGATTTATGCGTGCTATTATTATATTATTATATATTAATTTAGTAATCTTATAAACGGTTTTAAAATAGAAATATTCTTTAGTTAACAAGAATTAAAGTATTTATCTTATGAGGTAAATATTTATTCTAAAATACTAAGGATTTTATTTTAACCGTTATTGTCAAAATTCAAGTTCCTAGGGAAACGTGCTTCGAGAAATATGTCTCGAAGAACGTGTCCTATGAGACGTGCGTTGGGACGTGCGTGGGGAAGTGTGTCAAGGAAGTATTCCTTACGTTTCCTACACAACTACTAACATGTTTCATATTATCTTTATGGTTAATTAAATAAATAAAGATATTTATTTAATATACTTAAAGATTAACTAGGATTTGAATTAGAATATAATTTATTATATTATTGACAAGAATTAAGGATTTAATTCAAAATAGGATTCTATATTTTATGATATAAGGATGTTTCCTAAATCAAATAAGATTATGGAAATATTATCTTATGTCTTAATTTAATATTATTCTATTAGAGTCCTTTCCTAATTCATATAAGATTAAGTTTTAAATATTACCTAGAATTAGTATTCTAGATAAAGTAATATTCCTAAACTATCTAGGGTTCAACCTAGATCTAAATTAGTATATATATGCTCTCAACTCATACGCCTAAATCACTTACGATAATCAAGCCTCACGCAAATCAAGAAGAAATCGGACGTAGTCTCTCACGCGTCTCGATACTCGTGCCAATCATTGTCATATTTCGTAATCAAGACTACAAGCATTGAAGAATATTTTCGTACATCCAAGATCATAAATTACAAGAAATTGTTGAAAAGTTTATCTTACTTACTTAAGATAGATTCGAGTATTTAGCGGTACTCATTGTAAAGCAAGTATTTAACGGTACTTGTCGTAGCTAGATATTTTACGGTATCTAGATTGAGTTACAACTAATATCAAAGTTGTACGAGTGGGTTGATAAAATTGTAATCTGGAGAAGGTACTAATTTTATTAATCGAGAATAGTGGACGTAGGTTTAGATTTGTGAAACTGAACCACTTCAAAAGATCGTGTCTCCTTTACTTTATTGTTCTTACTTGTTACTTGCTATTACCACGCGTCATCAACATACATCGAAGAAGAATCGAAAAAGTTGGCATACTCAATTCAACCCCCCCTTCTTGAATATATCTAGGTCAATAGACTCTTCAGTCCCACAGCTAGTTGAGAGAGAGGAAGACAAAGCCTATCTGTTCCGGAGCAAGCTTAATGCTGAGACTAGGAGTGTAGCCAGTGGTGACCCGACTTCTTATTTCCAGAGTTACTACAGTGTCTTGCGAGCAGAGGACCCTTATGAGATCTATTGTGAAAGAGCTAGAGCTTTCTCTCCTCCTCGACCACCCTTGCATAGTTGTCGAAGCGGGAGGCCTCTTAGCCCTCTTGCCTCCTCTCCTCTTGGAAAAAGGAAGCGTCCCCAGGAGAACAAGAAGTCCCAGAGAGCTGAAACTTCTCAAGCCCGAGACATGAATCTTCCCTCGGACGTTCCCCTAAAGTGCTTCAAGTGCCGCGAAGATCTTCACCTTGGACTTGACTGTCATGGCAACCCTCACCAGTGCTACGCCTGCGGGGGATTTGGACATCGCTCTTTCGAGTGCCGCGTAGGGAATGTCGTCATCAACAGGACTGTCACTACTGACCCTAAGGCTTCCCAGGATCGAGACATGGAACCCTCGACAGAAACTCCCCTGAAATGTTTCAAGTGTCACAAAGCCCTTCACCCTAGAGTTACCTGTGACGGTAATCCCTACTTATGCTACTCCTGCAAGAAGCCCGGTCATTGCTCCTTCGAGTGCCCCGAGAAGAATGTAGCCAATGACAGAGCTATCACTATTGACCTAGAGGCTGAGACCAGTGGAGCCGGAGATGTTCAGAGCCAGACTGAGGCTGGAGTTCACCATGCCCCACCTACCGGTATATTCATACCTTCCATCTCATTTATGGTTGATGTACTCGTAACCGTTAAGATCTTAATCTCTTACCTTAAATTCATAAACCCTATTTGGGATCTATCTTCATTTCCTTGTTACTCGATCTGATAACTTGCTTCCCTGAAACACCTTGTGCGGTAACCTTCCATAGACAGGTTTGGGAATCTCTGGAGGTTAACGGGAGACTGTGACTAGAGAGTGTTGTTAATTGAGGAAAACTTAAGGAGCTGATGGAAAGTGTTGTGGATCTTAGTATCATATGTTACTAATTTGAAGAGTAAGTGAATGATGAGATAATTATGCTAGGTAGAGGGTTATACACGACTTTAATGGAACTTAGGTGTGAGAATCTTGCTAAGCTTTGGGTATATTGTAAGTTTGGAGTATCCATTTGAGGGACTAGAGGAACTTAAAGTAAAGGTTAATTTCGAGGAATATGATTAAAGTACTGATGTTGCCTGATAAGTGAAGGAGGTAAGTTAATACTGTTTGAACTTGAGGAACGAGAGTTGTTAGTAACGATGTGAGAACATTGGAACATTTATAAGAACTTGTGGAGTTGACTGAGTGGTTGATCTTAAGTTACTTAATGGATCTTAGCATTTATCTAGTGAAAGACTTAAAGGAAAATTTAGGGTACATCATCGGTTTGAGAATGAATGATTTGTTGGGAGATGTAAGTCCAGAAACGCGTTGATTTGAGTATGGTTATTGTGGGCTATGATACAAGTCTAATAGATGTATCACATGAGTTGAGTGGTCTGAGAGTTTGGCTGAATCGTCATTTGGGAACTAGCTGAGAAGAGTTATCTCAACATTTGAGGAATAAATCATTGAAAGGATAATGTTGCTTTAGACTTCGAGGAACCTTGAGACCGGAATCGTTTGAGGGAAGACTTAGGATTTCAAATGCTCCCATAGAATAAACTTGATGGTATTGAACTACGTAGGACCAAAGGATGTAGATGATTTCGGCTACGGCCTGATTGATTGGGAAAAGTTATGTTAATAAAATCCAGGTTTAGAGTTTGGGAATGCATGAACCTTGGTCTGAGGTATGTGTTCTAGACTACCCCCTGGAGTGAGAGATCCTTAACCCTAATTGAACAGATTTCTGTGTGGACTGAATGAGAGTTTTGGGAACCTTCTCGTTGTGGAATACCTAGTTTTGCGGATGAGATAGTGGTTAAGAGGGACCGTGAAACCATTGTGAGCATCTA
The DNA here is from genome assembly GCA_029255685.2 of Silene conica. NCBI lineage: Eukaryota > Viridiplantae > Streptophyta > Magnoliopsida > Caryophyllales > Caryophyllaceae > Silene > Silene conica. Next base: position 83,537,774 of record CM055315.2, on the reverse strand, counting down.
GGTTACTGAAATCGCCTTTTTGAGTATACTAAGGATCGTTGAAAGGATGTTTCGATTTGGATTGAGCGGTTAGCGTACCCATGTTGGCAAGGGTATCGTCTTCTTTAACCTTCGACTTGTTTGTTCCGTTCTTCCAACCCTCCTTATTGTTGTTCTGACAGCTGTGAGGCTTGAAACCTCCCAACCCTTCGTGTCGAAAGTAATCTCTATGACCGTTTCTACGCTCCCGATGACTGTTTTTGGAACGTTTCATCCCTGTTAACCTTGAAAGTTGTAACTGTTTCTGGAAAACTTATTGGTTTTGAGAATTTGACACTGTCCTCGCGCTCTCGAGCGGCTGTTTTGAAATCTGTTTCCTTTTTGGTTAACTTGGAACTTACTGATTTTGGAAAAAGTTTATTTGCCTTGAGAATTTCAACTGCTTCTTCCCGTTAGAAGTGACTTTTAGTTATTTTTACCATCCTACATTCTCAAGAATTTCGGAATAAAGGTTCATTTTGAAGAAAACTTGATTTTGAAGAGCATAACGTGTTACCATTTGAACTGATCTCTGCGTTGATTTCCACCAGAACGTGTTATTGGAGACGTCTGATAACTGTACTGTGTTTATCAACGCCGAATCGACTTAAATTTTAGAATTTTGACTGATTTAATTTTGGGGCTTGTCTCAGATTTGGAATGTCGGACTCTCGAATACGTAACGAGGATCCCAACGTCCATTGACAAGACTTGTGCCTTGAAATCTTTTGCTCCTTAAAAACCTCTTGGAAGATAAAGTTTTGAGTTGTCATGACCCGCTGGTTCATTTTGAAAGTTTTAGTTGTTTCGTACTTACTTCTACTTTCGAGTTTCGAGGACGAAACTTTTTGAAGATTGGGTGATTGTAACAGCCCGTATTTTCGTAAAATCTAATTTAAGCGTTTTAAATTATTTTACGTAATAAAATAATATTTTAATAATTTATTTCGAAAGATTTTAATTTAATAAGTAAGATCCATCTTAAGAACCCCAAGTCCTTAAGACGAATACAAACTTGGCAAGGTTAAGTTCCCGACTTAAGTATCCGTTCTAATATCCTAACCCGTTTCTTTTAATACGGAAAGGACGACCCACTTGTACCCTTCTTAAATCAAATGTCGACATATCTTCTTCCTCAAGAACTCACTTTACAGTAAACACAACTCTCTCAAACCTCCATTTCATTTCTCCTTCTTTTGATCTTTTCTTCATCATCCGTTCTCCGATTTAAGGTAAAAATATCATTTTCGGAATCCTTGTTCGATTTCCAAGCCATCTATCACTTTAGATTTTCATTTCCTTCACTCCGAAAAATCTGTCCGTTTTGTAGAAATCGGTTTTCTATCCTAAAATTCGGTTTCTTTGTTTGTAGGAGTGGGCTTAGACGATCCAGAGGTCGATAGCTACTTAGTTGAGGAGGATCTTTAGCCGGAATCGCTTGAAAAGGTGACGATAATGAGAAACTCGGCCTTTATGTGTATATTAGCAAGTTTGTTGTGTTCTTGTGTTTGGTTTCTGATTTTGTTGAAGTATAATGTTTAAAGGATTTAGTAACATGATTAGGAAATGTTTATTGTAATGAATTTATGTTTGTTGATGTTCTTAAGATCATATGTTGTTTTCTGAAATTTACACATTTTGAGACGGATACTTGATATAATCATTTGAGGATTGTTATGGGATTTGTATGCTGTTAGAATAGTAATATTGGATGTTTATAATGTTGGGCAAATCATGTTTATGGTGATTATTGAAGTTTTCATGTCGAATTGTGAAGTTTGTAAAGGGCTGGAAAATCCCGATTTTGCGAACAGGCTCTCTGAGCCGGTCGACCGACCGGCCGCCGTTCGACCGACCGGCCGCCGTTCGACCGGCTGGGAGTGCGTATTGTGTGTTTTTCGTATTTTTGATGAAATTGGCCTTGGACTGCCAGCCGGCCGACCGGCTGCCTGCCGATCGGCTGGTAGTCATTTTGTATTGTGTTTGTTTTGCGAAAACTTAGGAAGAAAGGGAGCCCAGCCGGCAGACCGGCCGCCTGCCAGCCGGCTGGGAGTACGTGTCGGTTGGTTTACGAAATAGTGAAGGCTAGGAAATGGAGTCCCAGTCGGCCGACCGGCTGCCTGCCGACCGGCTGGGAGTCCTTTGTGATGTTTTCATTGTTTTGAAAAAAGGAATAGGCTGAGAATGGATCACCAGCCGGCCGACCGGCTGCCTGCCGACCGGCTGGGGATCCCTGAAGGCTGTTTTATGGTTTTCCGATCGTAACTTTTAAACGGTTGATCGGTTTTGATTGAAACTCGTTTTGTATACCCGTGATATATATTTGAGGTCCCCGGAGGATGGGCAACACTATATTGGGTTCGGGAATAGAGTGAGGATAGAGACCCCCCCGGTCGGGTAACCGAAAGGGAAACCGGCTCTCCCTCGTCTTAGTTCCCGGGATCAATTAAGTGTTGATTAGAAGTTTAAGAAGTTAGAACTATAGATTAGCTTCTACCTTTGGATGTTAGTGGTTACATTGGTTGTCGCGTGGTGGGATATGTGTTAAGCTCACCTCTGGACCCACTACGTGTTTTATATGTCGCGTGACGGGATACGTGTTAAGTTCACCTCTGGACCCGTTACGTGTTTTGCTTGGGCGTGTCAGGATATGTGTTAAGCTCACCTATGGACCTGACACGTGATCGGTTGCCGTACACGAGATATGTGTTAAGCTCACCTCTGGACCCGTTGTGCGGTAGCTGCGTATTGGGATATGTGTTAAGTTCACCTCTGGACCCAATACATGTTTGTAGCATTGGGATATGTGTTAAGCTCACCTCTGGACCCTTTGCTTTTGGATGATTAGGGATATGTGTTGAGTTCACCTCTGGACCCTTTTCATGATTGTAAGTTTAGGGATATGTGTTAAGTTCACCTCTGGACCCTTTACTTGAATTGTATGTTGGGATATGTGTTAAGTTCACCTCGGGACCCGACATAGTGTAGTAATGGGATATGTGTTAAGTTCACCTCTGGACCCGACATAGTGTAGTAATGGGATATGTGTTAAGTTCACCTCTGGACCCGTTGCTAGTGTTATGGATGTTTTATCTGCTTGCCTTGATGATGGTACAGTGTCAGATATGCATGATGAGTTATTGATGTTTATTTGATTTGTGGTTAAATCATCCAAGGTATTGGATGACTCTTAGTTCGGTTTCATAAATAGTTGGATTGAAAGACCCCCCGACTGGGTAACCAGTAGGGAAACCGGCTCTCCTTCCTAACGGTTTATGAAGATTGGTTGAGAGCCGTGCATTGTAATCGCATGATAGTAAGAGATCAGCTGATGAGATATTTATGCTTCACATGTTTATATATGTTGGAGTGTTTTGTATTGCCTTACCTGTTTCGTGTTGTCACAAAAGGTGGCTAGGAGAACTCTAGTCACTCCCCACTGATTGTGGCGTACATGTTTTCATGTATGTAGGTACATGCTGGTTGGAGCGGGGTTCACGAGAGCTAGCGAGCGATGATCCTTTCATCATGACTTACCCTTATATCGTTTAGCTGGACTCGTAGTTTGATACATTTGTTTTGGTGCCTGTAGGGATGTTCCATCCCAGGCTTTGTATTTATCTTTCGGTTTGATACTTAGAACTGCTACTTATCTATTGTTGTTCATATCAGTTATGTTTCCAGTTTTTAGTTTAAGACTTCTCGCATGTTGTTTAGTTTATCTTTTAAAAAGTTTTAATTTCCGCTGCATTTTTGGTACTTTTATGTGTTTATATTTCCGCTTTCGCGAGGGGTTTTACACTCTTACTAATCAAAGGTACTTTCTTAAATTGTCAAAGCTATAGATGAAGTGAAACTACCAAGATTCGAGTATACATAGAGGAGACCGGGAAAATGAAGGCTTTAGGACCAACAAATGTTTTTTGATATATAGGTCAAATACTATTTTATATTGGTGGGTGAGACAGGCGTCTTGCATTTTCTAGACATTCTGATTTTTTGGCATTTATCTATTTGAATACCAATTTATTATTTAAGATTAATATCTCCGTTATAAACAAGAATTTGTGGATTAAATATATAAAACATGGGTATAAATTTGATGCTTCTTGTGTGATAAAAGCGTAAAATGGTTAACATGTCTTAGCGATGCTAATATTATCTAACAAAATGATAAAGTAATAAAAAAATTAGTGTTTTTTTTAAAATGTGGATAATTAAAATAGTGAGTTGCTAAATTCCGCACACTATTTTACTTAATCCTACACATTTTATCGTGTTATTACGATTTTGTCCCTCTCACTTTTCACGCCCAATTAGAGAGGATAATAATCAAAAACAAAGAAATCCAAAAAAACATGTATACCAAGCCCCCCCACTACCACTCTCCCCACCACCAAACTTTCCATCATGTTTTCGAGATTCTTATTTTTTATCAGCAATCAAGTTTTTTTATAAAGACGAATTAAAAAGGTTGTTTTGTTATACTCTTTTTACACTAAACCTGCTATATGGATCGAATCGAGTTTTGTTAGCAAATTCGGGTCGCATGGGTTTGATTCCTTATTTCTCGGGATAATTAAGGTCAGGCCGGGTCATTTTATGCTCAATGATTACGAGAGAAAACTTTATTTGAAGTCATTTTGAGTCATTAGAGTTATGTTTTGCCGGGTCATTTTCAGATTGGTGGTTTCGGATGAGGCCACTTTGGGTTGGATCACTTACAAGTCAAAAGACAGTTCGAGTCCTTTTCAGAAAGGTTCAGATCAATTCAGATTTTGGGCCATATTCGGTTGATGTAGTTTGGGTCAATTTCCCGTCCCAGGTCAACCTATTTCCGGGTATGTAACAACGATCTCAAATTGAAATATGACAAAAATAATAGATAGTAAGGGATAAACTCTGATAGTCGGGCAATTGAAAATATGAGCTTATAAATAAAGATGAAAGACGAGACCAAATATTATTACTCCAAATCTTCAATTCTAAATAATAATTTGTCGCCTGACTAATTCTAACATATTGACAACACTATTATTCTTATTTTTTTATACGTTTTAAACATTTATTTATATAAAACTAAAAACTATTGAACTACGCATTTCCGTGCAATTTGCACGGGTTCTAAGCTAGTATAATATATACCGTAATATTCTCCTAACACCCCGTCAAACCCATGGTAATTTTCGAAATTTCCATGGGGTTGCACAAATAACAAAGAAGATAATGAAGAAAAAATCGGTTTCTTCAATCTTCGATTTTCAAATCTTAGACGGGAACGTCGCAAATTTTCGAATTTGTCAAAAAAGTTAATCGGATGAAAACAATATCGGCAATTTTAATTGTCGGTAATTATTTTGTTTTCTTTTTTTTGATGAAAATAATATTATGACTACGAACTAGAGTGAAAAATCGGTAAAAAAAATAGATCATCATGTTAAAATCCCGATGGAGGGTACTGTAATTCACTAGCCCCTTCAAAGGGCAGCTGAAATTATCCGTTTTTAGGCCTCAAGAGCGTGATGCTTTGATACCATGTAGAATTTCGAAGAGAAGTAATTTCATAAAAATAATTGTATTTTATTGATGATTCGATGTCTCCCGATTACAACAATAGATACTCTATAGAGTGTATAAAACCTATACCTAGAATCGTCTAGAAGATATTATTCATATCATAATTATATTGTTGTGATTACGGTATAATACCGTAACATTCTCCGACAACTGTATAGTGGTTTTTTTTATTATACTTTTATATAGAATTTGGAGTTTGAATTTGGGATTGTGTTTGTGTAATGGCTTCTTTGGCGAGGAGGAGGAGGAGAGTCTAGGGATATAATTGTTATTTTATAATTTTTCTTTAGATCATCCCAAAATAGACACTTTATTTGGTCTTTGGACAACAAAATTAGAATGAAATAAAGGATACATTACTCTTAATTGTGTTGTCACTAATTCAGTCGCCTTGCTCATCCTTTGCTCAAAATGCATAGTGAGTTGATCGAAATGCTAAACTCTAACACTATATGACGTCAAGAAATTATTTCAACAAAAAGTTTAAACTGATAGTTAAGGTTACAAGATCGATTTTATAGTTGAAGTAATATCAAATCTTGGTTGTGCTACTTTATTGTGTCTTTCGTTAAGGAAGAATAGTTATTGACTAGTGCGTCAACAGTCAACACACGCTAATGCTCTGTAGAAACTTCCACTTTCAAAATCCTTCTACTTTCATGCTTTGATATGGACGACCGGCATGTCATCGACAAAGATTATGAAGAATCCCGAAAGTTCCACACGTGTGAGGTTATCCACATTAATAGAAAAGGAGAAGAATTATCACTCTAATTGGTTTTAATGTGGAACCCTTTTGGATTTATATCGTGGACTCTTTCTCCTCCATTCAGGTGTGCGCAGACCCGTTGTTAAATTTAAGAAAGATTGCATAATAATTTCAAAAATTCCATACATTTTCCAAAAGCCTTTACCCGAACCAAAACATCAGGAACTCTTGATGGAATAGTATAAGTAGATTTATAAGCATGTTCATTTTTAAGACCACATACATTTTATTATTCAATCATCCTTTTCCACTATGAATCAGCATTCTCAAAACATCAGAACGAGACTCCCTTCCACTCTCTTAATACTTTGTTGTCTTGTTATATCTTTGTTCGCCAGTTGCAGTGTCGGTATAACCAATGATGTTTATCGTAAAAACATTACTTGTATCGACCATGAACGAGATGCTTTGCTCAAATTTAAACCCTATTTTGATTCTAATTATTGTGGGTTGGTGGCTTCATGGGGAAATCTTGACACACCAGACTGCTGCACTTGGAAAGGTGTGTCATGTAGTAAGTCGGGTCATGTAATTGGGCTTCATCTCCGTGGTGCCTCCGCACAATCGTGTTTTTACGTGGACAATCCAGGTTTAAGTCCTCCCCTTGGCGAGCTCAAGCATCTTAAATACTTAGATCTTAGCTCAAACTATTTCAATGAAATGCATATACCAACTTCTATTGGCTCCCTCGTCAACTTAGTCTACCTTAACCTCTCCGGGTCTTACTTCAGTGAGAAAATACCCAACGAGCTGGGAAATCTTACCAGTCTAACGTCTCTTGATCTCAGTAATGATTATTGGCTTTTTGCCAAGAGTTTAAATTGGCTTTCACGGCTAACTTCGTTGAGAATCCTTAACCTAAGTGGTACCTATCTTAGCATGGCTAAAGATTGGTTTTCTATCATTGCCAGTCTCCCATTGTTAGAGGTCCTAATAATGGACTCCTGTACACTTCCTACGCCGCTGCCATCAACCACATTTCTTCAATCTGCTAATCTTCGCGTCATTAGCCTTTCTGGAAACAATTTTAGTTGCTCCTCATCAAGTTTTCAATGGTTGTTCCACACTAGTAATTACTCATTACTCGGAGAGTGGCTCGAACACCTCGATATGTCGGCTAATAATCTTCAAGGGCCGATTCCCGATGGAATAGGGAGATTGGAATCTCTTACCTACCTTGATCTTTCTGAGAACTCGCTCTCAAGTACTATTCCGGATGCAATAACGAATCTTCGGTCTCTTACGCACATGAATCTCTCTTACAATTCACTGTCAGGTATGTGCATAATATCATATAAAAGCTACACCCTTGCATCGTCCAATACTCCAATTAGTAAAATTATTCTTATATATGTACAATTCAACAATATTTTGAGTAGCAAAAATCCGACTTCTAAGTCAATCTTTTTAAGTTTGGGCGGCCGCTATCCCTTCCTATTACGTGGATTCGCCCCAGAATACATTGATCTTTGTAATTAAGTCTTTTGCTTTTAATGTCTCTCAGGTCCAATTCCGTCCACAATAGGGCCTTCTGGTGCCTTAGGGACTATGCATTCCCTTTCATTTCTGGATCTCTCCCACAATCATCTTCAAGGTTCCATTCCAAGTTCAATAGCAGACCTCAAGTACCTTGAATACCTCGATTTGTCAACGAATAACTTGAGTGGAGATATCCCTTGTAAACTTGGGATTAACAAGTTTCCGTCGTTTGCTAATTTCTCTAACAATAATTTATCAGGATCGATTCCAAAATATTTGTCAGATCTTGGGCTTGACTCTTTCCAAGGGAATCCTAGTTTTCATATAGATAAGATCGGAGGCCGTTGTGACAAAATAAATGTTGGATTGTACGTGAGCATTGAGCTCGGATTTTATACCGGATTTTGGGCATTTTGCGGTATAATAACGGTGAAAAACTCTTGGAGACATGCTTATTTCCGGTTTGTTGATCGTATATTTGACAACATCTATGTAACCGTTGTTGTAAACTTTGCCAGATTAAGGAGGAATTTTCAAGTGTAATATTGAACATGTACTTATCATTTTCTAGTGCTCTGTTTCAACACGATACATTTTTGAAATAAGAATATAATTCGAATCATAATGTATTCTATGTATACAAAATTTTATTTGCATTTTTATTAACGGAAAGCGTAGACAATTCCAAAAATCATCGGTTTGATACTTGGGAGTATAATGACATGATATATTGCTTTTAAGGTAAAAGAAACGAATAACAAATACAATAAAATTGACCTCACACGCAAACATTTCTAGCAACGACACTGATTAGCTTACCCTTTGTATGGGTTTGGTACTTGTAACTTGTGTGGTGAGTGTTTGAGTCACCTTGCTCGAAAACAAAAATGAGTTGAACGGTCTTTAGTTTAAGTAAAGAGACATATTGGTAATCATACTAGCTAGTCAACACACGCCAATACAATTGTCTTTTTATACTTTGATATGAACGAACAGTATTAATTAGGATAAGATATTGATTGAGACAAGACTTTGTTATGTCTTAAAACAAGACTCTTTTAATTTATCACTAATCTACTTTAGTTTTGAGTCGGGCTTCTTTATTACAATAGATGAAAAAGAGATTAAACTAAGAATAGAGCTGACGATAGGTCTCTTGGGGGACGATCGGAGTCTTCCAGCTGAGCAAAAAAAAAAAATTCTCTTCTTTATCGGTTGAGGTTCCGATGAGTACTTGCAACAAGACACACCTACGCCACAACCCCATGGACGTAGAAATTTACGGGAAGGATATCTACTTGTAGAAAGAGTAGATATATTGTGCCTCGGAGATTCATCCCCTTAGCTATGATTGTCCTTGGAGGCTAAAATTCGCTTATTGTCCCTCACATGACAATTAGGAGGGAACCTATAAGGTATACATGTAGTAGGGACACGCGCCAGTTTACCAAACAAAGAAGTCAGCATACTCTTCCAGGACTTGCAGAAGAACAAAAAAGTTGGTTAGCAAATAGATCAGAGCGGGTTAGAGGGCATATAGATATGGTAGTTGTATCGTGCTTCAAACCAAAAGGTTCAATAATTGATCGAAGGGCTCTCTTTGGGCGCTTGAGTACTAAGAGGAAAGAAATTGTCTCCAAAGGAGAAGGCACTCGAGCTTATTACGCCCCTAATGAAGGACTTCCTTGGATCACTACCATTAGCCATAGTGATGGCTTCTGAGGAAGAAGAATTAACTGAGTTTAGAAAGTCTTCTTTTTTTTCTTATTTCCCTTCTTCCGAAATGTCATAGTAGACATATTTTTTTGTGATAATACATCACCTTATTACCTTGAAAGAGCTGTTGATAATCTTGTCCAGAGATCCTTAATCGGGAATGTCCTCCCCCTTATTTGAAAACCCAAGAGAAAACTGGTAAGGATCATTCTTCTCCAACCCAAACATCTATTAATCCTACAAGAACTCTCAACTTCAACCATCTCCAAAAACTCACTCACATTTTCCTTAACACTCACATCTGTACGGCTTGAGGAAATTAAAGAAGTCTCGACACCTCTTCCTCGAATACCAAATAACCAATTTCTCCCTCATTTTCGTATCAAAAACAAATGTGAGAGTGAATAAGGGACTGACATGATTCAAGTCTAATGTATAGTAGTTCTTCTGTTACACTTTTATATAGATGGATTTGGCGGTTTAAATTAGGGATTATGTTTGAGTAATGGCCTGGCTTCTTTGGCGAGGAGGAGAGTCTAGGGATATAATTGTTATTTTACCAGTTTTGTTTGGATCATCCCAAAATAGACACCTTGGACAATAAAAATAGCAAGAAATAAAGGACATATTACTCCCAACAGGCAACACCCAAAAGATTAAGCTTAATTGTGTCGTCGTTGATTCAGTCGCCTTGCTCATCCTTTGCTCGAAATGCATAGCAAGTTAATCGGAAAGCCAAACTTTAACTCTGATACCATGTCAAGAAATCATCAAAAAGTTTAAACTAATAATTAGATTTACAAGAACGATATTATACTTTAACAATATCAAATCTCGGTTGTGCTACTTTATAGTGTCTTTGGTTAAGGAAGAAAAGTTACTGATACCAGCTGTGTGATGACCACTTGCCACTGCAGTGTTCGAAAGGATGGCTTACATGGTCCATGTGGTAATGCGGAAACGCATGAATTCGGAGGAATTCAACCCCCCTCGTCACCCAAAAAAAAGAACAGTTATTGACAGTCACACTAGTCAACAGTGAACCGTCAACAGTCAACACACGCTAATGCTATTTCTCAGTGTGCTATGTAGAAACTTCAACAAGATGAGTCAGCCAATAATACAATCGTTCTATTTTCATGCTTTGATATGGACGACCGGCATGTCATCGACAAAGATTGCATAATAATTTCCAAAATTCCATACATTTTCCAAAAGCCTTTACCCCAACCAAAACGTCAGGAACTCTTGATGGAATTGTATAAGTAGATTGATAAGCATGTTCATTTTTTAACACCACATACTTTTTATTATTCAATCATCATTTTCCACTATGAATTGGCATTCTCAAAACATCACAACACTCCCTTCCACTCTCTTAATACTTTGTTGTCTTGTTATATCTCTGTTCGCCAGTGGCAGTGTCGGTATAACCAATGATGTTTATCGTAAAAACATTACTTGTATCGACCATGAACGAGATGCTTTGCTCAAATTTAAACGCCACATTAATTCTAATTATTGTGGGTTGATGGCTTCATGGGGATATTTCGACACACTAGACTGCTGCACTTGGAAAGGTGTCTCATGTAGTAAGTCGGGTCATGTAATTGGGCTTCATCTCCGTGGTGCCATCCCACAATTGTGTTTCAACGTGGGTAATAATCCAGGTTTAAGTCCTCCCCTTGGCGAGCTCAAGCATCTTAAATACTTAGATCTTAGCTCAAACTATTTCAATGACATGGATATACCAACTTCTATTGGCTCCCTCGTCAACTTAGTCTACCTTAACCTCTCCGGGTCTTACTTTAGTGAGAAAATACCCAACAAGCTGGGAAATCTTACCAGTCTAACGTCTCTTGATCTCAGTAATAATGATGGGCTTTTAGCCAACAGTTTGAATTGGCTTTCACGGCTAACTTCGTTGAGAATCCTTAACCTAAGTGGTACCGATCTTAGCATGGCTAAAGATTTGTTTCCTGTCATTAAAAGTCTCCCATTGTTAGAGGTCCTCATAATGGACTCCTGTAAACTTCCTACGCCGCTGCCATCAACAACATTTCTTAAATCTGCTAATCTTCGCGTCCTTTGCCTTTCCGGAAACAATTTTAGTTGCTCCTTCTCAAGTTTTCAGTGGTTGTTAGACACCAGTAATTACTCATTACTCGGAGAGTCGCTAAAACACCTCGATATGTCAGATAATAATCTTCAAGGGCCGATTCCCGATGCAATAGAGAGACTGAAATCTCTTACCTACCTTGATATTTCTGGGAACTCGCACTCAAGAAATATTCCTGATGCAATAGGGAAATTGGAATCCCTTACCTACCTTGATCTTTCTAGGAACTCGCTCTCAAATACTATTCCTGATGCAATAGGGAAATTGGAATCCCTTACCTACCTTGATCTTTCTAGGAATTCGCTCTCAAATACTATTCCTGATGCAATAGGGAAATTGGAATCCCTTACCTACCTTGATCTTTCTAGGAACTCGCTCTCAAATACTATTCCTGATGCAATAGGGAAATTGGAATCCCTTTCATACCTTGATTTTTCTGGTAACTCGCTCTCAAATGCTATTCCTGATGCAATAGGGAAATTGGAATCTCTTACCTACCTTTATCTTTTCGAGAACTCGCTCTCAGACACTATTCCTGAAACAATAACGAATCTTCAGTCTCTTACGCAAATGGATCTCTCTTACAATTCACTGTCAGGTATGTGCATAATATCATATAAAAGCTAATCCCTTGCATTGTCCAATTAATAAAACTTAGTTTCTTCCACTAACTTTCATTTTCATTAATATTGTTCTTATGTTCCATCATTTTTAACAACAAAGTAACAAGTTTATCATTTAACAGAGAAATTATACTCTTCGCAATTTTGTACAATGATCTTATGTTATTACATCTTTTGCTTTTATTGTCTCTCAGGTACAATTCCATCCACACTACGGACTATGCTTTCCCTTTCATCTCTTGATCTCTCCCATAATCGTCTCGATGGCTATATTCCAAGTGCGATAGGAGATTCACATTCCTTAATACATATTGATTTGTCAAATAATAATCTTCAAGGTCCCATTCCCGATGGGATAGGGAGACTGAAATCTCTTACCTACCTTGATCTTTCTGGGAACTCGCACTCAAGAAATATTCCGGATGCAATAGGGAAATTGGAATCTCTTACCTACCTTAATCTTTCTGGGAACTCGCTCTCAAATGCTATTCCGGATGCAATAGGGGAATTGGAATCCCTTACCTACCTTGATCTTTCTAATAACTCGCTTTCAAGTACTATTCCGGATGCAATAACGAATCTTCAGTCTCTTACGCACATGGATCTCTCCTACAATTCATTTTCAGGTATGTGCATAATATCGTATAAAAGCTCCTCCCTTGCATCGTCCAATTAGTAAAACTTAGTTTCTTTCACTAACTTTCATTTCAATTAATATTATTCTTATGTTCCATCATTTTTAACAACAAAGTAACAAGTTTATCATTTAACACAGAAATTATACTCTTCGGAATTTTGTACAATGATCTTATGTTATTACATCTTTTGCTTTTAATGTCTCTCAGGTCCAATTCCATCCACACTACGGACTATGCATTCCCTTTCATCTCTTGATCTCTCCCATAATCGTCTCTACGGCTCTATTCCAAGTGAGATAGGACAAACAGATTACTTAATACATATTGATTTGTCAAATAATAATCTTCAAGGTCCCATTCCAAGTTCAATAGCAAACCTCGAGTACCTTAATTACCTAGATTTGTCAAGGAATAACTTGAGTGGAGATATCCCCAGTCAACTTGGGATTAATAACTTTATAGGGTTTGTTAATTTCTCTAACAATTATAATTTATCGGCGACAATTCCAGAATATATTGGGCCCGAGTCGCCGGACTCTTTCCAAGGGAATCCTAGTGTTCGTACAGATAAGATCCGAGGCCGTCTTGACAAAATAAATGTTGGATTGTACGTGAGCATTGGGCTCGGATTTTATACCGGATTTTGGGCATTTTGCGGTACATTAACCTTGAAAAATTCTTGGAGACATGCTTATTTCCGGTTTGTTAATCATATATTTGACAACATATATGTAATTGTTGCTGTAAACTTGGCCAGATTACGGAGGCATTTTCAAGTGTAATATCGAATATGTACTTGTCATTTTCTAGTGTTATATTCAACACAATACATTGTTGAGTTAAGAATAAAATTTGAGTCATAATGTATCCTATGTATACGAAATCATATATTTCATTAATACAATAGCCAATTTCGCTGACATGGCATCCCACATTTTCATTTCAATATGATGTGTCACGATATACTGCAATTGAAAAAAACAGGACAAATAATTGAAAAAAAATGAATTTTAGAAATTGAATTGGAATAAAATATTTCATATTCAAAATGGAATAAAATATTTAGCTAGGATATTGCATTTTTAAATTTGAATTTACTTTAGTTATGTTAATTATGGAGATTTCTTTCAAAATTTAATGTGTTAAATGCTAATATCATGGAGATTAGACTAAAATCACCTATAATAATAGACTAATCTTAAAGAATACATCCATAATCTTTACCAAATGCGTATAATGATACAACCGAAATATCACGGAAAAGTAACCCTAAAGTAACTCCTTAAAAAGTTTTAAAACGCATTACAAATACCAATATTAATTCCGAACACCTATTTTGTGTTCAATTCATTGTGCCTCTTTCATTTTTTTAGGTTTGCATTATTTTACTTTACATTGTTTTTCTTCTATTTTTGTTTTGTACATATCGGAATAGTTATTGCATAATGGATACGGAAAAGTTAAATATACCTCAGTATAAGAGTTGCATGTATAGTTCGTCAATTAGAAATCTAACTAAATTTTTAATGCAGATCATGTTCAGGATTCTGCGTATTAACTTCAACATAAACAGATTCAAAAACTTATTATAAATGAGGCATATTATAATTAGCAGAATTAGTTTTAGTCTTTGGTAATTAACAGATTAAGAATAATGGATTGTTAGTCTTTAATATGCGTGAAATTTACGGGCCTAAAATTTAAAAGTCTAAAACAAGTTCCGTGAAGTTCACATTGTTAAAACCTAGTTATATATAAGATACTATGTAGATTTAGAAAAGTTAGCATGAAACTTAAGTCTCATATTTGGACTCATCCTATTCGTATTTCTTATTATACGATAGACGGAGTGACTTTTATTTGCATTGTTATTAATGGAAAGCGTAGATCGACAATTCAAATTTAAGAAACGAATAACAAATACAATAAAATCGACCCTTTTTAGGGGTTTGGTACTTGTGTGGTCAGTAGTGATTCAGTCACCTGGCCTTCTTGCTCGAAAACGAAAAATGAGTTGAACGTTCTGTGGTTTAAGTAAAGAGACTTATTGGTAATCATACTAGTTATTCAACACACGCTAATACATTTGTCTTTTTATAATTTGATATGAACGAGCAGTATTAATTAGTTGCAGAATAAGCATTTTCATTATCTAATCATCTTTTTCGAAAATGAATTTGCATTATCAAATCATCAGAATAACTCCTGCCCATCTCTTTCTACTTTCTTTGCTTCTCCTATCATTCTGCGCGAGTAGTAATGTCGGGAAAACCGTTGTTGCTCATCGTAAAAACATTATTTGTATCGACCAAGAACGAGATGCCTTGCTCAAATTCAAAAACCAGCTTGACAATGATGGTTGTGAGTTGATGACCTTGATGTACTCATGGGGAAATCCGAATACACCAGACTGCTGCACATGGGACGGTGTCTCCTGCAGCACTCAGTCAGGTCGTGTAATCGGGCTTGATCTCAGTGGGGATCGATATGAACAGGATTGCTTGTATACTCATTTTTATAGTGGTCGGACTATACCTATACCCAACGAGCTGGGAAATCTTACCAGTCTAGAGTCTCTTGATCTCAGTAATAATTATTGGCGTTTTGCCAATAATTTGAATTGGCTTTCACGGCTAACTTCGTTGAGAATCCTTAACCTAAGTGGTACCGATCTTAGCATGGCTAAAGGTTGGTTTCTTGTCATTAAAAGTCTCCCATTGTTAGAGGTCCTAATGATGGACTACTGTAAACTTCCTACGCCGCTGTCATCATCAACATTTCTTCAATCCGCTAATCTTCGCATCATTAGCCTTTCCGGAAACAATTTTAGTTGCTCCTCATCAAGTTTTCAGTGTTTGTTCGACACTAGCAATTACTCATTTATCAGAGAGCCACTGGAACACCTCATTATGTCGGATTGTAATCTTCAAGGGCCGATTCCCGATGCAATAGGGAAATTGGAATCCCTTACCTACCTTGATCTTTCTGAGAACTCGCTCTCAAGTACTATTCCTAATGCAATAGGGAAATTGGAATCGCTTACCTACCTTGATCTTTCTAGGAACTCGCTCTCAAGTACTATTCCAGATGCAATAACGAATCTTCAGTCTCTTACGCACATGGATCTCTCTTACAATTCATTGTCAGGTATGTGCATAATATCATATAAAAGCTACTCCCTTGCATCGTCCAATTAGTAAAACTTTAGTTTCTTTCACTAACTTTCATTTTCATTAATAATGTTCTTATGTTCCATCATTTTTAACAACAAAGTAACAAGTTTATCATTTAACTGATAAAATATACCCTTCGCAATTTTGTACAATGATCTTATGTTATTACGTCTTTTGCTTTTAATGTCTCTCAGGTCCAATTCCATCCACACTACGGACTATGCATTCCCTTTCTTATCTTGATCTCTCCAATAATCGTCTCGAAGGTTCCATTCCAAGTGCGATAGGGGATTCACATTCCTTAATAGAGATTGATTTGTCAAATAATCATCTTCAAGGTCCCATTCCAAGTTCAATAGCAAACCTCGAGTACCTCAATTACCTAGAATTGTCAACGAATAACTTGAGTGGAGACATCCCCTGCAAACTCGGGATTAAGAATTTTATGTTGTATGCTGATTTCTCTAACAATAATTTATCGGGATCGATTCCAAAATATTTGTCAGATCTTAGGCCTGACTATTTCCAAGGGAATCCTAGTTTTCGTACAGATAAGATCCGAGGCCGTTGTGACAAAATAAATGTTGGATTGTACGTGAGCATTGGGCTTGGATTTTATACCGGATTTTGGGCATTTTGCGGTACATTAACGCTGAAAAACTCTTGGAGACGTGCTTATTTCCGGTTTGTTGATCATATATTTGACAACATCTATGTAATTGTTGTTGTAAACTTTGCCAGATTACGGAGGCATTTTCAAGTGTAATACCGAATATCTACTTGATCATTTTCTAGTGCTATGTTCAACACGATACATTGTTTTAGTAAGAATAAAATTCGAGTCATAATGTATTCTATGTATACGGAATTTTATATATGATACTTGTGTATATTTAGAAAAGTTAGCATGAAACTTAAGTCTCATATTTGGACTCGATCATCCTATTCTTATTTCTTATTATACGATATACGGAGTGACTTTTATTTGCATTGTTATTAATGGAAAGCGTAGACAATTCAAATTTAAGAAACGAATAACAAATACAATAAAATTGACTTCACACGTAAACGTTTCTAGCTATGGCACTCATTAGTTTCCCCGTTTTAAGGGTTTGGTACTTGTGTGGTCAGTACTCAGTAGTGATTCAGTCACCTTCTTGCTCGAAAACAAAAATAGACACTTTGGTGTTCGGACAATAAAACTAGAATGAAATAAAGGATATCTTACTCTTGCTCTAATAACATGTCAAGAAATGCATAGTGAGTTGATCGGAAAGTTAAACGTTTACTCTAGTATCATGTCAAGAAACCATATCAACAAAATATTTATGTTGATTATTCGAATCCTGAAATCGATTTTATACTACACCAATATCAAATCTTGGCCGTGCTACTTCATACTGTCTTTCGCTGAGGAAGAATAGTCATTGACAGTCACACTAGTCACTATTCAGCAGTCAACACACGCTAATGCTCTGTAGAAACTTCAACAAGATGATTCATGAGCCAATAATACTATACAACAAAAATTCTTATTTGCAACGGCACTATCCGTCGCAAGCTTGTGACGGATACCGTTTTCTCTTCTAAAATACCCACTTTTTCTCTCTCTCCAACACTATTCTTGTGGTCCCCTTTCTCCACTAATTCATTTTGTATCCATTTTATCTCACAAAATATCCGTCACAAATGGTGACCCGTCGCAAACAAGACTTACTAATAATACAATCACTTTCAAATGAAATACCCAACTATTGTTTCATGCTTTGATTTTCCAAAAGCCTTTGCCCCAAACAAAACGTCAGGAACTCTTAGATATATGGTACACAGCGCAATGCAGTAGTATAAGTAGACTAATAAGCATGTTCATTTTTTAACACTACATACATTTTATTATTTGATCATCCGTTTCCACAATGAATCAGCATGATCAAAACATCAGAACACTCCCCTCCACTCTCTTAATACTTTGTTGTCTTGTTATATCTTTGTTCGCCAGTGGCAGTGTCGGTATAACCAATGATGTTTATCGTAAAAATATTACTTGTATCGACCATGAACGAGATGCTTTGCTCAAATTCAAACGCCATATTGATTCTGATTATTGTGGATTGATGGCTTCATGGGGAAATCTCGACACACCAGACTGCTGCACATGGGTCGGTGTCTCCTGCAGCAGTCAGTCGGGTCATGTAACCGGGCTTAATCTCAGTGGGGCTCCATATGAACACGATTGCTTGTATAGTCAAGTTATCAGTCCTTCCCTTAGCGAGCTCAAGCGTCTTAAATACTTGGATCTTAGCTCAAACGATTTCAATGGTGTGGATATACCGAGTTCTATTGGCTCCCTCGTCAACCTTATCCACCTTAACCTCTCCAATTCGGGCTTCAGTGGCAATATACCCCATCCGTTGGGAAACCTTAGCCGTCTAACATCTCTTGATCTCAGTCATAATGAATTTAATTCCTCAATTTTTCAGTGGTTATTCAACACTAGTAATTACCCATCATTCGGACTGTTACTGCAATATCTCGATCTGTCGGATAATTCTATTCAAGGGCCTATTCCTGATGCAATTGGAAATTTGCAGAGTCTGATGCACATGGATCTATCTTACAATTTACTCTCAGGTATGTGTATCATGATTATGATAAAAGCTACTCCGTCATTCATTAGTAAAACTTAGATTAGTTAACCAAGTGGTGTTAGTCTAGTGGTAGCTGGTTTATACCTTGAAACTTGTAGAAATGCAGAAGTTGAGAGGACTGCTTGGCCACTGCAGTCCCGATGGGTGGCTTACATGGTTCATGTGGTGGTGCGGGAATGCATGGACCGAGGATTCAACTCCTTCGTCATCAAAAAAACTTAGACTAGTTTCTTTCTTGTTGTATGTTATTATTAGAAACATCGCAAATTTGATATTGCTATCGTTACTATGTCTCATGTTTATAATGTCTCTCAGGTTCAATTCCGTCCACACTTGGGGTTTCCGGTTCCTTAGGGGGACCATCTCTACTTTCATATATCGATCTCTCAAATAATCAACTTGAGGGCACCATTCCCGTGTCAATAGCGAACCTCGAGTACCTTGGATACCTTGATTTGTCAACCAACTACTTGACGGGAGATATCCCCTATGAACTTAAAATGAGGGAGCTTCCGTTCTATGTTAGTTTCGCTAACAACAATTTATCTGGGTCAATACCAAAACATTTGTCATATCTTGGGCCTGATGACCCTTTTCGAGGGAATCCTAGTATTTCCAGTTCCACAGATACGACCCAAGGCGATCCTAGTGATCTCACAGATATGACTCAAGGCGATCCTAGTGATCTCACAGATATGACTCAAGGCTACAGTGACAAAGACGACAAAAATAAATTCACATTTGGACCGTATTTAAGCGTTGCGCTTGGATTTATCACCGGATTTTGGGTAGTTTGGGGCACATTGACTTTCAAAAGCTCTTGGAGACATGCCTATTTCCAGTTTGTTGATCACATTGGAGACAATATTTATGTAATTGTTGCTGTAAACTTAGCCAGATTCCGGAGGAATTCTGAAATGTAATATGTATTTGATCATCTTCTAGTCCTATATATTAATAGGAATATTATTAATAGTTGGACATAACTACAACCTTAAGGTTTTGATTGAGATGATCCATTGATATGAGAGTCAATGTGCTCGAACCCTGGGAAGCTCAAACACTCACGTGAATACGTGATGTAACTTATGTATACCGAACTTTAATTTTGTAGTGCTATATATGTTTCCCTCGGGATAGTTTCACCCCGAACATTTAATATTGGTTCTGTTATTGTGCGCGATCTTTACCAATATATTAATGTGTTACGTGTCAAATTCTGTAGTAAATTTTTTTATTTTATCATAAACGGATTAGATATATTGAAATTCAAAACGGCCAGAATATTCAAAGAAATATTTTGTGAATAATTACATATAATTACTGTAATTAAGGTGAAATAATATGTCATTAAATCAGTTTTAATGACAATTATTCCTCCCTTATTCTCCCTGTAACAGCTCTTTTAAGCTCTTATAAATAGTGGGTGTATTGTGAGTATAACAACACAACAATATACAGTAACATACAATCACATAAAAGTCACCATTGTTAGAGAGCTTTTGGAACTTGGGGTGTGAACTATTACCGAGACTCTAGTAGTCGTCGGAACCGGGTCTCGAGGACAGAAAGTCAGCACGTCGATCTTCCGTACCTATTCCGCTTACAAGGTACACATATTCTTACAGTGGTATCAGAGCCAATCGTGTTACGGCTACTGTCCCGATTCTAAATAAGCATGATTAAAATCAATAAATTTGTTTATTTATTTATTCATCATGTTATTGTATGCTTTTATTTTCCGTAAACAACTGGCCCATAAATTGAATATTTTTTTTTTGTTTACATTGTTCGTTGAACAAATAAAAGTTACAAAATCCGTTTTTCTTACTGTTTTTTTTCTTACCCGTACTCCGTCTTCCGTCTTCCGTCTTCGTAATTATAGAATACCCCATTCGTGTGTGTCACGGACCGCCACCCATTGCCGCGACCTACCATTTGATTTCGCTTATAAGGAGCGTGTGTGTCACGCGCCGCCACCGCCTGGACGTGTTGAGCGCGTGAGTCGGCTCAATCGTCTTCTCCGGCGCCGATCTATGTGATTGTATCGGTGTTTCTCGATGAGGTGGTAGACGGTTGATGTGTGTATAGTTTCCATGTGAAATAAAATTCATTAATCGTAATTTATAATTAAAAAATAGAGATCAGTTCTTTATTAATGGTGGTTAGATAATATTTTAAAGGAGGAAGAAGGAAGGAGGTTTCCTTATTTTCTTTATCTCTTTGTTTTTTTTTTTGTAAAGTATAGAAATGGAAGAGGGAGATGGAGTTGCAGGGGTAGTATGACTGTATGAGATTGCAGTAAAGTAGTATTGTATGCTTGTCAACTTGCTTTTTTATTTTGTTTTTAAAAAAAAGGACAATGGTAATTATGGTACAACAGGAGCATACATATTGTATAAAAAAAAAATAATTGATACTTACAATGGGTTTTACACTTCTACTAGTTTGCGTATTATGGATATGTACAATGGGTTTTACATATCTACTTTTATCAGTAGTTTTTTTTTCTTTATTATATAAAGCTAATTTGTATATAAAAAATGTAAATTTGTTTTACATATTATTATCTTAGTGATAAATCTATGCTAATTTGTTTCGCTTATTTTTTTTTACGAGTTTGTTTCGTAATATGGTTATGAAAAAATCAAGTTTATAGAATTTTATTTTTTATGTCATTTTGTGATGATTACTAACTTAGCGAAATTTTCGAACATATGATATGAATAAATAAAATTCTTAGGATAATTTATTTTTTTTCGAACGTGTCTAATGTCCATTATGTTAATATATACTTGTAGATGGCTAAAAATATGATTGGTGACTTGTCAAGACTGAAAAGCTAGATGATACCAATTATGATATCTGGCGTAGGAAGATTCAGTATCTTCTTAATGAACGCAAGGTACTTGAAACTTTAACAACTACTGTGACTAAGCCTCAAGAATCTGAGAAACCTGAGGAATTGTCCAAGTATAATGAAAATTTGAAAGCCCATGATGAGTGGTTCAAAAAGGATCGTTATGCACGCTTCACCATGTTATTCTGCATGCATAATGATCTAATTGGTGAGTTCGAAATATGTCCTACTGCTAAGGACATGTGGGACAAGCTTAAGATATCGTTTGGTCAAACATCAACGACAAGGCTCCGTGCCTTGAACATGAAGTGGATGGATTACTCGATTGATCCTAAACACAATGTGACCAAACATTTGCGTGTCATGAGTGCTATGATACGTGATCTGAAAGCTGCTGGGCGAGACGTGCCCGATGAGGAACATATAGTGAATGTGCTTCGCTCTCTTCCTTCCGATACTGAGGAGTGGAAGAATTTTAAGCTACTCATGTCTCATAGTGAAAATATCAAGACTTTCACTGAACTTGCTAAACATGTGGAGATGGAGGTGGAGCGCCAAAAGGCGCTCAAACCACCTACTCCAGCGGCTGCACTCGTTGTTCATAATAAGTTTAAGAATAACAAGGGCAAGAGGGGTAAGAAAGGGAGATGCCCAGCTAATACTCCTACTCCTGGACCACAGGGTGGAATCCAAAAGCAACAAAAGGCTAGAGAGCCTAAAGAGGTCAATTTAGCGCGTGTGAAATGCTATAATTGTGAGAAGAGAGGTCACTTTGCTAATAAGTGCCCAGAGCCAAAGAAGGTATTTTTCTCTTCTAATAATCATGATTTGCTTGTATGTTCCCATGCATTAGTTGTTAATTCTCTTCCTAATTGGATTGTAGATTCAGGAGCGAGCAAGCACATAGTTCGTGATCGTGATGGGTTTATGGACTATCATCAATTTCCGGTGGGTTCACAAACCGTCACGCTTGGGAACGGTAGTGAGGAAGATGTCCTTGGAACTGGTACCTATCAAATAAAGCTTCGTGGAGGCAATACGCTGCTTCTACACGATGCCCTCTATGCACCTGGGGTGCGATGTTGCTTAGTTTCATTAATTAGTTTATTAAAATTAGGATTTAGTTTCAATTTTAAAGACAGTAGTTTGGAAATTTTGTATCATGGCGATGTGTTTGGCTATGGTATTTTAAAGAATGGTTTCTTTGTACTAGACTTGGATGATATTTATAGCAATTTATCTTATGCTTTTGTTTCTCATTTTGATATAAATTCTGAATCAGTTAAATGGCATGCTAGACTTGATCATATTGGCCAAGAAAGAATGAATAGACTGACTAAAGATGGTCTTTTAGACCGGCTTACTAAGGTTAAGTTTCCCATATGTGAGTCTTGTCTAGCTGGTAAAGCAACCAAGAATCCTTTTAGTAAGGCTTCAAGAGCTCTATGTCCTTTAGAGCTAATCCATTCTGACATTTGTGGGCGTTTAAATATAAGGGCTCGTCATGGTGCTATATATTTCCTCACTTTTATTGATGACTATACACGTTTTGGTTATGTGTATTTGTTGTCTCGTCGTTATGAAGCACTTGATACGTTCAAGCGTTTTGTAGCGGAAGTTGAGAACCAATTGGATCGAAAAGTAAAGACACTTCGAACTGATCGTGGTCGTGAATACCTTTCTGATATGTTCAAAGGGTTTTGTGAGGAAAAGGGTATACGTAGATGTTTTGGTAAAATTTCTACCGGGTCGAGTTTTGTGATGCGGGTCAAAGTGTCAACCAATATGAGGATTTATGTAAGAGACGAATATAAAAATTAAAGAAATGAAATAACGACGCAAGAGATTTTTGGTGACGCGGAAAAACCCGTTGAGGGAAACAACCGCGTGGGGAACGGAATCCCACCAATATTTTCACTATGATCGAGGATATTCACTGTTGGAGACGGATTACAAGTATTTTGCGAAAGTAGTAAATTTTACAACGTATGAACTGAATAGATAAAAAATGCTCTAGCCTTTCCTTTTATAGCTGCAGATTTTAACTCAACCAATTCTGCTCTGGCCCTGGAATGTAGGAGTGAATATAGGGGATATTCCTTTAGGGTTTTGACCCATTCTCCTACTCCAACAGCTCTTTTCCTGCGTTTGGTCTGCTTCTGTGATGGGCTGCTGCTTCTGGGACTACTTATGGGCCCAACATTGCAATGAGGATTTTTGGGCTAAACAATTTCCCCCAAATTTCTGCCTAACTTGGCTTCAATTGGGCTGGAATTTTACTCTGCTTTCAAGTGTGCTTCCGGAATTCATACGGGTGTTTGAGGGCTGTTGACGATGCTTACGTAGGCTACCCATTAGGCGGTTTTTCCAACCACCCTTTAATGGGATGTCCCCTCAACTATTTCAACTTCCCACTTGCATTTACTTTCAACTTTTGAATTCAAAATTTACTCTTTACTTTTTACCGTCCACTTTTTCTATAAATTGCCCTTCATCCAACTTTTTCACTTTTACCATCTTCAAAATTCATCTTCTTTTACTTCTTTCACTTCTTTTACTTCTTTCACTTCTTTCTTGCTCGTTCTCACTTTATTTTGCAGTAAAAAGTTTTTTTACTCCAACTCTCAAAATTACACAATGTCTGCTCCTGCTCTTCCGCTGCTACTCCCACTGGTTGCTCATCTGGTTCTTCCCCTGCTCTGGGGGTCTATTCTGGACCCTTTCCATCGCAGAAGTTGTTGGCTCCTCGATATCTCTGCGATTCTGCCTTTGATGAGTCCCATGCTGCCTTGATCAAGGTCAAGTTCGGCTTCCAAGATAGGGTTGTCTACCACTTCCCCCTCGCCGGCGAGAAGGCGGACTTTGCGAGGGAGGGGTGGACCTGCTTCTATGAATATCCCTTCCGCTTGGGTCTAAGGTTCCCGTTTCCTGATCTCATTGTTGATTTCTTAAAATTAACCAAGCTAGCCATGTGTCAGGTTGCCCCTCATGCATGGCGTATTCTGCTTAGTATTTGTGCTCTGAACCGAGAGCGTGGCTTGAACATCGGGCTGGCGGATCTGGGCCAGTGGTTTAACCCACGCTCTTTGGGTCATTTCCAGTGTACCATTCGTGGTCATGATAATATGCCCTCTGCTATCGTTTTTCCTACTACTCCGGATGACAGTAAATGGTTCACCCGTTTCATCTTTGTCAAGATTGACACGTTGCCTTCCTCTCCAGACTATATTTTTTTCTGCATGGCAGCCAATTGAAGGTATGGTTTCTACTCTGGGTCTATTTCCTGTTTTATCCTTTCCTTTGATCTTTGTACTTGCTCTGATAGCTGGTTTGTTTTTCCAGGGCATAGCCTGGCCAAACTCCCTGAGTCTGCGGATCCTGCTACTTCGAAGGCCAAGCTCCTGGACCTTCCTGCGGGGGAGAGATCTTTCTCCAAGCTGGTCCAGGATTCTGCTGTTCCGGCGGCGAAGAAGGAGGGTAGGACGTCCTTTCTGCTTGGCTATCTTCTTGAGTAGGGTTGTATTTGATCTGCTTTGATTTTGCGTTGTTTATTCTTCCAGGCAAGGCCAGGGTTGATGTTAGCAGAGTTATGCAGTTGCGCAGAAAAAGATTTACTCCTGGGGACGCGGGGTCCTCAAAGAAAAAGAAGGTTGAGATTGTTGAGGGGAGCCCTGCGGGAGCTGGGTCCCAGGCTGCCCCGATTGAGGTTGATACTATTGATCCAGTCCAGGAATCGGTTCCTGAGACTCCCTTCACTGACTCGTCTCCTCTTGTGATTCCTCCTACCATTCCTACTCCTGGTTTCAAGCCTATCCTGGAGCCACTGCCTCGGACTTCCTCTGGTGAGTCCTCCATTCCTCCTCTGCAACTAGAGATCCCTGGAGGTTTTGGAGGATCCAAGACCAAGCTCTGGCCTACTCTGAACTCTTTGTTGTTCCCTGCCTCTGCCTCTATTCTGAAGAAGCGTCCTTTTCAGGACCTGACCAAGCATGTTGCCGAGGTTTCTTTTGAGGTAGATTTTTTGGAGTTTTTTCTTTTCCTTTTTTTTTATCTTACTTGGTTTGGTGTGCTTTAGGCTTTGGAGCTGGCGTTGTGTGCCAATTAGCAGAGTGAGGCATTGCTGGCGGATTTTCAGCGTATGAAGGCGGCTCACGATGATGCTGTGGGGAGGATGCAGGAGATGGCGGTGAAGCTGAAGTCGGAGGAGGTCCTGAGGGCGAATCTGAGGCAGGCTGTTGAGCGCTTTCGTTGGGAGATCAGTATGGGCCAGGAAAAGCTCAAGGCCCAGGAGGAGGCCTCTCAGAACCAGTTGGCCGCAGCTCAGTCTAGACTGGAGCGGGCCTTAGCCTCAGAGGCTGATCTGGTTCTGAAGGTAGAGGCTCTGGAGCACAAAAAGGCTGGTCTGCAGAGAGCTTTGATCGAGGCTGTTTTCTATACTGCTGCTGAGACCCGGATTAATTGTGTTAAGGAGTTCCAAGAGGGTAGTCATACTACCTGGGACTTATCTGCTCTGGAGGAGGCTTTTGCTGCAGATTTCCCCGATGGCCTGAACATGGATCTGCTTTCAGATGATGAAGAAGAAGGTATGGTGGGGTCCCAAGATGCTGGAGAGGAGGTGTCCTCTGGCCCCACCAGTGCTGATGCTGCTGCTGGTGGACCTGCTCCTGATGAGTAGGTTTTTAGAATTAATCTGCTGGGCCCTGTTATGGGCGTTAATATTTTTTGTGAACTTTGGCGCCCCTGCGTGGGCTTAATGGTTGTAACTTTGTTGCTGGTCCGGGTGGACCAGTAAAAACAATTCTGTTTTGAGGCTGCCTTGGGTAGCCTTTAATCGTATGGTCCCCGCTGTATGGGGTTTACTTTTATCTGTTGGTTTTCTGCCGTTTTTCTGGCGTTTTTTCTTTTGTACATGCATGTTTCGTTTGTATTTTGGCCATCGCTGCTTCGGTGTGCTGGCCTGGTGTTTTATATACCCATCCCTATACTGGGGTGCCAGGCTTGACTTAGGTTCTCCTGCGATCAGTGCAGATTTCCTCTTTAGGTCAGTCCACTAGGATAAGTAAATTCTGGTCCAGAAAATAAGTGATGAAATTTTTCCCTTTAAAAGACTTAAAAGTTGAAAACGCACCGAGGTTTGAAATTACAAGGCCTAGATTACTAAACTTAGGTTTAAAAAATATAAAGGAAAGATATCATTCTAAACTTAAGTTTATAGAAAATATAAAGGCAAGACAAAATTTTAAGCTGAACCAGAGTAAACTTTATACAGAGTAGAACCTGAGTCTAAGGGAGCTGCCCTGATCTGGTGGAGGCACCTCTAGATGATATACTTTTTTAAGTGAAGTATATTCCATGATCTGGGTATCATTTCCCCTTCCATTGTCATTAGCTTGTAGGCCCCATTACCAACTATGCTCTCAATCTGGTATGGGCCCTCCCAGTTGTAAGCGAACTTTCCAGCTTGCCTGTTTTTGGTGTTCTGGAACACCTTTCTCAGGACCAGATCTCCTACTTGCAGGGTTCTGATCCTGACATTTTTGTTGTAGCTCCGAGCCACCATCTGTTTGTATGAGGCCATTCTGACGTAGGCACTGGTTCGGAGTTCATCGATAGTGTCCAGACTACTGGCCATTTCCACTTGGTTCTGGCCCTCAGTTATACACCCGTACCGGTGGGTTGGGATTTTGACTTCAGAAGGAATTACCGCTTCCGCTCCGAAGACAAGGCTGAAGGGGGTCTGACCTGTTGCTACTTTCGGAGTAGTTCTGTCAGCCCATAGGACCAGAGGAAGCTCTTCTGCCCATTTCCCTCCCATTTCTTGTAGTTTCTTTTTCATATTTTCAATAATGATCTTATTGCTGGACTCAGCTTGTCCGTTGGACTGGGGGTTTCTGGGGTAGACTTCTGGAGTGATACGTTCCACCCAGCGCAGAAAGCCTCGGTTTTCTTCCCAATGAATTGGGAACTGTTATCACATATTATTTCTGAGGGTATGCCAAATCTGGTGAATATATTACGTTTAATAAAAGAGATGACCTGAGCTTCAGTGGTCTGGGTGAATGACTCTGCTTCGATCCATTTAGAGAAGTAGTTTGTCATGGCTAGCATGTACAGCTTGTTTTCGGGTGCTCTGGGGAGAGGTCCCACAATATCCATCCCCCACTTCATAAAAGGCCATGGGGATATGACCGGGTGCAGGGGTTCTGCTGGTTGATGATTGACAGATGCATGCCTTTGACAGGCGTCACATTTCCTTGCATACTCCTTCGCATCCTTGCGCATTGTGGGCCAGAAGTATCCCATTCTGAGGGCTCTATTGGACAGGCTTCTTCCCCCTGCATGATTTCTACAGTCTCCGCTGTGGAGGTCATGTAAGACTGTCTGCGCCTCAGTCTGGTCCAGGCATCGCAGATATGGCCCTGCTAATGATTTCCGGAACAGGATTCCATCAATCAGTAGGAATCTGGAAGCCTTCATCCTGAAACTGCGTGCTTCTTTCTTACTGCTGGGTTGGATATCATGTTGCAACCAGTCCAGGTATGGCTTTCTCCAATCCTGCTCTGATTCCTGGTCTGGGTTGTTGCTGCAGATAGGTAGCTCCTCATGGTCTGAATCTGGTCCAGGAATGGCTGGTTTGAGGACATGGGTGATTGGAATACTGGCTACGTCGGCTGGTTTGAAGGTTGAGCCTAGGGTTGCCAGTGCATCTGCTTCTGCGTTCTGTTCTCTGGGTACTTGCTGGATGCAGAATTCCACGAATCTACTGATTAACTCCTTTGCTACACACAAGTAGGCCACCATTGTGGGGTCTCTTGCTTCGTATGCTCCATTGACATGGTTCACAATTAGTTGTGAATCACTGTATACATTAACATGGTTGATTCCCATGTCCAGGGCTAGTTGCAGTCCCAGGACTAGGGCTTCATACTCAGCCACGTTATTTGTGGTCTTGAACTCACATCGGACTGCTTGGGTGATTAGATCTCCTTCTGGTGATCGGAGGATCAACCCAACTCCCGACCCTCTGGCGTTTGAAGCTCCATCTACTCGTAACTCCCAGGTGCCTGGTTTGGCGCCCTGGTGTAGGTGCAGGATTTCCTGCTCTGCTTGGGTCTGGAGTGCCGGGCTGAAATCGGAGACAAAGTCTGCAAGGGCTTGTGATTTTATGGTTGTGCGTGGTTCAAACTGGAGGTCATATCCACTGAGGTGCACAGACCACTTAGCCATTCGTCCTGATAATTCTGGCTTTCTCATAACCGTCTTGAGTGGGTGATTGGTAACCACTGAGATGATATGAGACTCAAAGTACGGACGCAGCTTATAGGATGCTGTGACCAATGCCAATACTAGTTTCTCAAGTGAGGTATACCTTGCTTCTGCTGGCAGTAATGATTTGCTGACGTAGTACACCGGGTGCTGAGCTCCTTCGTGCTGTCGGACCAGAACTGCACTTACTGCTGCTTCGGTTACTGAAAGGTACAGGAGCAGGACCTCCCCCTGCTCTGGCTTGGATAGCAGGGGTGGGCTGCTCAGGTACTGCTTTAGTTCCTGGAATGCCTTTTCGTGCTCTGGCGTCCAATCAAACTTCTGGCTTTTTCTAAGAATATCATAGAATAATCTGCACCGGTCTGAGGATCTAGAGATAAACCTGCTCAGGGCTGCTACTCTTCCCGTCAGACGCTGCACATCTTTGGGCTTTTGGGGTGATTCCAGTTGCAGAACTGCTTTGATTTGTTCTGTGCTGGCTTCTATTCCCCTCTGTGTTACCATGTACCCTAGAAATTTCCCACTGGAAACTCCGAAGGTACACTTAGCTGGATTTAGTTTCATCTTGTATTTTCGGAGAGTGTTGAACGTTTCCTCCAAGTGCTGGGTGTGGTCTGCCGATTGCTTGGATTTGACCACCATGTCGTCTATGTAGACTTCCATGTTTCGCCCTATCTGGTCTTTAAACATCATATTGACGAGCCGCTGATACGTAGAGCCAGCATTCTTAAGGCCGAAGGGCATTACATTGTAGCAGTAGATGCCTCTTTCGGACCTGAATGTTGTCTTCTCCTGGTCTGCTGGGTCCATTTTGATCTGGTTGTACCCGCTCCATGCATCTAGAAAAGTCAACATTTCGTGGCCTGCAGTGTCGTCCACCATAGCATCTATGTGTGGCAAGGGGAATGGGTCCTTGGGGCAGGCCTTATTCAGGTCTGTGAAATCCACGCAGACCCTCCACTTGCCATTCTTTTTTGGTACCACCACTACATTAGATAGCCATTCTGGGTACCTGACTTCCCTGATCTTTCCTGCCTCCAGAAGGTTATCCACCTCCTGGTTTATGATCTGATGTCTTTCTGCTGCAAATTTCTTGCGCCTCTGCTGCACTGGTCTGAATCCTGGATCTATGTTGAGCTTGTGTGTTATGATCTCTGGGTCTATACCAATCATATCTTTGTGGGACCAGGCGAAACAGTCCACATTCTTTCTGAGCAGCTGGAGAAGCTGCTGACGTAGATCTCCAGAGCACTCTGAGCCTACGAACACGGTCCTTTCTGGGTGCTGCTCATCCAGGTGGACCTCATCGATTTCTGCCTGCTGGGGCTCGATGTACTCCTCCTGGATGTGCAGTTGCTGTAATTGCTATGCTCTGGCAGCTGGTGGTCTGGTGGTCCTTTTGAGAGCTACTTTGTAACAATCTTTGGCCTCCTCCTGGTCTCCCCGTATCTCCTGGACTCCCCACGGTGTAGGAAATTTCAGGCACTGGTGATACGTTGACGGGATTGCTCGCATTTCGTGGATCCAGGGCCTGCCAAGAATAACATTATAAGTAGATGGACCATCAATAACTAGGTACCTTACCTGTTTGTTCAGTCCTCCGGCGTAGGTGGGGATGGTGATTTCCCCCAGGGTATGCGTTGTTTCTCCATTGAATCCGACCAGAGGAATAGCTTTCTTTGTCAGGTCCTTCTTGTCAAATCTCATGCTCTTTAGTGCATCCAGCATTAGCAGGTTGACGGAGCTGCCTGTGTCTACCATGACTTTCCTGACCTCACAATTACCAATGTTCAATGTGATAATCAGGGCATCATGGTGCTGCTCTGGTACAGCTTCTGCATCTGTTTCGTCAAAGGTTACTGCCGGGAGGTCCTGCCTTGCTATTCTGCATGATGATTCTGGCTTGTCTCCCTTAGCTGCAGTTACACGTCTTTTGGCTGCTGAGTAGGTGAGCCCACACAGCTCTGATCCTCCAGTGATGACGTTGACAATTCTATTGCAAGGAGGAGCTGGTGAAGGCTGCACCTGACTGGCTGCATTGACTCTGGTGGATTTCTCTGGGAGCAGATGGTCTAGGTTGCCTCGGTCATACTGGAATCGAACTTCCTTCCTGAGAGTGTAGCATTCATCTGTGGTATGACCTATGTCATCATGAAATTCACATCTTTTGCTAGCATCACGGCGGTCGTTGGGTCGCTCTTCTTTCTTCTTTGGCCACATGACTCCCTTGAGATCTTTCAGGGCCTTCAACAGGCCAGCCATCCCGGTGGTAAAGCCATATTCACTGACCTTCGGAGGTGGGTCTGCATCGCTTTTACCACCAGTGCTCTCGGATACTTTGCTTACTGGCTTGCTATAGGGCTTTGGTCTTTCGCCTCTCTTCTCTACTGGTGCTTTCCTAGACACAGGTTCTGTGTCATAGGTACTTCTTCTGGAGGCAGCGTCTTCTTCCGGCCTCATGGCTGCAACTGCCTGGGCCTGCACATCAGCAAAGGCAGTGCATGGGTGCATTGTCAACTGCTTGTACAGGTCTGAATCGTGATGTAACCCCCTGCGGAAGGCTTCGATGTCAGTGGGTACATCACAATGCGGAATGGCAACCTTCTCCTTGTTGAACCTGGTGAGGTAATCTCGAGTGGTTTCCTCGAATCCTTGAACAATTCTGTATAGATCGCTGGTCTGCTTTTCTGGTTTCATGCTGCTAGCAAACTGCTGATTAAAGGCATTAACCAGATCTGCAAAGGAGGAGATGCTGCGATTGGGCAATCCCACAAACCAGTGCAGGGCTGCTCCGGATAGGGTTGACCCAAATCCTTTGCACATGCAAGCCTCCTTAAGTGCTCCGGTTGCGGTTACCACCATCATTTTCTGCTTATACTGATTTATGTGGTCTAGGGGGTCGGTCGTACCATCATATAGTGTCATGGTTGGTGGCACAAACCCCTTGGGCACATTGATCAGGGCAATGTTGTCGATGAATGGTGAATCTGCATAACTGTCCTGGGAAGCTTTCTCCATTGGCCTTGGCATACCAGGTATCTTGGTGATCATGTCTTTTAACTCCTGGTAGCGCTGGTCTGAGAGACTGCCTGCTCCAGGGAATGGATTGACTGGCGGAGGGAAGAAGCCTGGAGGGGCTCCTCCCCAGGGACCTGAGGTCGGGTTGATTGGCGGGGGGAAGAAGCCTGGAGGGGCTCCTCCCCAAGGACCTGCGGCTGGCTGATTGGCTGCCACAGATGAACTGAAGCCTGGTCCTGGATGTCAACCAACTGCTGACTGTGTTGGTGCTCCTCCCTGCCATCCTCCAGTGCTGGACTGGTTCACGGGCGCTGCTCCTACTGAGATCTCTGGCGTTCGTCCGATGGTAGGCTGTGGAGGGGTACCTGAAAAAATCAAAGGATCAGTCCCAGGGGGAAAACAAGGTGTAGGATTACCTGCAGGCTGAACTGGTCTGGACTGCGGTACTCCAAACACAGACGAGTCCAAATCCAGTATCTCTAGGCCACTGCTCGGGGTGGTGACACCTAGATCCAGCCTGGTGACGATCTCCTGGGGAATTGGCCGGTTCAACCCTGCTCTCCCGAAGGGGTTGAAGGTTTGCCCAGGCCCTGGCTGCAACATTCTGAACGGCTGCTCTGGACGTGTGACTGCGGCGATCTGCTCTTTCAGGTCCAGATTGTCCTTCTTCAGGCCCTCTATGGCTTCCTGTAGAGCACTCATCCCCTGGACCACCACCTGCATCGGATCTGTACGGGGAGCCTGCGGCTGCTGGCCTACTCCGGGCATTTGGGCTTCTCCACTCCTGCTAGGGCTGCTCTCTCTGCTCTGCCTTGGGGAAGCTGACACAGGGGGTGATCTGGGAACCTGAGGAGGTTTGCTGGATGGGGCCACAACCTTGGAGGCTGTGGTCAGACTCACGACCAGGGATGGTTCTGTGAGACCAGCAGATACAGTAGGGTTGGTCCCACTGGACTGGGCTGGCATGCTCTGGGAACTGGAAGGGTTAGCTCTGGTCCCAGACATGTTTTATGTGGCGAAATGACGGTTTTATATATTGGAGTGCGCATTATGCCCCACGGTGGGCGCCAAATTGTTTTGGTAAAATTTCTACCGGGTCGAGTTTTGTGATGCGGGTCAAAGTGTCAACCAATATGAGGATTTACGTAAGAAACGAATATAAAAATTAAAGAAATGAAATAACGACGCAAGAGATTTTTGGTGACGCGGAAAAACCCGTTGAGGGAAACAACCGCGGGGGGAACGGAATCCCACCAATATTTTCACTATGATCGAGGATATTCACTGTTGGAGACGGATTACAAGTATTTTGCGAAAGTAGTAAATTTTACAACGTATGAACTGAATAGATAAAAGATGCTCTAGCCTTTCCTTTTATAGCTGCGGATTTTAACTCAACCAATTCTACTCTGGCCCTGGAATGTAGGAGTGAATATAGGGGATATTCCTTTAGGGTTTTGACCCATTCT
This sequence comes from Silene conica, assembly GCA_029255685.2. Lineage (NCBI taxonomy): Eukaryota > Viridiplantae > Streptophyta > Magnoliopsida > Caryophyllales > Caryophyllaceae > Silene > Silene conica. Next base: position 83,504,401 of record CM055315.2, on the reverse strand, counting down.
CCTACTCCAACAGCTCTTTTCCTGCGTCTGGTCTGCTTCTGTGATGGGCTGCTGCTTCTGGGACTACGTATGGGCCCAACATTGCAATGAGGATTTTTGGGCTAAACAGTAGACAACTTACGATTCCCCATACTCCACAACAAAATGGTGTTGCAGAAAGAAGGAATCGTACCTTACTTGACATGGTTAGGTCAATGATGGCTCAAGCCAACCTACTAATTAGTTATTGGGGAGATGCGTTGCTTACGGCAACATACATTCTCAACCGCGTGCCAAGTAAAAGTGTACCCCTCACGCCATATGAGTTAAATGTGTTTGAATTTGAGCAAAACATCTCGTTCTTGGTCGATACAAGTAATATTTTTAGGTGAAGCACCATTGGTTTTACCGACACTGCAACTCGCGAAGAGAAAATAGCCTACTGAATTATTGTCACATGTTTATAACCCATCTAAATCACAGGCTCCCCATACCGTGTGCTAGTTTCCACTTCATGGGTTTTGAGGTTGCCAGGATTCGAACTCGTGACCTTCGGTCACACGGGCTCTGATACCCTGATAGATTGAACCATTCAACCAAAACATTAAGGTGATGGTTGAAGTCAGTGGTTAGTTTGCACAGACTTTCCCACCCGTGACTCTCGGTCACACTGACTCTTATACATGATAGATGAAACATCTCAACAAAAACCTTAACCTTAAGGTGATGGTTGATGCACAACTATTATTAATATTCCTTCAAAAATAACTTAAAAGAAAAAATCAAAACCGTCCTAAATCAAAATCTGAACCTGGAATAATTGGTACTATTATGCAAGGTTACGTCCATGATATGTATCCTACCTTTTTAGGGTAGTCAAGCCTACTGAATTATTGTCACATGTTTATATTTTCCAAACGTAATTCTCTGTAGAATTTCGACGAAATTGATGCTGATATGATATACTCTGTAGCAGTATAAGTACCTTAATAAGCATGTTCTTCATTAACACCCTTTGTATCATCTTTTTTCACAATGAATTGCCATCATCAAACCATCAGAAAACTCCCTGCCACTCCCTTAATACTTTGTTATCTTCTGATATCTTTGTTCGCGCGTTGCAGTGTCGGTAAAACCAATGATCTTTATCATAAAAACATTACTTGTATCGGCCAAGAACGGGATGCTTTGCTCAAATTCAAGCACCACATTCAAACAGATCATTGCGGGTTGATGTCTTCATGGGGAAATCCTAATACACCAGATTGTTGCGCTTGGAAAGGCGTCTCCTGCAGCAAGTCAGGTCATGTAATCGGGCTTCATCTAAGTGGAGCTCCATTTTATCCAAAATGGCGGCGTTGCTTAGCTAGTCGAGTTTTTAGTCCTTCCCTACGCGAGCTCAAGCATCTTAAATACTTCGATATCAGCTCAAATTATTTCTATGACAAGGTTATACCGAGTTCTATTACCTCCCTCGTCAGCTTAATCCACCTTGACCTCTCCGATGCTGGCTTCAGTGGGAATATACCCCATCAACTCGGAAATCTGACCCGTCTAACATCTCTGGATCTCAGTAACAATAACGGGCTTTCTGCCAAGAGTTTAAATTGGCTTTCACGGCTAAGTTCGTTGAGAAATATTAATCTACAGGGTACCGATCTCAGCAAGGCTAAAAATTGGTCTAAGATGATTAGCAGTCTCCCTTTGTTAGAGGCCCTCAAATTGGGCAACTGTGAACTTTCTACGCCACCGCCATCATCATCATCATCATCATTTCTTCAATCTGCTAATCTTCGCGTCATTATCCTATCCGGTAACTATTTTACTAGCTACTCAAGTTTTCAGTGGTTATTGAATACTAGTAGTAACTCATCAGTCAAAAATAGACTGAAATATCTCGATCTGTCTAGAAATCGTCTTAAAGGGGTTATTCCTTATGCAATACGGAACTTGGAATCCCTTACATACCTTGATCTTTCTCGGAACTCATTCTCAAGTACTATTCCTAATGGAATTGGGAACTTGGAATCCCTTGCATACCTTGATCTTTCTCGGAACTCACTCTCGAGTACTATTCCGGATGCAATAGGGAACTTGAAGCTTCTTACATATCTTGATCTATCTAAGAACTCTCTCTCAAGCAATATTCCGGATGCAATAGCAAATCTTCAGTCTCTTATGCACATCGATCTCTCTTACAATTCACTGTCTGGTATGTGTATCATAGTTCGACAAAAGTCATTCCCTAGTTTATTAGTACTCCCTCTGTTTCAGTGATATGTTTACACTTACAATTCCATACAACGATCCATGTTATTATGTCTTTTGTTTTTGATGTCTCGCAGGTCCAATTCCATTCGCACTAGGGCCGTTTGGTGCCTTGAGAACTCTGCATTACCTTTCATATCTCAATCTCTCCAATAACCGTCTTGAAGGCTCCATCCCAAGTGCGATAGGCGATTCATATTCCATATTACAGATTGATTTGTCAAATAATCATCTTCAAGGTCCTGTTCCAAGTTCGTTAGGAGGAGCGTCTTCACTTAAACATCTCGATTTCTCTAATAATCATCTTGAGGGCGCCATTCCCAGTTCAATAGCGAACCTCGAGTACCTTGGATACCTTGATTTGTCGAGGAACAACTTGAGTGGAGAAATCCCCTGTAAACTTGAGATTAGCAAGCCTCCACACTTTGCTAATTTCTCTAACAATAATTTATCAGGCTCGATTCCAAAACATTTGTCTTTTCTCGGGTCTGACTCTTTTCAAGGGAATCCTAATTTCCGTATGAAAGAGGTCCGGAATATTTGCGGGGAAGACAGTAATAATTTACCAAATGAAGAACAAGTTAGGGGAGACGACAGTAATAAAATCGATCCTGTATTGTACGTGAGTATTGGACTTGGATTCTACACTGGGCATTTTGCGGTACATTAACTGTGAAAAACTCGTGGAGACATTCCTATTTCCGGTTTCTGATAGCATTATTGACAAGATTTATGTAACTGTTGTTGCATTCTTAGCCAGATTTCGGAGGAATTCTCACGCGTTAAACGTACTCAATTGTTCACCACTGATGTATTTTCAACTTATTACATTGCTCGAGTTATACAAACATTTATACGATATAGTCTTAGACCTCTTAGTCGATCATTCACTAGTATCAGCGAGGGGACTTGAAATAAAGAGTTTCGTGAACGATATGGTTGTATGCATTCACAAATATTGAACTAAAGAGTTCTGGGCTCATGTTATCTATAATAGACCGACTGTATACTGATTGAACACCGCAGGGTGGTGGTATCGAGTTTCAGCATCACCCTTTCAACTTTCACTATTCAATTAATTACTCTTTTTTTTTAAGTCCCACCAGGGGATAATTAAATATCAGATAAATCGACTTTAGCAATTTCTACGATATGACTCGGTAAAGACGAGCCTTCGAGAAATCGACTTACACCACACCTACTCGAGTGAGCCAAAAGATGGGCTCCTCTATTACGTTTTCTACTAACTAATTGATAGATGAACCATCTCAACCAAAACCTTAAGGTGATGGTTGAAGCCCAACTATTATTAATATTCCTAATACGCTCCCTCACTCAAATGCCCATTGGGCTTGAAGAGTGGTTAGTTTGCACAGGCCCACCCATACCGTGTGCTGGTTTCCACTTCGTGGTTTTTGAGGGGTTTTGAGGTTGCCAGGATTCGAACCCGTGACCTTCGGTCACACTGGCTCTGTTACCATGATAGATAAACCATCTCAACCAAAACCTTAAGGTGATGGTTGAAGCCCAACTATTATTAATATTCCTAATACTAATGACCAAGAAAAGAATCAAAACATTTATCGCTATAAGAAAGAATATCACAAATAAGAGAATGAAAATCGTTGCGCCCCGTCTTCCGCCTTTGCAAAGCTTCAATAACCACCTGGCAATCACTTTCGATGATGACATTGCGGTGGGATTGACGTTTAGCTAACCGAAGGCTGACCAGAACCGCTTCCGCCTCTGCTACTCGCACCTCCATCTCCTCATACCGCCTCTCCTCCCGGGCCCATAGCACCGACCCTGTTTTATCGTATTCTGAACTTGTAGGCTTGTAGCCGTGAGTTATTGACGATCAAAGTATTTTTAACAAGGAAAAGAAGGGTACACGTTCGAAAATGAAAACGTTAAGGAGCACATTGGAAAATATCCCTTACTAGTTTGATTAGTTTGACGAAATAATTTTTTTATTAAAACAAAAATTTTATTATTTCAACATTTACTATCAAATATCGAAATTTTGACACGGTGGATAAATTGTGTTTAACTAAGTGGTATACATTCGATACATTATCGCCAGTTCTATAATTTTTGAACATCATAATAAAGTTTTGAGTTTTGTTTTAAAGCTTATAAATTTTACTTCTAAATTTTTGAGTTTATTCACTAAAATATTAAGTTTAAAAAGTAATAAACTTAGAAAAACATGTACAATATGACTATATGAGATAATACTTTATGTTCTTTTTCTCTTCATCCTATGTCCTAGCTCGAGTCATAATCTTTAATTTATTGTTTAATGGAACCCGATAAGGATTTTCGAGTTCACGGCCCTTGTAAGGCAGCATAGATCAATCAGTAGGGTAGGGTCTTTGCCTTATTTGTGATTAAGATGTAGGAGACTTCTTGTCTTCTTGTCTTCTTGGTAGTCAACAGGAGACTTCTTGTCTTCTTGGTAGTCAACGTTTATGGAATAACGAATTTAGCGGTGGAGCCATGATTTGAGGTTAGCACTTAATAGATGAGAAGTTTCAAAGTATAAGCGAACCACTAATAATGTAATAATGTAATAGAATAAATTAAAGGAAAGTCAGAATTTCGAAAATAAAAGATACTCCCTTCTATTCTATATTTTGTTCCCCTTTGTGTTTGACACAAATATTATTAAGGTGGAGAATAAAATAAGTGTAAAAAATTGGGTGAGGTTTGGTGTTAGGAGAGAGGGATGAATAATTAGGAATTAAATAAGAAATTGTGGGGCCAAAAGCATTAAAAAAGAATAAAATAGGAGTAAAAAAAGTTGAGTGGAGTTTGATAATTGGAGAGAGAAATGAATAAAATAAGAATAAAAGTTTCCAAAATAAGAAAGGGGAACAAAACCTGAATAATCCGTTTTAGGAAATAAGGAAGAAAATATGGAATAAGAGGGAGTATAATTTTTTCAATGTTTAACAGGCAACAGTCCTTACCAACCCTGCTTATTGTCACGGTCCAGTACTTTTGCCGGATCGTAGTGCGCATCCTTGCCCGACTTTAGGGTAAGAATGCAAGCAACAAGGTTCTCGTACTATCGTACTAGTGAGGGATCGGCCACTAGCACGTATCACGGGTCTCGGGTGTGTGTCGGGAATTCTAGTCACGATCGATTATCAACGTCCGGCACACGAATGCAATAAAAGTAAGTAATACGATTATTGAAAGCAATAAGAAAGCATAAACAAGCTTAATGATGAGAAGCGGTATTTCATTGACTAACACCTCTCATAGAGGCAAATTTGATATTTCTCATCTTGTAGCAGTGAACATTGAGAATGTAGAATAGCGATACGTTTTCTACACTCCTAAAAACGTATCTTAAATCTTAAAGTAAAAACGAGACTCCAAGATTCGACACGCATGCAGTAAGTAGTCCTTGAGTAGTAAATGACACAAAAAAACTAGAAATGAAAATACAAAAGCGAAATAAGAAATCTAAACGCTCGAAGTGAAAGTACCGCGCGCGCTAATAATTGGCTATGAGGCTGAATTTGCGGCTAAAATATGCGGATCCTTACACTCAGCTTCGCCATTATTGAATGAAGTCGCCCATCCAAAACCGATAATAAATCATAATATAGAGGATTTTTTCCCATGTAAACTACCTGCGTATCAGTAGAAGTTGCTTAATAATTTCTAAAGTACAGACAATAAACCGAACGTCAAGGAACTCTTAGAAATTTCGAGGAAATAGATGTTGATATGAACATGTAATAGCAGTATAAGTAGATTAATAAGCATGTTCATTTTTTAACATCACATACATTTTATTATTTGATCATCTTTTACACTATGAATCAGCATTTTCAAAAAATCAGAACACTCCCTGACACTCTCTTAATCCTTACTTGTCTTGTTATATCTTTGTTCGCGAGTTTCAGTGTCGGTAAAATCAACATCTGTATCGACCATGAACGAGATGCTCTGCTCAAATTCAAAAACCACATTCAAACTGATGATTGTGGGTTGATGTCTTCATGGGGAAATCCAAATACACCAGATTGCTGCACATGGAAGGGTGTCACTTGCAGCAATCAGTCGGGTCATGTAATCGAGCTGCGTCTCAGTGGAGCTCCGTATAACACGATTTGCTTGGATAGTCCAGTTATTAGTCCTTCCCTTGGTGAGCTCGGCCGTCTTCAATACTTAGATCTTAGCTCAAATTATTTCTATGGCATGGTTATACCGAGTTCAATTGGCTCCCTCGCCGACTTACTCTACCTTAGCCTCTCCGAATCTGGCTTCAGTGGGAATATACCCCTCGAACTGGGAAATCTTACCAGTCTAATGTCTCTTGATCTCAGTCATAATCATGGGCTTTCTGCTAAGAGCTTGAATTGGCTTTCGCAGCTAACTTCGTTGACAGACGTTAACCTAAGTAGTACTGATCTTAGCAAGGCTAAATACTGGTTTCGGATCATTGGCGGTCTCCCTTCGTTAGAGTTCCTCAAAATGGACGACTGTGAACTTTCTACACCGCCTCTGTCATCAACATTTCTTCAGTCTGCTAATCTTCGCGTCATTAGCCTTTCCGGGAACAATTTTAATAGCTCATCAAGTTTTCAGTGGCTGTTCAACACTAGTAATTACTTACCACTTGAAAAGTCGCTGAAAGCTTTGGAACATCTCGATCTGTCGCATAATTTTCTTCAAGGGCCTATTCCTGAGGCAATAGGGAACTTGGAATTCCTGACGTACCTTGATCTTTCTTGGAATTCACTTTCGAGAACTATTCCTGATGGAATAGGGGACTTGGCCTATCTTAAAGACCTTGATCTCTCTCGGAACTCACTCTCGGGTACTATTCCTGATGCAATAGGGAACTTGGAATTCCTTGGATACCTTGATCTGTCGGAGAACTCGCTCTCAAGCATTATTCCTGATGCGATATCAAATCTTCAGGCTCTTCTGCACTTGGATCTCTCGAACAATTCACTGTCAGGTATGGTCATCCTGATAAAAGCTACTCCCTTCCCTTGCCCATTATCACTAACAATTCCATATTATTAAGTCTTTTGCTTTTAATGCTCTTAGGTTCAATTCCATCAACGCTACGCTCCTCCGGCTCCCTTTCATATCTAAATCTCTCATATAACCGTCTTGAAGGCTCAATTCCAAGCGCGATAGGGGATGCACATTCCATACTACAGATTGATTTATCAAATAATTATCTTCAAGGTCCTGTTCCAAGTTCGTTAGGAGGAGCATCTTCACTTTCACATCTCGATTTATCTAATAATCATCTTGACGGTGCCATTCCCAGTTCAATAGCGAACCTCGAGTACCTTGGATACCTTGATTTGTCAAGCAATAACTTGATTGGAGATATCCCCTGTAAACTCGAGATTAGGAAGCTTCCATATTTCGCCAATTTCTCTAACAATACTTTATCAGGCTCAATTCCGAAATATTTGTCATATCTTGGAGCGGACTCTTTTAAAGGGAATCCTAATTTCCGTACAGATGAGATCCAAGGCCGTTGTGACAAAGACGATAGCCACCAGAATGATAAAATCGACCGTGGATTGTATGTGAGCATTGTTCTTGGATTTTACACCGGGTTTTGGACATTTTGTGGCATATTGATTGTGAAAAGCTCTTGGAGACATGCCTATTTCCGGTTCTTTGATCGCATTAAATACAAGATTTACGAAATTGTGGTTGTAAATTGTATAGACCAGATTTATGTAATTGTTGTTGTAAACTTGGCCAGATATCGGAGGAATTATCAAGTGTAATACTCCGTATGTACTTTACTGTTTTCTATTCTAGTGTTGTGCCGACATACTACGTTGTTGATCGTTCAATATTACCGGTTTATAGCAAACCCGGAGTACCTCGGTCTCCACCTTAACCTCTTCAGGTCTAACTTCAGTGAGAGTATACCAAACCAACTAGGAAATCTTGCCCATCTAACGTCTTTTGATCTCAGTTATAATGACGGACTTTCTGCCAAGCGCTTGAATTGGCTTTCGCAGCTAACTTTGTTGAGAGACATGGACTTAAGTGGTACCAATCTTAGCGAGGCAACAGACTGGGCTCAGAGCGTTGGCAGTCTCCCTAAACATACGAAATCTTATATGAAACGGTTGTATATATGAATATGTAAAAGTCGGTGAGATAACTTTAAATCAAGTGAGAAATCATGCGAAAACAATTACAGGTACATTGCCATTCTTACAACGAAACAAAACATCCTTAAATTGTGTCATTCTCTTCGATGAGTTAAGGGAAACAACTGTAATGTTACTCGGGACCTGCTAATAGATGAGGCTTAACTGTGCGGTTAGTGATTCAGTCGCCTTGCTCTGTTGCTCATACCTTGCGCGAAAGGTAGAATATGTTGAATGGGTTTAATACAAAGCTTATAGATCGTTAATCGTTTGCATTAGCCTGATTTCTGACAGGAGATTCAGTCGCCTTCCTCATACATTGCTCGAAAAGTTGAATGTGTTGAATGTATAGCTTATAGATCATTTGCATTAGCCTGATTTGAGTGATTTCTATTAGGAGATTGCCTATATATATTGGGCCTTATGCATTTCTCACTTCTATTATCATGGTATCAGAGCATCTTTCTTGAGAACTCTTAAAATCGCTTCCGCTTTCTGTTGGTAAAATGATGTAACAACAATAAAACAGAGATCGTAAAACGAGAGGAAAAGAAGACAGAACCGTAAAATGTAGCGCCGTGGTAGGAGACCACTGCCTTAAAAACTATTTTTCCGGTACGACCGTGGTGGCGATCAGCTGGTGCCGGTAGTTCCCCAAGGTTAACACTACAGCCTCCACGCAGTTCCGTCCACTCGGAACTGTGAGACTTGGAACGAATATAAACAGTTACCCAGAAATGAGAGAAGAGAAGAGGAGAGATTATGAGAAAGCAGATTGTAATTGTGTGATTATTGTGTTTGCAGAGGAGGGTATTTATAGGAGGGAATCAGAACCCTAGGAGGAGGAAAAATGCCTCCCTTGAAATCAGTAGTCAAGGCTGGAAGTGGGGAGAGAATATCTCACCCACTAACAGTCAGTTTGACTGACTATTTCAACAACACAAAAACCGTCACATACACAAAACACAAATCCGCGGCCCAAAAAGATAGGCACAGCCCGCCAAATCCCGAATCCCGAATCTCGAATCCGGTTCCGGGCCGGCCCGGGCTCGGTCACGCGCGCGCACGCGTGTGCGAGCTGAATTAAGCACCTCGCAAAGCCTCTACAAAAGGCTCCCTCGACCCACTAGTGATAGGTGTAGTAATAGAAGGAAATATAAACACAAGCAAACTTCTATAACTCTCCTATGTGGGACAAATGTTAGAAAATGACTCTCCTTAAAGCCCCTATTTCCAACACTTTCTTATCGGTGGGTGGCTGAAATTTCCAACCACCGGTGAGATTTCTCCCAAAAAGGAGAAAAAAATTATTTTCAATTTTTTCGTCTATAGTTCACTCCTAGTATTCAACAAATAACTTTGTTTTGAAAGTCAAATATATCACAATCAATATGATGATTTGTTTTTTCCTTGCAAATTCATTCGTTTTTCATTAATTTAAAATAAAAAGGAAAAAAAAAACTCTATCAAAATCTATCACGTCTTTAAAGTGGTTCTTGATCTATTTGGAGTCCGAACAAAATTAACGTTCACGAGAATCTTGAAATTTTAAAGGATAATTTTCCGTCTAATTGATATTTGTCAAGCTCGATCAGTGTTCCTGCAAATTAACTCATATCTTCGACAAGCCCGAAAAATTTAACGTTCTTGTTCGAAAAATTTCTAACGAGTATTATACTCGTTTCTTATCTATCTTCTCTTATCTAAGATCGAAGAAGATTAATAAAGATCAAGAAATGAAGATTTTTTTCTTTCTTACGTTGATTATGATTTTCTTGTAATTGTCCAATTGTAAAGTTCGTATTACGTATAATATTTACGATTGCGGGAGGGTATTAGGAGATTGGGCCTATACTAGGCCCATTGATCATTAGGGTTTCTACATTCAGGTAAGAAACACACAATTAATAAGATAGTTATATTATAGAAGTAGAAACCCTAATGATCTTTGGGCCTAATATAGGCCCAATCTCCTAATACCCTCCCGCAATCATAAAGGCAGTACGCAATACGAACTTTACGATTGAAAAATTACAAGAAAATCATAATCTAACCTAAAAAAAAAAATTCATGGTCTGGGTCTTCATTAATCTTCTCCATCTCCATTTTCCGAACAAGAACGTTAAATTTTTCGGACTTGTCGAAAATATGAGATAATTTGCAGTAACCCTAATCGAACCTGACAAATATCAATAAGACGGAAAATTATCCGTTAAAATTTCAAGATTTGGAGAACGTTAATTTTTTTTTTTGGGACTCCTAGTAGATTAAGAAACACTTTAGAGACGTTAAATAATTTTAGACAGATTTGGAGAGATGTTTTTTTTTCTAAAAAAAAAATTATGAAAAACGAACGAATTTGCAAGGAAAAACAAATTATCATATTGATTGTGATATGCTTGACTTTCAAAACAAAGTTATTGGTTGAAAACAAGGAGTGAACTACGGACGAAAAAATTGAATTTTCGGCCACCCACTAGTAAGAAGGCTCTGATACCATGACAAGATAATAGAGTGAGGATTGCATATGAGAAATTATATTATTGATCGTGCGTTTCTTACATGAATATAGGGTGAGCTATTTATAATACCTCACAACTTCAAGAAACCCTAATGATATAGAAACTCTAATGATCTTTGGGCCTAATATAGGCTCAATCTCCTAATAATTTCTAACAAAAGATTTCATGTAAAACCCCTCGCGAAAGCGGAAATATAAAACACACAAAGTACTAAAAATGCAGCGGAATTTAAAACTTTTTAAACATAAACAACAAGCGAGAAGAATTAAACTGAAACGTAAACTGAAAATGATATAAACAAAATAGATAAGTATAACAGTTCTAAGTATGAACACCGAATATATACAAAGCCTGGGATGGAACATCCCTACAGGCACCAAAACATGAAATGTATCAAAACTAAGAGTCTAGCTAATCAATGAAGTGTAAGTCATATGATGAAAGGATCATCACTCGCTAGCTCTCACGTGAACCCCGATCCAACCTGCATGTACCTACATACATGAAAACATGTACGCCACAATCAGTGGGGAGTGACTAGAGTTCTCCTAGCCACCTTTTGTAACGACACGTAGCAAGTAAAGCAAACAGAATACTCCAACATATATAAACATGTGAAGCATATCAATATCTCAATAACTGATCTTTTACTATCATGCAATCACTAATGCACGGCTCTCAACCAACTTCATAAACCGTTAGGAAGAAGAGCCGGTTTCCCTACTGGTTACCCAGTCGGGGGGTCTTTCAGTCCAACTATTTATGAAACCGATCAAAGAGTCATCCAATGCCTTGGATGAACAAGATATAACTCGAATAAAATAATCATCAACTTCATCATGCATATCTGACACTGTATCAATCTCAAGGCAAGCAGATATAAACATCCATAAACACTAGCAATGGGTCCAGAGGTGAACTTCACACATATCCCACTACCAAACAATGTCGGGTCCAGAGGTGAACTTAACACATATCCCAACATGCAATTCAAGTAAAGGGTCCAGAGGTGAACTTAACAAATATCCCTATACATACAATTCAAGAGAAGGGTCCAGAGGTGAACTTAACACATATCCCTAATCATAACACCGTAATGGGTCCAGAGGTGAACTTAACACATATCCCACTACAAACAAATGTTGGGTCCAGAGGTGAACTTAACACATATCCCAACATACATCCACAAGCAAAGGGTCCAGAGGTGAACTTAACACATATCCCAATGCTACAAACAAGTATTGGGTCCAGAGGTGAACTTAACACATCCCAATACACAGCTATCGCACAACGGGTCCAGAGGTGAACTTAACACATATCCCGTGTACGACAACCGATCACGTGTCAGGTCCAGAGGTGAACTTAACACATATCCTGACACGCCACAAACAAAACACGTAATGGGTCCAGAGGTGAACTTAACACATATCCCATCACGCGACATACAACTCAATCATTAGCATTCAAGGATAGAAACTAACCTATACTTCTAACTTCTTAAACCACTAAACAACACTTAATTGATCCCGGGAACTAAGACGAGGGAGAGCCGGTTTCCCTTTCGGTTGCCCGACCGGGGGGTCTCTATCCTCACTCCATTCCCGAACCCAATATAGTGTCGCCCATCCTCCGGGGACCTCAAACACATATCAAAGATACAAGGAACGAGTTTCAATCAAAACCGAACAAGCCTTTGAAAGTTATAAGCAAAACAAAGGAAACAGGGGCCCTCAGCCGGTCCCAGACCGTCTGCCGGTCCACCGGCTGAGAGTCCCTTCCCATGCCCAATCAATCGGCTGGAAAACAAGAGAAGAGGCTCTCAGCCGGTGGACCGTCCGCCGGCCAGCCGGCTGGGAATCCCTTCCCCAATAGCCAAACTTCAAAACTCTGACACGAGGAGTGACTCTCAGTCGGTGTACCGGCTGCCGGCCTGCCGGTTGGGAGTCACTTCCCATGCCATTTCAACGCTTGAAAACCACAATAAGGATCCTGAGCCGGTCGACCGGCGGCCGACTGACCGGCTCAGAAACCTTTCCTTAATTTCTGAAAACTCAAAACTTCACACAGCGACTCTGAGCCGGCTGCCGGTCAGCCTGCCAGCTCAGAGGCTTCTGTACGCAAAATCAACAATTCTCTAACAATTGCAATTCAACCCAAATCGATCTCAAACCTCTAAATTAACAACAACAAATGTTTACCCATTATTACCAATCAACCAATAACACTATCTAACAGCAATTAAACCCAAAACAATCCTCAAAGCGATTATTAAATGTATCCGTCGCAAGCATGAAATTTCTGAAAATTGAACATTAAGCATATGAAACATTATCTAAGCATGAACTCATCACATGTGAACATTCCTATCATGTTACTAAGTTCAAACAACAACAATAACATTCAAAATCAGAAACTTCAACTAATTCAAACAAGGAAAGTGCTAATTTATACAATAAGACCGAGTTTCTCATTATCGTCACCTTATAAGCAAATCCCGCTCAAAGCTCCTCCTCTATGATGAAGCTATCCACGTCCGGGTCCTCCAAGCCTTCGCCTATAATCAAGAAAAATGAGTTTAAGGACTGAAAAACGGATTCTTAGGAAAACAGCCTATTTTTCGAAATGGGGGAATTGAAAAACGAAAGTGATAGATGGCTTGCAAATTCGATGAGGATTCCGAAAATGTGATTATTACCTTAATTCGGTAGACGGATGATGGAGAAAATTGGAGAAGAAGGTGAGTTTTTATGGAGGTTTTGTGAGAAGTATTGTTTACAGTGTTTGTTTCATGAAAAAATGTGAATGTCGACACATTGAGGGTTTTAGGGGGTTTATAATGGTCCTTTCCCGTTTCAAGGAAAACGGGTTTAGTAGAAATGAACGGGTTTTAGGATAGAAACTTAAGTTGCCAAGTTTGTATTCGTCTTAAGGACTTAAGGTTCTTAAGACGGATCTTACTATTTATTTAAAACACTTTTCTATAAATTACTAAAATATTTCCGTTAAGTTATTAAAATATTATTTTATTATTTAAAATAATTAAAAACCTTAAAAATATATTTTATAAAAATACGAGATGTTACATTTCATGTTCATGTTCTCAGATGAATCGAGTCAGATCAATTTGTGACTGTCTAATGTACGGTCAGCGGTGTAGTCAAGTTTGGGCTAATAGGATGATCACCTCTACTTAAAAAAAAAAAAGAATTGAAGTTTCAAGTTGAATAAAATTTTGAACTTTTTATAGTTTGCTTACTAGAATTTTTTACCCCCAATGTCGAATCTTGGTTTTGCCACTGCAACGGTCTTTGCTGACTGATATCATATGGACGCCCTAGTAGAAGTTGCATAATGCCTAATGAGTAATATAGAATACTACTTGAGCTTTTGTAACTTTTTTTTCGGTATATAAAAGTTTAGATTTAAGGGTAGGCCTTACACAATTTAAGATCAGAACAAACCACCGATTTCTTTGAAGACATTGTAATACTTACAAATCATCTAGCAGCAAGGCTATATTTCAAGTCAATAAAAATGTAATCCTTAACTTTATAATAATAACCGTCCTATTTAAATACTTCGCTTAAGTCGAAGTATCAATCATTGTCATAGAATGTTACTCTAATTTTAATAATTCTATTACATTGACGTGTGGTACCTAACTTCATATCCTCTCACATATTTTACCCAAGGTCCATTATCAACTTTACAATCCCGACATTTTAATTCTAAAGAGTGATATCAAGACTCGGTATCACTCGATGAAATAATATGGAATTATTCCCATGGACCCTTAAAGTTTGTACTTTAATTTCCCCCAAATGCCCCTACTTTTCTCAAAAATAACTTTAACAGCTCGTATCTCTTATTGACAGAGTCATAAATTCACGATTTTTTTCCAAATTTATAAATCTTGGAAAGACCATTATTTTAGGGGGAAAAGCTTCACTTTTTGCATTTGTAATCACAAATAAAAGTCGGTCAAATTTTATTGAAAAAATAAACTTTAACAAGTCATAAATTCATTCTAGATATTTAAAAAACGCGATTTTTATGTCAAAATAAAAATCTCGTAAAAACGATCAACTTGAAATATTCGTAACTTTCCGATCTCATAACTAAAAGATATGACAAATTTAGGGAAAAAAGGTATTTAGGGCCCAAAAAAATAGTCCGTACAAAATAACAGTGTCCCCTAAACGAGGCCCAAATGAGAAAGGCGGGAGGAAATAGGCGTTGCGAATTGGCGCCAACTTGTTTCCCTCCATTAATCCCACTACAACTCTCACACTTCTCCATCTCCATTCTCCACCTACAATGGCGACTCTCCCCTTCCGTCCTCCTCAATTCTCCGACGTAGTTTTCTTTACTTCACTTCAATTACTCCGTATTGCAATTTTCCCCAATTTTTTATGCTTAATTTCACGATTTTCAAATGTGATTTTGATTTTGATTACTGTACAATTTACCTAATTAAGTGTTGTATTATTGATAGGATGTAGCATGGCTTCCTCCTTGGCTTCAACCTAATCATTCTCAATCCTCAATGACACCGTTTCTACGCGACGATGATAATTTCCCCAATTCTCTTCAGGTTTTCCCCAATTTCGACGTCTTTAGCATATTTTGTTGCTATTTATTTTGTTTTCTTTTGAATTAGTTTGATTATGATATTGGCTGTGATCGTTGTTGTTTAGTTACGGATTATTCAAATTATTTATACTGTATGATTGGAGTAGTTCACAAATTACTTACTAAACCCTAGTTCTGCTAATTTGTTGCTATGGATCGATTTTTGCTCCGCTTGCGAATTAGACGTGGTTTGCCAAGGTTAATGCCACACTAACATGACTTGCTCTATATTTTGACATTGATCTTCGCTCTAGGGCCGTGTCATTTCGTTCTTTTAGTCTTAAACTTGAAAGATAGTACTATAGTGTGCAAGCAATTTAGACTTTTTCGTCGCTAGAGTGCCTATTCTTTATTTGATCGCAGGCGGGCTGGAAATAGGGTGGATAATTGAGTAAACTCTGATAGAAATGAACCGGGAACATTAGAAATAACCGGGAACTGGTATATGAGCAGGGTTTAGTATATAACTCGGAACCTCCTTATTGATGAAGGTTAACTTGGTCTGTGATTCAGTTGCCTTGATCATCCTTTGTTCGAAAGGCAATGAGTGCATATGATGAGAAGTAAAAATAAGTGGTACTCAGTGACAGTTGTGCTCGATAGAATGCATTTAATCGAAAGTTTTGTTTAGATCGACACGGGTGATTAAGGCCTTGTTCTTTCTGGCTTAATTTCAGCTCTTCTCAATTTTGCTGGATTGTATTCTGTTAAGTTTTATTTACGTTCAATCAATTATGTTCAATTAATCTCTTCAAAAAGTTAAGTTTTAATTCAACTAAATTCACCTCACCCCCAGTTCCACTCAATTTAGCTCAATTAAGCTCTACTCCAATTAATTCAATGGTGGTTGCATGCTACCCGTCTTTTGATGTTGATATGGAGTGGTATTTGTGCTTTATGTAAATAACTGGGGAAAGAAAAAATGCTATTCAAGATTCAGCATATATAATTATTTTAGTTATTGAAACTATAATGATGTGCACCTGACAAATGACTGAAGTTGCTTGTATTTCCTGATGCAAATTCTTGTTTATCTGTATCTGCAATTTGTAGAATGTCGATATACCTAAAGGCGACAACAACCTTGCTAAAGATTCAAATCTTCTCTTAAGTGGAGGAAGCATACACAAGCCGTATAATGTTTGCCGTTTGTACTTATCTGGTGAAGATAGCTCACCAATTACTCTCACACCTTGTGAAAAGGTATGTGTTTGTGGTTTTGACTGAGACCTTTTTTCTTGTTCCGGGGATGCTGAGGTAGTAGATAATATGAGTGCTCGTACTTATTCATAGGATTACTGTATGATTGTTCTAGCACCATCTTTCTAAGAGCATTGTACCTTTTCAAACTTGTACTATCAGAGGCATTATTTATTTATTTTACCCAAACAGATTCAAGCATACGGGTTAGATTTTTAGGGTTTTATGTGTATCCCAGGCTGGTTGTTTTTATCTCATTTATACCTAGTTTACGACCATCCACTCTCCAGCTTCCCATAAAATCAACTTTGAGAGGAAAACGTCTAAGACTGTTTGATATGTATGTAGTAGTGCATCTAGAAGACATAACATATTGATTTACTCCGTCGTATTTTTCTTGCTATTAACTAGAATGTTCTGCTCTTGCTCTCTGGTTTGCAGGTGTTGCATTTTAACTTATATCTTTCAACAGATGGAACCTCCTCCAGCAATGATACATCGCAAAATGACTTTATCAAATCTGCTGATGACAAAGCTTTACATTCTATTGATGTGCTACACAGCCCAAGAAAAAATAGCCCATGCAATATGGACAATGATAATTCTGTAATCAAGCTTTGTCCTCCACCTAAGGAAAATTGTTCTGACAAAGTTTGCAAGAAAACGCCATGCAACAGTAGGAACTGTAAACCTGATAATTTGGAGATATACAATGCAAAGGGCGCTGAATGTGATGACATCATTGATGCTATTGAACTCTCTGTTGCAGCATCTGAAGCATTGGTCATACATAAAATAATACAAACTGAATCAATTCTAGAAGCTATGTCTTCTGCAGCTACACTTGAAATTGCTCTTCGAGTAAAACAGGCACGAGTTGATGGAGTGCAAGATTCCTTATATTGCTTAAAGGATACGGATAGCATATCTGAAACTCTTTCAGACATGAGTGATTCTGACTTGGAAGATGTATATAATGATGTTGGTTTTTCGATTAACCGTTTGGACAACATATCTTCCATGGATCCATCCGTTTCCAGAGTGAAGGATACTCCTATGGCACATACGCACCCTGATGGAGAGGGAGAAGTTCAAAGTAAATGGGATCAAGATATGAGACCTACGGAGAACAAGCTAGGTACAGATAAATCAAAGGACTTGCCCAATGTAACTTTCAATATGGAGCAGCATGAGAAGTCATCTAGAAATGCAAATTGTGACTCAGTACCTGAAACTCCCTGCCATCCGGGCCTTGAAACTTTGGATAATATACAGGTGAATCAGGTAACTGAGAACTTTTTCATCTACTCTTTTATTTGGGGTATCCTCCATTGTAGGTCTCCTAAGAATCATATTTTTGCATAAACTAAGTAATTTGACTTGTATACATTGAGATGAATGCAATTTTTAAGGATGTTGACTTCGGTCTTACACTAGAGAACTGAAAATCATGAGTGGCATGTAGGTAGAAAACAATGACAAGATAGATGATGACCATTTAGCACATCAAAATTTGACATCTTCTCTTCAGCTGCTACATCCTGGGAAAACAGGTAAATATAATATTATGAGAACCTTGCCTTGTAATCATCTTATAGTCTGTTCAGTGTCCATGATGGCTCTACTGAAAGATTTCTAATGCTATGAGAACCTTGCCTTGTAATCATATTATAGTCTGTTCAGTGTCTATGCTGGCTCTACTGAAAGATTTGTAATGCCTAAGTCTCTTTTCAATTTTCTGTTCACAGATATGAAGAAAGACGATGATGGATCATCATGTCGATACCAGAGCCGATGGTTAGGAGGGTGGGGAGCAAAGGTATGCACACCTGTGTTCATTTGAATGCATAATCTGGGCCTTGTAAATGATCTTTCAGTCCCAAAACATGATTATTTTTCAAGTTTATATTTTAATAATGCTGGGCAAAATTAATAGTTAGAGGATCTCTGGAATCAGCCACGGAGTTTCTGCAGCATATGTCCTTAGACACCTCACCCTCGTCAGACCCACCTCTCCTTTTTCTGTGGGATCCTTACTATCGACTTTATTAGTAACTGCTACAATTGTTAATGATATATCATGTATAGGCAAAACTAGCATCATGGTATCGTATTTGAAATTGAGCTGAACCTTTATAAAAATTGTGATAAATATTGCTTCCTGATCATCATCGTTGTTCAAGAAATGAGCTGAAACTAGTGTAATGCCTTCACTTTTTTGTGCACATACTTTGTGTCTGCCTTTCTGAAAGAACAATACTAAGCTGAAGTTTCTTCTTTAAACTAGGATGGAGATTATTGTGGTGGAAAGCAATCAAATTATGTGAAACCCATTAGTAAAATGCTTATCAATGAAGCTAGTTATCTTTCAGAGTCTACATATGTAGCTCCAGATCAGAACTCGGTTGTGAATTACAATCAAAGTTGCTCAAAATCTTCAGAAGCTAACAACCTGCTGAAAGATTCATGCAAGATAGCAACCAGAGAGGCAGTGGTCAGTCAAGATGTCAAAGATTCCAATTCATCATTTATTGATTCTCTTTGCTCAATGGTTCCTTGTAGCATTTCTTCTGAAATTGGCAAATCTTCGATGGGCGCAAAGAAAATTGATAACAGTGGAGTGATTACTGCTACTAGAAGCTTGAATACTGGCACAAAAACATCCTCGGAAAACTTCCAAACAAATTCTGGTCAGAATGATGAAAAGATTGAGAGAAAGGAGAGTACTGAGTTGATTCTTGGTGATATTTGTGTTGATCCTATCAACCGGAGACAAAACAAATCTCTCAAGGATTATAGTAAGGGATCACTAGGAAATTCTCCAACTTCACTTGAAAAAAATTTCAAATATGGGCTTGAAGAACGAAAAGATAATGAGATGTTGCTTGATGGTGTGGCCAACAACTCCATCAATCCCAAAGATCTATTGAAGGCCTTTTGTGGAGAATTAATGCCCGGTTGTGCTTCTGCCAAACTAAATGAGCAACATGAAACTATGAGGCTGCTGACAGTGGATCAACATACTGCTTGTCACAGCACTTTAATTGAGAAAGTTCCTGACAAACAGCCACTTGTTAGATCCACGGCAGGGTGTACTACTCCCAAAAATAAGGAACAGCAACATTATTTGAATTCAGTAGGAAGACCTGTCGATGATCATTGCCAGGAAGGTGAAAAAAATCATGCACAGGTGCATGCTCATATGCAAGAGATATCGAAATCACCCCTTGTTTTGCATCACAGGACACGACGACTTAGACCCCCTAAGTACCCTGTCAATGTTCTCCAAACAGGCATTCAGGCAGATGATCAGGGACCCAAAAATATCTTTCACAAGAGAACAGATGAAGGACCCAAAAATATCTTTCACACGAGAAGAGAAGTTCCCCAGGGTCAATCAAGGAGCCTTCCTAACATTGAAAAGACAATAAGAAAAAGAGTTTGTTTTTCAGATGCTGACATGAAACCTTGTTCAAATAAGAGGCTGAAGAAAAATCCCTCTTCTAAAACAGGTAAATATTGTCTGGTCACCTTCAATTTATGATCAATACCTAGATTTCCCGGCATCTTGTTATTGTGATCAGTTTGCTCTCAACAGGGCCAGGTAGAAGAGTCATCAACAGGCTTGAGCATATTGATGAAGAGCAAGGCATCACATCTCAAGAAGTAAAAGAGCGTCTAACAAACTGTTGCTTGAATAGAAGAAAGAAATTAGTATTCCAAGGATTAGACTTTTTGCTAACAGGCTTTTCTAAGAACAAAGAACAAGAAATCGAAGCACTATTAAGGAAACATGGTGGTATGATCCTCTCTGATATCCCAGCTCCTCTTCCTCGTTCAAGGGGAAGGACTTCATTCAAAAGTGATGCAGAAAAGCTTCCAGTTGTCATATGCTCAAGAAAGGTGAAGTTCTTTAAGCTTTGATTTTTTTTTCCCTTTGCTTTCTTTAGCCAGCCGACCCCAAAACATTTTGGGACTAAGGCTCTGATGTTGTTGTTGTTGTTGTTGCTTTCTTTAGCATTTTTTTATTGAACAGTCATTGATAATTAACGAACTGAGATAATTTAAACTCTGTTAAAGAATATATAACTAGTAAGCCACTTAAACCCAAGTGCTACAAGTCTACTAAATTGTCCTTGACAATAAGTTGGAACATGCCACCCAAAAAAAGTGAGGCAGGGAAGTATGGCGACGCTTCGTTTTTGTATCTTCATTTTGCCATACTTCAGGCCATAATTTGAATACATTAGATGATATAAGTCCATCTTGGATGACTAAAAATTATACTTAACACTTATAAATGATGCAAGAAAAAGAATAAACTCTTTGAGAATTTTCTATACTGCTGTAACTGCACCCTTGGGCCGACTGTTGTCTACATCCTATCTGTTCGATGTTTTTTTATGGACTATGTCTAGCTGAGTGTTTTCTATACCTGCCTATTTCTCAGAGTCTTGCATTCCTTCTAGGTGGCTAACTGAGCAGGTCTGCTTAGTTTTTGCTTAATTGCTTCCACTTATCAGTGAATTGCCGACTAAGCCGTCTTACCAATCCTTGGATAAATGTACATGTTTGGGCTTTTCTAGTATAAGCTCTTTATTATTGTGCTCAAAGTACACGAGGCAGGCTATTGTTACCAGCATGCTATTTTTTGGTTCTGACTCCTCATCTGGTGAAATATCTACTAATCCTAGACTTTTCGAGGAATACTTGATCAGTGGTTATGAATGGCAGTACACTCGACTAAAAGAGAATCTGTCTTTATCAGAAGTGCTAACTGCAACATAAAGAAAAGGAAGCCCCGATCCTAAGCTAATAATATTGTGGCGGTTGCTATAGATGCTAACGAATGGGAGGATGCCTTTTTGCTTCTATCAACCTGGAAAGAGCCAGAACAGATTACCAACTAGAGTCTAATACAGATGTTGGCTGTTTAGGGAAGAAAACTAGAGTCTCAGATATATCTAGGTGCCTTAGGAAAGAGAACTAAGATGATTGATATCTTCCACCAGCTTGGACCAACATAAGACTTCCACAGTTACCAACTTATAACGACTCCTCCAACTCCAATCTAACATCCTTGCTGACAAGTGACAGCACCTTTTCTTCTACTTCATAACACAGTTACAATGATTCTCCTGGTGCAAATAATGGCAATTTAGTGTTAGAATTATGCAGTGCGAGGTCTATTTTGCCTGTTTATTGCAATTACATTACTGATCTTTCAGGTGTTGATCTTTATAGGCATTTTAGTACAGAACTATCATTGTAAATATGTCGTTTAAGACGGATGCTTGTTGCAGTTACAAACAACAACGTTCTTGTATGGCTGTGCTGTGAATGCCTTCTTGCTTAAAGCTGGTTGGGCATATGATTCAATTAAAGCCGGTTCTGTACTACCTCCCGATAAGTAAGTCCTACATCGCTTGTTTATGTCAAATGAGATGTGTTGTTGCGTCTGGATTTATACTCCTGCTATGCTGCTGCTAGTTTGCTACTATCAGGATGGAATTACTTTCATATTTCCTTTTTTTTTAGAATTTTCTTTTGTATATGCTTCCCATGTATCACACATTCACACCCATTTCAAAAGATGGAAGAGGGGCAGAAAGAAAATAGAGAGGGTGTATCCTGGATTTTTTTCTGAACATCCCATCATGAGTTTAGGCTTTTGAACAGTTGCAGCTGTTTGTCTCCTCACAAGTTACCTTGGTTAGAATATCTAGTAGCAATATGCAATACCAACTGGTTTTCATGCCTCTGTCTTCCTGTGCTAAATGGAACTTTGGCACTCTAGAATACGATATTTGTAGCATCTTAATGACCGGGTGTTTTGCTATTTGGTTCTCAGTTCGGGTGAATGCACTTTGTTAGGAAATGCTTCCTTCTGCATACCTTCTCTGAAATTAGCTTATGCTCATTGACAGATATGAAATATTATCTAATCGAGCTGAGCGGATGCTCAACAATATTGGAAAATCAATTACACAAAATGAGGCCGACTACATCTTTGTCAAAGTTGGAATTATGCTGCATGGAACACACAGCTTTTGCACCAGATTTGCTAAATGTATTAAGGTACTAACTTCAACTTATGTTTGCAACAATAGAAACAGCGGAAAATGTTTCAACCTATTACGAAAAACAGATAAAACTGACGCAATCCCACATCCGAAAGTAATAGACATAAAATCAGTATTTCACTGTCATTTCTTGAAGTTACCAAGTTAGACGCATCATTCTGACTTGCCTGCCCTGCCTCTACAACTTCAGCATGGACGGGGACTAGTGTACAAAAGTTTACATTGGCTGGTTCAAAGCCTCGAAAAGAACAAAATCTCTCTGGGAGCTATAGTCGTTGAGGAAGAGAATCGAGCAACCCGTCACCTGAAGAAGTATGCCTCCGAGCAAAAAATACCCGTTTTGGTTAGTTGTACTTATCATCATTTTGTATGTTTAATAGATTTATCAGAGGATTCTCTAATATTTCTTTGTCTGAAAACTCGGTCTGACTCGCTTCTGATATTCCTCACAGCCAGCGAGCTGGATTGTAAATAGCTTATTTAAAGGGAAGCTACTTCCTGTACCGGATAGCATCAATTTGCGGCAACCACCAGCTATCAAAGTTCCTGTGGCCTCTTCATTACAGGATTGGAGTCAAGAGATCTGATCTTTTGATTACAGCCAAGTTAATTAATCATTTCTCTGGGATATATTTTTTCTCCATCTCGACTCTCAACTGAAACCTAGATTTGTTCTCAACGATATTCTTGGATGATTTTTGTTCTTCATCCCTTGTATAAACGGTCATTGTTAATGTTATGTAACATGATCCAGTTTTCCAAAAACTGTAAATACTTCATGATTGTATGCAGAATTGGCAGCAACAGTTAGTCGTTTCACTTGAAAATTGAAATCGTAAACAGCATCTATGTTGGTCGTGTAGCTGCCGACAGTGCGTTACTTATACATGGACTCAGTTTTGATAATTGTATTCAATCCAAGTTCGTATTTCATGGGTATCAGATAACCTTCGGCTCTCCCTAATATAACCGCGATTCTATCCATATGAGCCAGTTAATTATCCCCGGTGTACATTCTTGTGCAGTCGTAGCATGCTGAAGGTGCACTGAAAACTGATATTTGCAATTACAAGCTTTAAACTACATCAAGTACCAGTTTATTGTTAATAGTACAGTAATTAACAAGGATCGGAACAAGCTCTGCTATAAGATTGACTGTGCCTCGAACTAATATAACTAGTAACGAACCTATGAAAGTTTACGGTGAATGAAAAATCAAAAACCAGACAATATTACACCCTCAATTTACATATTTAAACTAATCATTTAATTTGATCAACAAAATACTATCTACCACTCTCTTCCTCCCCAGCTTCAAATGCTCTAACACTCTCTACGACATCCTGGATCTTCCTCGAAAGGCTCTGGTTATGTTCATCGATGTGTTCAAACATCATCTCGAGATGCCTTTTGTATGTTGCACATCGCTTCTTCTCAATAGCCAATTGCTGTGATAGATCTCGGATTTTGTCGTGCTCATTCTGTGGAATCAGCACCAGGGTCAATTATGATGGAATGCGAGGCTGCTTTCACTTTCTTAACCAATAAATAAGAGCCAGCACCCAACTCCAGACTCAGGGCGAGATTATTCATCGCATTATAACTAATAATCCATTAATCCCATACACCTAAGTTGAGGGGACTAACTACAGGTCATTCACAACATCAGCGCTACGACTGCTTAACTAGATCATACTGATCACCCTATACGTCTCCGGCAACATAATCCTAATCATAAAGGAAATCACCAAAGACATTCTTATAATCTAGCGTCAACATTACAGACTTAGGCCCTGTTCTATTTGACATAATTTCAGCTCCTTTTAATTTTACTTGGTTGTATTCCATTAGGTTTTATTTACTTCAATCAATCATGTTCAATTAATCTCTTCACAAAATTAACTTTTAATTCAACAAAATCCACTTCACCTTAGTTTCACTCAATCTAGTTCAATTAAGCTCTACTCCAATTAATTCAACTCAGCTCGTTTCAATCGAAAAGAACATGACCTACAGTGGACATCCTTATAATGATCTTTAAGCATCCTTCCGTTCTAAGTTCAAACAAAAGACATAAACTTCAACAATCTATTATCCCACTGCTGGCAGGATCAAAACTTCAAACATAGGACTTTCAAACGGTTGAAATGGTATCAGAGCCAGTGTGACCGAAGGTCACGGGGTCAAATCCTGGCAACCTCAAAACCCCTCGAAACTCACGAAGTGGAAACCCAGCACACGGTATGGGGGGTCTGTGCAAACTAACCACTCTTCAAGCCCAATGGGCATTCGAGTGAGGGAGCGTATAGGAATATTAATAATAGTTCGGCCTCAACCATAACCTTAACGTTTTGGTTGAGATGGTTTGTCTATAGATCTTACATCAACAAAGAATGCTGGTGAACAAACTAACGTCAGCGTATAACATTATATAAGGCTTATCAGCTATAAGCCTATGAGTCAGATTAGACACTGTAAATAGGACTACGAGATTAGCGTTTCAACAAGGTAGAAGTAGCTAAGATGCTAACTCAAAAACCAAATAATATCCAGCAAGCAAATCCAAGAACAACAAATTAAAAACTAAATTCTGAATCCTCGAAAACTTACAGGATATTGGTCAAAAATGAGATCTTTTCGGCCTTTTCCAGGTGTTAACGGATGTGTGTGTTCCTTTACAAACTTCGTCACCACCCATTTACCCGAAGTCACCTTCCTTGCCAAAATCATCGCTCTACACCCTACCCTAGTTTCAACTCTTTGCCGCACAACCTTCTCCCGCTTATCAGCCAATTTATATCCCTCTTTGTTACACACCAATGATCTACCAATAGCTGTCCCATCCCGTCTTGATCGAGACAACTTACTAACCCGTATAACAAACCCCACGCGTGTAGCATATGCATTATAAAACGCGTGGGCAGCTGCTTCTGACTCAAATTCTTGGCCAACATAGGGCTCATCCAATGGCTCTCCAACTGGAGTTTCGCTCTCGAATAACTCTTCAGTTATCTCATCATCTTGGCTATGTCCCCCTTCCACCGAGCTTCCCCCCATTTCATTCTCATTACAACCCTTCTCTTCTGTCTCCACCGAGTTTCCCTCTCCGTCACCATTAACATCTCCATTAATCCCAAAGTCCACTGCATTACAACCACTATCCATAACTAAATTCATTCGATTTCAAACAACACAAACGCAACAAGTTCGCGAAAAAAGGTAATCATAAGAAACCCCATGGTCATATTCAGTTTTCATAATTCTATACACATACTTAGTCACCTACTGACCTACTCAAACTAAGAAAAATATTACCCTCTGCGCCAATCATCTGTTTACCTTTTATATTCTCCGTAAAGATATTTTAAAGCTACAATTCCACAATTTATACCAACTCCACAATACATCCACCAAAACAAAATTTCAACTATTTGCAACCCACTTTAAAATAAAAATACAAAATAGAATAAGTTAAACTAAATCTCTCAACAATTTTTTTTTGTGATGAGGGAACCCGCAGCCGCTACCCGCGGGTACATGTCATAGCCTGCAAACCACATACACCAGGTAAAACACCCAAAGTTTATTTAGGCATGGACTCTTGCCAAGAATGTTCCACAAGATTTTGCTCTTGGGGAGGCTTGAACCCGGGTCTCTTGGGAGACTCAACCCTTGCGGGCAATCTCTCAACAATTATCTAATATAAAGATCACAAATTTTCATTGACGGGTACTAATGCACTATCCATCACAAGCTTAAGACGGATACTGTTCATCTCACAATATGCAAGTGTCCATGGACTGCTCCATTTTCCCACTTACCCTTTAATTTGCCTTATTACAAGAGAAACACTATACGTACCCGACTTGTGACGGATAGAGTACAAGGATGGTGAACTCAAGGGTGTAATCAACAATATGATCAATTAACTACTAAAAATTATACTAAAAAAATCAAATTTAATTAATAAAAAAAAAAACCCCTAAAAAATTACTTACTTGATTAAGTGAAGGGAATTGCAAAGTGGGTAATCTCTCAATTCACACCAAATTAATTTAATCAAATTACTAATCAATTTTTTAAAAAAATATTTTCAATTTTTTGGGGAAAAATGTTGGTAGTATTTCAAGCAAAGGATATGAGTTAGAAGAAAGGAGAAATGTGTGTGCGTGACTGCGTGTGCGTGTGTTAGCACACGTGATACATCACGTGATATTATTTTATTTTATTTTTATTAGAAAATAATTTATTTAATTATTTATAGGCCAAATTACAAATTTCACACTCAAAACAATTTCAGCAAACAAATCAGTAATTCTTTTCAGTAATCATAGTATTCAACATTGATCACACAATTATTTCGGGTTTCTCGTAAATTACGGGATAAGGGAGTCGGATGTATACGGTCTTACAAACGTTTTAATTTAGTGGTTACGGGATAAAGGTGTCGGATGTATGCGGTCGTATACTAAAATTTCTACAGGTATTGATCTCAACATAATTCGACGATTTACAGTTGTACAATATTTTGTCTAGAAATGGTGTGTTGTTACTGGTATTCCTATCTTGTGAATGTTAGCTATGCATGTTAAGTGTTCGACAAAATGCCTCAACCAGATTTTTATTACTATTTACCGTAAAGTGCTCACTAATTACCAAAACAATACGGAAACGTACAATAGAATTGTTGTTATGTTCATGGGCTGCTGGAATTTTGATCTTTAGAATGATTTTGATTATTTTCGACCCGTTTATAGTTTTCCGGGTTATTGGGATTCACACTGAAGTAGTTTACTTGCTGTTTGATTACTGAAGACCCTGTTTTATTAGCATGTTTAAGTTTGATGTATGAAGGAATTTAAGTTCATTCATAAGTATTATCTCGAATCATTCGAACAAACTATTTGTCATTGTCATCTGTACTGATGGCAAGTTCATGATCCATTGGAATAACAAGTGATCTTAGCTATTGTTGCGATTGCGATTATTGTGAATGCTTGTGCTTTGCTTCCCAAAGCTTGACAGAATGTATGTACATGAATACTGCAGGTGTGCGCGATTGTGAATGTTAAGCATTTGGATTTGACATTTTTCGACATCTTCACATGACTGCCTTCTCCGTTCACTACCTCCGACGGGTTGCTAGGTTGTCTGTCTCGTTAGTCAACTCTTCGCCAAAGGATTCTTTTACACCTAGGTATTCATTATTTTCCGTTTTCAGTTCTTCGTGACTATTTCATGTTTACACTTGGTGTTGTCAAATTGTGGGAAAGGAAAGGAAATAAGGAAATTTCATCTCTGTAATGCCTTTCATGCCTTTCATCTCTGTTTTCACATAGCAGCAGCTTGATTTGGAGGACTTCACCAGCAATTTTGCCAAGCCCTTCAAGGCCGACATTTCTGTATAGAAATTTCAGTCATGGGACAGTGAATTTGGTTATATCTCAAGGGAAACCCAAATTTGAAGTACATGAGGTTGATCCTCCAAAGAAAGAGAAATGGAAGATGAAGAAGAGATTCAAGATGAAGAAGATGAGGGAGAAAAAGATAAGAAAAGAGGCAAATAGTCGAGATCCACGACGTCTCACTCTTAAGAGGAAAAAGAAAACGTTTGCTAATGTGGAAGGAAGGCTTAAGTACAAACTTGAAAAGGTGCCGATAGTATTTATTCTGAAGTTATATACTTTTATGAGTTTTATCAATGTTTTTGTTTGGTAGGTCAACCTATCGGGTGTGTGTTCTTTGTATGAAATTCTAAATCTTTGATTTATACATACCGTTAGTAGTCACATTATAACGTCCGTGATTTGCAGGCTAGAGCTAAAGAGGTTTCATTAGTTGAACGCCTCAAAAAGTACGAAGTCTCAAAGGTTGAGGGTCCGGTTGTTAAACCACATGAACTGACCGGAGAGGAAAGGCATTATTTCAAAAAGATGGCACAGAAAAGGTCTAATTATGTTCCAGTTGGAAGAAGGGGTCTTTTTGGTGGCGTCATCCTCAATATGCATCTGCACTGGAAGAAACACGAAACAGTGAAGGTGTTTTTCAAGCCTTGTAAACCTGGCCAGTTACAAGAATATGTACAGGAATTAGAGCGACTGAGTGGCGGCGTAGCTATTCAAACTATGGGCGATGACACTGCCGTGTTCTACAGAGGAAAAAACTATGTGCGGCCTGAAATCATGTCCCCCATTGATACATTATCAAGGAAAAGGGTATGTTTTCGATGCAATTTTCATTTTGGATCATTAGAAACTGTCTCTATGGACTCTATCTGTTGTTAACAGTTAGCACACACCATTTGTGGGAGCGTATGGTTGTTATATTTCATCTGACCTTTTAAGAGATCAAAGAATCCAATAAATAGGGCATGAGCTCATAACTGGACTTGGGCAAGGATGGTGATCTCGGACTCCCGTTATTTTATGTTGTTGGTCTTCGCAAATAAGTTTATGGCGACTTTATGTTATAAACTTGGTAGCCTGTTAAATCGTGTTTCAGCAAGGGGTTTCAGTGGTGTTCTAAATTCTAATACTATGTATCATTTTGTCGCCAGGCCTTGCAGAAATCCAAGTATATACAGTCACTGGAAACTGTAAGGCATTATATTGCCGTTTCTGAAAAGGAGTTGGAGCTCTATTACAGGCATGTAGCTCTTTATAGTAATACAAACAATCAGAATGTCAATGTGGGTGATCAAAACAGAAGAGATGGTGATGCAAATGAGGCCTTAAATCGTCACTTAGATGAAAGCAAGCATCTTGAATCGGCCAGTGATTCTGATAGCATTCCTGGATTGGATTATGACTCGTCCGATGAAGAGTTAACAGGAGTGGATTCCTCTAGTGATCTCGAGCAGGATGACTGCTGCACATCTGGTGTTAAAAATCAGAATCTTGAAGAGAGACAATCTTTTTCCGGAACCCAGGAAAACCAGTAAAACAAGAATACAGGTAAACATGTAAATTAGGATCCCTTTGAACTTTTTACTGTTCCTGAGCATTTGTATCGGTTAGTTAAGGATTAATCTATTTATTTAGAGATCTCGAGTTCAAGAATCTGGGAATGCAGCCACGTTAGAAATCCCGAGGGAGAGTATTGCTACCTTTATGGACTTATCTAGCTTGAATTTGGATCAAACCATATAATGCAAGCATGGAAAATGTATTGTCAAACAGACTATGCAATATTTAGCTGGTTTTGTTGTTTCTCTTTTTCGCGGTATCTGGTGTTTGTGAAAAGGAAGGTCACAGATGGGCCTCCACCTTTGCGATTGAGAACCTTTATTTTCCGGACTAGTTAGCTAGGCTCTGTAAAATTTGTTGATTTGTTCATTTCCGTTGATGAAATTCCCAGCATAAACAGTTCTTCTGTAGCCAGCTAAGTCGGACTTTCAGCTTAGTTCATCTATGGGGTTCCGAGAACTGCCCTAAAGCCGGTAATATTAACATCTAACAAGTTTGAAGTTGTCGGATAATCGGAGGATCTGATATATTTTCATCCCAAGGTTAACGTAACCGGAGACGGTTGAAATCATCTGCTAAGATTTAGATTATGAAGAAGCCCACAAAGTGGTAGGCAGTAAGGAGCTAAAAAGCAACCGTTTCAATCGTTAAAGTAGAGTGGTCGCCTGGCCGACCAGGTCCCCACTGAGCAAAGAAAGAGTAGAGGAAAAGTGCCGGAGAAAGGAAAGGCTGCAGCACGAACTATTAGGCCCGACCTGTCCAAGACCGCTCAAAACAGGAAAAAAAATGAATAAAGCATAATGGTCGGATTAGGATCAAGCTTTAGCTAGCCCAGCTTGGCCCTTCTCATGAGACGGGCTGGTTCAAGTCCCGAGCCCTCTGGCCCCTGGCCAGGTCTACCGTGGTCCGTGAAATAACAAGTTGTCGAGCAAGTAGATCCCAATGACATCGGAATACAGTTATTGGAGTACAAAGACGTTCATTCCTTAAGTAAAAAACATAATAATAACACACATTACACGCCGTCGGTTGTAGCCGGATAAACAAGATGACAAATTAACATTTCATTATTAATTTGCATGTACATTGCTAAATGTGATGACATTGAGTAATTTGTGTTCATATACTAAGCTTAGACACGAATTTTTCCTGCCCAGTAAATCTCCATTATGACGGATATTATTTATTACAATTATTTTTGTGTATGAGTAATTTAGTAGTGATCAACTGATCAGTGATTCAGTCCATAATCCGTTGTTCAATGTGAATACGAGTCATAAAACGTGCACGTGAGAAAACAGTGGGTGCTACTGCTTGACGGCTGACGCATCGTCAACGGGCCATCAATAGGCCGGAACATGATGTAGCAATTCTGTGGGTTTCAATTTCCTACTCCAACAGTCCTTTTTTTCCTTTTTTCTAGTTTAAAAACTAAATAAACTATATTAATACTTTTATTTTATTTTATTTTTTTAAATGATTCACCAATTGCATATTTAAAAACACTCATTCTTATTTCAGACCACAAGAATTGGTGTTTTTCACAAATTCTTTTTTCAAACCAAGCATATCCGTTTAAAACAATAAGACGGGTTAAATAGATATCACTTTATATATAAGACAAAAATAAAATGTCTAGATATTAGCAAAAAAACTTGTCTTATCTATGCAAGTGGGATATATTTGACCCGTTTTAAATAAATATAACTTTTTTGAATCTCGTTAATTCTTTCTAAAAATATTACAAGGGCGTTTTAGATGTAAAAAACAATTCGCGATATAATTACATATTCAATAAAAAAAAGGTATTTTAGAAATAAAATGTCATTTGTACCAGAAATTAAAAAAATAAAATCTCATTGATTTTATCTAAAATACTACTCCGAGAAAGAAAAATATAAATGAAACTCAATCTGTATATTCCCTTGGTATCGTTGTGTGGGGAAAAATATAGTAAGAATTATTGTATAAGACATATTTGTATTATGAGACCGTGTATTTATTTATACATAAACCACTTATTGATTAAGACTGTCTTATTCTTGTGAAATGCGATTGATAAGTAATGACAGAAATTTTTGGGTGCACCCAATTCCAGGTATACTATGTTAATGTACACCCTACTAAATGAGAATATTAGAATTGATCGAGTTCTCCATAGAACATAATTAATGATGAGGGTGTACGATATTTTATACAGCCAGTGGACCTTAGAGCAAGTGCAATGATGAGCTAATGCACAATTAGCTTGAGTTGGCATATCATATTTTTTTAAGTTATACCATTTTAAACGACAATTGCATACAATGGTTTCAAGTTAGCTTAAATGGACCCACATAAACAAAAATTCCGACTTTCTTTTAAATAGTTTTTTTATAATAAATTTTAATTAATAGGTTGAAATTTTGGAATGGTTCATTTGAGCTTAATGGGGCTACTAGCTTGATCGAAGCTAATCCAAAAATAGAGGTACAATGGTTTGCCTACTATCTTACCACTTTTCGTATTTACAAGTAAGTCCCTTAGCAAAACCATTGCACGTCCCTTAAGAATTGAAGAATTGCAAATCTACCTTTTATCTCTCGCTTTCTCTTCTACCTTTTGTCTTTGTCTTTCACACTCACTTAAATTAATATAGTACCGAGACCGGAGTATATGTATAGGCATTTGCTCTTTTAACCCGCTTAAATCAGTAACTCTTGTGTGAAACCGTCTCACGCATCCAACGAGTTCATTTATTTGTATTAAATGAGAAACTTATTATAAAAATAGATGGTCAGTATGACACCATTTTATTATAGATTTTGTGCGCTTGAATTAATACTCATTTAAATTTTACTACAAAGCAACCATTGGTAGCTGAAAATTGGTGAAAGAGTAGTTTTAATTTCTTCGTGCTTACTCAACATCAGACTGAATCGTCCCCGATTGGATCCCCAATCAACACCAACTAGCTATTTATTATCTTAATACAATAGGTTTCTCTTAATACGAATATACCCGTTTTAAAATTAAAACGGATCAAATATATCTCACTTGTATAGATAAGACAAGTTTTTTGTTAATATCTAAACATTTTATTTTTGTCTTATATATATAAAGTGGTAGTTATTTAACCCGTCTTATTGTTTCAAACATATACTTAATTTGAAAGAAAAATTTGTGTTATTATCTCCCATACTTGTATTTCTGTCGAACATTTATGCTAACAAAACCACTCATATTATCTCAAATTGGATTAGATTATCACTAAAATAATCAAACTAGTTGAAAACATATTAAATTACATTACTATCTCATAATCCATTGTTTTACTCACTAACTATTAACCAACGTAATCTTAAAACTATGTTCTACGAAATTTGTATTCATATACACTCCAAATACGTATACAGTAGTATACTGTATACTCCATCCTAATTTATGTTGTCAGAGCATATTATCCGTCTTCAACTTGTGACGGATAATATCCGTCTTCACCAGGATTCTTTGAATTTTAATTTATTTTAGTCAACTCGAGTTTATTTCGTTCAATTCAATTACTTATGTCCAACAAAGGAATTTGTTAGAAAAAATATTAAAACACCTTACAAACATGTTTTGAATATTATAAAGGATAATTTGTGAGAAACTACCTTACATTTATGTCCATTTGTAAACAACTACCTTACTTTTTTTTTTTTTTGTTAAAAACTACCTTTCATTTCATTTTTTTTGTTAAAAACTACCTAAAAAAAGTTTCGAGGCCAATTTCTATTTATTATTGGTTTCACATGTGTGATTTCTCTAAATTTTCATTCTTATTTTGTCGTTAAACTTGATATCCAAGCTTATCTTTCTTATCTAAAGTTCTAAACGAAAGGGAATTTTTGCCATTAGCTTCAATTTCTTTGTTTAAGCATGTGGAATAATTGCTCCGGATGATGAACATGGGCTAAATCGAATGAACTCTATGCTATTCGTGAATAAGAATGAAATTTAGAGAACTCACACGTGTGAAATCCAACTCATAAATAGAAATTGGTCTCAAAACTTTTTTTAAGGTAGTTTTTAACAAAAAATTAAAATAAAAGGTAGTTTTTTAACAAAAAAAAAAAAAAGTAAGTTAGTTGGTCACAAATGGACATAAATATAAGGTAGTTTCTCACAAATTATCCTATTATAAATTTTGAAAAAATATCCATAACTAAAAACTCTATCCAATACTAGTCAAATTAATATCATAAATCATAATTCCCCCACCACTTTTTCGAATTATCACAAATTTGAGTACGAGCATAATCGAATTATCACAGATTCTCATTGAGTACGAGCATTATACGTCACAAGTTAAAGACGGATAGTATTCTTCTCAAGACGAATAATGTTTCCCCCACGATACACAAATGGAAGGGCAACTGGGGTGCTCCATTTCCCCATTTGGTTTGCCACTTGCATATTATAAGGGCATTATCTTTTTTCAGTTTGTGACGGATAATATCTATTTTCGATGAGAATTTGTGCTCACAAAATGCAAGTGCATGCATTAGTATTATCCATGGGAATATGGGATGCTATATTTCCCGTTTGCCCTTCCACATACCTTGTTGCGAGAGACTTATATTTATTTTTAACTTGTGACGGATTGTATTTGTCACAAACAAAACGCTTTGTAGAATTATCCTAATCGATCTTAGTCATAACAAAAGAGTAGTATATCCAAATCAACCATAATTAGTGAATATATTATGACTTAAATATTCAACAAAAGAAATATGATAGCTAATAAAATTATACCTCTACATTTTTACAAATCTATAATATAAAAATATTAATTCATAACAAGTTGACAAAATGCAAGTGGTAGACCGATGAAAATGCTCTATTTTCCTTATCTTACCACTTGCATCGTTGTGAGAGCATACTATTCGTCTTCAGTTTGTGACGGATTAATCCGTCTTCCCCAAGACTCTTTGATTTTTAATTCATTTTAGTCGACTCAACTTTATTTCGTTCAATTCAGTTAGTATGTTCAACTCGTCCCTTCACGTAATTATTTTTACTTCAACTTTATTCAGTTCAGTTCAATTCCGTTCATTTTAGTTCAATTATCAAACTTAACTCTATACTCTCTACCTAATTCAATTCGGTTCATTTCAGCCGAAAATTCATTACCTATAATAAAATTATCCCAATTTAGAAAAAAATTGTTATTATCAATCCTAATCCAAGTTGGATTAGAGTCATAAACCTCCCACCAACTTCTTTAATCTTTATTTACCTCCTAAGCAAGACACATAAAATTTACCTCATCCTAATCATAATTAACAAAGATTTACTATATCCAAATCAACCATAATTAGATAATTACCCTAAAGATCTCACACCCCTATATAAACTCCTAAACATCTCCTCCCTAATCCTATAATATTCTCACTCATAAAAACACAAAACTCCATTACTCTAAAAACCTTCAAAAACCTTGAAAAACATTCAACAATGGCGGAAAAGATCAACGGCGAACAAAAAACCACAGGACTAGTCGTTTGCTTCGGCGAAATGCTAATCGACTTCGTTCCGACAGAATCCGGCGTATCTCTCGCCGAAGCGCCAGGATTTCTTAAAGCGCCGGGAGGTGCACCGGCGAATGTTGCGATCGCGTTGGCGAGGATGAACGGAAACGCGGCGTTCGTCGGGAAACTCGGCGCTGATGAGTTCGGGCGTATGTTAGCGGCGATATTGAAACAAAACGGTGTCGTTGATGAAGGAATTTGTTTTGATGAAGGTGCTAGAACTGCGTTAGCGTTTGTTACGTTGAGATCTGATGGTGAACGTGAGTTCATGTTTTATCGGAATCCTAGTGCTGATATGTTGCTTCGTCCTGATGAACTTAATCTCGAACTCATTCGTCAGGTTCATTTCTAAGTTTTTGAATTTCGATTTTGTTGTCGTCTTAATCATTTGCTTACCTTTAATCAATATATTTCGTTTAAAGTATATAAAAGGTAATTAAATGATTGAGATTGAGTAATTTTTGTTCTTGTTTAATTTTATTTTGATTGTGTTTTTTAATTTTTTTTGTTATGATTTGCTTCATTTTTGAGCGTTTGATTGTGTAGGAGTAGGAGTAATTTGAACTACATGCATGAAATTATAAGATTAATTTAATTCGATTTGTATAAATATCTGTTAATTTCGCTTTTTAAGATTAATTGAGATTTTACGATAAAAAATATTTTAACCTTTAGTTACTAAAATCGTGGTGAAAATTATTTACTTTTAGATAATACTTCGTATTAGGATTGGATAGAATATACGAATATATGAATGTTACGGAGTTAAAGTAATTATTTACTTTTACATTAATTTGATACATTTATCTAATGCACGACGACCTATTTGGTATGGAATTGATTTAAATGGAGAAGTACATTTGACAAATGTTTCGAGATATACTCATAAAAGATAATTAATTTGGGTGTGGATACCGTATTTAATTGCGTTAAACGGATCTGAAACACCGTATTTACAAATTCTGATCCGTGATGAACAAAATTCGAAACTGGCTTAATATGGATTGTATTTAGGAAGTGTGGAAATATATTGCATGAAGAATTGAAGGAGTGTATGATTTTGTGTTATTTCATATGCAGTGGTTAGAATCCTATGCATTCAATGATTCAAGTAAATTTAGTACTAAAATTGTTGGTCTGTATCCCGTGCAAAGTTTTGGCCTCTTGTTTCATTTTGTCATTGTACTCTTAAGAACTTTTTATTTTTGTATTCAATTTTTTTGTGTTTTCTCTTTTTGTTTGGTGGATACACATGATCATTATGCAGCATATTGCTTGCCAACTTTTGTTTAGTACTCCGTCTTTTGTTTGTGTAACACTGTAACATGATGCTAACCTTCTATGGTTTCTTTTTAGTACTAATTAGGAGTATCCTCTACTAACACTCGACCTTACTAGTCACACTAATCAACCAACTTTGAGGCAGTCTCCATTTATATTTGCTAAATGGTTCTTTGATTGATAAATAATCTAAATTTTCACAATTTTAAGACAACTTATCCGATAATAATTATATAATCTATTATTCATAAGAAATGTTAGGAACACCGCCTTTTCTGCATTTGTAAGAGAAGAAAGTTGGCTAGAAAGACTATGAACATTCACAAATTCTCATCTGTGACGGATAAATTTCGTCATAAATAAAGAGGCAAGTGAGAGCGACAAGTAGAGAATGCCTTGACAAACCAAGGATCAATGAACATTAGTCATAGTTCACAAGACACCGATATAATCAAAGTTATTATGATGATAGAGACGAAATATTGAGTGTACTGTAGTCTGTAACGGGTGAAGTAAGGGTAACGTTAAACATTTACCATGAATCTGTTGGGAAAAGGAATGCACTTAAGTTTGTGGGTCCATCGTTAATTACGATGTCTACTCACCCAAAGTGGGACCCATTTCAGTCTTGCCCCACCTTCTGCATAAATCAAGGGTCATCAAACAAAAATTGCATTGTTAATAGTTAATACGTCCTCGTTCTTGACGGCACTAATTTGATTCTATTAATTGTTTGATTATCTGGTTATAGTGCTGTGCATGCCAGTGGATTTGTAATTATGTTAATTGGGGTCCCTTTTATGTTAATAATTCGTTTCTGATCATTATTTACTTGAACTGTTTTATGTTTAAGACGGGTGTGTTCGTCTTAAACAAGAATTTGTATTGTGTTAATTGGGGTCATTTTTCATAATGCATGAGCATGAATGCATGATTAGTGAGATGAGGTGTTAATAGTACTATAATGATAGTATTACCAAGTGGGCAAGAATCTTTTAATTGAATACTCGTATTAATTAATGTCATGCCATTTGATCTTTACTTTTGACCTTGATGGATGCGCCAGCCTAAAAGAGTAGAAAAAGGCAAGATTGATTGGCTATTGTTACTTTGATCACTTTATTCATATTAAGAAAACTATTGATATAGTTATTTAATTTTTTTAATTGGGTCGTTTGAACTTGAATGATCAGTAATACTTTCGACCTAAAGGCAGAAGTTTTTAAGATATAGGTAGACACAGTGATAATGTGGGTAGCTAAATCCTAAAACCATGTGTCAAATATGGGTACACGAGTATAGACGATGCTTTGTTCTTTTGGGCTTATATTCAGTGCATTTAGCCAGGTCTTGGAGCTTCATATATCAGTTCGGGTCAGGTCACTTTGAATGTTGGGAGTAAATAGGTTGTATGACTTTGATCGACAATTGGTAAAATGTAGCTATGGAACTGATTAATTATATGATTTGAATGTTGGAGTAAAAAGGTTGTATGACTTTGATTGACAATTGGTAAAGTGTAGCTATGAAACTTATTAATTATATGATTGTAGGCCAAGGTATTTCATTATGGATCAATTAGTTTGATCGTAGAGCCATGCCGATCAGCTCATCTGAAAGCAATGGAGGAGGCCAAGGCAGCCGGTGCTCTATTATCGTATGATCCTAACCTCAGGTTGCCCCTATGGCCATCTCCCGAGGAGGCCCGTAAACAAATCTTGAGCATCTGGGATAAAGCTGAAGTGATCAAGGTCAGCGACAACGAGCTAGAATTCCTAACCGGAAACAGTGACATTGGTGATGCTACCGCAATGTCATTGTGGCACGATAATTTGAAGCTTCTCTTGGTCACTCTTGGTGATCATGGTTGTAGATACTACACCAAGGTACTTAAATCTACCCCTGTGTTTTATCTTCATTGTCGTCAAGTCTTAACGACTATTTCAACGAACATATTTGTGCCTATTAAATTTTGGTCCACTTTGATGATTGTGATTGATATAAATCTGCTAAATTATTTTGCCGGAATTGATAAAATTGCCACATCATATTTAATTTAAAATAAGCCGCGTGCTTAATGATACATTTTCAATATATGCTTATTGCGTGGATCACAGGTTCACAGTTAGTCAACTGCCAGTTCAGATTATATTAGCATTGTGTTGCTTTCTTACCTGGTTTTGGTGTACTGTCGGCTATATGTTAATATATCTAGTGTATGAAAAATGAGGCAACTAAAGATGTCTCAATTTTATGGTCAACTAAATGATCTTAAGCCATCAGAATATTTGGATTCCATAGAAAGAAAAAGTTTATGCATCTTGTCTAATTTTAGTGCTCAAAATTTGTAGAAGTTCTAAAAAAACACCATAAAGAAATTTTGACGATCTGTTAGGAGTCAGGAGCGCAGCATATCAGCGTTCTTAGGAAATTAGGCATCATAGTGGCCTAGATTTTGCAGTAGTTGTGTATCGAAATGTCATTCCCGGGACTCAACTCTGCAAGAGCTAGTTCAGAACTAGAACATGACGATAAGAACATAACTGTTTTTCGAAAGATGATTATGACTTATAAAGCATAAACTTTTTGTAACCTAATTGTATTCTAGGGGTAAGTGATTGGGAAAAAATTATCCTTTAGTTTATATGTTTATGTAGCATCACCTAAATGAATTACTGATATGCTATCCAAGCCTTACACTTTAGCTTTGCTTTACGAGTTGTTCTCAATGAGTCCGATGTCCATTTTCCTCTTTTTTCCTGCTGTCTTTCACGTTCTGATTACGTTCCTGTAAACTCTACTAGAACTTTAAGGGAAGTGTGGAAGCTTTTAAGGTCAAGGCAGTTGACACTACTGGTGCTGGTGACTCGTTCGTTGGTGCTCTGCTGAGCAAGATTGTTGACGACCATGCTATCATCGAGGTTTATTTCTACCCCTCTACTAGATTACTTGTGTGTACTCGACTTTTAGCAGCTCATGTATTCGTCTTTGCTAACATATTTCATGAATGTCCTCAGGATGAGCCTCGGTTGAAGGAGGTATTGACATTCGCCAATGCTTGTGGAGCCATTACGACTACCAAGAAGGGAGCAATCCCTGCTCTCCCAACAGAAGCGGAAGCTTTGGAGTTCATTAAAAGTTCGTCTTAAGACTTCTTTGTATTATTTCACCCTCCTTTGATGTCCCCTTTAGTTAAAATTCATCTCTTATTGAGGTCGGTTTTCATTTTCCGGGATTTGATTAGTGAATTTGATAGGACTCATAGGAGGGATGATGTTGAAACCTCATAGTGGAACTCTGTTTCTCAGTTATCCTCCAATTATCTCTAATTATGTATGTTAAAAACATGGAAGGTTATATTAATTAATTAATAAGCAAGTGATTTTGTATGTAGAATTCGTCGGTTTGCCTCTACCCCCAATCCCGGTTCCCGTGTTCATTATCGATCAATCCCCTCCTCTTATGTTGTTGGCGATCCAACTCCATGGTTTCTTGAATAACTCGGCTTTATTGACGATAATATATTACAGTATGATGACTTAACAAGTACAATACATTATTCTCATCTATAGATTCTCTCACAACCTCATGCTTCACATCCCTCCGTTCTTTACCGACATGTTTCACCTTGTCACACTTTGTCCAGCGCACTCTGGAGCCGGACGTTGCCCTCCGTCACACATGGTAACATTCCTTGGACACTTGAGACAGTTATGAGCTAGGCTACCAGTAACCTTCAGTTTGGAGGTGGTGAACTCTACCGGGACATTCCCGACTAGAAAATTGTTGTCTAGGAACACATGCCTCCATGGTGTACCAAGTCTTACCCCGAAACTCCTTGGTATAGGCCCTGATAGCTGATTATGACTGAGATAAATTGCTGTCAGTTTCTGCATTGTCGGTAAATTTGCAGGTAGGTGGCCTTGCAGGCGGTTTTCCTGAACGTCTAGGATCTCGAGTTCTGTTGATTCACCAGCAAACCTGGGAACCTGTATTTCTGTGAACCAATTCACTGAAAGGTTCAGGCTAACAATCTCTGGTAAGCT
This sequence comes from Silene conica, assembly GCA_029255685.2. Lineage (NCBI taxonomy): Eukaryota > Viridiplantae > Streptophyta > Magnoliopsida > Caryophyllales > Caryophyllaceae > Silene > Silene conica. The sequence goes on along the minus strand of CM055315.2, from coordinate 83,463,721 downwards.
TACAATTCCTCGAATTCTGCCACTGAACCTGTTATCACTTAAATCTAACATTCTGAGGTTTCTGAGTGTCCATAATGAATGGATACTTCCGGAAAGTACGTTGTGGCTTAGCGATACTGTCCTAAGACTAGTAGGTAGCTGGGGAAGTGTCCCGAATAATTGGTTTCCACTGAGATCTAATGTGTTGAGTTGCCATAACCCCGCCATATCTGGGATTCTTCCTGAAAATCCGTTGTTTGCCATTTTTAAGGAATGTAAGCTTCGGAAGTTGGTAATCCAGGTGGGAATAAGACCGGTGAGCTTGTTCCTGGAGATGTCGAGTTCTTCGAGTCTCTTCAGTCTTCTAATGCCTATAGGTAGGCTGCCAGTAAAGAAATTATCTGAAAGTGTAAGGGATGTTAGCCTGTTGAGTTTGGCAATGCTTTCCGGGATTGGACCCCGGAACTTGTTCTGGCTTAGGTTTATGATTGTTAGCTCGGTTAGGTTTCCAATATCGACTGTCAAAAACCCGTCATAGCCGACACCATCTAGTTCAAGTTGTGTAATTTGGCTGCTAGAGTTATCCTCAGGAATATTACAGAGAACACCAAGGAAGTGAGCACCAGTGCTCTCACACGGGTCTAGCGAGAAATCCCACGTGTTGAGGAACGCATTGTCAGGGATTGAGTTCGGATCAATCCCTTCTTTTAAAGCTCGAAGTACATCGACTTCTGTGCTTACGGTATTCGACTGAACAAAGCTCGGCCCGTGAACAACCATGATAGCTATGAAGCCAATCATAAGGTAAATGAAAGACATTTTGAAATGCTCTTTGTTTTCCTGTGGATATATGAATTGCAGGAAGGTTTTTATATGTTTCGGGATTTGTGATCGTAAATAATGATTTTTTGCAATGAAAACAAATGCTCAGAAATTGTGTATTTAATGGAAGTTTATGAGGAAGTTAGGAGGAGAGGAAAGACGAGCAGCATCAAGAATCAAGAACATTTGTTTTATAATCTTTAAAAATTCAAGAAAGTTGATGAATCATTTGTTTTTCAAGTGTTTATTAAACAAAACAATTAGTAGTAGTGTTAACTGTTAAGTGTTACCTAAACTTCTTTTTAGGTTAATATTCTTAAGCATTGTTTTGTATCTAAATAGTTCATCTAAATAAATGTACGTCGGAAATCGCCAGTGAGACCCGTGTCGTGTTCGTGTATGATCAGTTCTTCAACTGTTTTCGCAGGATAATTTGATCCGATGAAGTGTTTGCCTAGTGATTAAGATAATAGAACTATATACAACAAAATCACGGGTCACTCGACAAAATATTTTAGATCCGTAACTACAATGTGCTACGTATATTTTACCATCGTCCCAATATACGATTTTAAGATAACAATACGTCAGTACGAGTCTACGAGACTAACAAACCAGTCAAATGGTGATAATTGAGCCCCAACTATTATTAATATTCCTAATACGTTCTCCCACTCAAATGGTGCTTGGTTTCCAGCCCGTGTTTTTGAGGGGTTTTGAGGTTGCCAGGATTCGAACCCGTGACCTTCGATCACACTGGCTCTGATACCATGATAGATGAACCATCTCAACCAAAATCTTAAGGTGACGGTTGAGGCCCGACTATTATTAATATTCTAATAGTTTTGTTATGTTCTGGTTTACTGAACTCTGTTAGATTTATGTTTGAAGCAGGTGAATTGTGAAACTCTTCAACAATGGGTACCGAACATTTAGTTCAAAAATTCGCCCTGAACAGCAAAATCACGCGATGTATATCGGTGAGAGCGTGAATTTGATCTCGTTGCTTGTTTCGAACTCATGATCAACATTCAAATGTGTTGCACAAATGGGCAGTTTTGTATTTTTTTTCCTAGAAACTTAACTTAGGTACTCACATATTCGAGTTTACAAGCGTAGGCATCAGACGACATACGACATTATGTGTTTATACGGTATGTCCAACAAAAGGCTCCGATGACTTGTTTACTGTTTACAGACATCAATTAAACCAGTCACATGGCCACTGTTTTGAGTACATGACAATCTTTCAGTAGCTAGCAGAAAAACTTATATGAGACGGTTTTACATGTGAAACCCAACCCCCCATTAGGCAGGTCGATTTCACATGTGAGGCCGTCTCATACTAGCCTCACTGAGTAGCTAGAGGCCAGCTTAGGTAGAGTTTTTGATAGCCAGAATCAACCAAGATCAGGGACGATGGAGTACTCATCATCATCGTCTTGACGGAACTCAATCCTAGGTTTCTTGTTCGGCAAGCTGCTTTTAGTGGGTCTGTATACCATGGTATGGTTGCTGCTGGGGAGTGACATTGGAAGTTGTGGAACTTCGGCTGCTGATAAGGCCTCATGAGAGATTTGTTCACCAAAGAAGTTCACGTCTGACCACCACTCTAGCTCTCCGATTTCAAGCTGCCCTTTCTGCATCTGTACATTGTAAAGGTAGACGGTTAGATGACAGTCGTTGAAAACAGATTCTATAACAAAGTGCACGGAACTAATGAGATGTATACAAGGTGTGATAGATGATAACCATCTCAACCAAAACCTTAAGATTATTAATATTCCTATTACGCATTTACGCTCCCTTACTCGAATGCCCAGTGGGCTTGAAGAGTGGTTAGTTTGCACAGGCTCCCTTACTTCGTGAGTTTTCGAGGGGTTTTGAGGTTGCCAGGATTCGAACCCGCGACCTCCGGTCACATTGGCTCTGATACCAGGATAGATGAACCATCTCAACCAAAACCTTAAGGTAATGTTGAGGCGCAACTATTATTAATATTCCTATCTGGAACTTTGTTGTTTTTCGTACCTTATCTGGAGAACCAAACTCGGGAAACTCCAACAGGTCATCGACAGCCCATGACGAGGAAGGAGGGAAGCTGGGAGGCGACTGAACAGTTTGTTTTGACGGGATTGGCTGTGCACTTTGGTTGGACGGCTCTGTGCAGTTCTTGTCGGTATCATTTTTGCACTTTGACAGACTATTCAGGGCAACTCTAATACCAGTGGCGAGGTATCTCTGGTGGTTTGCTGCTAGAGTGCTGGCGCTGTGGATTGATTCATCACAATCCTGGCAAAAGAGGGCTCTGTCCTCCACACAGAAGATAAAGGCAGCTTTCTCCTGTATAACACAAGTTCAGAACAATTCTCGTCAGTTACAATTTAGAGACGTAAATTACAGCAAATCAGCAATGTATCGAAAAGTTCAGTAATGTGTTTTTCAGGATTTCAAGCTCAATCCCAAACTCAGATCTCAATCATTATTCATTACCCCCAAAATCCCAAAGCCTTTGAACAAACTCGTGCTCAAAGCAGGATAAAAGGTCGCACATAAGCGACATTCCTCGTGTAACTAAAACGAGGTTGTTTCCGATTAACCCAGACCCAAAACAAAACGACCAAGTACCAAGTACTACATCAGCATTAAAAGGAGCCGCGGAAGGTTTCCTGTGCTATTTTCATTTACTCTACTATACCCGGAAGGATGATTCATGTCAGCCGATCCCAAAACATTTTGGGACTAATGCTCTGATGTTGTTGTTGTTGTACTAGACCCGGAAGCCCCGCCGACACAAATAGACATCAAGCTACAAACACACAGAACTTGTCTAGAGATGTACTACTACTACTTCAGTACTTCTACTTCCTTCAATAATTGAACTTCCAGGATACATGAAACAGATCCACCACAATCTGATCCAACCCTCTTAAACAGCATCAGTAAACAGTGGAACTGGTAGATAAACAAATTGCTGATACTCTCAAGTCTCAACCCTAACCAAATTAACCCTCATCTGGCTATCTATAAGTCCATACATGATGAAACCCCAAGAGGGTCATCGTCTAATGGTCGAGACGGAGGTATTAGAGGACTATTATCTTAAACTGTCCAAAGGCATATACCTAACGACCACAAATAGCACTATATATCCACACGTATATAAGTATCATACTTTCAAATCGTACTTCCAATACCGATCTAATTGAGAGCTTTCAAAACTTTTAACTTATATTTTAGTTTTTTTGGGTTGAAGTTTTAATCTTTTTGAGTTTATATTATCATTTTTGAATTGTAAATATTTTGAGTTTATATCTTTAGAAAGTTCGTTTCAATAAATCTTGTAAAATGTATATATAAAACTTCAAATTTTAGATTGTATACCATTAAACAAATCAACTTCACTGATACATAAATAAAGGATTATTTCACACATAGTTTTAGAAGGATCTGTTTGTTTATGCACAATAATAAACCCATCCAAGTTCAGCAAATCACTCCACAAGGATACAAGTAAAACCGATAACAAAACTAAGTTAATTACCCCGTTGCAACGGATGTCACACTAAGTAACTAATCAATAAGTACATATTAGGCATACCAAACTTAAAACTTGAAAGATTTAAGACAAATAAAACAAAGATTAAGAAAGAAAGAAAGAAAGAAAGAAGGTAATAACATACTTGACAGATGTCACATAAAGGAAGCTTAGTAGAAAGACATTGAAGCTGAAGTCTTTGATGTTTACTAGCTAGCTTATTTGCAGCATGTACTTCAATATCACACTTTGCACATAATGCTGCTTCATCTGCACAACATATTACTGTTGCTTGATTCTTCTCACACACATCACACTGAATCTTCATCTTTTTATTAATTCCCAGCTCTTCAAATTCCCAAGCTTTCTGCAAATCAGCAACTACCCAGTTGATTATTTCAGTAGTAGAACAAAACCCAGAAAGATTTTCTCAAAAAGATTGTTAATTTAATCTCAGTAAGGAATGTAAAGAAGGAAGAGAAGTATGAAGAGAATACTGTGTTAAATAGAAAGAGGTGTTGTGTTGTGTTGTACTGTGGTGTATGATGATCTTGTGGTTGAGAGGAAATGGGATGACAACATACAGTGTGTTAGAGATAAGACTAAAGATTTTGAGATCAAATAAAGGGCGGCAAATCATCCAGCACAACTTTGTAGGGTAATCAACTCTATTTAATTTCCATGTGTGGTTGTTGCTGTTTTCAACAAAACTTGTGGCCACACAATGCCTGTCAATCTGTCTTTCAAATTATTTAAAGTTATGCTTTACTGTTTACACGGATTTCGTCAGTTTTTTTAAACGGAAAATGAGATGTCGTCACTGTGTTACTATTACTAGTAGTAGTGAAGTCTCTCGAGTTCACAATGTGTAACTTTCTTTCGTTCAAATTCACGCTGCATGTTTCTGTTTTGTACATTGTTCACATGTGAACATTTAATTTCGATTTTTTCATAATACGTAAAGGAAAATATATTCATGTGAGGTCTTGTTTAATTCGTTTTTACGGGTACATAGAAAATATCTAACTTTTATAATGTTTGGAAATACGTAGTTAAAGATATTTAGCACGTAAAACGCGCGTTGACCAACGCGAAAAAGCGAACATGTAGCATGGATTTGAACGGATAGAGTATCTAAATTGAGCTAGTGATCGGCTTGCAAATAGAGGGGTTCCTATTTTGGATTCAGTCCGTCTTGCACAAGCCTGTGCCCTCTCGACTTGGCTTCTCAATTACAAGTTTGTCTCACATCATAAATTTGTGACGTATTTAACACGTCATAACTCACAATTGAAAATTTGTGTTTTGAATTATTCATTGTCTCGAGCTGAGTACTATTATTGTCCATGAAATTATGAAAATGTTCTAGGAGTTAATAGTTTAATACTACTTGCATTATCAATTCCAGGAAACCAATATGTGAAAGATCTTTAAGATAGACAATATCCTTCTTCAACTTTTGTCATCCTAATTTTCAAAACTACTATGCATATTGTGTGATTGTATGCACAATACTATGGAGTCTTGCATAACATTCTTTTACATAATGTCATCAAAAAATCCATTTATTTTTGTTTTATTCCATGTCCAGTCTTACCCGAGGAGCTTAACTAGTAACAATGAATAACATTTGTCATCCTAATTTTCAAAAAATGGTTAAAATTATCGATTTTTACTATCTAATATTCTTATATAAACTTTAAATTAAGTATAAAGCAGTATAAGGAAACTTCACTACCCTAAAATTTGGCTTCTAGGTTCACCCATATTTTACGATATCTTAATATAAAACCGTTTGTTCCGAGTATTATTGTGTATTAGGTGATATAGTAGTAGTGTATTTAATGATACTGTTGGTGAGCCGACTCTTTTAGAAACTAAGCAAGCTCTAGTGGTTGAGAAGATGATGGCCTTAGACTTAAGAAATGAGAAAGAGACAAGAAATAAGGGCAAGCCAAGTTGGGCATGTGTTTGTGTGGACAATAGGTTAAGCCCCATACATATTTGACTCTATAATAAAACAAACCCTTATTTATAACGGGCATATCGGTCGCAAGTTTACGACGGGTTAAGTAATAATTATGTCGGGCAGATAAGACAAAAGTAGATGATCTAACGAATAACAAACTGTTTTGTCTTATCTACCAACATGGGTAATACTTGACCCATCGTAACTTTATGACGACTTGTCCGTTAGGAGGGAGACTTGTTGCTAATAAATATTGGAAAAAAACTGTCATGGTCAACAAAATTTGGCAGTTGCCAAATTTATGCATTTTGAGTGGTGTTAAATGGAGTATGTGAAGTTGTTCATTGCTTCCATTTGAAAGGAATCTTGGTGGATGAAAAATATCTGAAATTGCCAATCATTGAGTTTATGGGTTGGGTTGGATATTTGCATTGGAATGTTGTCAAGGCCCATACTTCTAAAGGCTACAACTCTACAAAACCCTCTTCCACAAAAAGCAGAGGAGTGCCAAACTGCCAAAGTTAGCTGGAATTTGGAAGAACTCTCGATTGATTATTATGTTGCGTTTTTTCTGACTTAATTTCATCTCATTTTTAAGTCGTGTTTAACTTTATTTTGTTTAGTTTTGTTCAATTTCATTCACTCAGCACGGTTCCATTCAATTTTGTTCGATTCAGCTTTACTCCAGTTATTTCAATTCAGCTCGTTCTAGCCAAAAAGAACATGACCTTAGACTAGTGGTTATGGATTTGATTTCTGACTCTTGTAAATGAAAATGTCAAATTTGAGAGGGGTTACTCTTGGTCAACACCCAAAAAAAACATAGGAGAAAAGATATTATGGCAGTTAGTCTTGCTTAAGACGACAGTTAGTCTGTGCGCATCGGAATCCTAGTCTCAAGCATCGACGATATTGATCCACATGTTCACAATTTGTAAGAATACAAACAACAAGTAAATTAAAAACTTCTAAATGAGAAGTAAATTGATTAACTAGTATTTTCCATAGAGGGAAAATTGATATTGCAAGTAGGAAACATTGACTGTGCAAAATAGCGATACGTTTTCTAAACGCTTACAAACGAATCTTAAACTAAGAATGTAGCTCATGATTCGACAAGTAGGATTATGGGTCATCTCGAATCGAGATGATGTTCTGTTTTAGAATTGCCTTAATTGGGACTCATCGAGTCACAACTCACAAGTCATCATCGGGTCGACTCGAGTAAGCTTTGCTTTGCAACATTTTCAAGTCCTATCGAATCGAGTATGCTTGAATCAAAATGGGCCAAACTCCTACTTGTCTAAAACACAATTTGTGCTTTTTCCCAAAATTATCAAAATGGGCCATCAAAATGAAAACACAAATTGATCCAATTCAACCAATTTATCACTCAAATTAATTCACCATTTTGTAAACCAAACCGTTACCAAATGTCTTTAATAATAAACCAAATACTTAAACAGAACCTCAAACTCCTCTTATTTCCCCTACCAAAACCCTTACCCTTACGCCCTTTGCAAACTCCTCTATCCGCCGCATTTCATCGCATTTCCTCCTCATTTCCGCTTTCTCTCCGCCGTCTAATGTCGACTTCCGACGTCGACGCCGCCGCCTCCGCCGCCGCTAACTTAGCAATTAACGATGCTACTGATGGCGAACCTCTCAGCAAAAAGTACTCTTTTTTTTTCCTTTAATTTTTGCATCAATACAAGTTTTTAGGTTTAATATTATTTGATTTTATCGCAATTGCGTTGTTTTTGAACTACGAGAGTATTTCTTGTTCATCAATTGAACTGCAAGTTTATTTTTTCAAGTGCGATTGATGTTTTAAATTTCGATGTAATTATGGAATTGATTTGATTGCGTTTTTTAATTTTTGATTAGTGCCGTTTGTGAAGTGTAGTAGCAGTAATTATTCATGAATTATTACATCAAATGCAGTTTTTAGGTATTTAATTTGATTTTGTTACGCTTTCGTTGTTTGATTAATGCTGTTTTAATTGAAGTGAAGCAGTCTTATTTGTTCCTCAATCTTACATCAACTGCAATTTAGGTTTTGATGTTTGTGATTTTGCTGTGATTATTGTTGTTTGAGTTTTTTAAGTGCAAAACTACTACGTATTTGTTTTTCAATTTTGATAAGAATTGAAGTTTCGGTTTATATTATTTGATTTTGTTTTTCAAATGCACGAGTAATTTTTGTTCCTCAATTTTATACTTTAATTCAATTTTTTTTGTTCCTTAATTTTATGCAGTAATTGAACTGCAAGAGTTTTTTTTTCTAAAGTGTAATTGTTGTTTGATTTATGCCGTTTATGATATGCAGTAGCAGTAATTGTTCATGAATTATTATACATCAGTTGCAGTTTTTTTAGGGTTTTCTATCTGATTTTCTTTCGTTTTAATTGATGTGCAGAAGTCTTATTCGTTCCATAATTTTTCATCATTGCAATTTAGGTTTCGATGTTTGTGATTTTGCTGTGATTATTGTTGTTTGAGTTTCTTAAGTGCAAAATTACCTCGTATTTGTTTCTCAATTTTGATATGAATTGAAGTTTCGGTTTATATTATTTGATTTTGTTGTTGTTTTGTGAAGTGCGCTGAAAAAAATTGCAAAGGATAAGAAGAAGGAAGAAGAACGCCGTAAAAAGGAAGAGGAGAAGGCTGCAAAGCAGGTATTAGAGATATCTCATTAAAATTTGTTCATACCTTTTTCTGTCTGGTGTATTGTGTTTTATCTTTTTCTTCTAATTTTAGTTTATTTTTGAGGAAAGTTTCTTAATTGTAGTTGTGCACAATCTTGTGCAAATTGTGTTGTTACAGCTATATGTAGAAAATTAGGTTTGTTCTAGCTGTTATATAAATTAGCTTCATTTATTTTATTATTGAATGCAATTCTTGAACTATAATCGAGACATCAGTAGCAGTTATATTTTTGTCATAAAGTTGCATTCTTTAATAATTATGCTATGAATCTATGATATGCCACTGTACTTGTAATCTGGAATTTTGGTTGTGACATCAGTAAAATTGCGTCAATTTCATTTATTAGTGTCTGATGAGTACTGATAATTTCAGCTGAATTAGGAGGAACTCTTATGTGATCTTATTTTTAGTACTCCCTCCTAGACTTATTAATGGTTCTCCTTTCATGTGCTCTAAATTCAATTCCATGTGGTGTAGGGCGTTTTGTGTGGTCCAAATCCATTCCCGTAATTTTGGTGTCCGAAAGAAAGGGAATTATACTCAGACTATTATTGTTGTCATTGGGGAAAGCTATTCAACTTCAATGTCTTTAGTGACCAATTGTATCTAGATTTTCAAGTATTACTATCAAGTTTGGTGAAAATTTTGATTAAATGAACTTCTGTAGAATTTTCCATGTATAGCACAGGAGTACTATTAATTCATAAATCGTCAGAATTAAGGCGAGGAAAGAATGTCGATTTTGATATTAGTTTTCTACTGAGAAAAACAGATCAGTATTTGATCAAGTAATTTGCGACTTTAGTTTTTATCAAGATCATCAATTGCTGAATTCTCTTGCTGTATGAAAACGTAATTTCCTTTGATATCTTTCGTGATTTTCAGGCTGCCATGGCAAGCACCCAAGGGCCGAAGTCCCAAGCTGTTGATGATGATGATATGGACCCCACGGTATTTGTTTTGACCTTTAGTTTCGTTAATTGATTATAATGGAGTTTGGAATTTTTATAGGACGAGTATAGTTTTTCACAGCTTTTATTAGATGAATTATGAGAAGAAAATTTTGTGTTACTTCCGTAAAATACAGTAGTTATGTTCTTCAATTTCTGTGCAGCAATTCTTCGAAAACAGGTTGAAGTCGCTTGCTGCTGTGAAGGATGCGGGTTTAAATCCATATCCGCACAAGTTCTTTGTTACAATGAGTATTCCTGAATACATACAGAAGTATGGTGAATTGGAGAATGGTGCTCATCTTGAGAATGAGCAAGTATCACTAGCTGGTAAGTCTGGATTTTTTTAAACTTTCGTAATGTTTCGGAGTTATCAGTGTAATTTACTGTTTTTATCCTTTTAACACATGTCCTCTTTCAGGAAGAATTATGAACAAGCGTTCATCATCATCCAAACTTTTCTTTTATGATTTGCACTGGAGTGGTGTTAAAGTCCAAGTTATGGCTGATGCTAGGTAACAAACTACTCTTGAATTCCTCCGCATCTTGGCATTGTTATTCGGATGTGGCTTTCATCATGTGATGTGTCTTTCTCATGGTCACTTAGATGTTAAAGATATGATTATGTGATTATTTTGTGCTTATTGCAATAAATGTCTGTTTTAAAATTATGTTATAATACTCCATTCCGTTGTTCTATCCCATATGCAAGGACCTGGCAAAACGATGCATTATTTTATTTTATATGTAGACATGTAACCAGTAAAAGCTTCAAGTGCATTTCAAGGAATAGCTGTTAATCAAGCGCTCAAAGTCTTGTCTTTTTTAAAGCCAAATTACCTAGGATTGTGTCCTGTACACATAACTTTTTATTCCTTATAGTGAAGATATGGTTTATTCGAGCATGAATTTCTTCATTCCCTTCTTTCTCGTGTAGTGATCTTCTTAGAAATTTGTTCACTTTGCAGGACCTCTGAATTGGACGAAGCTGAATTTTCAAAGTTCCATGCTGGTGTGAAACGTGGGGATATTGTTGGTTTAACTGGATTCCCAGGTTTGTGTGTAGATGGATGTAGGTTACATAGTGTTGAAGTTATATTCTTTTCATTTGGGATCTGGTGGTTCCATTTAACTTTTGCTTTCTTTCACCTAGCCTTGACATCTGTATCTAGGGTTGTGAATATGCAATAATTTGATTTTTGTAAGCAGCCCAGCAACTTTATCATTATTTTCTTTGATACCTGTACTTGCCTGTAAATTTAGTGTATACTATCTGCATTCCTTTTGACTCCATACTTTGGAATATATGTGGGGTATATTTTAATCCTAAGTTACTCCGTCACTTCACTTAACTGCCGTGTGCCTTGTCACACGTGGCGGTGTCTGACGCCACACTTCGACACTTCAATTTAGACCACAAAATAGGAAAATTCACCTAAAATAGCCATGCCGGACGGCGGACACAACACCGCGTCTGTGAGTCGAAGTAACACAGTTTTAATCAAATGCATATAACAAATGGAATGGATATTGTATATCTTAGTATGCAACTAGATAGTCTTTACAAAATTGCATTTTATTTTGATATTTTCTAGAATAAGGAAGTTTTGACCTTGATTTTCCATATCAATCCCTTTGTGTTGTTTACTTGTTGCATGCAAAATTCTAAGAGTCTCATGCTATCATATATATAGGGAAAAGATAATGTCACATTGTCACTACAATTTGTTTAATCTACAAAATACAAGCTAAGTCTAAGGGTACATTACTATTCACATTCTCATAAACCTTACGCGTTCCCTAGATATATGTTAACTTTTGTTATTGCTGTATTTAGATTTCTTCTAAAAAGCTTGCCTATTAGGACATGTTTGATTGCGCTGAAATTAATGGTTTTGTTACATTTATTTCTGTTGGATTCAGGTAAAAGTAAGAAGGGGGAGCTGAGTATTTTTCCCAAGTCTTTTGTTGTGTTATCTCATTGTCTTCACATGATGCCAAGGCAGAAGAAAACTGGCCCTGCTGCTGAGAGTGAAAAGGTAATTGTAGTTTTTTTTGTTGCTGGTTAAGATGGTGGTTTACTAAACATAGGATGCTTTAGCTTACGATTACTTTTTTCTGTTCCAGAAAGCTGAAGTCTGGACCCCCGGAAAGCCACGTAATCCGGAGATGTATGTTTTAAAGGATCAGGTACGACATTGTGAAAGTTATAGCGGCAGATTTTGATCGTCTTCTAGGGCATTCTGCTTTCTTGATTCCTATTCGGTGTTTTTATCGACCCTTCCTTTTAACTGATTTTCTTCCGCTGATTGCTGTACATTTGTACTGAAGTTTGTTTGGAATACTTTTTGTCAACTAAAGTGTTCATGGTTTTTACATCAGTTCTTTACATGTTGGCAATTTGATAATGTACTCTCGAGCTCTTTGTAAGTGTCCAAGTGGCAGTGCCTGTTGTTGCGATGTCATTTGTTTTCATGTGATTGACTAGGACTTATTATTCCCTCCGCCCTAATCAATAGTTATAAGTGTTTGAAATTCTCCTCCGAAAAGGTAAAATATATAACTTTTGATTGGGATGGAAGGATTTTATAGTTCTACAAGATTCTTTATTACTCCCTCCGCCCTAATCAATAGTTATCCGTGTTTGAAATTCTCCTCAGAAAAGGTAAAATATATAACCATTGATTGGGATGGAAGGATTTTATAGTTCTACAAGATTCCAGGACTTAGATAGAGTTTCTGTTTTTCTCTAAATCTAACTGGACCAAATATTTATATAGACAACAGAAAACTACCGAGCTAAAAAAAAATCATATGAAGGTAAGCGAGAGAGTGAAAGCACATAATTGATTGTCTTTATGCATTTATACATTACAAGAATCATCTGCAGTTGGATGTATTAGTTGGTTCTTAAGCGAAGATGACATGAAAATCGATAAATAAAAAGGAGACATCTTCTATAAGATGCTGGTTTTGCTGTGTATTGTTTTTTTCCCCTTTCAGTTTTGTGTTTGTATCATTAGATATGGTTAGTTTGGGCAATTGCTATGTGAACGGTTATTTTGGAGAATAGTTTCATTGCAATGGTTATTTTGATGAAAGACCTCTCATATTTACGAAAGATTAGGGTTCACTCTTTGCTGATTGATGAAAACTGTGTATGTTCTGCTATTGGGTGCTTAACTTCTGTTAGCTTATTTGATCCTAATTGATTTACTCGTTTTGAGTTTCACTTGTTGTGGCACAGCTTATTTGATCCTAATTTTTTTTTATATAGGAAACTCGGTATCGCCAACGCTACCTGGATTTGATGTTAAATGGTGAAGTTAGAGAAATATTCAAGACCCGATCCAGGGTCATATCATATATAAGGAGATTCCTGGACAATCTTGATTTCGTTGAGGTAATCATTTAATGAAGAGCCTGTTTCCTTCCTAGGTAAGGTTATGTTAGATGGTGAAGTTAGAGAAATATTCAAGACCCGATCCAGGGTCATATCATAAATGAGGAGATTCCTGGATGAAGAGTCTGTTTCCTTCCTAGGGAAGGTTATGTTTGTTCTCCTGGTGGTTTGTTTGTTACGCACCTTACATTAAAGGCAGTGATCCTTTGGTGGGTTACATTGTTAACACATTATCCATCTGTTCTTGAGGTTTAAATCATTATAGTAACCTCTTAATTCCTGCCCTATTGCATTTAAAGTGTTATTTCACTTTTGGTTCGTGAATTGGACTTTTATGCTGGCACAATTTAATCTTGATTGCTTTCTTCCCATGCTTCCTGGTTTATATCTTTTAGTTTTAATGGGGGACATTTGAAAGATCTCTGTATTTTGCTTCCGAATTCTTTCTTGTTGGAAAATGACGATGACAAATGAACTGCCTCTGTTTTTTCTTTTTCTTTCCTAAAACTTTTTTTATCTGTAGCATGCATATGGTGTGGCCTATGTTACTTCGACACTTCATATGACCTCCTGTACCCGCGTCCGACACTTGATCCTTTGACATTAGTATGACACTCGGACTCTTCATTTTTAGACCAAAAACGTCCAACTGTTTTCATAAAAATAGGCGTGTCGGACACTTGGACATGTACCTGTGTCTGACCCTTCAAGCCGAATCAGAGTAACATAGGGTGTGGCCTCCCTCCTTGCTTTCTGTTTAAATGTTGGTCCTGATACAGTTAAATGCACAACGTTTGCATCTGCGCCAACAAGAATTGATCAATTTATCCCTTTTCAGGTAGAAACACCCATGATGAATATGATTGCTGGGGGTGCAGCTGCACGTCCATTTGTGACCTATCACAATGATTTGAATATGAGGTTATTCATGCGTATTGCTCCTGAGCTTTATTTGAAGGAGCTTGTTGTTGGTGGACTTGAGCGTGTTTATGAGATCGGTAAACAATTTAGGAATGAGGGTATTGACTTGACACATAACCCTGAGTTCACTACATGTGAGTTTTATATGGCATTTGCTGATTACAACGATTTAATGGAGATTACGGAGCAGATGATAAGTGGTGAGCGTTTATCGTCTTATAATATTTAAATTATAGTTTTCTCCAAGTCTTAGAACTACAAGTCTTTAACAAGTTGTATATTGTAGGGATGGTGAAGGAGTTGACTGGTGGCTATATTGTTAAATATCATTCAAATGGGCTAGATAAGGACCCAATTACGATTGATTTTACTCCTCCATTTAGGTTTGTACAATATTTGTATTATTTTTTGGCTACTTTCCTGTTTATATGTGAATATTGTTGTGGTGATGTCCTCTCTTTTCTACTTCTGCAGACGTATAGACATGATAGAGGAGTTAGAGAAAATGGCTGACCTGAATATTCCAAAGGATCTAGCTAGCGAAGAAGCAAATAAATATTTGATAGATGCTTGTGCAAAGTTTGATGTGAAATGCCCGCCACCACAGACAACAACTCGTTTATTAGATAAAGTAAGCCACTATCCTCTTATATTTCCCAGATCTTCAATTGGAAATGCTACGCTTTTTTTGTTCCTCAAATGCAAAGCTTACGCATGACAAGTTAGAATTGCATTGTTGTGATTCTACCAGCACTTGTGCACGTGTTCGGTTTTTTACAAGTAGTTGTAGTTGTCCGTTGTCTGGATTAAACTGTAATTGTTTACTTCTGTCATTTGATGATTAGAAATCTACATTGGGATATCGATTTGCTAGAACGACCTCTGATAAAAACTGCTATCACTTGACAATTTAAGTTTGATCTTGGGTTTT
The DNA here is from genome assembly GCA_029255685.2 of Silene conica. Taxonomy (NCBI): domain Eukaryota; kingdom Viridiplantae; phylum Streptophyta; class Magnoliopsida; order Caryophyllales; family Caryophyllaceae; genus Silene; species Silene conica. Next base: position 83,448,499 of record CM055315.2, on the reverse strand, counting down.
CAGCTGCATCACTCAACAATTGACACAATGTGTTTAACAACAACAATAAAGGCTTTCCAAAATGTGGTTTGATGAGCTAGGGACCACCTGATCAAGGTGTTCCTCTCTTATGACTATTGCGTTACTCGCCAAAAGAACAACAGACAAGACCTTGAACCTGTTTCACTAGTGTAAATTTTTATGATACACTTTCATGGTTTTTACAAACTGCCTCTGTGGAAAACTTTTTTAACACTCGCTATTGTAGAATCTAATGTGAGGTAGTCTGTCTTTTCTTATCGGTTTCTGTGCTTATGTTGCATTTGAATTGTAATTTTGCAACACAATACTGACCTGCAATCCGTTGCCTTGGATATGGGGGAAGCCTTGATTCCTTTCGCTCCCTCTATCTGTACGGAGTAGATTGTCTTGTGTCTTGTCCACTTTTTGAGAGTGTCTTTGATTCTTTTACCGCCCTTCTCCTGGCATACTTAGTTTTTTGCTTGTTTTTGTAGCTGGTGGGACACTTTTTGGAGGAAACTTGTGTCAATCCTGGTTTTATCATTAATCATCCAGAAATAATGAGTCCATTAGCCAAGTGGCACAGATCAAAGCCTGGACTCACTGAACGTTTTGAATTGTTTGTGAACAAGCATGAGGTATATAGCTAAATGTTTTTTTTCACAGGCTATTTCCACTTAAAGTTTACTCTAGCCGCGCTTTGCATTTTAGTTTCTGACTTTCATATTATCTATAAAATGCGCAGGTTTGTAATGCATATACTGAATTAAATGATCCTGTAGTACAGCGCCAGAGATTTGCTGACCAACTGAAGGTACTGTAATCTTGTTCTGTTCGGACTTCTAAGTATCCTAAGTTAACTGTCCCCATTTGACTATGGTGGTTGATTGACAAGTAGTTAAATGAGGAGAGTATAAATGTGGTGGGAGTAGTGAGATATATTTATGATGGTTGAGTAGTTCACTTTAATGAGTTTCTCTTAATTTGCAGGACCGACAATCTGGTGATGATGAAGCTATGGCTCTGGACGAGACATTCTGCACAGCACTTGAGTATGGGCTGCCTCCTACTGGTGGGTGGGGACTTGGTATTGATAGAATGACCATGTTGCTCACAGATTCCCAAAACATAAAGGTTAGTTATTTTTTTCCTTTACTTGCTGGACTGATGTCAAAACGTTGCAGACTTGCAGTTGCTTGGGTTCTGCAACCATCCGGAATTCACCAAATGTGTTAGCTACTGATCCAAATGCTTTATAACATGGTGTGCATTGTACTTCTGCAGGAAGTCCTCCTCTTTCCCGCCATGAAGCCGCAAGACGAGCCACCGACTAAAGGTATGCTTTCTGGTGTGACTTTTTCCATGATTACTCTGTAAGAAAGCTATGCATGCCGACGTAAGGTGCGATTGGGGTTGGCTCACTTGCTGGTGTCGCCCAATGTGTGGGATTTGAGTCGAGTCCTAACTAATTTTTGTTTTTGTGTCTTTGATTTGTGAACTTGCAGCTGCTTCTGAAGAACAACACTAAGTCACTGACAACATCGATTTGGCATCGAAATTTTATCGATTATTTTCTTTGTAACTCCTATTTTTGATACCGAAAGAATAGTGATTTATTTTGTACGAAGTTCGTGGTAATATCTGATTGACCGATTGACCAGTAGCCTTATGAAGCTTTATCTTTTTGGTTGATGTCTTGTGTTTGTGACCTAAATGCAACATTAGCTCGATCTCAAATGCAAGCATAGATTTCAGGGTTTCGGATCAAAATTAACACTAATTATGTTAATTTGTGAATTATACGATTCAAATGTAACACAGTTTTCTAGATTTTAGGATACTGGATTAAAATTCACAATGTTTCTCGACCACACAAAATTTGCAGCGCAGCGGAGAACATTTGGTGTGTCGGTATGTGATAAACTAGCATTCGTTGATAACTGTGAAAACCATTGTTTAAATTTTGAAATTTATTATGTTAACTACCCTAGAAAATAAGGAAGAACATAAATATGGTCAATAGGTCTCAAAATGGTGCACGGGGAATCACAAATAATTTGTATTTATCCTTTCAAATTTGACCCGTCACAAGCTTGTGACGGAAATCGATCGTCACAAATGAGAAATTGTGAAATGTGGTTTGGTACGACCTTTCGAACCGCTTGAATTAAATTGTAATATACGGTTATCGAGATTCAGGGTCCTCGATCAAAATTCCCGGCAATTCCAGTGGTCACAAAATATTTGAGAATTAACGTATGATATTTTTGGGTGTCGGTAGGCGATAAACTGGATTAATATTCGTTATTTTGAGCTAAATAGGATAGGTTACCACCTAAAACCGCGAGGAGCAACGAAAGACATTTGAGGGTTCAAGGATGCGATAAACCAGCATTTGTTGAATAAGTGAAAAATGGTTTAATACTCGTTATTTAGGAACGTACTTTTTCACATACGAATTTTACTCTTTCACATACGATGTTTACAAATTTATCCCTCACATTTTTTTCATTTCTCTCGCTCAAACTAATCGCTCACCATTTTACTCCCTCTTTTTTACTAATCTACAATTAGAATAATATTTGTATGAACTCTCTTCCATGGTATTGCACTATGTTAAATTGGGAAGAGCTAAAAACTATCATTAATTGGTAGTGTGTTTTGGCAGTGCGAAAAAAAGGTTTGCTCATCCTTTTTCATTTGAATATCGTCGTCCTCCGCGTGAAACACAAACAAGGATTATTATATTAGCAATTGATCAAAATTGCTAGTGATTATAATATGCCTTGTTCTGCTGCTAACACATGCAAGTATGCAACCATCTATCCATGAACTCAGCCGCCACAAGAACCCCCAATTGCTAGTGATTAATTGAATAAAACTCAACAAACCCTAATTTTAATTTTTAAAAAAAAAAAAAAATTTAATAAATGAACACAATAATTGATAAACAAGTAAATCAATATATATATAATTAAAGGAGGCTTTTTTCTAAGCGCGTGGTAGTCTCCAACTATTACAAAATACTATTATAAAAAATTAATTAATTACAATTTTCCTATTAGAAATATAAAATAGTAAATTATTTAAAATTTCCATATTAGAACTAGGAATACAGTTTTGCTATTAGAAATAGGAAATAAATTGGTAGTCTCTAACTTTTACAAAACACTATTATAAAAAATTAATTAATTACAATTTTCCTATTAGAAATAGAAAATAATAAATTATTTAAAATTTTCATATTAGAACTAGGAATACAATTTTCCTATTAGAAATAGGAAATAAATTAATTATCTACGATTTATTTATATTAGGAAATTATCCATTAATATTTGTTCACTTATTATTATATATTAGGAAAAAAAAAACCTTTGATATACTTATAATATCCATTTTTATATTAAATGTTAAATATGATAAATCACAACATAAAATGTTTGTTAAAGATTAACAATATAAAAAAATTGTAGTAATGTCCGATTAAAAAATAGAGGCGTTAAAAAGTCCTCGACCGAGTTGGGTTGTGACAAATGTCCATATATAAGACATACTACATGAAATTTAATCATGTAAAGAGCAAAATAAACGCTAAAATGCACCCCTACATCTTTTGTTATTTCTAATGTTATCATGTTCAAATATGCATAATACCCGGTTTACTTTGTAAAAACATATATATTTCTCCTACTAATTTTAGTGTTAATTCCCTCCCTACACACTTCAACTTGTATCGATAATTTATTATTATATTATTTACATCCATTTTTTATTTTATAAAGTATATAAAAGTATATTAATCCAAACTTAAATATGATATTTACAAAATTATTGATAACTATAAGGTTCGATATCTATTTTTTAAAGCATATTAAAAAGGTAAAAAAAGTTGATGCTAATTTGCGAAATGATATATCATATTATGATAAATGAGTAAGTGTCTTAAAAACTTTACTGTGCAATTGTTTTACAATTGAAAGTAAAAATGGTGCCAAGAGTGATAAAATAATTCAGATGAGGGTTAAAGATAAAATAGGTACATACACTTATCATAAAAATATGTACTCCCTCCATTCTTTTTATATCACCCCATCTCATTATTCACGTTTGCCGATGTCCATTTTGTTTTGATTATATCTTTAGCTACATACTACTAAAAATTATTAAAGTTTGATATTCTTAATCCTCTTATCAAGACAATCCAAAAAAGATCTCACATGAATATATTTCCGTGAACGGATTGAGAGAAAACCGACGTTGAATAGTCGATTGTGAATAGTGTCAAAACAAAAGTTGGGTGATATAAAAAGAATGGAGGGAGTATAAGATTAGAGAGTCACTTTAAGCAACAATCAACATTAAAATAAAAGTCACAAAAAGACACAAAAAACGGTACTATTGAAGAATATAGACCAAACTAATTATGACAAATTTACATGCATAAAAAACGGTACTATTCAATTATATGGATCAAACTAATTATTGTTATGCTGTACCATTTTATTTTATTTTTGTAAATTGAGCACATTATTATTATAATTTAGGGAGAGATATAGATTGGGAAGGATGAAACATATTATTCATACATAATTTGATGCTATAAACACCCTTAGGCAAAAACATAAAAAATAATTGAAAAAAAATTAAAACTCGAAGGGGGTCACGCACTTAGCAACTCTTCTCTACTTATCTACTGCATTAATATTCTAATTATAATTTATGACAATTACGTCCTATTAAAAAAACAAAAATTGAATATACTACTTCGTATAATTTGTGATTTTTAGCCAACATATTTGAACTTACTTAGATTTATATATTTAACTAAGAATATTAGTTATAATCATTGTTGTTAAACTCCCGATCCGGATCGTAGGATCTTACGATTATACGATTCAGAAAGTGGTGACCGATCCCGATCATAGGTAGGATCTTACGATTCAACATGCTTCAAATTTTTTGAGAGTAGAATCTTAACCTGATTCCACGATCCTATGATTATATATTTTCGGTCCTACATTATTAACATTTAAGTTTTTTGATTTACTAAAATTTTATATATGTCTTTTAAGATAGACATCTACTATAAACGAGAACAATTAGAGTAGGCACATGCTACGATAAAAGTGTTTTCATATTTAAGCACAAGATTTTAACATAGTTTGATTGCACAATTATGTATTTTAGTTAATTTGTAGGATCTTACGATTCTGCGATCCGATCTTAACGATTCGATCCTAGGAAGCTCATCGATCCAAAGTAGGATCCCGATCCTAACAACATTGGTTATAATTACGATAAAGATAGAGTTCGATCTATAACTTAGAGTTAAAAAAACTCAATTTTTATTTTTTTATAATATACTGTACTAATTAAAGGGCCATAATGTAAAATAGGAAATTACACCTCAATCTACTATTTCAATATATCGACAATTAATACTCAAAATAACACATTTGTTATTTAAATAGTGTAAAAACTCTCAAAATGCTAAAAAAATGTTCAATCTGCCGTTATCAAACTAAACCTAAGTTTCTGCATTTTGTTGTCATGTTCAACTTCACCTTTATGGGATGTAAAAAAAAGGTTTTGAAAGTAGAGGTTAGTTTTTTGTTAGGTGGATGAACTTTTCAAAAAGAGAAATGACTTTTGGGGGTTAAGTGTGGGTGTTTCGCGAAAGAAAGGTAACTTGGATACTTTAGGTTTATCGGGGCTAAGAGAAGGGTGTCAAACTATCAATAATGAGTTTGATGGTTGCTTGAGATAGTAATAAGGCTAACTGCATTGAATTTGGTGGTAGTTAATTTCATTGTAGGTGTAGAGGGGATGAAAGCAGGATTGGTGAAAACTTTGAATTTTAGACCGTTTTATTTGTGAACCTAATGGTTTTAGTAGCGTGTTAAGGGTCGTTTCGAGTGGGAACGTGGATAATTGCGGCGAGTTGGTTGGTTAAATTTTTTCCTTACTAGATTTATAAAGAGGGCCATAATTATAAGATAAAATTTGAAGTAAAAGAGATAATAAAAGTGAGATGGAGAGAGTATGATATTTATGCAAAATGAAATAAATAGCAAACTTCGTGTCTATATACTTATAATATTAAAAATTATTTGATTTACCAACATAGTACTCGAACATATTGTTTGAGTATCAGAATTGAGGCAGTGAGAGGGTTGGGGATGAGAAAACTGGGAAGGGAAAAGACTAGGAACGGAGAGAGAGGGGGAGAAATAAGGAAGATTGTTTCTTAAACTTTTCTTTGTTGAAAGAGAAATGAATTGTCTTCGATAAGGGTGACGAGGATCCAATTGGTGTAAGGGATTGGTGTTTATGGAGCTGAATGCGATTTAGGATTGACGTAAAACATGTAGCGAGGTAATGGTAGTTGATTGAAGGTTGTTTCAAGTAGTAAGGACTAATAAGGTGTCCTCGATGTTCTATTTTGAGGGTAAATTTATTGTGTGTGTGTGTGTGCGTGTGTGTGTGGGGGTTGGGGGGGGGGAGTGTACATTGGTGGAGGGTGTTAAGTTTGTTAATGATAGTGATCAAGAATTACGGTTATTTATCAATAAAATATTACTTGCTTAAAATAAATAGGTATCATGAATAATCAATAATGACAAGAAACCTCTACAAATCATATGAATATGCTTACTTTTCGACACCATCGATCCAAAGTAAATCTTAATCCTAAGAACATTGTCAAGAGTAAGGGTTAGTTTTCATTAGATGATGGATTTTTTAGAGGCACGGGTTTAGTTTTTCACTTGGGTGAATAAATTTGAGATAAGTTTTGAAGAAGGATCTTTCAAGGGATGAGGTTGTTTTAGATCATGTGTGAATAAGAAATATATAAATAGGGGTTTGCGAGAAATATTTTTTTCAAACGAGAAAATGAGGCAAGATTGGGGTGGTTGGTTGAGTTGATATTATGCGCGAAAATTGATTGGGGATGAAATCATGTTGAGTTTGCAAAATGTATATCTCAATTACTACATGCACTGGTATGAACAGTATCATTAAACAAAGGAAGAATAGATCATTATATCGGAGAGTAAATCAGATGTTGATTTCCGGCATAATGAATGATTATGGTGGTTGTAGTGTTATCTAATGATTGTTTTTTTGGGGAATGGGGGTGGGGGTGGTCATAAGCAGTCGTAGCCATGGGCGTTGTAGCTTCATTCACATTCAAGAGTACGTTTATAGTTTGACCGGGAGATATAACAATGTAACAACTTCTGAATGTTTTTGGTAGCTGTCATTTGATCGAACAATGATTAGTTATGATTTGTTATTCCAAAGAATTAAGGAGATTACTTACATCATTGAGCTGATTATGTAAAGTAGATATTAATGTTTTTCGGAGTATCATTTGTATAAACGTTATCTTGATTTTTTTTCCTAACAAAAAATATTTATTAATTAAACATTCATTTATTTCCATGTCAATATTATGTTGATGAGAATTATTTGTTGGTCATGTGGCATATATAAAATCTTACATATAAACTATGTACCATATCCTATTTTATCGTGAAATTTGTCACACATTATTTTAGTATCCGTGCAACGCACGGGCAAAAAAACTAGTTACTTCTTAAACCGGAGAAATATGATTCATTGTTTAAGTCTGATTAGGTTTTAGAGAAAAGGCTCACTTAATTTTTTGGTTTTTGGTTGGAAGGGTATTAGATGGAAAATTAATCAAAAAGTGTATGTGAAAAAGTAAAGTTCGTATGTGAAAAAGTAATTCCGGTTATTTAAGACTGAAATTGAATAGGTTAACTCTGGAAATGACACCAAACACGAGGTAGAAAATACGGAGAAAAAGAAACGTAATTCGGTACGACTTTCCGAATGAATAGGTTAACTCCTAAACACTCGCCGGACCAAAAGCTAGGCCGATGCGCAGATCGAACACCTTGGTTTCGTGCCATCTCGTGCATATCCCTCAAGAAGGTCGATATTGATCCATTGGGTAAGGTAAGCTGGTAAGCTAAGGGGTATTCGAGTCGGTTTTAAATTTAAAACGAATATATTAGCTGGAGATAAATGCTCTACCTCAAGACCGCAACACTTCACGGTCAAAAGCTCGAAACCTGGGTGCCAGCCAGTAAACCCTGATAAAACCTCACCTTTCCTCAATCAACAATGGCCGCCATTGATAAAGCAGGCAGAAGCAACAGGAAGAAACAACCACGTTCTAAATCTAGTAGACCCAACAAACCTTCATTTGGTCCCAACAAACAACTTAACAAGAGGAAGAACAACAGCAGCAGCAGCAACAACAAAAAACCACGTCGTAGACCTAAGAAAGGATTAAACTCAAAAAAATCCAATGAAGAACAAATTGAAGTAAAAGATGAAAAACCCACAAAAATTACTCCATTCCAGCCACCTGTTTCACCTGATGATTACTGCAAGTTTTTCTTGGATCAATTTGAGTTTGCTAATTCCATAAAGCTTTCATCTTTGGAGCTTGAATCCATTAAAGGTATCACCTTTTTCACTTTTCCTAATTCTCCTTTCGTTATATTCATTTGTTTATCTTTGGTTAAAATACGTCTCACACAGATAATATAAAAGGTAAACAAATGATTGGTAGTGGCGGAAGCAGAGGCGGTCGCCTTTGATATTTATTACATTACTAGTTTGCCCCCTAATTAAAAATCCTGGGTCCGCCTGTTACTGTTTACAGCAGTTAATTTAGTTAAAAAGGGATTTGTGATTAGGTATCAGAACTGTTGAAAAGTTGTTTAATTTTTGCTGAATTGTTTTGTTTTAATGTAACAGGGCTGCATTAATTGTTGTTTGTTTATCCCTGATTGTTGTTTGTTGCACCTGAGATTAAGTTGGTGTAGTTTTGGCAATGTTTGTTGGTTGCCCAATGAAGTGAATTATCTGGGATAGTTGCTAGGAGTAAGGAAGAGTTTGTTCTTCGGAACGATTCGACAAAACGTAGTGGTAATTTCTAATTGGTGGCATTCTGTGAGATTTTAAGATTTAGGTGGTAAAAGGTAAATTTGCCTGTGGCTGAGACCAATCACTGTCAGTAACTTGGTGTTGGATGCTGGTTTTTTACTTTACTCGTTCTAATAGTGGCAGTTGGGGTTGGAACTTTGGAAGCGAGAAGGCGGTCTAAAAAAACTCGTAATGTTCATGATGGTAGCTTGGACCTGCTATGATCTTGAACGAGATGGGTAGAAATAGATACAAGAGTTTCGTTATCTAGTGCTGTTATTCATGAATTACGGGATGTTTTTGCTACTTTCTGCATCGGATTAGTAGTATCTGTTCCAGTTAGAGAAGTCTTGTCAATATTTTGTTTTTGTGGTTGAAATTGATAGGCAAATGGAATTCACATTGTGCCTCGTTGTACAGAAAATTGTATTTGAGCTTCAGTTCTCATTTTTCAGCCATTGTGTGTTCTGAATTGTTTTCAAACTCGATAGAATTACTGCCTTGTCGTGTAGACTCTGCTTGTAAATAGTTAAGGATCGTCATAGGAGCTTCTGTTCGTCATACTGTCTAGTTGTGGTCAAGTTTCAGTGGGCGACATGCACTGTGCTTGTTCTTTTTACTGAAGTGCATTAATTCCATACTGTATTCTCCACTGAGCTGCATGAGCAAAGATATGCTTGGCAATCGGTAATATTTAAAGCCTTTTGTTGGCGATTCTTTTTCAGATACATGTTCTATAAAGCTATCGGAAGATGTTAGTCAAGATGCTAGCAACTTAGGGACACATCTCAAGAATGTATTTGAGTCGAGATGGAAAAAAGTGCTTTGTGAGCCCCAGCTTGTCGAGGGACATATTGATGCTGGGAACCCAGCTGTAATGGTCATTAGTGCTTCTGCTATAAAATCGCTGGACATGCTGAGGTCTGACTTTTATTTGAATCCTCTTGAACTAGAAAATATGTTTCGGCTTTAAGACTAGTTAGTATGTTTCTAATGAGTCACTCTTCGGTGAAAAATATTTTATCTTTTTGTTTTTCCTCACCTTAACGGACCTATAGGGGCTTACGGATATTGACCAAGGAATGCCAAGCTGTGAAGCTTTTCTCGAAGCACATAAAAGTTGATGAACAGGTTTGCTTTTTTTCCCTGAAATATTTTGATTTTCTATTGTGTACCCCAATGTTTTTTCAAATTTTATTGAGACCATCCGTTTTATTAATACCGTCTAATTACCCCAAAATATGATCAATAAGCCTAAGTACCATCATTGGATTTTTTTTAGGATTAAATTTTGTCATAAAAAGAAGTTTAGTGATGAGTAAATGGTTATTACGTTGTTGACTCCACTAATAGAATTGACATAACTCATAAGCAAACAAACTTCAAAATCCTGGCGAAAGAGCTAGCATCACCTGATCTTGGCCTTGAACTGTTCATTTTATGTTTTCCCGGGAATACATATTTACGCTTCTTTGTTTTGGCTTTTAGATTAGAATGTGATAACCCGCATCGTGTTCCTCTTCAGTTTTCTTGGCTTGTTTCTTTTAATTTGTGCTAGAAGAGCCATTTTCTCACATGTAAGCTTGGTGCTTTCAGGTAGCCATGTTAAAGAAGCGTGTTAATATTGCAAGTGGTACACCAAGCAGGTAAATGATCTTCTTTGGTTAATTAAGTGGACAAATAAATGCCTCAGATGTTAAAAAATTTCATTTGTCGTGATTGGTTTGGATACTAAACAGATGATTATTATTGCTCTTTATCATGTCCAAGGTAGTACCACACTGAAGTATTGAACTTATGAGAACATTATTCAACGTGTTCTGTGATTGCAAGCTATTCTTTTTCTTGTCCAGTTGTTATATACCGTCAAGAACTAGTGTCCAAACCCATTATTACCCTTGAACAGTCGGCCGCTTTTAAATTCATTCTAGCTGCCTAGCCATTCTTCATTTTATCCACGTTCTCGTTCTTTCTATCTGTTTGTATGTGTGTGCGCATTTGTGTGTGTCTTTATGTTTTGTTCTAAGAGGAGAAGCTAGAAAAAAATTATTGAATGTATTATATGCTACCGTTTTTGATGGACTGCGCCTAACATACTTCCAGCAAAATAGGCGTTGTCATGCACATTGGACAATCCTTGACTTTACCTTGAGACTAACATGTTCCACTGCAACTGGGTATATTTTATTTCAGGATAAAGAAATTAGCTGAAATGGAGGCTTTGGGGCTTTCACGACTAAAAGTCATTGTACTCGATATGCACACTGATGTTAAAGGCTACTCGTTATTTACCCTTCCTCAAGTCAGGTTTGGCTGTACACCATATTTTAACTTCGCTACATGATTATATCCCCTCCCTGAACTCTTTGTACCACCGGTGAATTATAAATAGGCTAGTTCACCTTGCGATTTTCCCGTGATCTCCTCGTTGTGAGTATCGGGTTATCCCTTCTATTTTCTTTGTAAACACTATGTGTGTGAAGAAATCCGAAAGTCCCACATGTGAGGGTTATCCCACATTGGTAGAAGAGGAGAAGAATTATCACTTTATAAGGCAATGGGTTACTCCCTTTATTGCCAATTTGTTTTAGAGTGGAACGCTCTTGGGTTTATATTGTGAACTATTTCTCCTCTGTTCGGGCGGCCCAGACCCGTTGTTGAATTTAACAATGTGCTAGTGTGCTACTGAGTGTCAAAGGTTTGCTGCTAAAAGGAGACTACTGTAAAGTAATGAAATAAATCTGTATTCTTCTGTAGAAGTCAGAGATAGATACTCCCACCGACCCAAACCAAAGGCAACACTTCCTATAAACGGACGTTCCAAACCAAAGTTAACATTCCTTGTTTGTCCCAGAACATTACTAAGTTGTCCTTCCCATTTGATTTTACACAATTTGTCGTTACATGGCCCACCTACCAACCCACAATTACATGACCGCCTATTTTTTTTCCCTCTTTACCCCTTTTCCCCTATGTTACCTTTCATTTGGATCGGAGGGAGTCGTAAAAAAGAGTTTTGAAGGTCAGTGAGAACGTAATTGAGCCGTTAGCTACATTTTGGTTTCTGTAACCGACGTTTTAGACCATGCCCAAAAGCACTGTCTAATATACTTATGGTCTAAGCTAAGCTAATTAATTATGTGTTCTAATCCTTTCGCTGGCATTCACGTGATTACCGATTGTTTTTATAACTGTAGGGATGAATTTTGGGATTTGTACAAATGCTATTTCCACCAACGGCTTCTTCAAGGTGATTTACGGGTGTGTTTGTATGGTCCAATTTCGGCAACAACTGGCAGAAGTAAAAGAAAGTCTGACGATCAATAGCAAGCATCATTTTGCCGAAACTGTTTCTTGAGTCTGTTATACGATATGCAGTTTGTAACACTCGTCAAAAACATCTCTGTGAAGAAGAGTTTTTCGTTTACCCTTCGCAAGGTAGCAACATGAACAAAACACTTGATGCTTGTTTATTTACTCTGAACAGAGAATGACATGTTTGTAATTGAAGTCCACAATTTTGGCAACAAAAACACATCTTTTTCGTTTTTGATCAACTCAATTTAGCCACAACACTGGAATTGTTGGCTAGATTTGATCGAGAGTAGAACAGGCAGATAGTTTCAGGAAACCATATATAGAGCGGCAAGTAACGTTATCTATTTGTTGACATGCTTTGCATAAAGAGTAAGATGATTTGATATATACTGTGTATATTAAATATTAATACAAAATAGTATTACAATTACGACGAGGTACATATAAATCAAGAAGTTAATCCGTCTTCTATATCCATTCCCTGAAAGGAAGGAATGCTGGAGAAAGCATACAGTGTTTTGTGCTAATAAATAATACACTCGGCAAGTGTTTGGTGCTAATAATACAATCAATACTCAACCTGGCCATAACCTAGGTCAGCACACGGCAGTCGGATCGTTTTACCCCCAACGTAGAAAATGCAAATAAAGATGCGAAAATCATATGTACAGCTTAAATCCAGGAATATTTAAACTGGTTTTGGCAATCCTAAAGTACACGGAGTTGAGCAAGGAATGCTGCGCAAAGTTCAAGAAACAGCATTTGAGGTCCCACAACCCGTTGTAGATCAAGTAGATACTTCTCTTCCCGGGTCTTGTAAAGCTGCAGGCACGTTATAACATGTTATTAGTTGATCTAGCTTCAAACATAGACGAGACAAATAAAGAGAAGTCGATCATTCTGCATTGGGAAGAACCAAGCAGACTTCACAATCGACACTACAGGACGACAGTAAGACACTCTTCAGTCTTCAGTCTTCACATGACATACATGATCAAGTCTCCCTCAATGACATTATCGACAATTGATTAAGGTGAACCAAGAGCGGCATGGGCTTCAAAATCCATAGTTTATCAACTATAAAGTACTCCCTCGGGCCCAAACATTTGTTTACCTTTATCTTCTTTGCGGGGAGGGGAGTATTTCAATCAAAGATTCAAAGGTAACAAATGACAACAAAGGGAGTACATTCCAGTAGCAATCACAAAAAACCTATAGAAGCCAACACACGAATCACTCAATCATTAACCCTCTATCCTCCTTTCAATGTCCCTCCTTTCTAAGCAAACTGGGGATACAATTCATTTTTCATGCAAGTCATCTCTCGCTCGCATGCAATAAATTTAGGATTAACATGTGATATTAAGGATTAAGAGATTAATACAATAGTAATACTGATACATGAAAAGCAGACAGTCAACCATACAACAAGAAGCACTGGAAGAGGAACACACCTGCAACTCAAACTTTACGACGTTGGGTGACCTTAACCCATCATTTTCTATTATGCTTGATTCGTTGGCAAAATAATGATCATTGTCGGCGGGATTATTGACCATCCCTTCATGCTGCCCAAGAATGCCAGGAATCCACCGGCACTTCATATTATAGTGCCCAATCTTTTTCCAGCAGACATTTAACTCTTGTAGTGCTTTCAAAACTTCAGTCATGATCTCACGAGGATGGGCTCGCGACTGCAGTCAGATATGAAAAAATATCTTTACAAGTCATACAAATCAAAATAAGTAATCAAATATGACGCCCAACATAGCTTGTAGGAGGTAGTTATTGATCCATATCAGTCGGCTCAAAAATACACTATAAATACAATTAAAAAATTTACAAAATAATTATGTAGTGGGCTAAGACTAAGACGATACTATCCGTTGCTAAATTTCCTACCAAGCACTTAATTTACAACATTGCCACTTTATTTCTTGAACCTTGCCCACCTCAAGATTTGGGTTAACAAAATCCCAAATTGGAAAATCGTAGAATCACTTGTCCCAACCCCTGTAACCTGTCGGCTTTTAAAGAATTCTCAGGACAAAACAAGATAGTTCAAGAAAGACACGGAACAATCTCCAACTGACTTGGTGGAGTGTACCAGCCTATATGTGTTTGTATGTGTATCTTTGAGCTTATAATAAATAGTATGCGTGCGTGTGTAGAGAGACAGAGATAGCGGCTTGCAGGAAAAATAATTAACGGTTCTCCCTTCAGGACTCAGTGCAAACCCATAAAGAGGAAAATGAAACCTGTAGTCCGAGAGCCCATTTCCTCTCAACAGGGAACTGCTGTCGTAAACCAACTCCTTGATAATCAGCATAACCATGATATGGGCGATTCCCTGAAGCAGGGGAAGCAACTCCATTTGGACTCATGCGATTAACATTGTTATCCTGAAAAGGATAGACGTGCAAAAGAATATCAGATGCTTATTGCAATTCAGGAAAACAAGAAGTACCAAGATCTGCTTAACTATATTTTACAACTTTCATTACTTGTTTACTCAAGTATTAATACAAAATAACTGAGAAACTCATCCATTATATCTGTATAAGTACGAGCAGCAATATGTCACGACTCAAGCCATTTATTTATTCAAGTATTGCAGTCATTTAGATGCAGGTCTCCCAAATACTAGCATGCAATTTAGTATAAGTGTCTGCGAAGAAAAGACAACCCACCATCATTTCTTGGAACTCATCCCCTAGATAGCCATTTGAAGTTCGGAAGCGATTGTCGAAAAGCAAATAGTATGCAACAGTTCCCTATAGTAACAATAAAATTATATATCAGCTCTTGATTGCACACAAATATTACACCCAAAATGGTAATACTAAAGGGACCTCATTCTGGAGTCGGTTGCGAAGAGATTCAATCAGCTGATTCCTGTCAAATCCCATCCTAATAACCTCTAGGAGTATCTCCTCATCGATCTGCAAGGAAAAGCAGAAATCAAATTACAATTAAATAACACAAAGGGTATAATATTCAACAAAACTTGAACTTGCACAGAATCAGTGCACCTAAGTGATAACAACACAAAGAGATCCAAGTCAGGTACAGAGCGCTACACGTAAGAGACTTAATAATACATTGTAACATGAAGATTCACAAGGAAACCTCAGACTTATAGTATGACATGTTTTATTGCATATATTTTGCATTGTAAGAAACCAGGGAAACAACCTTACTTTCCTGAAAGTAGATTCATTACCTACCTTCTTCGCTTGTTGCATAGTATCTGGTGGTGGAACGGCTAAGTAGCGTGGGAGATGAGCTTGAAACCATGAATGTTGGCGGATATCTGGGATGGCGATTCTTTTCATAGGGTCAACCACAAGCATCTTGGGAATCAGATCTCTGGCTCCAGGTGATAAATGACTTGGAAGGGTATATATCCCACCCTACAAAATGAAAACAATGTAACATCAATTTTTTTACTTCCAGACTCTACACGTACACATAATATGGGAATTCCTGGTGACCATTTTAACATGATTTCATTAAGCATGTGGAGAAATTAAAGACAATAAATAACATCAAAAATCAGAAATCCTCAAGTTTACACCTGCTGAAAGGAAACCGGAAAATAAAAGGTACGCATTTAAGAGTTAAGACATGATCAAGCGGAAAAGAATCATATAGAATATAGAGCAAATTAATAACAGCCTGTTCAATTCACTAATAAAATTCAAAAAAAAAAAGGATACTTTTTGGGCTCGATAGTGGAAGAGAAAAAAATTCTTGCACTAAAAAGGAAAAAACTACAAACTACTCATCATGTATCCCTCACTGTGTCGTCATTAACGGCAGAGAAAAAACACTAAGCAAATATAATCCTAAATAACTAGACTATTTTAATAAATTCGTCTATCTAATTATTATTAGACAGCCCTCGTTTGCATCTTAACAGTAGCTTAGTTTCTTTCTATTGACTTGCTAATTTGCGGGTACGAGCTCCCATACACAATAAAGAGCTCTGTACGGCCAAAGTGGTATCATGTAGTCGCCTGCACTTAGTGTCGGCTGTCACACCTCATAAAAGATGTATGATACAAACACAGCTCCACACAGTAGACTGGGATTGTAATATTTGCAGCCCCTACAATCATAGTGCCACCACAGGCACAAAAACACTAATATTCAACAGCGCCAACAAAGATCAAGGACACCAGCCACAAAAGATCATTTAAACATCAATTATTCAAACTACATAACGCATATGTACCTTTATTTTCTTGAAAAGGTTGGGGATATTTTCATCATCAAAAGGGAGGGTACCACAAAGTAGGGCATATAAGATAACACCACAACTCCATACATCAACTTCTGGTCCAGCATAGAGTTTCCCAGAGATAACCTACACACAGAAACACAGGTAAATTGCAGTTCATTCAGTGACACAGCAATTAAAGATTGGATCGCCATAGATAAAGTTCTAAATTTTCTGGTGGATAATACATTTTTACGGGTCGTTTGGTTCACAACCGGAATTGGAGTTCCAAGGAAGTACCATTTCACATGTTTTTGCAATTCACATGTTTTTGCAATTCACATGAAATGGGGAAATTTTGTTTGGTTGGAATGTGGGAAGTGAATTCCATAAGAATTCCCACTTACCTAGGGGAACTAGGTAAGCAACTTCCTCAATTATGGAGGAATTAGAGTTCTTATGGAACTTTAATTCATGGGATTTGAGGCAAAGAAACAACCCACTTATTTTGCCTATCACATGAATTACAATTCATGTGTTTTAGAATAGGTAACCAAACAACTCCTTACTTTCAACAATGCGGTGACAAAAACAAACAAGCCCAAAGCCCCAAACTACCATAAACATAGTACCATAAAGAGGAATCCTCAGACAATATCTTCAACAAAGAGAAGCTGACTAGATTAGATAAAAAAAGGGACATATATAAATACAACATATAACAGCGTGAAGAAAGCACAGGTAGTTGACAAGATTAGAAAGAGAACACAGATTTACATAAAGAAGATAAAATTCACACAAAGCCTCCCGCGATGTTTCCTTTCTGATGATCAAAGCATTCCACATTTATAGCTTGAAATCAAAGGCTATTGTCTTTATTAACAGATTTTCAATCATCCATATGAAAATTGTAAGAAACCAGTATCAATATTTATACCTCTGGAGCTGCATAATTTGGGCTTCCACAACTTGTTTTCAAAAAATGACCATCTCGCATTATGTTGCTCAAACCAAAATCTGCTATTTTGACATTGTGATTGGAATCTAGTAGAAGGTTTTCAGGCTTCAAATCTCGATGAACAACCATATTGCGGTGACAATACTCTACTCCCGATATGATCTGATTCCAATACATCAACAAAAAGTATTAAATTGCAGTCAATTGAGATGAAAAATCTAGTGGAGAAATAAAATATAACAAGGTACAGAAAAAAGAAAGAAGAAAAGGTGTTTGCCTGCTGGAAAAATGTGCGTGCTTCATCCTCTTGTAATCTTCCCTTTTCAACAATATAGTCAAATAGTTCTCCAGACTTCACGTACTCCATCACAACATAAATGTCTGAGGGTGTCTCAATTACTTCGTAAAGTCGTATGATATGGGGATGCATGAACAACCTTAATATTTTGATTTCTCTTCTTACTACAAAATCAACACAAAATAATAACAGTGTAAGATGGATGACCTCCAACGTCGAAGGACCTAGCAAGGATTGCAAACCAACTTATATGTTTTTATAATGGTTACCAAATACACTCGATCGACCCTCCAACAAGTTGTGACTCGGTTCAAGCATATTCCATCATGGCACTTACCTACAATCTATATAACAGACACATTCTAAGAGTATTGGATATTCAGGTGCGCCACATTGATCATGAATCCATCAGACCATCGTCGGTAGCGACAAAACTTATAGGCATACAAAAGGTACTTAATACTTAATAGTTCAATTTCCTCGTTACTTGAAGCATTCATTCAATCAAAATCAGTACCGGGACCATCAATGATACTTTAAAAAAAGAAGTTCAATCCTAAGCAATGAAAAGACTAGCAACTTACGAAACCAACTTAAATAATAAATTATAACGACAAAAAACAACACGAAGAATCATCAAGAAACTTTAATACCTTTCTCCTCCATTTCCATATTTTTGATCTTACGACGGTTCAATATTTTGATGGCAACTTTATGGCCAGTCAATTTGTGCTCGGCAATTTTCACCTTACCAAAGGAACCAATACCAAGAGTTTTACCAAGGTTGTAGTTCTGCAAGTAAACATCCACACCAGCACCACCTCGGCTGCTTTGACCATCCATTTCCCTATATTAAGATGGAAAGTACCTCATTTAAACACAAATTCTTGTATGAGATGGTCTCACAATATTGTAATGAGAAACCACCTGACTTTAGCTACTACGAGTATATTTTTGTTCTACAATTTCTCCACTAATTCATACGGTATTATAACTACCCCACATGTCTCGCACTATTTTAGCAAGAGTGTCTCTCAGAAAATTAATAATAGTTTGGTTCAATGCGTAGGAATGGAATGAAATGGAATGAGAAACCATAGTAGTATGAGGTTCCAATTCCATTCCTTTAAAAACTTGTTTGGTTCATTTTACTAATAAGCATGAAGAAATGGAGTTGGAATCCAAGAGGTGGGTACGGAATACAGAGGGTGGGGTGGAGTTAGAATCCATCGGGTATTTAATTCTATTCCAAAATCACCGAACCAAACACTTGAATGGACTCCACCTATTCCATTCAACTCCAAAGTAGTCAACCAATCACCCTCTAACCCCTCCAAAGTAGTCAACCAATCACCCCCTAACCCCTAATGTCGCTTCAAGAGGACTATCCACGAATTTGAACTACTGATCACTTACTAAAGACACTAATCATCTAAAACATTACGACTACCGAAAAATCAAAGCTTCAGCTAACTCTTACCAAATGAACTTCACAAACATACATTCAATTCTACATTCCTAATCTTCGACATCAAGAACACAACCGCGTCAACTGAAGCTCGATAGATAATCAGTTCAATCGTAATCATAACACTATCTAACACCAAATGCGACCTAACCCTAAATTAAATTATCCAAAACATCTAAAATCAAAATCAATCAATCAATCAATCAAACAAACCTAAATAAACACAAAATCAATCAAATTAACCATACAAACTAACAAATCATCATATCATAATCCAAAGTAACTATTACAAAACGTTGATCCTGCGAAAATTAGAAAGAAATAATGATAGCATAACGAAATCAAAAACAGAAAATAAGAAGAGAGTTACGTAAAATGAGGAGATCGAAAGCGTTGAGAATGAAGCAATTGAAAGATGAAGGCGAAGGAGTGAGAGCTGTAAAATTGGGGATTTTAATGGCGGATGTAATTGTAGTAGTATCAGGAGAAAGAGAAGGAGAATCGCATTTGGGGAGGGCCGGGTAATCTCATTTCACGAGTTTCCAATTTTCTTTTTCTTTTTCTTTTTTTCCTTTTTAAAAAAGTTTCTACATAGTAACCGGCGTTTTTCGTTTTCCAATTATATACTCCCTCCGTTCGATTTCACTTCGCGGGTTTGCTTTTTGTACACTATTCACAAGTGGACATTTAATCTCAATTTTCTCCTAATACGTAAGAGAAAACATATTCATGTGGGGTCTTGTTTGATTCGTCTTTACGAGTACATTGAAAATATGTAACTTTTATAATTTTTGCAACTACGTAACTAAAGATATTTAACATGTAAAACGTGCATTGGCAAACGTGAAAAAGCAAACCTGCGAAGTGGAATCGAACGGAGGGAGTATATACTAGAACCCGTGCAATTTTGCACGAAAATGCATACTTAAATAGTTTTTAGTTTTATATAGATAAATGTTTAAAACGTATTAAAAACCTGAATAACATTGTTATCAATATTATAGAATTAGTCCGGGCGACAATTAATCGTTTGGAATTTGAGACTTAGAGTAACATTTGGTCTCACTTTTATCTTTATTTATAAGTTACAATTTTTCGTTGCCCGGCTATTACAGTTTTTCCTTACTATCAATTATTTGTGTCATATGTCAATTTGAGAACAATAACTGTTACATATCCGAAAATAGGCTGACTGAGACCCAAAATTGACCCAAACTACATCACCAAATATGACCCAAATCCGAATTCATCTAACGCGTCCCAAAAAATTTGATAAGTAATTGGTCCAACCTGAAATGGGATAATCTGAAACCACCCAACTCGAAAATAACTTGGAAAAACAAAAACTCTATTGAACAAAATGACTCGAAATGAGATTTCTCTCTTAATCATTGTCCCAACTCGACCCGGCCCGACCCCTAATGATCCAATCCGATCTGACCATAATTATCTTGAAAAAAATGATGAACCAAACTAACATGACCCGAATTGGCCTGACAAAACCTGAATAAAATTACATTAACAAATACTTCTTTACAAATAAGAAATTACCGATCGAGTAATACTTCGTAGACGTCGAATTACTCAAGTAAATTCAAACTGATAAAAATTCTATACAATACAATTAAAAAAGAAAAATAAATTATAAATAGATATAGATAAAGTGATTAGATACAATCATAAAAAGAGAGTATAATAATATTGTAATATAATAATTACAATTAATATTAATAAAACACTAAGTAATGATTTTTTATCATAAATAACGAAATAATTACTGAGCGGAAAAATATTTAACTAATGACTGTCATGTGTCTAATGGTTCCTCTATTATAATTATATATAGATAGATATATACATTGTACTTGTATAATTTAATATCTTCTATATTAGTTTCCATTTGATTAAACAATAAGTCTTTCTAAAGACATGCCAGTTACATACCACTTGTGTAAATGACCACATAGCTAATTATTAAAAATAGTTTTTAGTTTTATATTTAGCCGTGACATAATAGCACTATCATAGAATTGAAAATACACATAAGTGATATTATGTCGTGACATAATGCCATTATTATAGAATTGAAAATATATGTTATAGTTACGCTTAAAATGGTAGTTTGGATCTCGTTGAATTAATTGAATATTTGAATAATATTGCACGGGTAATTAATCATATGTGATAATATTTTTTCCAACAATTTTATGTGAGAATATATTTTGGAGGTTTTAATATTGCACGGATAAATTTAATATTGCACAGATAATATCTATAAATAATATTGTTCGCGGTCTATTGGCACCAAAAAGTGTCTAAATTTAAAGATATATAGAATAATTTTAATAGAATATTTATATAAAATATTTTTGCACGGATTTATATAGAATAATTTTATAGTCTAAACACTTCTAAATTTATATAGAATATTTTTTGATGGATATGCATAGGAATATATTAGATTTTGAATATCAGTCTAAATTTATTAAATATTGCACGGACATACCTATTTTGTATATATCAATCAGCTAGAATATTTTTTCCAAAATTTTCCAAAATCGATATTACATCATGGCAACTTGGGCGGGAAAAAATTTAATGAGAGAGTGACATGTGTCCAATCCATGTGTAGTGGTTCTTGTTATATACTTTTTTATAGATTGACGGTCGCTTTTTTTTCAAAATTTAGAGTATATTTTGTCACACTTTTCAATTTTTTTTATTTTTAAGTTTAATTTTCTAAACAGAATTTTAAAAAAAAATCATTATATCGGTTCTTCTATTTTAGCAAAAATATAACCGTTAGGCGTTAGCTTTATTGAATAACACATGTATTCATTTTATACGTAATGCACTATTAGACTCCGACCAAACCCGAGAGTATATTACCCCAATAATAATTCTCTAAACATTCTAAACTTGCATATAAAGAACGTATTACTTCCGAATTATGTTTCCCTTTAATTATTTCTCTTAAAACATTACCCCACTGATTGTTTCTTTCATTTCAGGCAAGCTTTAGAAAAATGTTTTACTCCCTTAATCATTACACAAGGGGAGGGTGGGTAATGTATTACCACCTCATGGGGATAATAGAATATGGATGTGAATAATTACTCTCGTATCAAGCATGAAAAGCATACCTTACATTCACTCTCTTATTCATTCCCCCTCTTTTACCCTAAAGGCCTAAATCCAAGCAAGCCCTGAATGTTAGAGCATCTCCAACGGTAAGCTAGTTGGTACTAGCTTACCTTTGCCAACTAAGTGCCAACTAGGATTTTTAAGCTACAACACTTCTAAACTAGAAAGTACTACAATGGGAAGCTAGTAGTGTTGTGGCTTAAATGGGGCTAGTTGCTCATTTTTATTTCCACATGTATAATTGTAGTTGGTATTTTTTTTTGTGGGACCATTTGAGCTAGTAGCTCCATGGAGCTAGTTGCTTATTTTGAGCTACTTCATGAGAAGTGCTCCAATGGTCAAGCTAGTAGCTTGGAATTTTTTTTATTTGCAAGCAAGTCCCTATTGAGAACCATTGGAGATGCTCTTATTGCTCGGCATAGATTGACCAATGTAGTTGTTTTTCTATAAACAAAAAATTATTTTTTCATGTACCTTTTACCACAATTTTTCCATGCCTTACCTTTCCTCTTAAAACAAAATCTATTTTTTTCTCTCATTTCAAAATTAATCAGATCTTCAACAAATTACTCAGTTATGGATTGTAATCCTTATATTAATTAACTAATTGTTCAACTTCATTAAATACGTTTTAGTTTTTACCTTAATTAAGTTAAATAGATGAAAATAGATTAGGGTGATAATATTAGAGTATTGCGGGTTATAATTAGGGTACTTCGGTTGGCTGAGTCGTGGCGTAGCGAGGGATAGATCGAGTGGCAGTCGGGAAAGGCGTGGGCGGTGCTGGTTGGGCGGTGGAAGAGTAACTTAAAGAGCTCAGTTGAGTTGAGATTTACATTGACAAAAACAGTGTTGAAATGAGAGGGGTAAAATTATTATTAATGTACATACATAATTGAAAACCATGTGATTCATATGTATTTGGGGTTAATTACATACTGGTGGACCAATGAGAACTAATAAGAGGCGCATGTCATCGCTAGAAAATGAAAACTTCAAAAGTTATAGTTAATTTTTTGAATTTTCAGAGTTTCGAATTATATCATTGCTTATTCTTTTTTTTTTTCTTTTTGTTTTTTTTTGGCAGATGGATACACTACATAAGTAGTTATACAGTTAGCATTTGACTCATTTGGTCAAATAAACTTATTTTAGCAAAAGCATAAACTAAGACAACAAAGTAACTACATAGGGTGACAAAAGTGTGTTGATGGCGACCGCGTGAAGTTTCTTCAACATTAACTTCATTCTTGAGGTGACGATCAAAAGTGGGCAAATGATCGAACATAACGTTACTCATATTAATGAACAGAGCTTCAGAGAAATACCTGCAACAAGACACTAAAATGTGTTTCGGAGATACATCCCCTAGACTTTGATACACCATTTCTGGAAACCAACAAAACCCTTGACCCATCGAGAGAGAGAAAAGTGTACTTACGTCACAAGGACTTGGAAAGAAATGAGAAAAAGTAGACCTTGAAAGGCTACCTCTAGTGGAGATGAAACTCCTACACTTTAGAATACAGACCCAATGGACATGGAACTCATAGCCAAGAAAAGTGAGTAGCATCCTCTTGTTCAGCACCCAAACCCAACCCATATGAACAGTACGGGTGGCAACACACACCGGATCAAAGGCTACTCGCGTCTTTATAAAGCCACTAATAAACCCGACACATTGCGAGCACAAAGGGCCCATAGCAGCTAGGAAAATAAAGATAGTTAATTTTTTTAATGTTAAAACCAAGTAAGATAAAGATGACATGTAAAGGTAGCGAAACCACCGCATCCAACCCAACCAGCAACACTGCCAAATTCACAAATTATCACCTACCAGATACATCTCAAAGACCAGAAGCCCATAATCATGACCACCCACCTCCTTACTACGATGAAAAAAACAAAAAGAAACTGAATGTGGTAAGAGTTTACACAGCACTGGAAACCAGCTTAGGACACCTATTTCAACAACCGATTCCTCCAGGACCACCGCCTTACATGCAAAAAACCAACCAAAAGACATGACAAGAGAGACCCACATGTCAGAGGACCAACACATAACAAAGGACCGATAGGTGGGGTAAATGGGGGGATCACCCATCGGTACAAAGACTGTCCTGACAAAGAACAACACCAAAAAGAGAAGACTGTCCCACACAGAACAAAGGACCGATAAGTGGGGGAAATGGGGGGGGATCACCAATCGGTCAGAAAAAGAACACTTTCTTGGACATGCAACAAAGCAAATGAATAGACGGATTGAAAAACACAAAACTTAGACATAAGACACATGCATAAGGATATGTCTACTAAGATCAAACTCGAACATAAAAACAAGAGAACAACATCTTATAAAAAGAGTTCAGGAAACAAAAAGACTCGAAAAAACAAATCAGAGACCGGCTTACAACCGTAACCGACACTTACCAGGGGTGGGGGATATGGGGGGATCACCCCTGGGTTGCATGCAAGAGATTCGGTGACAGGATAAGGAATCGGATTTGCAGGAACCTCGTGATTAAAACAGTGACCGTCGAACAACCGACCCACATTCAGAACGCAAACACGAAACCACCGAGAAGGAGATGAGCAGAAAAGAAGTCAGAAAGACGGATTGAAAGATACCGGAGATGTGAATGATCGCCGGATATGGCCTAAAGATAGACCAGTCTCCGACGATCTGGTAGGGGATAAAAAGTGAGCAGGTTGTGGGTGGTGAAGGCGGCGGAGCAAAGAGTCAGAAAAGGGTTTTGGTTATTTTTTAAGGGAAGAGAGAGAAGGGAGTTTTTTCGGCAGGAGTCTTATGACTGACTTATGTTTTAGATGAATATCATTGCTTATTCAATTTGCCTCAACTGAATTTTTTCGCTCCCTTTACATAAAATCTTCGAAATATACTACTTTTGAGTTTTGAAAATGGTGCTAAATTGTACCATTTGTTTTAACATATTTAATTTATCCATGAAAATAATATAGTTATCGTAAAATTTATTAATTATTAAACACATTATGTATTCATGTTAAGAGTCAATTAACAAGTACTCTGTTTTACATACAAGTTTTCTAAAATAACCCTCTTTATATATATTTTTTTAAAAATTACCCACTTAAGATGCAATTTTATCAAAAGTTGTTTCAAAACTCCAAAGTAGGAGTGTGCAAAACACAGTTCGGACAGTAAAATGGATCGGTTGAACTGGAACCATAAATAATTCGGACGATCTCCGGTCCAACATTTTTAAAGATTTCGATTAACTGGCCGGAACGAAACATTAGAATGATTGGTATTTGATTTTTTCCTCAAAATATTATTTATAAAAACACCGTAGTCCTACTTAACCCGATCCGGCATACTAGATTTTTGGGCCAAAATTTGAAAATGTGGGTATGTAAATACGGTTAACGGTGATTAAATCAAACCCAAGCAAATCCGACTAGAACTCGAGAATATTGAAAACGAACTAAGTCAACCAAACCCTATGACGAGACGTAACCAGACATGACCAGATGATCACCGACACGAATTCGACCCGATCGGACATGAACCCGTCTCGATTTTGACCCGATTAAATTGAGGGCACGACAATTATTAAGTTTATTATTTATCAAAATAAAAGTGATTTATTATTTAGTTTAATATGTTTGACTTATCAATAAACTTTCTAAACCAATAGTTGAAAACTAATTTCAATGGTAAAAAGTTGAATTAATTCGATAAAATAACTAGACCCAATAAAACCTATCCCAAACCCGTTTCGCCCAGTTATATCATTTAACCCAAAATAACCCATCTCGATAATGATCCGACCCAAACGTGACTCATCTCGATAGGGTAGGCCAGTCCGACCCGACCCGATTCCGACTCAAACCCGAACGGACCGACCCGACTGCCATCCCGGGTGCCTCAAATAGTCAAATGTCAAATGAATGAGGCCTATATACGGAGTGCAGCCCATCTCTCAGTCTCTCTTAGTCTCTTATAGTCTCAGAATCTAACACCAAGTCACCATTCATTTCGACGCCCACGACCACCGCGCCGCCGCCGCCGCCGCCGCCTCCGCCGCCGCCTCCGCCGCCATAACGACGTAAGCACCGAAGGTATTCCTTAGTTCGTCTTTCTTCCTCTATTTAAGTATCTGTAGAATTTCATTTTAGTTTTCGAGGGTTTATGAGTAAACATTTTCTTAATTCGAATTCATACTTAATCAGTTGCATACTTGCATTTGGTTGCTTCATGAAGTTATTAATGTTGTTTAAATATAATTATGACGTATTTGTTGCTGTGCTTCATAATTAGGGTTTATCTACATTGGGGTTTAATTGAAAATAATAATAATGAAATAAAAAAAACTGTAATACTTGATTAAATTCAAGTTCGTTCATTGTTAGAAAAAGAGAAAACGAATCATACCTTGCTGGGATATGGTTTCCTTATTAGGGTTGCATCTTCGGTTGATGTTTTCGTCTCTCAAATTCACGAGGAGGAAGGGATGTTTTAGTTTTATTATTGAAGTAGTGGAGGATGATAGCGGTGAATGGAAGGAAGTGCCAGAATTTTGATTTTAATCTGTTCAATCCCGAGTTATATTGGGTTATGTGAGCTTGTGAGGCGCTATTTTGGAACGCTTCTTAAAAGCTCCTCATTTTAAGAGCTATCAGTAAAAACTCAGTTGTTTTTTGTAAGAGTGCCGCAACTACAGTGTCGGTACATGCTACGTTACTGTGACTCGGCTTGAAGGGTCGGACACGTGTACGTATCCAAGTGTCGGACACGGCTATTTTATGAAAAAAGTTCAAGTTTTTGGTCTAAAATGAAGTGTCTGAGGCCCGAGGGTCATACCAATGTCCAAGGATCAAGTGTCGGACGGGTACAGGAGATCATATGAAGTGTCATACATGTGTCTAATTTTTGTAGTAGTGAAAGAACATATTTGATGTCATTCATGGTCTTCAAGCAGTTTTTTGGTTATAAAACTTAGTAATGTTTGTTCTTATTGATGTGTCTCACCTTTAACTGCTTATTCATGTGTCAGCTAGTTATTTGGCGCCATTTACATAGGTCCAAACTTCTAAATTGTGATTTTTTTGGGTCGTGGAAAAGCCATTTGTGTTGTATATTCAGCTCGATGCAAGCTTACAAGCTGGCAACTCTGTGACCGCTTATATGTTGGTTTCTGTGTTCATGATGCGACTCAACTGATCCTTACTTCTTTTGCATCATGGTTTCGATTGTGATAAGAGTGATTTGTGTGAATTCTTTCCTATTGTTTCCATTCTGATCACTTCTTTCATATACGTATTAATGGTTTGTTCCCAGTTGAATCTTCATAGACACCATGCTGGCCATGAGTCAAGAGTTGTCACTGCTCCTACTCTTCCGAAGTCTCATCCTTTTATTTTAATTCTGATTTCCGATAAAATTCCTCTACAAGAGGCAGAAAGAATTTTATATTCCATTATATCTATCTTTGAATAATGACCCCTATTGTTCTTATATTGTTATCAAAACTTCTGCTTTTCTGCTTGGTGGAGTCCTGATCCTCATCTGCACATTGTATGTTGGTGCATTGCCGTTTGGTGGTTGTTTTTTTGTAAGGCTGCCAGCACATTCTGCTGAGTCCCGATGATCATTGCCTTTGGTTAAAATTGTTCTCAGTAGTAATTTGTACGGATGCTGTTATTGACTTATGTTGAAATTGTTTCTTTAGGCTATGAATTTTTTTACTCAATTGTTAATGTGTTTGCCTTATCCTTGGGTGATGATTTTTATGGTATTGCCAAATGTTGACTCAATTGTCAATTGTTAATGTGATATATCTTGCCTCAGTTACCTCAGTAGTGATGTTTGTTCCCTTTCTTCCGCCTTAGACACTCGCAATTTTAAGACCTCTAGATAAACCTCGATGTACCAATGAGGCTTCTGGCTTCATTCATGAGTGAAATTGACCCTTCTCTAAGATTGTAGGCTGAAGCACCTAAGATGAGACCTTGAATGGATATCTTGACTAATATGGGCACTTTTTGAAGTACTTGTGTTGTAGTAATAGATTGATTGGTAAGCCTTTATAAGCTCATAAGACTTATGACTTCATTGAGACATTTCTAAATAAATTTTGCCACGATGGCCATGAAATCCATTCCAATTGTGAACTATATTCAGTTTTTCAGAACCATCTCAAGTGACATTGCTAGAATGTGTTAGTGTTGTCACATACTCACACAAGCTCATGATCACAGTGGGTCTACTTTTATGTTGTATAGGTGCTCGATGTAGCCATTTTGTGTTTCAACACACTCTTGCCCACCATATTACTCCTCTGTATTTTAATTTCTCCCCACTTCTCAAATTATACAACAACATTACCTGCAAATTTTGTGAGGGGAATTTTGAAAAGTGGGAAGAAACCAGAAATACAGAGGTATTATTTGATATTGCATCAATTCTTGTCATCACTTTTATTGTGAACTTTAATTTTTGGATTTTAAACTCTATGATGGCTTGTTATTCGTTTATTAAGTGCCTAAGGCATTCACCTGCCACATGTCTGCAGATTATGGATACCTCAAGCCCTGCTGTTTTTGTAAATGGAGAACTCCTCCGCTTGTTTGTTGGGCGAAAGGTGCGCATGGTAATTCAGGTCATACGATCTGATGCTGGCTCTGTACTTGGAAAATCAACTGATGATCAGCAGATAACCATCAAGGGCTCACTGCCAGCTCAACCGCTGTCAACATATGCTGAGGTTATTGGTATTGCAGATAGCAATCAATCTGTTCGAGCTGACACATGGACCAACTTTGGTGATAACTTTGGTATGTACATCTCCTTCCATGAAAAATGCGTCCCTTTTTTGATGTTGTTACTTGTGGGTTCAGTCCCTTCATCATAGTGTACCCTGGTTGCTGTCATTATATACAGATTAACTGAATTTTTGAAATGAGTGCTAGATAGTTCCCTCCAGTACCATCTTAAACACATCAGTTAGCAATGACTGAAGGTGGTAATGAGCCCTTTTCGTTGATGTAGATAAGTTAGTCATTTTGTAGATTGGACATTCTGCATAACTTCATTTCCGTGGTGGAAGACTCTGAGCACAGACAACCCTTCCCCTATTGAGGAGCTTGCACACTATAAAACATTAAATAGAAATACCTTCACTCATACTGGAAGAGGGTTCTTCGATTTTCTTTTCTATTTTCTTTTTTGCAAGTGCCATATACAAAAATGTTACGCTGGTTTGAAATCAAGGGCCAGTCGCCTGTATTGTTGTAAGGGCTTTAACCTATTTTGGAATAAAGAAAAATAGTCGCAATTGCAGTCCAACTATTTCTCTTATTTCCAATTAGAATACCATGCAATTGTGGAGATCAAATGCATGTTAATATTGTTGTATGTGAATTGGATTCAAAATGGCTCCCATATTTAGTTACCAACAGTTCTTAATGAGTGTTGGAAACGTGTAGTTGGTTATGTTTCACTCATACAATGCTCTTAAGTAAGACATAAATAATTATGCCCGGTAGCCGGAAAGTAGTACCAGATCGATTTTCACAAATGTTGAAATAATGATTCTCAGTTAGGGTTCGTATGATTATTCCTGAATTCTGATAGTAATTGTAATCTTCAAGTTGGTAGTACTCGGAAGTGATTGTCTTCCCATTATATTTCATATAGTGTAGAATTAACTAGCTTTTGATGAATTCAATTCTCGATTTTGCCTCCATGTATTGTGAATTATTTTAACCTTAAAACTTGAGAGAGACGGTGTTTCAATAAATTATTGAGAGACCATTCTTTTGTACCATTTTATTTCTATTTCGTGACCCTTGTGTCATTGATCGTACCGTAGTAGTTTCGTACCTATCTACATAATCAATGTACTCATTTTATCTTTAACCATGATTTGTACCAATTTTATTACTTTTAGTACCGCTTTTTCTTAAATTTGTACAATAGTCTCTCAATAAGCTCAGTGAGAGGCGGTCTCTCAGGAGACCTACTGTTATTTTAAATGGATAAGTGATTCAGAGTGTTGACTCGAAACACATGAAGTAACCATTAGTTGGTTGGTTTGGTGCAGATGCAAGTAACTACAATCAACTATGCCAGCTTGCAAATGGGGAATACAAGCACTTGTTCATCTGATTCGATGCTGATTATGGATATGATTGTCTAGTGTTATTGGGGTCATGTTAATTTTGGTTTATAAGTTCATCGAGCCGTCTGCAAGATTAGGTTTTTATCTTCTTATATGTAAAATGGCTAATAGAATTAATGGCGTGTAAGACTTGTGGTTGAATCAATCTTAAGCTAAGGCTGGTGACTTTAACGACCTCTATCTATCCATGTTTCCCTTGCCTTTGTAACCTTAATTCATTTGATCTGGTGATTTGCATCTGCTTTACTGCTTTACATTAAACTCTAATAATACGTATTAAGGATGCGGAAGCGATATTTGACAAGTTAGACCTACAATTTATCAATGGTGAAAGAACCGTGCTTTTGATTATAATTCTCAAATGACAAATACCAATAAACAGAGGCTATACATAGCCAGCCGAAGGCAACGAAAGGTCTAATTATGACTATTATTTATGCTAACTTAAGACTCTCTATTAGCAGCATTAAGGTCCTGTTCTTTTGAACTTTAAGCTACTTAATTTAAGTTCGTTTCAAATCCTTTCAGTTTAGTTCATATTCTATAAGTTCAGTTCAGTTACTATAAATTCAGTTCAGTTCAGATCTTATAAGTTCAGTTCAGTTCTTATATATTCAATTCAGTTCAGTTCAGAATCATATGAACTCAACTCAAAAAAGCTATATGCGAAAAATTATTTTTAACAACCGATAAAAAACACCTCGCTTTAATTATTCGTTACAAAAACAATTCATTAACACCCCACGATCTCGAACTTCTCTTGCGAACCTCCAAACCCGGAGATACATCCGAGCGTGAAAGAAGACGCTCTCTAAAGACCTTACTCAAGAGAGAATCTTTATCCACCAAAATTCGCCACACATTTTTAGCCAAGAGTGCTTGATTCATACATTCGATATTCCTAATACCCAGTCCTCCCTCCGACTTAGGAAGTCCAATAAAATTCCTACTACACCAATGGGTCCCGTGTGCTGATTTATGACCGGCCCACCAAAAATGAGTCAACAAAGCATTAATCTTTGTTGCCACACTTATCGAAACTTTAAAAACCGATAGAAAGTAATTTGAAAGGTTCGATAGTACCGACAAAATCAGCGTCAGGCGCCCTGCTGTAGAGAGAAAAATGCCATTCCAGGACGATAGGGGTTTTGAGGAGGATTTCGTCCTGGAATGGCATTTTTCTCTCTACAGCAGGGCGCCTGACGCTGATTTTGTCGGTACTATCGAACCTTTCAAATTACTTTCTATCGGCTTTTAAAGTTCCGATAAGTGTGGCAACAAAGATTAATGCTTTGTTGACTCATTTTTGGTCGGCAGGTCATAAATCAGCACGCGGGACCCATTGGTGTAGTAGGAATTTTATTGGACTTCCTAAGTCGGAGGGAGGACTGGGTATTAGGAGTATAGAATGTATGAATCAAGCACTCTTGGCTAAAAATGTGTGGCGAATTTTGGTGGATAAAGATTCTCTCTTGAGTAAGGTCTTTAGAGAGCGTCTTCTTTCACGCTCGGATGTATCTCCGGGTTTGGAGGTTCGCAAGAGAAGTTCGAGATCGTGGGGTGTTAAAAGCATGATTCATGGTCTGGAGTTGATAAAAAGAAATGTTGGGTGGAAACCAGGAAGTAACTCTGAACTTGCGGTTTGGACAGTGGATTGGGTGGATGGAGGATTACCTGAACCGAAGGACGAGATCTTGTCAGGTAATGATAATCATTTGTATAATTTGAAGATTAAGGATTTAATGAGAGAGGATGCTTCTTGGAACAGGACGTTCATTGAGAGTTTATTTGTGAGAGAGTCCGCACAGAAAATTCTGGTAATGCCAATTTGTTCTTCTAGACGACATGATGTCTTGTTCTGGAAAGGTACTTGTTCTGGTGATTATTCAGTGAAGAGTGGTTATGGGGTGACTTTTCAAGATTTTTTTGATAAAAAATGCTCTGATCGGGATGTAGTTCGAAAGGAGCTGTTGCCCGGGGTTTTTGTTAGGAAAAGACTTTGGTACTTACCGGGACCCAAATCTTGGAGGATCCTTGTTTGGAAAATATTAACAGGTTCGGTTCCTGTGGGAGAGGAGTTTCTTAGGAGGGGTTTGGATCATAATCCTTTTTGTCGACTGTGTGAGGGTCGGGTTGTGGAAAGCTTGGATCATTTATTTCGATGGTGTCCGATTACTTGCCACATTTGGAAGGGTTCTGATCTTGGAATTAATTCGTCGGGTGATCACTCTGTTGGGTTAGGCACTTGGATTGTTAATTGGATTGAGTATCTTTGGAAGGAGGAAGAGGGTATGCATAGGATTATCATGTTTATGGCTATCATTTGGGGGGGTATGGAGGTTAAGGAACGATAGAATCTTCCGTCAGTCGGTTTTCGTGCCAAAGGTTTTTTTTTATGATGGTTAGAGATTCGGTGGATTTGGCATGGAAAGCTTTTAAGGTTGAGAAGAGCTATGCAAGGGAGAGTGGTAAGATCCCGAATGGAACTTTTATGGATGACGAGCTTTCGTTAAGTGAGAATATTCGAAATTCAGTGCCATTTTTCTGGATTGGAAATGATCATCACAATGGGGAAGTCCGTATTAAAGTGGACGCGGCATGGAAGTCAATTGCCTTGGCTTCTGCGGGATGGATTGTGTATGACAGTAGCGGGAGTGTGGTCACCCGTATGGCGATGAGTTTTTGGGCTGAATCACCAATGCAGGCTGAGAGTAAAGCTATTTTAGAGGTAATCAAATGGGCTACTAATTGCGGGTATTTGCATCTAGCTGTTCTTTCAGATTGCCTACAGGTTGTGCGAATGCTTGCTGGAGTAGGTGGGATGCATCATCAAGTTAAGGATATTGTTTCGGATATCGTGGAAAAAGGAAACGATTTTCATTGTTTAAGTTTTAGTTTTATTCCCCGCTCCTTAAATATGTCTGCTCACAGACTTGCGAAGTCTAGTCTAGTAATGTAAACCTTTCTTTACGGCTGCAAAAAAAAAAAAAAAAAAAAAAATAATTGTACCCGTTTTCACTATCTCATTAATACCAAGCGATCTTACACACACTCACCCTGATGTCATATGTCCGAATAAAAGCATAGACCGCCGAAAGGAATGGTAGAATATTTCAACTATCAACATTCATCATTGAGAATGAAAGTTACAATGACATTCGGTCAATTAAAGAAAAGGTGGAAGGTGTTAAAAATCATTCCCTAAATATCATCTTAGTATCAAATGTCCATCATTGTTTCTAAATTCACACTCCATAATTTTATAAGAATGCATGCTCTAAAAATATCTATTATACAACCTGATGTGAACATTCAAGGAACAATAAATTCGGGCATGTTTGATAAAACCAAAACAAGGCCATGTATAAAGTACGAAACAACATAGTCAAAAATATTTGACGAGGCCATGAATTCTTTGTCGCCAGTGATATTGATAGTGAAGATGAAGTTGATGAAGTTGATGAGGAATGAAAATAACTGGTTAGAAAAAATTAAAATATGTGAATTATTTTTTTATCATAATGTAATCGTAGTATAATGTATAAACTATGAACAGACCATTGTATATAAAGTGGAAAGTATTTTTATATTACCTTGTGTTTTAGATTATTTTTTATTAAAATCATGTCTTAAATAGTAATAATAATAATAATAATAGTTAATTTAAGTTAAATTAAGTTATTTAAGTTCCGATTCTATAAGTTCAGTTAAGTTCAGATCCTATAAGTTCAGTTAAGTTCAAATCCTATAAGTTCACTTCAGTTCCTTTAAGTTAAGTTCAGTTCCGTTCCTATAAGTTTAGTTCACTTCAGATCTTTTAAGTTCAGTTCAGATCCTATAATTTCAGTTCAGTTCAGCTCAGATCCTATAAGTTCAGTTCGGTTCAGTTTAGTCCAAAAGAACATGGCCTAAAACAGGGGAAACTAAAAAGCTTAAAGTAAGGGGTTGTTTTGTTGACACTTTAAAAACACGTGAATTTCAAAATCCCATGATTTGCAAAAACATGGGTTGTTTGGTTGCCAAAATTTTTGTAAAATGGAGGAATTAGAAGTTCCTAGGAACTTCCAATGCCTACATAATGTAGGAAATTGCTTACCCACTCCCCCCTTGGTCATTCAAAGTTCCTGTGGGATTTAATTTCTACATGCGCAACCAAACACTTTTCTCAAATTCACCCGAATTGAATGTGGGAACTTATTTCCCATGAATTGTAAGTTCCTAGGAAAATTAACTTCCCGAATCAACCAAACGACTCCTAAGACTTCCTTTATTAGCTAAGATAACAAAGTTGTAGGCGATAACTTGTAAACTTGTCACATATTATAGGCCCACAGGTGACGGTCGACTGCATGAAATCAAACAAATGAAATAAACGCGCCATTGAGCCCAATGAATTGTTCTCGTCAACTGCAAGTACGAGCTCTTTATCAGTCAAGGCACCAAACGTATCGACCACCGTATCATCTGGGTAACACCACTGTGTAGTGTGTACCTAGACTTGTCAAAAGATCACCTGATTTAAAAATTGAACGAAAGAACCTGAAAATACTTTGAACCTCGAAACGAAAAAGAAAGATTTGAGCTTATTATTCTAGTAATAGTTGAAAATTACAACATTATACCACCCACATTAGGTCATCCGTTGACATAAAGTGGCAAACCGGTGGACCTGACTTGCGGTTTAGCAATTGGAGAACAAAGCTCTCAGGGTTCCAAGACGACGTGTCCATGTGACATACAATGAACGCTTCAAGTCGGGTACCATATGCTGCAACCAGAGGGACAACTCGAACTCTACTGTTTGGGATATAATGGCAACCATATACAGCATACGGAAGACTAAGTTCACCCTTGTTGTGACAAGTTGTTACGCGGTTGTGAATAGTCTTCACTGGCCCCATCACCCGGTAAAACTGGAGTTTGCTTGGTGGCGTGGTCAGGGCCTGAACTTTGCTCCCCATAATTGGCATTACAAACTTGATCATAGACTCTTTCGAGTCCACGCAACCCCGTATCTCACCAATAATTGTAGATAGGCCGCATTCCCGCTTGGTGGACCATGATTTGTTGGTCCATTTGGGGTCAGATTTGGGGAACAAATTGTTGTTTCGTCCTTGGTTTGAGAAAGTTGTTAGCAATTGGGTTCCAACGCTAACAAAGTTATACTCAAAAAAATCTATTGGGAGATTAGTGAGATTGGCGGAAAGGTTCTCATTGTTGGTTATATTAAAACTTGAGAATGGTGGTGGTGACGATGATGATGGCGATTCATACTTTAACTTTTCCTGGTGGGCGTAGAAAAGAAATTTCGTCGCCTCCTCTGAAAATGTTGGTGGTGGCAGTGATAACGACGATGACGATTCGTACTTTAACTTTTCCTGGTGGGCGTGGAAAAGAAATTTCGTCGCCTCCTCTGAAAATGCTGGTGGTGGCGATGATGACGATGATGGTGATTCGTACTTTAACTTTTCTTGGCGGGCGTGGTAAAGAAATTTCATCGCCTCTTCTGAAAATGTTATTGGTGGTAGTGATAATGATGGTGCTTCATATTTTAACTTCTCCTGGTTAGTGTGAAAGAGATATTTCATCACCTCGTTCGAGAATGTCGGTGGTGGTGGTGGTTATGATGTTGCTTCTCTTTTCTTTTCTAGTTTTACTGAATTAACACTTAATATCGAGTTAAGTGACAAAATGAAGAAGAATATGACAGCAGGTAAACCAGAGCAAGCCATTTGGTTGATCACTAGGACCAATATCAACTACTCACAACTCAAGAACCTCTTTTTTCTTGTATAGAGATGGATGTGTTTTTGTAGTAATTTTCTCTTTTGGATGCCTCTCAATTGCTCTCCCAAGCCTCTTATTTATAGGCTATGGAGTACACGATTTTCTCCACGAAACCGTGTACTCTAACAGTTTTATTGGACAATACCATGGGAGAGGGACATGATTTTTTATAAAACCATTGGAGAGGGACATGATTTTTTATAAAACCATGGTCTCAAGTAGTTTTGGCAAAAACCGTGTACTCTAACAGTTGGAAAATTGTAGTAATAAATGGAGAGTTTTGTGATTGACTATCGTCATAGTGGCCCTTTAATTATAGTTATACTAGTTTAATTTTTTGTAATACAATATTATATATTATGTATTATATATATATATATTATATTATATTATATTATATTATATTATATATATTATATTATGTATTATATATTATATTATGTATTATATATTATATATTGTATTAGTCTATCTACTTCTTATATAAATGATTTATGTTACATGAAAATTGGTAATAAAAAGCCAATTTTGATTAATTCATTGAATTGTAATGGAAAAATACGATTATTATATTTGGTATATTTTAATCATCCACAATATTTTTTTTTACAATTTTTTTTATTACTTTTCCATGTTGTTAAATAATATTAACATCGCGAAGACATATTCACCACTTTAGGCTCTTATCTCCTGGGTAGTGTGCAAGAAATATTTCATCACCTCGTCCGAGAATGTCGGCGGTGGTGGTTTTGTTGATGTTGCTTTTCTTTTCTAGTTTTACTGAATTAACACTTAACACCGAGTTAAGTGACAAAATCAAGAAGAATATGACATCAGGTATAAACCAGAGCAAGTCATTTGATTGATCATTGAGACCAATATCAACTACTCACAACTCAAGAACCTCTTTTTTCTTGTGTAGAGATGGTAAAATAAAAGAAGTTAGTAAAATAAAAGAAGTTTTATCGGATTAAATTACACCTACGGTGTAATATAAGAAAGATATTGATTCTAGAAATTCTAGTTTATGATCATAAAAATATATCCATATGAAACGGATACACATTTGCGAGCAATATTCAATTGCCAATTGCATTAGGATGTTTATAAGTCCATTTGATCGTCACATATTTATGGTTATGACTCAACCAAATCACAAATATTGAAAATAAAACTGTACAGTATTCATTATCGAGTCGTAATGTGCATAAATAGACTAAATTAAGCATTTTTCATATTGTTTTCCAACATCATTGCATTACTTCATATCATATCATATAGTTTAGAACTTAGTCACATATCATATGCATGCACAAAATTGTTGATGTTATAACCATTCAAAGAAAATGTGCGGTATATAACAGTGACAAGATTGTTTGAAGTGAAGATGCCAAAATCCTTATGAATTACTATCTTCATATTATGAAACTTGAAGCAATAATCAGCGACTCCTATTAATTGAAGGCACCCATAAAGTTGATCAAATCCGAAGATAGCTTTTCAAGATCAAGAAACTTTGTTACATCACGAGTTGCATTGACATTGATTCAAGTGATGTAACCATCCGGGGGAGTATGTACACGTTGTACTCTTTTTCCTTATCCATGGTTTTGTCCCACTGGGTTTTCCATAGAAAAGTTTTAACGAGGCAGCTGATAATATGTATATTTGAAGATTATTGTAACCTTTTTTTTTCCTTCACTAGTGTTTTTCCTACCGGATTTTTCTATGAAGGTTTTTAACGAGGCATGTTCTTCAATAATGTACATCCAAAGGGAAGTGTTATGAAATATAAGTTAGTGTGGATGTCCATTAAGCTTATACCCATTATATTTATTATACATGTAATTTAGTTTCTCATTCACCCATCTACGATATACTATATATACCCCATAAGTAATGAATAAGATGACTCTCTCTACCCTCTCTCAGTCTATTTTGCTTATTTTCTCCTAACTTCCCTCTTTACATTTTCTCTCTTTTCTTATTATATAATATTTCAGACATTATTAATAACTTTAAGTTAGATGTAAAATCTAATTAATATGTGTATTACCATTATAAAGAAAACCCGTAAAAACAATATACTACATCCAAAAAGACAATTTATAAATTATTAAAAATGTATACTTATAAAGTGGTAGAGTAAAATAAAAAAGGATATATTGTACAACAATCTATAAGGATACATTGTAATAATCAACTGAAATGTAAGTTGAGATGTAAATCATTTGGGAGTGAATCCACTTCCGTTAGTTAGTGGGAATATTAGCCAGAATAGAAAAAAAATTGATTAAGATATTTGAGCAGTAGAATGAAATACTGTACATATAAAAATAACAGA
Source organism: Silene conica (assembly GCA_029255685.2). NCBI lineage: Eukaryota > Viridiplantae > Streptophyta > Magnoliopsida > Caryophyllales > Caryophyllaceae > Silene > Silene conica. The sequence goes on along the minus strand of CM055315.2, from coordinate 83,409,834 downwards.
GTGAGTCACTTAAATCGTGACTCAAAATAGAAAAGAATATACCATAATGTGCAAGTCGAACGCAAAATACGAATTGGGTAAGAATAATTGAGCGTAAATATGCTAAATGTATTAATCTTTTAATATATGTAATTGCTCATTTATGTACGAGTTTTACTCATTGATGAACTTTTTTTTTTCATTATTTTTCCATTCTATACCTTTGCCTAAAAAAGAAAAAAAAAAAAAAGCTCTCTCTACTTTTGCCCTCACAAAATTAATCAAAATTTTCAAATCCGTCAAAATCAACAACTATATATGTTAGTTCTCGTATCGATCAGGTAATAATTCTGATCTCTACCTTTATGAATTATATTATATTAAAATAAAAAAATTAATTTTGACTAATTAAATTAAGGTTTGTTTAAATCGTTTTCTGTTTTGTTCATTTTCTTGCCGATTCTTCTTTTTTTTCCATATTTAAATTCTGTCAAAATAGTATTAGATTATGTTCAATGATTAATGATAGAGTTTCAACTATTTGTAGAACTTTTTCTCAACTATTGCCTTGATTTATCTAAGAGACAAAAGCTTCAAGCCTCGGAATTTGGCATCAAACAAGCAAAAACAAGGCTTCGTGAGCAACACCCTTATTTACGTCATATTTTAAAAAGTCCCGCAATATTACACTAAAACCTAAGAGAGACGGTCTTTCAATAAATTATTGAGAGATCATTCTTTTGTACCCTTTTATTTGTATTTCGTGACCATTTTGTTATTAATTGTACCAGGGACGAAGCTCGAAAGAAATGTGTGAGGGGGCCGAAAACTTATAGTATTAATCATACAATTAAATCATGTTATAATACTATAATATTGATTTTTGTATGAGGAAGAAATATAAAGAATAAAAATATTAAGAAATAAAGAACAAAATATTTTATTGGAAAATGATGATAAATGAAGAGGAATAAGTATGATTGGGAAAATAAACATAACAAATATGTCAAAATTTGACCATAGGGGAAATTGAACCCACGATCTCAAGACTAGTCATAATTAATACTTACCAACTAAGCCATATAATTAAGTTGAGTATAATACTATACATAAATTAATTTAGTTTGAGCCCGGGCAGTGGCCCGGTCGGCCCTGCCTGTGCTTCGCCTCTGAATTGCACCATAGTAATTTCGTACTTATTTACATAATAAATGTACTCATTTTATTTTTAATCATGATTTGTACCTATTATATCACCTTTAATACAACTTTTTCTTAAATTTGTAATTTGTATAATGATCTCCTAATAAGCTTATTGAGAGGTGGTCTCTTAGGAGGCCTACTGACAATATTAAGTGCAGTGAGTAAATAGAGCGGCGGCTTGATCGGAATGTTCGAATAGAAAGAGGCTTAAAGTCGTGCCTGGTAGGAAGAGGACGCGATGTTGGCTGGAGCTTTTGCTCGGTGGAGGGGTGCCCGGTAGTCTCACAATCTGGGTTGATGCGAGTAGTAGAACTTCAGGGACGAAGCTAGGGTCGAATTTAAGACCGGGCCAAAACTTTTATCATTATTCTATATATAATTATTATTTCTAAAACTTGTTTTTTTATAAACATATCTAGCAACTTATTAAAATACATATTAACCCGTATAGCGCTTAGTCTGACTAATTAACTATGTAATCGAAAAACACAATATAACAACACAAAAAATCAACTAAATTAACGAAAAAACTAACAAATTAACTGGAAAAGTGGACTAAAGTCAATAGAATATACTCCGTAAGTCCGTATGATGAATTATTGCTTCTGGATTATATAATAATTCATCCCAAAATTTAAAGAATAAAACAACAAAACTAGTGTAAATATTACCTTTAACTAATCGATGCAAAGCGGTAACTGAGAACGATCTTATTATATTGCAGCATTAAAATTGAATTGTAAGTGTTTAATTAATTTTTAACATATTTAGTATTTTTGTAGGAACTTTGTAATCAACTAATGTATCTAAGGAAGGAGATCTAATTTTATTTTAGGACTAGAATAAATAAAATAATTAATGGAATGAAAGTAATTACTATGAATGAAAGTAATTGATTACGTCAATTGATAAGGAAAGAGAAAGATTGAGATATTGATTGCCATAATTTAATATATTGTGATAATTAATCTATATATTTTTCCAAAAACTCAGCCCGGGCCATGGCCCTTTGGGCCCAGAAAGAGCCTCGTCTTTGAGTAGAATAGGTGTCGATTCTCACCACCGGTCGAATTGAGTTAAACTGCAACAGCAGTGGGATGGGTGTTGCACGACGGTTCTTTAGAAGGTGAAATAAAATTGTAAATATTGTGAAAAGATAGGGGTATTATGGATATGGATCCTGCGTGTTCAATGGAGAGTATGCCGAACTTTTTGACGGAATGGGGCTCTGAACCAAACTTTTTCGCGCATTGGGGCCCATTTGAAACTATTTATTCCAAATGGGTCCACGTCATCAACTTTATTATTTTTTCGAATTTTTTACCAAAGCCGTCGCCTAGGGTGACGGCTTCACCTGTAGCATTTAAAAAAATAGAAGATTAAATGTAAAAATTTGACACTAAGCAAAGCCGTCGACCTAGGTGACGGCTTACTGAATTTTACCCAAAGCCGTCGCCCTAGGTGACGGCTTACCTCAAGTGTTTAAAAAAAAAAATTTACAGAAGGTAGATGAAGTTTGTTATTGTATTTGGATAATTAACTGTACATTGTACGGTTGTTTATATACAATGAGTCAACTATGCTATGAGTCAACTGTACATATAAAGATAGTAAACTGACTATATCATTCTTCATACATAGGACTGGTGAATCGCGGGGTTTTGCTTTTGTTCGTTACAAGTATCAGGATGAAGCAGCCAAGGCTGTTGAAAAACTTGATGGTATTTTATTCCTTTTTTTTGAATTTTTGTTAGCCCATTAACATTCTAGGATTTAATTCTTTCACAAGGGTTTGTATTGTTAAAAGCTTCATTCATCTCGTGTTGTTCAGGGAAAGTTGTTGATGGGAGAGAAATCATGGTCCAGTTTGCCAAGTATGGTCCTAATGCTGAAAAAATGTATGTTACCTGTCACCTACCTTTATTTCGATTTCTGTGTTTTTGATGTGTAATCGTGTGGTATAAGATTGTTGCTTTGATAATAGATCTTGCATTTTTTGATTATGTTATCAGCCAAAAGGGAAGGGTAAGTGAACCCCTTACTTCAAAAGGAAGATCAAGAAGCCCTCGTCCAAGGTTAGTCACCGAGTTTGTGTGTAATCAATTAGTTGTCTTGCTTATAAAATCTTACTAACTGTTTACCTAATAAAATTTTCATTTAGGTACCGGGATGACCATAGAGAAAAAGATTATAGAAGGAGAAGCCGCAGTAGAAGCAGAGATAGGAACGATAGGGATAGGTACCGTGAGAGGGACAGAGGTCACCGTCGTCGAAGCAGGAGCTACAGTAGAAGCCCAGGCTACCGCAAAGATCATGGTAAAGGAAAGTATGATGATGAAAGGCGGAGCCGAAGTCGGAGTCGTCCTCGAGGAATGTATCGTCTTCACCCATTTTCTTACCTTTTGTCTTGATACAAAAGCAGCAAAGGCGTTAGGGTGGCGGGGAGGGGGATTGACAGAGGGAGAACCATGCCTTTTCCTTCCTAATACTTTCTTGTCAGATAGAAATGTAGGGATCCGTTTTTCCTCTCCCAAGTTAATCTTGCATAACCATACAAAGGAAATTGATCCTTTAGTTTTGCTCTCTTCCGTTTCCCTTCTTTCATCATCTATTGGTTAGTGTTGCAGTTATGCCTTTTCTTAGTAGAATCAACACTTGAGGTAAGCCGTCACCTAGGGCGACGGCTTTGGGTAAAATTCAGTAAGCCGTCACCTAGGTCGACGGCTTTGCTTAGTGTCAAATTTTTACATTTAATCTCCTTTTTTTTAAATGCTACAGGTGAAGCCGTCACCCTAGGCGACGGCTTTGGTAAAAAATTCGAAAAAAAATAAAGTTGATGACGTGGACCCATTTGGAATAAATAGTTTCAAATGGGCCCCAATGCGCGAAAAAGTTTGGTTCAGAGCCCCATTCCGTCGAAAAGTTCGAGTATGCCGCCTAAATCTAGGACTACTTCATCTCCATGCAAATATTAGCAGATCAGTTGTATACTTTTTATTTGCAATAAATAATGTGTCATAAAATAAGTGGAGTGACGCAAAAAAAAGCAAAAAAACAAAGGGAGAATCAATTGAATATATTAACATATTTGTTGTATTTTACGAAATTATGTATGCCACTAAATTAATTACATAAAACCAGCACTCTAAATCTGTATAGGCAATGGATTTGCATGCACAAATTCTTAGTTTGATGCTAAAAATATTAAAAATCGTCTCTCATAGATTAAACAACACAACCAGAGAATCAAATTGAACAATCTGTTTCAATAATCAGGTTTTCTATCGTTTGTCACAAGGGTAGATATTAATAAACCGAATATGGAAAAATTAATAAGATATTTTTATGATAATTGCAAGTATAAACTTTAATTTTACCCTAATTAGTGAGAATATACTATGAATCTTTCCATATTTGATTTATTAAGGTGTGCCCTCAGGCCACAGGTTAAAAGACCCGTTTAATATAAAGTATGAAGCATAAGATAAGAGATAATACTATGATTACTTTAGATAGTTCTATACAGGGACAGACCAAGAATTAAATCTACCTCGAATAAACTATAGTTAAATTTTTTCGTGTTTCATTTTAAAAAAACAAAAAGGATTTCAAATATAAGCAACGCTCGTATAAGTTACAATTAACTTTCGACTTAATAAATGTATTTTGAAAAAACTTAAGAAAATATACCCTCCTAGCAAATAAAACATCAATAACGGAAACATTAATTTTAGTAGCTCTTGGTCATTTATGCCAATTAAATAACCCATTTTTTTATATCGTGGGATTTTGCCGTGTTCTCGATTGAACAATGACACATGACAATGCAGGGATTCATAATTTCGACAATTTTGGAATTAGGGATTTTAATTGCAAATCCAATTGCGGTCATACTTCATTAGTGATTGATGATGAATTGCTCTCTATTTTTTATCCCTAATTCAATTCAATTAGATGTTAGGTCCTACGTATGCTAGAATTCGTTTCTATCATGCTTTACTTTCTAGTGTACACTAGGTTGTGATACTTTTGTACAGGTACATTCGACTCCACTTATTCCCACAAATTAATCGAGCAGGGGAGGAAAAAATAAAAAAAAAGGGTAAATTCGTAAAAGTCGTATGTAAAAGAGTAAATTCCGTATGGGAAAAAATACTTCTCATAAAAAATATCTAACAAAACATGATTTTATACCATATTTATTAATCTAACCAATCAATCTCACTGATACAAGGAATCTTAACAAAACCAGTTTAATCTCTTATTCTTATAGTCGAGAAAAAAGAATATACCGTGAATATATTATCTCAGATTTTATTACCGATATAATCCAATTACGGTCGATACTCGAGTCAATAATAAACTCTACAAAAACTGCCTTCTACATAATCTCCCCACATACGTTATACTTTGTTGCCATGCCTTTCTTTCAATCAACAGATAAACAACTCGGTAAGTTTCTATTAGCGCCAATCCTTGTATGGGACGGTTTTACTTATTGTATGAGACGGTCTTATTTTTATTTGTCGTCCTAGCTAGTTTTAAAACTCGTTATAAATCGAGTTTAAGTATCATCATACTCGCGATTGTATATACTAATTCGCTCCCGTTATTCAATTTTTTTGCAATGCAGCTTCGTCGAGAAGCGACTCTCTAACCGATCCTCTTTTGAATGACGATTTGGGTTCGAAAGGATGTGATAAAGTCACACCTTACGCAAATGCAAGTATTTTTAGTACAATCAGTTTTTCATGGATCGGTCCTTTGATTTCTTTGGGTAGTCGGAAAACCATAGATCTTGACGATATTCCTCAAGTAAACTCGATCAATAGTGTATTTGAGTCCGTCCCAGTGTTGCAAAAACAGGTCGAGTTATGTCGAATTGATGCTAATAAAATAACGGGATACATCCTCGCAAAGTCGTTATTCTTGTCGGCTTGGAAGGAAATATGTTGGACTTCCATATCGGCAATCATCTATGTAGTGGCTCGCTATGTCGGTCCGTTTCTCATCGAGTATTTTGTTCAATGCCTTCAGCAAGGGAATTTCAGAACTAGACAGGGTTATATTTTGGCTTTCGCCTTTTGTGGTTCAAGCTTTATTCAGAGCTTAGTGCGAAGGAACTGGATTTTTACACTTCAGCAAGTCGGGATTAGGCTTCGTGCAACGACAAGTACGATGATTTACAATAAGGGTTTGAAACTCGGCTTGCAGCCGAACCAAGGTGAGGGTAGTGGGGAGTTCGTTAACCTTGTGGCCGTTGATGTAGATCGAATCAATTCCTTTGTTGTTTATATCCATGATTCTTGGATGATTATCTTTCAAGTGGTATTAGGCATGGCTTTGTTGTACAAGAACTTAGGTTCGGCCTGTTTTGCTGCTCTGGTTGCGCTTGTATGTCTAATGTTATCAAACTCGGTCTTTGGGACATGGCACGGACGATTACAAGGAAGTTTAATGGAGGCGAAAGATGAGAGCATGAGTCTCACGAAAGAGACTTTAAGGAACATGAGACTTCTCAAGTTTCAAGGATGGGAGACGAGTTTTTTGTCGAGAATTCTTAACTTGAAAAAAGCGGAATCTTCATGGTTGAAGAAGTTCATGGTTAACTCTTCAATGATGAGTTTTGTTAACGGAGTTACCCCTACATTTGTTGCACTCGTGACCTTCGGCTCATGTTTATTTCTTCGAGTTCCTCTTGAAGCTGGTAAAATACTGTCAGCACTTGCTACATTTCGCGTTCTTCAGGAGCCAATCTACCTTGTTCCTGATGCAATCACCTCCATAGTCCAAATTAAGGTCTCCTTAGGAAGAATCGCGTCTTTTCTTTCACTTGCTGAACCCGACTCAGACCTCGTTCAAAACATCCCATACGACATCTCAAATAACGCAGTCGAGATTACTGATGGAAACTTCACTTGGGATTCTACTTCCTCACCTACTGCAACCCTAAGAAACATTAACCTCGAAGTTCAAAATGGTCGGAAGTTTGCGATCATTGGCACTGTTGGTTCGGGCAAGTCAAGCCTTCTTTCGAGTATTTTGGGTGAAATGGGTAAGATTTCAGGAAATGTCATGGTATCGGGAACAAAAGCCTATGTCGCTCAAACGCCTTGGATACAGAGTGGAACGGTCCAGGAAAACATATTGTTCGGAAAGGTAATGGTCCCTGAAGTTTACAACAAGGTAATTGAAGCATGTTGTTTGAAGGAAGACTTAAGTTTACTGTCATTTGGAGATCAAACTGTTATCGGCGAAAGGGGTATTAACTTGAGCGGCGGTCAGAAACAGAGAATACAAATCGCTCGTGCTGTGTACCATGATGCCGATATCTATCTCTTTGACGACCCTTTTAGCGCGTTAGATGCTCACACTGCCTCTCATCTATTTCATGTAAGTTACCTTGCATATCTTCTCTACTATTCCCGTCTCAGTAATATGTTTACCTTTCACGAATACTGCTTCATAATTTTTGTTTTCGATAATTGCAGCAAGTTTTGCTCGGTCTACTAAAGGAAAAGACGATAATTTTTGTCACCCATCAAGTCGAGTTCTTAAGTGCTGCGGATCTAGTCTTGGTAACGAATTTATAGCTCTTCATTTTATTTTGGATTAATTGATAGAAGTACTCCGAACTATGGTTGAACTGCTCAAAATACTCTAAACTTTATTTTAATTACCAAATAACCAACTAATGCCCTCATTCGCTTTGAATAGAATCTGTTGTTTTGTTAACTTATTGTAGCATGTTTTAATGGTGTGATTCGCTGAATAGATTAACAGAGAAGTAAAAAGAGAAAGACGGGTTAAAGAAAGATTAGAAATTTCTTCACTTGTTTAGCAGGTAACAGCCTAACAGGTCATATATTATAATAAAAGCGAATGTGAGCATTAGTTGGTTATATTGTTAGTTAAAATAGAGTTTGGAGTATTTTGAGCAGCTCACGCATAATTCAGAGTATTCTTATCAATTAATCGTAATGATTCTGTAACATGATCTTTTGTCTTAACAGGTAATGGAAGATGGAAGGATTACACAAATGGAGAAGTACGATGTTATTGAAGAACATGTAGATGTAGCTCTCGATTCTAACATGACAAACCCGGCTCCTGGTAGTGTCGAAAAAGCCGATTCAAAGAATATCAATTTGATCTTGCAAGATGTTAGTAGTAAACCAGAACAAGAGCCAGCATCACAGCTCATAAAAGAGGAACAAAGAGAGAAAGATAGTCTCGGTTTCTCGATCTGTTGGAAATACTTGACATCGACATATGGAGGTGCCCTTGTGCCTCTGGTGTTACTCGGACATATTGTTCGTGAGACGCTTAATGTCGGGAGTTATTACTGGTTAGCGTGGGCTGCCCCTGTATCGAAAGAGGCTGCAACATCGGTTAATGGATCTACGCTTATAGGAGTTTACGCGGCTCTTGCTATCGCTCTATCTCTATGCACATTAGCTGTGGATCTGCTTGTCACGACTATAGCCTACACAACTGCAACTGCACTCTTCAGAAAAATGTTGCAGTGCATTTTCCGAGCTCCTATGTCCTTTTTTGATGCTACTCCAAGCGGAAGAATTTATAGCAGGGTACGCGATTTCTTTGGTTTTTGCTTCGTGTTTTAGGCGTTGTTTGGTAAACAGCATATTGAAAGAAATTAGTAGATTCCGGCATAATTAGTAGGTTGACCAATCAATTTATTATTTTCATGTGTTTGGTAAACAGCATATTCTGATAGCATATTGGTCGAAATCTACTATTTTTGAATATGCTGCTAATAGCAGCATATTGTATTAGCATATTCAATTTATACATGAAACCGTTTTAATTATCCTGTAATCTGCTATTTACTAAACATCATTTTTTAACCTGCTAATTTAATCTAATAGTCAAACCTGCTATTAAAATTTACTAATAATCGTATTATGCTAATGTTATCTGTTATTATAAATCTGCTTATGTTGTTTGCCAAACAGGGTCATAATCTGTGCCTTATATATGCTCTTGCTTTCCTCAGTGTTCAACAGATCAAACTGCTGTGGAGACTCGAGTTCCGTCATCAATTGAAGAAGTCACCACCTCAGTAATAGAAGTTCTTGGAATTGTGGTCGTGATAGCTATGGTCGCTTGGCCAGTTTTGATCCTCTTCATCCCCGTGGTTTTACTTTGCGTTTGGTACCAGGTAACTTCTGTTCATCACACCTGTCGAAAAACATTGTTAAGAACAGGCCTAATACGACCATTCTACCAATTGGTTTTGAATGAAAGTTGTTTCGTGCAGCGTTACTATATGCGAACAGCTAGAGAACTGTCGCGATTGAGTGGAATATGCAGAGCTCCTGTAACCCAGTATTTTGTAGAAACAATTTCGGGAAGTACAACTATCAGGAGCTTCAATAAACAGTCGGGATTCCGTGAAGCATACATGAAAATATTGGACACTTACTCTCGCCCTGATTTCCATTCTGCAGCTGCAGTAAAGTGGCTCTTGTTTCGCCAGGATGCTTTCGCGTCTTTTACCTTTGCGTTCCTTTTGTTTCTCTTGGTCTCCTTTGGTGATAACATTAATCCCGGTATTCTTACTTTCCTTCTGCTCTTTTTTCTTCTGATACTTCAGTTTAGATGCGTCTCAGTCTCATGCTTATTCTTTGTCGGGTTTGCATTTGGTTGAACAGCGATAGCAGGGCTAGCAGTGTCGTATGGGTTGACATTAAGCAGCGCGCTACGTGGTTTGGTATGGACTTTATCTGATTGTCCCACGAGAATGATATCCGTGGAGAGAATTCTTCAGTACACGTCCATTCCTAGCGAGGCTCCTCTAGTCATTGAAGAAAATAGGCCGCATTCTTCTTGGCCGTCACAGGGTGAAATTTGTATCACCGATTTACAGGTAACTTGCGCTTGTTCGTAAACTCTGTCAACCATCAAAACATCTGCACATCAACGATGTATGTTAACCAAGTGGTGTTAGTCCAGTGGTAAGTGAGTTAAATCTTAAAACTTGCAGAAATACAGGAGTTGAGAGGTCTCAGGTTCGATTACCAGTTGGGACGATGACCACTTGGCCACTGCAGCCCCCCAAAGGGGTGGCTTACATGGTCATGTGGTGGTGCTGGAATGCATGGGCCGGGGGATTAAACCCCTCGTCAAAAAAAAACGATGTATGTTAGCCAATTTTAGTCTTTAAGGCTTGGTTCTCGTTGTTATGCAGGTCCGATACGCCCCACAACTGCCTCTTGTAATCCATGGTCTCACCTGCACTTTTCCGGGAAGGATGAAAACTGGCATTGTCGGAAGAACGGGAAGTGGGAAATCGACACTAATACAAGCATTACTCCGACTTGTAGAACCAACAAGTGGTCGTATCGTGATTGATGGCATTGATATATCGATGATTGGCCTACACGATTTAAGGTCGAAACTAGGCATTATTCCTCAAGAACCCGTCATGTTTCAAGGAACTATTCGGAGTAATTTGGACCCGTTGGAGATGTACTCTGATCAACTAATTTGGGAGGTCTGTTTATACACAACTTTACCCTCGTGTTAACCACACAATAAGATCATTTCACGATTATAAATAAAAATCTTGCAGGCCTTGGATAAGTGCCAACTTGGAGACGAGGTTAGGAAGATGGAACGAAAGTTGGACTCGAACGGTCAGTATTATTCGACATAACATTTTCTATTTTTTCTAGTAATACTCGCTCCGTTCAAACTAATTCCCGTATATTCAATTAATAAACATGTAGTTACCGAAAATGGAGAGAATTGGAGCATGGGACAAAGACAACTAATTTGTCTTGGACGTGTACTACTCAAGAAGTGTCGAGTGTTACTTCTCGATGAAGCTACCGCTTCTGTCGACTTTGCCACCGATAATTTTATCCAACAGAGCCTTAAGGACAATTTTTCAGATTCCACGATTATAACCGTTGCACATCGAATGACTTCTGTTCTTAACAGCGACATGGTTTTGCTCCTTAACAATGGTAAATACGGCATTTTGTTTTAAGCTATTAGTTAGTTTGATGTTTATTTTCCGAGAGGACTAAATGGTAATTTCGTTTGCAGGGCAAATCGAGGAATTTGATCGTCCGACGAGGTTGTTAGAGGATAAGTCGTCGGCATTTGCAGGACTAATAGCAGCATGGTCTAATTTGAGACACTAGTGTTAAAAATATCGATTGTGGATTTGGCTTCTTAGGCGCGATCTTACGAGGCATGCGATTAATGTTAAGATTGCATGCCTCGAAAGATCACGCTAATCAAGGTCGAATGTTTGAACTGATTCATTTATAAATTTATACATTGATTTTATAAAATTAGATTTTTCCAAGAATCAGTTTGTATTTCCAAGTCTGATGATGTTGGCCTAACAGTGTGTTATAAGTAGGGGTGCGAGCCGAGCCCGAGCTTGGCCTTGCTCGGCTTGTGCTCGATTACAAAAACTCGAGCTCGAGCTCGAGGCGATCTTACCCGAGCTTGAAAAAAATGCGCTCGTTACAAAGCTTGCGCTCTTTAACAAGAGCTCGAGCCAAACTCGAGCATATATAAAATTGTTTATTTTTTTAGTTTTTCCTTCCGATATTTTCAATAATAAGGTTCGAAAATTTTATGTAAAAATATTTAGCAAATCAACAAGATATTTGATATATATGTTACAAAGATATAATAATGATAAAATATTTTTATAAAATATGATTAATATCTTAATTCTTATGTAATCCCAAATGTTCGAGCCGCTCGCGAGCTTTTCGAGTCAAGCCAGCCTTTGCTCGGCTTGACTCACTAGCTAAGCACTCGAGCCGAGCTTTGACCGAGCTTTGACCGAGCCGATCACGAGTTGCTCGCGAGCTGTCTTGTCTCATTAACAACCCTAGTTATAAGTTTCGGTTAGTCTCTTGTAAAGCGGATTTATGTTATGTGAAAGGGATTATACCAAAAGGAGATCGTGATCCGTGTTACTGTAAAAATATTTAGCAAATCAACAAGATATTTGATATATATGTTACAAAGATATATTAATGATAAAATATTTTTATAAAATATGAGCATATTTTTATAAAATATAATTAATATCTTATGTAATCCCAAATGTTCGAGCCGCTCGCGAGCTTTTCGAGTTGAGCCGGCCTTTGCTCGGCTTTTCTCACTAAGCTCTCGAGCCGAGTCCGAGCTCGAATCGAGCTTACACGAGCCGAGCTTTGACCAAGCTGATCTCGAGTTGCTCGCGAGCTGTCTTGTCTCATTAACAACCCTAGTTATAAATTTCGGTTAGTCTCTTGTAAAGCGGATTTACGTTATGTGAAAGGGATTATACCAAAAGGAGATCGTGATCCGTGTTACTGTAAAAGAAGCTATCGAGTTTACATAGTTCAACTGTGGGACTGTAAATAGAGACTATATACAAAAACGAGTGTAATATGTCGAAAGGAAACGGAAAATACACAACAATCGGATTCACAATCTCAATATAGGTTTTCTGTTTCAATGTAGTCACTTGGTCAATAATTTTGGCACACAACTTTGGGTAGACAGTTCCACAATATACATCGCCACAAAAGCTGTGAGCTCGACTTCTAAACTTTCTGAAAGTTTCGAGTTTTGAAGTAAGAATACTGAAGGGCAAACAATGGCAGCTCACTTATACTATAAACTCACAACTCTAATTCCTAAGAACCAAGTACTGTACAAAAGAATATTGGGTCTTACGACCTGTGTCGAAAAGTAGGGCTTAAGTTAGGGAATAGCAGGTGGAGCAGAGTCTTTACCTAGCATTTTTCGCCAAGTCAGCGTCTTCCTCTTGGGTCGACACTTCGAACAGGTGGGGATGGTAATGGCCCACCTCCGAGTGCAGCAGCAGCGGACTCAACGTGCGTTAGAAGATAGTCGTATATCTTCTTTCTCAATCTATCTATTGTCTCATCTGAGACGCAGGTTGTTTCATCTTCCTCTTCGTCATCCTCATTGTTGGGAGAGCCACCAATTTCATCCAACCAGTTGTTAACACTCTTCAGCTGAGTCAACATGCCGGCGATTTGACCATTGTCTGACAAAGCTGATTTGTGCACATCAGCATCTAGAAACCGCTCCATGAATCTTAAGAACCAGCTCTGTGACTCGACCTCTAGCGCTTCGGCCAAGTCCATTAACTCATCAAGTCCGTTCCCTCTAGCCCATTCTGGAGGAGGCGAGGGTGGGGTCTGGATCTTTCGGGTTGCAGCTAAAACATCTTGTCGGTCTACACCTCGGCGTTGGGTCCATGATGACGAAACCTTTGAGCTCACTGCTAGGCGAGGTTTGGCTAGAGTTTTTTGGGAGGAATTTTTGCTAGATTTTTCAAGGACCAAGACGGACTGACTTCCAGGATTACCTTTCTGAATTTGCATGGTGGGTGAGACCGTATGTGGGCCGAGTGGTGGCGGTCGATCAGTATATGCTGAGAAAGATGACAAATCTGTGGATATAGCTGCATTAATCCAGGAAGCTGCTTGTTTACGTTTCTCAGACATGATTTTAAGGGTTTCTTCTGATTCTATTTCTGCACTCTCTGGGGATGAGCCGACTGACAATGTTCTAAATAGGGAATTAGCTACAAGAAGTGTGTTCTTCAAACTTGAGTGTAATGCCAAGAACTGTTCTACTGCTGGTTTGGGGTCGTCCTCCTTGGCCGATGAACTTAACTCAGAGTACTTGCTGCAAGACAGAGTGATCGGAAATGACTCGATTAAAATTTCAGATCTTGCAACGAGTTTCACAATGCATTACCATGTGTATGTCAGTATATGACAGGCTAGGGATGTTGTGCAGATTGAAATTACCTTAAACAACGAAGTATACTTTCGGCAGCAGCAGCTTCTTGCAATGCCTCAATTGCAGCCATTTGTGCTGAATCTCTAAGCTTTAGGACTTCCTGAAGTTCATAAAGTGTTAAGGATATTAATATTACCGTTGTTTAGACTTCTGAGCTAGACCTGGCAAACAGGTCGGGTCGTGTCGGGTTCGTGTTCGTGTCAGCATTAAATGGGTCATGACCCCCTCCACCCTAACCCGACCCAATTAGATAAACGGGTTACATGCATCAACCCTAACCCAACCCATTTATTTTTCCAATAACCCGACCCGACTTGTTTAACACATTTAATTTTTAACAAATCAATTTCCACCAATTAAACCCGTTTAACTCGTCCAACCCATATAAATATAATGCATTCAAAATTAAATTTTTCAGTAAGAATAAACCATCTTCATGTCTTATTTCGAACTCAAAATAACAAAACCCGATTATAACCCATTTAAATGGATATATCATAACTCATTTAAATTAATGGGTTATTCGTGTCGGGTTCATGTCGCAAGACCCCAACCCTAACCCGACCCATATAAGTTCGAGTCGTATTCGTGTCGACCCAATTACGTAAACGGGTCGAAACACCTTGACCCGAACCCGTTAATCGTGTCGGGTTCGTGTCGGGTTTTCGAGCCGTGTCAATGATTGCCCCCTCTAGCCACGATGTAATGAAAACTACAGTATAATACATTCCACAATATCTCAGTCCCGTTAAGATCATTGGAGAAAATATGAACCGTACTACATACAGAGAAGTATGTTTTGGCGTAAAGAGAGGCAGAGAGCTACGAGGAGAGTTTTTGGTGCTGACAGTTTTCGAATTAGCCAGGAGACCTCTCAACGACTATACCCGCTAAGCTAACTAATACAGTATATGCTCTAGCAAGAGATGTGGATGATAGTAAAAATTAAAAAAGGGATCAGGGAATACCTTTCCGAGCTTAGTTACAGAGGACGGAAGAGAAGTCCATAAGACACTTGCATCTATCAGTCTCCTACTACTGGCAGGGATCTTCACCAAATTTGCTGGCAAGCCATTGCTAGGAGTTTCCATTGATCTCCTGCCACCTGAGTTTTTCGGTTTACCTGTTCTATCAAGATCATCCAAAGTTCCATTTGGAGTTGAATGTTTTGCTGGTGTCGAATCTTTAACATCTTTTGACGATCTTGAGGATGTCTGAACTTTACTCTCCGCTTTTGTTGATGATCTGTCATCCGCTGAATTTCGCTTAGGTACCTAATATTGAGAAATAATGATTACTCGTAACTTCTAACAAAGGTGGTTATGGACTATACTCCACATCTATATCCCAGACCTAAAGTTAACGCAGTTGGGAGCAAACTCGGAAATTTACTGAACTTCTCAACAAAGCAAGAAAAGGAATTTTACTGTGTTGCAAATTTTGTTGCTGTGAAATTGCTTAAACAAGAGGTGTCATGGCAATTGGCAAACACTACCTGAACTTACAGCTGAGAATTTAAGCCGTATTTGGTCAGGTAATCACAATAACTATCTCATATAGAGAAGGCAAAGGTGAAAATCAGAAACGGGAGGCATAAATGTAGGGGTGTAACTCATACCTCCATTCATGCACCACTGAGGCCGAGTAGTGATTACACGGGTCAGAGATGAACAATTACTACCACACAGAAAGCAGCTAATTACACTCGACCAGTGATCCTTTCTCGCCTTCTTTCCCTACCTTACTTTTATCCAAAGGAATGCATATCGTAATTAGGTTCCCACTTCCCATATAAAACATAGTTTTAATGTTACTGCAACATGATTACATGAAACTAAACCAGGAATAAAAACATTATTATTTGAGCATGCAATGAGACATTTATGCAGAACACCTTCAATAACATCCCTTCTCCTCAACCAGAAAGAGCAAAGGAACGGGTTAAAGTTGAGCTTAATCAGCCTAAAATATTCTCAAACAATTCCAAAAGCATATAAAGAAGAGGAGCAGAAAATTATCGAATATCTAAGTAATACTTACAGAAGAACGGACTGCAGAGATTGTATCCTGCTTGCTGGTTTTCGCTTTCAAGCTATCTCGGCTCTTAGTGTCCATATTCCCTTCCCAACTTCTTCTCAATGCCTTCGGTCCCATATCTATCATATGAGTCAATTTCCTGGGTGTATTAAGACTACTAACCACCATAGGCTGCTTCTTCGGGGTTGCACTCGCACCACGCCCAGAATCAGCCAAACTCAATTTGGCAGACACCTTATCTACCAGACCCAATTTAGGTACCCCCCTATCACTTCTAATCTTTGCTTGATTCTTCACCCCAGTTGAAAACCTCTCAAATGAAGTAGGAAGTGAATATAAACTTGAAGGAGATGAGGGTATCGATTGGAAAGATTTCGAAGTCTTCAACCTTCCTAAAGATGCTCTTCTCTCCGATGAAGTTGAGTTCGATCTAGTCATTGATAATCTTTTCCTATCCACCATATCATCTTTGCTACTAACATTCAATTTAGAGAGCGATAATTTATCCTTCCTGACATTCAATTTGGAAGGAGGAGACTTTTCCTTACTACCAAACAAAGACTTCACAGCTGATTTCGGGGTTTTGCCATGTTTTGACTCAGGTGACGAACCATTCAAAAACCCGAGAGAATGAGTTGCTACAATATCTTCAGGGGTACCCACACAAGGGTGCCTCCCTGGAACAAGCTTAACACCTCTAAGTATAGGGACCGGGGAAGCGGCCTCAAGCCTTTCAACATGAATATATTGGCCTAATTGAATCTTATCACTAAGAATTAAATCATCATGATCATCAGGAAGAGCAACATAAGTAGCATGAGACGAATCAGAAACCTTCAAATAAAAGCCTTGATTTTGAAACAAATCACCACCAGCAAGCGCAGGAACGATACTTACTACCTGCAGTAAAGAAGACCTATGCTCACCTGCTACTTTAACTTCTGTATTCATATGCTGCACAAGTTTTAACAGAATCCCAGGTACCAAAGTAGCCATTTTCGAGACCCTCAATGTGCATTACTCTGAAGATAATCCCCAAAGCTATTTACAGTACAGGTTCTGAAAGCATAACAGAATCACAGTTAAAAAAAATAATCACTGAACATACAGAATTACTGTAAAATTAATCAATTACTTACAAAAATCAATTTTTTCTATTGACTGTATTAATCACAGTAGCAAATTATCAAAATTACCAGCAAAAACAGTTGAATAATTAAAAAATGAATTGGCACAGATTTCTGCAAGTTTAAATTGAGAGTAACTACATTGACCATAGTAGCGGAACCAGGATTTATAGTTAGGGGACGAACTAGTAATATACTGTAAATTAAGAAAAAAAATCGAAAATTTTAACTAAAAGCTTCAAATTTTTCCCTGGTTATCAGTAATCAATAAATATTCATGAAGAACAGAAAATTTATCAGAAACCCAGATTAAATTGGATCTAAAGTGTGAAAATTGACAGCACACCATGAAGGCATGAACCCAAGTGAAAATTATCAAGAAAAATAACATGAAGAGTAACAATCACACAAACCCAGATAACAAAAGATTCAATATCAACAACAATTCAACACTGATGAAAACCCATAATAGAAAAAGGTTCAATCTTTCATAAATGGTAGTAATATCTTCCTAATTTCCCATATAAAAAACACAAATTATAGAACAAGACGGTCATTTTATTGGTTAAACACTCGTTCATTACTATCAATAGACGGGTGTTTAACCAATACTTGTAAGACGGTTTTACGCAATAATTACTAGAGTGCTTGCTTACCAATGAAGAGGGAAAAAGTGGTGGAACATGTATGAACAATGTGAAAAGGTGTGAAAAAGAAGTAAATTAAATGATGAAACACATTAAAACTACACAATAAAAATCCAAATTTTTGGTACAAAAAGTGCAACTTTTTTAAAATTATGGAAGAATTTGTTGAATAGAAATGAAACAAATGTTGAAAATCAAACCAAATAGAACAAGATATAAATTATAATTATGACAACATTAATTACACAAATAAAAATCCAAATTTTGGGGCACAAAAAATGCAAAAAAGGGTGCTTTTTATTATAGTTTTTTCAATGAAATTTGGGAGGGGACCTTGGAATTGAAGCTTCTAATAACATGGGATTTTTGCAGAGAAAATGATGGATGAAAGGGTAAAGAAAACAAATAGTACTTGAAATTAATTTAGGAGAGAAAGGTTTCTTATGTAGTATTCCTTCTTCTTGGACATGTGTGAGTGTGTCTAATTGACTTGATTTTTTACTCAAAGTAGAAATTTTTAAATTTAATTATTTGATTTTGATTCCAAATAAAGAAAATATTGTGAAACCGGCAAATTCATGTTTGTGACGGATATATCTGTTTGAAGTATAACAAAACGTATTAAATAGAGATAGGTATATGAAATAAAAAGCAAAATGTCTATAAAAATTGAGAATTTTGTCGCAATTTTCTATATGGGGTAATACTTCTCTTGATCGTGTATGTCAAGTCTATTAATCTTAAAAGGGATATTATCATCTTAAAGAAACTAAATGAGTAAATATCACATATAAGTGGAATAATTTGAATGATCTTTATTCCCTCACTCCTAATTTTCTTACATTTCTTTTTAGCCTTCTTTATTTTTTTGTGAAATGATTTAATGATCAAAATTTTAGGCTTTAAATGATGAGTTGGTGAGGAAGTAATAAATTAAATGGCTATGTTATTTGAGGAATCAAATTATTTTTTAACAAAAATGGAGATGATCCTAATCTTAAAGAGAGTGGTATTATGGATTGCAAAAAAATCCAAGTTTTTAAGACGATTCCCAAGTAAGGTCGCCAAAGAGGTCGCGACCTTGTTGGGTCACCCTAACTACGTAATTAAGACACTAATTTTGATGACCTTGTATTAAATTTGGTGACCTTGAAGTTTTTCAAAATGAGTTGGTGACCTTTGACGTGTCAAAGGGTTATTGTCTTATTATATTATTTGGTGGGATAGAGAATGTAGTTAATGATTGAAAAATAAGTGGAAAATGATTGGGTTGATGTCCCAAGGTCTTGACCCTCTGATTGGGAGGGTGAAAGTGAGTTGAGAGTGGATCGTATTAATTAAAGTGAGATTAAGAGCTAGAACATTGGTGACCCAGTTAGCGTAACCTTTTGCTTGGGAATAGTCTTAGACCATCCCCAAGCATAAGGTCGCCTTAATCGGGTCACCAACATATTAACCCTTAATATCACTTTATTTACCTTGACCCACTTATAGCCTCCCAAGCAGAAGGTCACGACCTAGGTCACTAACCCAATCAATTTGCCACTTTCTACATTCTCTACCCCACAAAACCTCTCTCTTACTCTTTTAATTATTATTATTAACTAAATATTAAAAATAAGTTTTATTTCTAAACCAATCGTGTAATGCCACGTGGAAGGTCACCAAATGGTGACCTCTCCTTGTTCAGGGTCACCAATTGACCCCGACTTATTCAAGGTCGAGCTAATTATCGTCTAAGGTCGTGTTAATTAAGTAATTAAGGCGACCCAACAAGGTCACGACCCGGTTGGCGACCTTGCTTGGGGATGGTCTTAGGACTTGAGCCAAAAGGGCGAGATAAAAATTAACTTAGAATTCTATTAAAATTAGATTTGTTCACTAATTCTCATGGTCTAATTGAGATAGTGTTATAATAAATTTATTGTGAGATTTTTAATATAATAATAAGTAGTTAAACTCGTGATTCATGTAAATTCATTTTTTATCAAATAATCCTAAGTTTATGGGTCGTTCGTATCAGACGCAATTTTGGTGGCGGGGGAAGGATTCATTTGCACCCCCTTTGATCTGAAGTACAAATACTATTTAAGTGTAAGTAAATTGTAACGTGGTTCACATTTTCTCATTGATAAAAACTGTCTAATCTTTAGTATAACTTATAGTATATTTAAATTTTGCCTTAATTTATTTTAGTTGAGCTATTTATATATCCGAGTAATATTCTATAATATATTTTTCATTATTATATAATCCAGAAATTAGTCCAAATATCTTTGGTCTTTCACCAATTAACCATGCTTATGTTATGGAGAAATAGAGATTGGGATAAAGACGGTTACGTAGGTAGTTAGAACAACTCCGTTCTCCGTATAGTTTAGCAGTTACCGTGGACCACTTATTAGTTAAAACGTACATTCAACAATACGTATACATTCTCCAACTTCTTGTAGCTACTCCTCTACTACCTACTCTACTACTCTACGGTCTTTTTCGCTGTTTTTGTCGTCTTAATATGACAGTAGGTATTATGAGAGACCGTCTTTTATTAATTTAGTGAGTGATCCAATACGGAAACAAAAATGTCAATGAATCCCTCAATCCCTCGTATAAACGTTGTTGAAAAACCGTCTCTCTAAAACTCATAATACACTCAAATGGTCAAATATGTTTATATTCATGTTTTTTCACTCTTATGCTTCGTATTGATTGATGCCTGATGGCACGTTGATTTGATTTGTTCTTGTATTTGTTTAGCTTTGATTTTGACACAAATACAAGAAAGAAATGAGGAAATAAGTTATTACTACGTGATAAGTGGATTAAATTAAGGGTATTTCTAAATAAAAAGGTAAATAATTTATTAGGACAAAGGTAGTGAGCCAGTGACAAGCCACAACCCAGAACATAAAGTCAATGTTATTATAATTTTATAAGGTAACTTTGAAAAAATTCAAAAATTTTAACGAAATTTTCAAACTTTAAGGATGAGCGCTTCTATTAACCCCGCTCCACCTCTGATCGGAGGGAATACTACAATACATGCCATTCCTTTGCCAAAGTACGTAATGTCCAGTTTTCAGTAATTTTATCGGTTTTCTAATTAAAGATAATATGATATCACTATCTCTTGATTACGGAGTACTCCAAATCTAATATCCGACTATTTTACAACGAAGGGTGCTATGCACATTCTCCCTCCAACCTTTTCTCTTTTTAGAAGACAAGTGAATGAAGCATAATAAACGGTATTTTAATCGGTCTTAAGGAGAGAAAGTAAAAAAAAGATAAAAAGAGAAAGTAGTTAATAATTATCTTTCGAATTACTATTTTTTATACTTAATCACTCAATAATACGTGACACATAAATATTTTAATGGAAACAACTTTTTTGTTTAATCAAAAACAGAACATATAACACTATTTTCAATCATGATTATGGAGACGTTGATCCAAAACAAACAGTGAAACAGTGTAGATGATAGAATCCAAACTACACGACATAATTACAACAACAGTTGGACATCACACAATAAAGGAGCAGGCTAATTAATTAGTGGCATAATAATAATAATTATTATAGTTGGTGACATTAGGTTAATTCTAACGTTTTATTTTCAATACTAGTTTTACGCCCGTGCAAAAAATGCACGGGTTTATTCTATTAAATAAAAAAATAAAAATAAAAAGGTGAATATATTTAATAAAAAATATAATTTTAGTATTACAGTTATATCAATGTATGTAAAAAATTAAAAAATTTTATACGTTTAACTGAGACGTAAGTAAAAACAACGCATCTGCTTGACATTATAAAATTATACAAATCATTAGGTAGGACGACGCTATCGGTTTAAGTTTAAACGGATCAAATATAGATATGTAGGATGAATAAGACAAAAAAAACATTATGTATGGCGAAAATAAAATATTTGTCCTATAACCCATGGGGAGTGATACTGACTCGTTTTAATTTTAAGACGGAAAATAGCCAGTAAAATATGTATAGATTTTAAAATTATACTTACGGTTTAAATTCTAAGTTCATAACCATCGTAATGAACCCAAATTATTATTAGTCCGACTCTCTAACTACTCAAAATCTCCGACCATATAATATAAAACTATCTATTTTATGTACATTTAAGACGGAGTTACGTATTTTTGTAGATTTTCAATTCTCAACAATTTTAGTTTATTGATTTCCAGTATGTGAATGCATTAATTTTCGCCTATTTATATATTACAGTATTACATTTGGTATTCACCTTTTGTTTCTATTTTATACTCAATGTCACTTAATTTAATCATTTTAGTTGTTGAATGTTAAATTAATATTAACAATTTCTTTAATCTCGGAATATACTATACTTGTAAAGTCTAGGCGTCTCCACCATATTATTATTATATTTAATTTATACCTTTAATTTATGTGAAATTAGTTAACTTATTAACAATGATCATCAAATATTTGATTTTTACAGTTGAAATTGAAGTTAGGATTTCGGAAGATTTCATATTTCAATGTGTTATTATAGATTGTAACTTATTTAATTAATTAAAGTAGTGAAAAGATTAAATTGATGAAAGTTTGAAGAGAGATAATTAATTATGTAGAATGAACATGGTGGACCTACTTTAATTAATTTTTTTTTCTCTTCCTAATTTTGATCGACTAATAAAAACTCTCTAAAATCCATTCCTTTTATAGTAAATAAAGGGATTTCCAAATTTTTTGTTGAATTTACATGACTATTTTTTTTGCTTATATAAAGGATTTTTGTTTTGTTTTTATGATGATATTGGCGAAATATGATCATTCTGATATATATCGGACCGTTGCATTGTATATGGTATTTTAATTTAAATTCAACAAAAAGACGATTTTTTGTGCAGGATTTTTGTTTTTTCTGTATATTTCCAGATTTTTAGTTGAATTTATATAAGATTCAACTAAAAGATTTAAATTCAACATAAAGACTATTTGTTCTGCTCATATACATGATTTTTGTTTTTTCCAATATACAGGATTTTTATATATCGGACCGTTGTATATAGTATTTTATTTTGTTTGATATTTTAATTTGTATTTGATTTGATTAGAAAATATAATGTAATTTAATTATTGAACTATTTATTTTTGTTGTTGGTAATTTTTTGTTTTTTGGATTTAATTTTTAAATCGTTAAATATCGTATTTTATTTGACTGTTATATATTGTTATTTGAATATTCAATTAACAATAATTTGATCATATCGTATTTTATTATGATAATGACGAAATGTACTACTGCAATCGATTACGTAAATAGGAATGAGAAAAAATCAGAATACGGAATTACGAATCAGAATTAATTATGAATATAAGAAAGAGGGAAATTAAATAAGTGTGAAAGATGGTGGGCCCATATACTCCTTAATTTAAGGAACCAATAGGAAACTCTTATTTTCTATCCCTTTTATAGAGATAGATATACTCTCTCCATATCAATCATTTGTTATCCGTTTACAAACAAAGCTGATTGGAATCAGAATCGACAAAAAATCTGCGATCGATAATGTGCCGGATCACCAAAAAAATCCGGTCCAGGATCGATCCTCGAAAATTCTGATCCCAAATCGAACCGGATCAGTTGAACCAGAATTTACCATAATATGCCCACTTTTTCAAATTCTGATCCAAAAATTTCGGCCATTAGACCGGATCGAACGGATTGGACCGGATTATAATAGTATATTTTTAAGAAAAAAACAATAATTCCGATTTTCTCGGTCAACTAGTCCCAGACTGGAAAAAACGGTCCAAGAGCGATAACCAGAATCTTAAAAAATGTTGGACTGAAGACTGGACCTGAATTTTTAACTCCGGCGCTAGTCCGGATTGGATTTTGCCCATCCCTCCTAAGCTACTGCTAATAATCTAATACTCTCGTGTTCATCTATGTAAACTTAATAAAAATAGAAATAGATAACAATTCCGCTAAAATTTAAAAAATTAGATGAAAAATGATCGGGACAGATGATAGTATGTGATATGATTAGAGTTGAGTGATTAGTCGCATAAAAAACAAAGGATCTAAGGTGGGATTTAATCATTCAACTAATGATTTCTACAGGTAGCCTACTGTGTTATATGGTCGCCAATCAAGCTCACCAAGTAGGCAAATAGCCTTGAAAAGCTCCTTTTTACCTTTTTTTTAACCTAAAAATAGCATATATTCTTAGGAATATAATAATCTGTCTTTTATAATTAATGAGCACTAAAACTAACTGATAAATGGTCGTTTTGGCTTAATTAAAAGTTTGATAAATGAATCAAGCAGTGTTGCTTCAATGGTAGTTGAGTTAAAATTTTGAAGTTACGGAAATGTAGGAGTTGAAAGGTCTCAGGTTTGACCACCAACGGCTTACATGGTCCACACCAGCGCCTTACATGGTCCACGTGGTGGTGCGAGAATGCATAAAGTAAGTGGTTATTTTAGCTCAATTAAAAGTCTTGGGTTTTATTTTTTATAAATTAATATGATTATCATTTTTGTTTTACAAGGCTTTACATTATATATTAATATTAAAATTTGAACACTAATTTTATGAAAAATATCAACTACTCCTACAACCCAATTAGTAGTAAAGTCTATATTTGAATTTGAATTAGAACATTTTGAATTTCTTTCGATTTTGTTTGATACAGTTGTTTACTTTTTTATTACAAAGTGGTATTTGATAGAACTGTTTAAGATTTCACGTGTCACAATTTTTCTTTTTCTTTTTCTTTTTTGTATAAAGGACGTTATAAAGGGAATTTTATTAATGTTAACGAAAATCGAACTTATGGCATACGTACAAGTGGTACAACATCTCATGAGTCATGACTTGATCAACTAATAAGTTAGCTAACAACTCCATACAATTAATGATAGCCTAAAACATAATGAAGTTAAGAATTTTTTGCGTTCTCACAATCTTGACATTTTTGGATTACTTGAGACCCATGTCAAGATTAATAAAGAGAGTACTATTATGAATAAATTCTCCAACTACAACATCCTCAGCAACAAACACCATGGTCGAATTTGGTTATTTTACAATCCTTCTACTGTGATGATCTCTAATGTAGTTGTACATGGTCAAATCATTCACTGCATTGCCACTTCCATATCCAGCAACACCTGGGTTGCCATCTCTTTTGTCTACGGTATGAATGATGCTCATGACCGAGCTAGGCTCTGGGACATGTTACTCTCCGTCTCTTCTTTAAATCTTCCTTGGATCGCTATGGGTGACTTCAATGTTGTTCGGGCCCTTAATGAGAGAATTGGACCAAACCCACCCTCCCTTCACGATATTTTTGAATTCAATGCTTGTCTTACCAAGTGCTTCCTTGATGACATGAACAGTTTTAGCGCGGAATTTACTTGGTCAAACAAGCAAAGAAATTCTACCAGAACTTGGGCTAGACTTGATAGAGTTCTTACAAATCCCATTTGGCTCGCCACTTTTCCTTCTACTTTTTCCCGCTGCCTGCCTCCAGGTCTCTCCGACCACTCCCCGTTTCTTGTTACTCTCAACCAGGATACCACCAAGACTCCTAAATGCTTTAGCTTCATCAATGCCTAGCAACAACACCCTCGATACCTCCCTCTGATTAAAGCAGCCTGGGACACCCTTAACAAAGGGACCCCGACTTTCCAGCTTTTCTCAAAAATCAAGGTGGTCCGGGGGGTCCTCAAAGATCTCCATTTGTCCGATTTCTCGGATATGAGCAAGCGGGTTACCTCAGCAAAATGAGACCTCGAAAAGTGCCAGTTGCGTCTCCAAGACTTCCCTTTTGATTCTGAGCTCATTAAACTTGAGAGCGAGTTTATAAAAAAGTATAAGGACATCAGCAAGACTGAAATTGATATGCTTTTCCAGAGGGCTAAGGTTGACAACATTAAAAAATGTGACAGTTCCTCAAGCTTCTTCTTCGCCATAATTGCAAAAAGGAAGCACCTCAACACCATAGGGGTTATTAATGACAAAAATGGGATCCCTCGACATGGACCGAAAGAAGTCAATGAAGCTTTTGTTGATTACTATGCTGACCTCCTTGGCAAGGCTACAATCACGCCATTGACACTTCTATCCTCTTATCGATCTGGGCCTCTTCTCTCCGACAATGCTGCAACTTTACGCACGGCCCCTATCACCAACCACGACATCAAAACTGCAATTTTCAGCATAGGCTCCAACAAAAGTCCGGGTCAGGATGGGTTTTCCCCAGCTTTCTTCAAAGGGGGCTGGGATATCATTCAGGACACCTGTTGTGCGGCTATTAGAAAGTTTTTCTTCAAGGGTAGGATGGTGAAAAAGGTAAACACCACCATGCTTGCTCTTATTCCCAAAAAGGAAGTCTCATCTTCTGTCCTCGACTTCCGGCCTATTGCTTATTGTTCTGTAGTGTACAAAACCATAAGCAAGATCCTTGCTCAAAGACTCAAGTTGGTGCTTCCCGATCTGATAGAGGTTGAACATGAGGCTTTCATCAAAGGGCGAAACATCTTCGAAAACATTATGATGTCACAAAATCTCATCAAAAAATACAACCAGAAAGCGGTAACTCCCCGATGTCTTATCAAAGTGGATATTCGCAAGGCTTTTGATTCACTCTAATGAGACTTTTATCAAGAACATGCTTTTGGGTCTAAATTTTCCCCCCCATTTTTGTCTTGTAGATTATGGGGTGTATATCCTCGACTTGGTTTTCTCTCAAGATTAATGCGCATCATAACGATTTTTTTCCTGGTAAAGCTGGCATAAGACAAGGAGATCCCATATCCCCCTATATCTTCGTCTTGGGCATGGAAATTCTCTCTCGACACCTTCGACAAATTCACTCACTTACCTAGGTATCC
This sequence comes from Silene conica, assembly GCA_029255685.2. Classification (NCBI taxonomy): domain Eukaryota; kingdom Viridiplantae; phylum Streptophyta; class Magnoliopsida; order Caryophyllales; family Caryophyllaceae; genus Silene; species Silene conica. The sequence continues at coordinate 83,383,131 of CM055315.2, read as the reverse complement.
TACCACCCCAAATGCGCAAAGCTTAAACTTAACCACATCATTTTTGCAGATGATCTCATGCTCTTCCTACGTGGTGAACTGGTGATGTGCCCTCTGTAGCCACTGTTGCCCATTGTCTTAACGGTTTTGCTCGAGTCTCTGGGTTCCATGTCAACCCGTCAAAGACCACCATCTACTACGGTGGCGTACACCATCAGATAAGGACCCAAATCACCCATTTGACTAGCTACAAAGAGGACTCCTTCCCTTTTTCGCTACTTGGGCATCACTCTCAATCCGGATAGACTCTCGCCAAACATGTACAACCTCATGCTTGACAAAATTCAAAAATCTATCCAAGGTTGGATCGGGAATCTGCTCTCTTATACGGGTAAACTTCAGCTCATCAACTTTGTTGTGTTCGGCTTGGAAAACTATTGGTGCTATGTTCTTTTTGCTCCCGAAATATGTCTCCAAAATGGTTAACAGGCTGTGCAAAGACTTCTTTTGGGGGATTGACACTGGGAAGAGGAAAATGGTTGTTAAAAGCTGGAAGTCTATTTGCACTCCATGGGAAGAGGGAGGTTTCAATGTGAAAGAACTCCTCGGCTGGAACAAAGCATTACTATGCAAATGGATTTAGAACTTAACCCAACGAGGAGAGGGGATTAGGGACAGATGGACTCTTGCCTACAACCTCAACAACACCCAGATTTGGGATGCGACTTGTCAACCATATCATGCTGAGAGTTGGAAAAGCATAATCAAAACCAAAAATGCCTTACTCAGTGTTGTTGGCACCCCTACGGACGCACATAAGATGTTGGATTCTTGTGTCCACAGAGGTACGTTCTCGGTTTGCAAAGCCTACCACTTGTTTGGCCACAAAAACCGCATCCTTCGCGACTGTTCCGTTGCAGCTCATGGAAATCATCCCCAAACACCGCATCTGCGTGATTCAAGCTGTTCAAAACAAGCTCCCCACTGTTGATACCCTCTGTTCTCGGGGTTTTCAACTGGTAAATAGATGTTGCCTTTATAAGAGCGCCTCTGAGACGCACCGACATCTGTTCTTCCGGTGCCCTTTTTCACAACAAGTGCGACGTTCTATGCTCTCTTGGGTTAGTGCTACTGGGATTGGGTCAGATGTGGACTTAAAGAACTGGTTTTACAAACTTCTAGCAGATAAAACTCGCTCTACCTGGAAAAGGGTGATTCTGACATGTTGTGTAGCAGGATTAGTCCATGGCATTTGGGAAACAAGAAACAAATGTATTTTCGGCGGACAACTCACTCCTTCCGATCAAGTGGCGACAAATGTGAAATTCTCTATCACGGCTAGACTTAGTTCAAGTAGTGATCCCAATATTCCTAGATGGTTGGCTGTAATGCTCTAATTTTAGAGCTTTTTGTTGTTTGGTCCTTACTCTTGCTATCTTTTGACTTTTGTTTTTTGTAAGATACCCTCTCATTTTTTTTCCTACATGGATGAATAAAAGTGAGACTAACTTTCTTGCAAAAAAACCGAAAAAAAAAAATCCATACAATTCTTAATTATGATACATGGATAACAATGTAATATAAATAACATTATACAATATGTCAATATCCATCGACCCAGTAGTTATATTTCTTACGATATTTAAGAACAAAGCATCTCTCTTATAACGGACTATCAGTTACAAGCTGATATCATGAGTTACAACTCACAAGTTGAGAAAAGATAGTTGTTCGTCTCATAATTAGACAAACTAGTTTTAAACCCGTGCAAAATTGCACGGGTATCCTTTAAAAAAAATAGTATATAAATATTAGGAAAAATGGCAAAATACTATTAACAAAACATAAACGATATAATTGGGCGGAATTTTAGTATTAATTTTTGTACCTTTGCTGATGAATATTAGTCATTTGATGAAAAAAAATCTGACCACGTAAGTATACTAAAACTCTTTTTTTTTTATATAGAACTAAGACGTTTGTTATTATAAAATGTTAAAAAGTTTTCCAAAATTAATTTCTTGAAATTAAAATATTTTGTTTTGTAATTTTTTAGTTCATTTGTAGTTACATTTTAGTATTTAAATTTGTTATTCTTATCAATTGGTGTAATTTATTATTAATGTTATTTTAACCAAAATACTGCGATTTTTGAAACAACATTAATATTTCCGTACGTACGAAACATAAAACGTAATTATTTACGTATATAACATAGATATAGCGGTTTTTCAGAAATTAAATTCATTTTCTTTGCTGCGGGGCCCACATTTATTTTAAAAAAAAAGAAAAAAAAAACTAATTTTGATGAGGTGGCTTCATGAGGATGGGTTAAATGATTCTCTATTTATATAGATAAGATGAGAGGATAAATGGAAAAAAAATGAAGCATTCTATAAATAATGTCGTTTGCATATTGTAAAAGGACATTATCTGTCTTCCTCTTAAAACGGATATTTTTGAAAATTTATATAAACCGGCAAAAATAGTTGTATAGTAGTATCAGGGGCTGACAATGTTGAATGAATGAGAAGCGTATTTGTAGCGATTATGAAGTACAAGTGCAACCTACTTGTATTAAAAACCATATCTTACCTAACTCGATTCTTTTGTTTTCATGTTTCCTCCTCCTAATTTTTACTGTATTGGCTTTTAAGCTACTCTGCACTCTTCTTTTTTTAGAATCGTTTTCGTCTTACTTTTTTTAGAATCGAGTATTATAAAAGATATTTTAACTAAAAGTAAATAAATAATCAAGATTAAATAACTAATACCGAGTACAAAATTTTTCATGTAAAATGGACTGATAGTTTTACGCAATTACGTGTGTTAACTAAATAAAAATTCTTATTTTAAACTGTCATTATCCGTCTTAAGCATAAGACGGGTCAAATACATACCAAATCACCCCATCTATTACCTAGAAAATGACAAATTTTTTAATTTTTATTACCCTACGTGGTAGTATAAGAAATAAAAAGATCCAAAGTCGAAACAAAATGTCGTGTTTCGAGGTAGGGAAAGGGTGAACGGTGGAGTAGTTACGGCAACACAATTAAAGTGTCAAGTTAAGGCCTAGATACTAGATTCACACGTGTGGGCCGTAACCGTAATAATTAACTCATGAAAACAATAAATTCCGTCTTATAATTGGATCTTGCAATTACGTCATCGTGAAAACACTCTTAAATACAAGCATACAATACACCCAAGCTTGTACCAATGATTGTCGGTGTGGCCTGTGGGCTAAGGATTCTTACCAAGTGGTCACAACTTCGATTGATAAAATTATAAATTTCAAAACACAAATTCTATACTCTTATTTTTGAATTGTTTTTAAATCCTTTTAAGAGAGTATTTTAAGAAATACGAGTTAGGTTTGTTTAGCTGCCTTTTAAAATTGTGTCATGATATTTGATTGCCAAGATCATGGAAAGTAAAATCTACTTTCTTCACTATGTGACACCAAGCCACACATACAAACCAAACACTTTTTGGGAATTCAAATTCAAGCGAACTTCAAATTCTCGGGAACTGTCAGTCTAGGTTGAACCCTTTCGTATTTGAAAAAAATTGAGTTATTTTCGGGTGTGTTGTTATTAAGTTATTTAAGCATAACATTTCAGGCTGGGTCAATTTCGGTTTCAGATTCTCGATTCAAAGTTCAAACGCTTACAAATCAATTTTCCCAGGTCTAATGATAAAAAAAAAGCAAGATCGTATACGTTAAAAATCTTATAATATTTGAAGTGTTAAAATTAAAAATGGATGTTCCGACTTTAATCATGTTTACCACAGGCTAGGAACCCTAATTGTGATAAAATAAGTTGATTAAATTTAACAAAAAAAAAAGCACAAATTATAAGTTGCATTAGTTGGGTGCATGTGTAAATAGAGTACTTCACAATAATTTCTACAGTATGTTGAATCTAATATAGGTCCCTCCTTTTAAGGGTGTCATTGAGTTGTATCACGAGGTTTTTGGGTCACTCTGTTTCTTCACCCCTTTTATTAAATGCCATTAGTACAACCTTTACACATTCAATCTAATTGTTCCGACTTCCGAGGACTTGTCGACAATAGGTTACAGGGTCGAATCCTATTGTAGTTAGTACCCTTATGCTTTCATCGACTAAACTTGCTTACCTTCGGAATAAATATTGTAAAAGAGACTATAAAATTTATTTCTAAACTTTTATAATATCAACAAAGGGCTAACTATGGAGGGGAACTACACAAACTATGTGACTGACTGTAAACTGTAAAGGGAAAATAGTCTATTTTCTTTAAGGAATGAACTTTAAGTTTGTACGGAACGCGAGTGAGATCCAGCTTCTTCGCTTGCTTCCCATCTCGGTTTTTTCCTCAGCTGACTAAAGGATCTTCAGATGTAAAAAAAGAAGAGCTGGGAATCAAGATTGATTACGATGGCTTAGTCGAGGGAGGATGGTGTTTGATAGCTCGTCGTTTAACTTTACTGGCAAAGGAGGCATTTGCTTCATTATTTCCGGAGTGTCGCTCATGCTGCAATTTTAGGTTTAAATGATGCAGACATCAGTGGTTATTGACTACTAAGAATCTCAACACAAAAAAAGAACAGTGCCTTACACAAATCAACCGTCTAACATCAAGTGTAGTTGATGTTACAACGACATCGCTCGACAATCAACATAGGTATAGCCTAACCGACTGGTTTATAGGGCTTTGGTGGCTTGGGCCTCATATAGTCAAGGAGTTCGTAGTCTCACGTTAAAACTATATATACAAGTTCAAGAACATTGTTGCTACATGTTCAAGAACGTTAACGTTGTACAGAATTTCTCGAGTATCAAAGAATGTTCTATAGAACTTAAATAAACTGATTTGGTTGTTTAGCTTTGGTGCTACGACGTCCCAAGGTTTGGACCACGAGATTCACTACCAAAAGGTGTCGGCTACTGAAATCTAATAACTTCAATATTTTAACTTAATTAGAAGTTCCGAAGTCAGGTCTTAGAGAGAAATTATTTCCGATTGTTAGCCCTCTTACATACATAATCAGCAATATGTGGTCCTATGGATTCCTATCTATTTCAGTTCAAGTTCTTCAAAGTCGAAACTAAGCAGCAGCCAAAAAACTTTGCCACTGAATATGTTGCACAATAGGAAACTTACCTATTCATTATCTTCGTAATGTTGTCCCGTGCTTGGCAGAAGAGACCGATGTTTTCTTGTATCTGAAAAGCAGAAAGGCCGAAATGGAATAAAGTTTACATGCACTTTCCTATCAAAAACACAAATTGAATTACACAAGCACCTCTCAAAGATTAGGGTAACAAATCTACGAAAAGTGATGCAGTGTCTTTTATCCAGACCAAGAACAATAGCGCCATATCGGTCAGCATGCATGCATTGATGAGATAAAATAGCAAGTTTATTGTGCGACACATTCAATAAATAGTGACCATATAATCTTTACCTGAAAAGACGAGAAGTTTGTGGAAATTTGTTGGAAGAATTGCTGATTTTGCTTAAGTAGCTCCCCAGTAGGACCTCCAATTGCTGAAAATAATCAGAGTAAGGTAAGTGACATAGCAGTAGAATGGGAGTGAAATGGGATATTCACGGTTTTTATTTACTATACAAAGAAAGGGGACGGTTAATTTGAGACGGACTAAACAGGAAATGGGGATAACATATTTGGGATGGAGGAGTATTTTTGAAGCCATAGCTGACTTCTATTTTAATTTCTGACAATCAAGCGGGATCAATTCCTCGGGAAAAAGGAGGGATGGGTATAAGTGAAAGAGAGACCATATATCCATTTGCAGACGTAAGAAAAATACACTGGTTATTGATTCCGTATTTTATCTGCAAGCTACTGGTTATTGTTTCCGTATTTTATCTGCAAGCTAACTCATCTCTATTAAGTCATTCTGACTAATGAAGTTAATAGGTTTACAGGAGAAGACGTGTCGAAATGCTTCATTACGGAAGGGAGCTTCTGAAAGTACTTCAACTTTATTGCCATTAATGCTGATGACGTAGTAAACCACACTATGTAGGACATACATGCGCGACTCAGAAAATATGCGCCATGCAGGTATCAAGAGCATACGCTTAGCAACGTACCTTCGAAAGAGACACCATCTTCATTGTCTACAGGAACCGCAGGCATTACTTGAGGATGACCACCAGGCCTTGATGCCATCTGCGGTGGCTTTGATGTATTTTCAGTCACTTTTTCCTGAATAAATTGAATTTTGTTAATTTATCCAAAATACAACACACATTGATGATGCCATGCTCAAGGGTTAAAGAACAGTGGTGTACTGGTGTAGGACTGTCACCAATGTGTCTTAGACTCGGATGAAATTATCAACTTAGTACCCGGCACTTCAACACAGGTACTTACCCAAATGTTGGACACCACTATTTTATGAAAAATATAATGCTCTGGCTTAAAATGAAGTACCAGGATGAGTGTCGGACGCGAGTATAAGAGGCAATCAGAAACGGAGTAACATAGTCACTCAGATTAATAATGGAACAGAAAACATAAAATTTACAATTTCAGGAACTATAGGATTAAAGGCAAAACGTATTTAACAAAACTTTCATGAACCAATTTATGTTAGATAGAAACCCCCTCAACCAGATCACACTACCACATGGCTTGATATCAGAAGTGTGTGGGTAACTATGGGACCAATGCATACGAGGCAGAAAAGACAAGTTAAGAAAGGAGGACAAGCCAAACAATGGGAAAAAGAAATGCATCACTGACAAAATGATTTTGAATAACATCTATTTCGGAAAATGCAAAGAAATGAGCTTGTTCTACCAAAAATTGTGGTCAAGAGACAAAAAAACGGAACTCGTTGTGAAGGACTCCTGAAAAAAGCAGCCAAAATTGCTCCGATATAGCAAGAGTGATTCAATAGCAGCATCTATTTCGGAAAATGCAATGAAATAGCATCACTAAAAGATGAGAGAAAAAAAACATTTATTTGCATGCCTTACCCTTTTATCTTTGCTTTTCCTTGTATGATCCTCCTTTCGTCTCTTGCTGACCTCTTTTTTCTGAACAAAGGCAGTGAAAGGTCAAAGTGAAGGAATACCTTTATTTTATTTTTCAATTTATGCACCACTTCTACTCAGGTTTCCCTGTCGAAATGAAAAGTACAATCTTTTACTACAACAGAGACATCCAAATGACTAGCTCAATTCATCAACATTAAGCGCTTCCAGTCAGTACAGTATAATGTTGTCCCCAACAGAAGCTCTTTAACAGACGAATAAAAACGATGTGAGTATTGGTTTCAAACTAGATAGAGCATCACCGCCTTATCTTCAAAACTGAAGGTTAGAGATGACCCAATTGGTGGTGTTCATAAAATTGTCACAATTGACTTGAAGGACTACAGTATTAAACTGGGGTTCAAAGAAGATGTCATCACTTTATAGAATGTTATATTTTCTCTCTATACAGCGTGTGCTAACGAGGTGGTAACTAGGGGGATTCCAGAACTTGTACGAGCCTAATACGCATATCCGAGTTCCAGCTTAAGATTTATCAGGACCAATTACGAAACTCGACCAAAGAAGCTGATTATAACGAACTCATGATTAATCAAACATAATTTTAAAGGTATAAAATCTCTCAATATTGCACTTAAACGTTGTGCACCTAAGTCTGATTACTAATGATCGTAAAGATGGGCTGGCCAAGTGAGGGTATCCAATGACATACTTAATTATAAACACCATCAAGATCAGAAACAAACAACCATGATCACTGAAGGCTAGGGGAGTATGATCAAAAATAATATAAGAAGACATACATTATCATACTGAAATAAGGTCATGAGCTTACATTGAGCCATCTACAGCGAAGTGCTATGTCCCGAACCGTCTTATTTGGCAAACTGAAAGCAATCTTAGCATAACGAACGACATTCATTTCTGAAGCATACCTGTGCATTACATTTAACAAATAAAGTGAGATAGATCTCAAAGACAATGAAAAACGAGAAAAAGTGTTTTTTTATGAGGGTAATCAAATATGAGCACATTATATGCTAAATCCGAAACACACACAGATTAGTTAACAGAGTTCCTGTCCCTTGCACCGCAGCAGGGAGAGACTAAACCAACTATCAAAACCGCCAGTACTCCAGCAAAACTTGTACTAAGTTTGGCAGCAGCGCAAAATTTCAGATTTTATAGCCAAAAGGATAATGAACAAGTTCAAATTCCAATAAACTCGTAAACAAGCTCACAGTGTTTCATTCCCATTTTGCCATGTTTCCCATGAGCAAGTTCAAATTTCAGAGCTCCTGTCCCTTCTACCGATAAAAACTTATATGGGACGGTCTTATACCCTATGCGACTCGCTGGCTCTACACTTTTACCAGTTAATGATCAAACATTAAATTAGGTTGCCACAATGTTTCCTGTAATACAATTATCTCCACACACAAAAATGAACAGCAAATGCAAAACAAGACCAAGGTAATTCAGAAGAGTTTCTATTTAACATGCTATAGCCCAAGCCACTGATGAATGCAAAATCAAATTGCTTACTTTAATCCACTGATTCCACCAGAAAATCAAGACTCACACCACAAGCAAAACCGTACTCCTCCGTCCCAATCATTTGTTTACCTTTTTTTTTTTTTTTTTTTTTTGGTAGTGAGGGAACCCGCAGCCGCTACCTTTGGTGCGCACTGGGTAAACCCGCGGGTATATGTAATAGCCTGCAAACCACGTACACCAGGTAAGCCACCCGAGGGTGACAGGCTCGAAGTCTATTTAGGCATGGACTCGGGCCAAGAATGCTCCACAAGATTTTGCTCTTGGGGAGGCTTGAACCCGAGTCTCCTGGGAATTTCACCCAGGTTTTAACCACTAGACTCCACCCTTGCGGGCCTTGTTGAAACCATACATTTGTTTACCTTTTTGATTTGTTGTGAAGAGCGTTTTAATCAAAGGAAAACAAATATTGGAAAGGAGGGAGTGATAATCTCTCAATTCATATTCCAATCATCACACATTTCACAATCCTAATACAATTCATAAACCCTGGCACCAAGTTGCAGCCAACTAATGCTGATAATAAGATTCCATGTGCACACCAAACAACAACTCAAGGACTCCCACAAATTGCAGGGTAGGGGTTAGATGTATGCAGTCTTACCCTTGTGTTAGCAACACAGAAACGCTGTTTCCGAAAAAATTAACATCAAACTAAAACAAAAGAAAAAAAAAAATAACTACAAAAAAGGAACAAGATTGAAAAAAAGGAACTAACTTGACAAGACCATCATCCAAGATAGCTTGTTCATCAGCAGTCCAATCAGTAGAAATTCCAGGATTATGCTTAATTCCCAACAAAACTACTGAATTATCACCTGAATTACCATTAATTAAATTATTACTATTACCATTACCACCTCCACCATTAAAGAAACCTTGCTGCTGTTGCTGTTCTTGATTCCCAGATGGCTTTGTACCAGCTGCCATTGGTCTATTTTTTTTACACCCCACTATAATTTACAACTCGTAAGTCTTGCTTAAAACCGTCTTAACTCTAACACTAATTAAGTCTCATTACTAATCGCTTAACCGGGTATAACCCTATAGGTGTCGCTTTAGATCCGTTTCACGTTTACAACCGTCTTAAATTAAAAAATTACAATTTGCAACAAACCCAGATGATAAAACCTCATAAATTGGCCATTTTGCAAATTAAAACAGGATTTCCCGCCATAAAAAGGGGAAATAAGCAATACCCAGGTGAGAATTAATGAAAAAGGTGTAACATTTGTGAAGAAGATTGGATTTTGATGTGAATTTCAGGTTAATGTGATGAAATTCATGTGAATTGAAAGGAATTAAAGGTGTTGAGTTATGAAATGAAGAAGGGAGGGAGAAATTTAAAGGGTGATTTTTGGAAAAAGGAAAAAAGGTGTTAACAGACTCAAGAACGAGGGATTAAACATTTGTACGGATGAACAAGATATTGTTGTTGTAGAATCGACTTGATTTTCTGAAATTAAATTCTTAAGCTATTTTTTATTTTAATTCGTATAAGGAAGAATCGACGTAGTAACGCTGTATTAGATGGATAACGGGTTACGATTCAATTTATGGGATAATTATGATCCGATCCGTATCTACCTAGACCTGTAAATCGACCCGTCTAACTCGTTTACTTATTATGTACTCGTATAAGTGAGTATGTGATAGCCTTATTTGATCAAATATACTTTCATGACAAATTGCTCTCATGCGAGTGTGTAAGGACGATAACTAAGTAATTAAGTTATAACTTATACGGAGAATTCATTTATATTCTAAAATCTAATCAACGGAGTTTATAATCAATTCAGCTATTCAGGTACATAATTTACTACTCTGTAGTATTTATTAATTATAATATCCGTATTTGCTTATTTCATTAATTTTTTACTATTTATAATTAATTATGGACCCACTTTTGTATGTCAAATTAAATAGACAGGGGTTGTACAGTTTTAACCTAGGTAGCACCAAAACGGACACGAACACGTGATACAGCATCCGTTGAAATTTTGGACACGGATACGTCATTTATATATAATAAAATATACAGTATATTTTATGGTTATAAATAACATATAATTTTATTTTCATGTATTTGAACCTAAATATAAACGAGTAAAGGTACAATTCGGCCTTTACTATAACTAATTCTCATTTTTCCACCCAAACTCATCATCTAATCGATTTTTATTCTATTTCTCATCTAAACTATAATATGTTTAGCCATGTGTCCAACAAATATCGGGGATGTTCAAGTATCGAACATGATATCGAGCACGAGACGGCTAATTAGAAAAAGTGTCCGTGACTCCGTGCTACCAAGGTTTCGATAACCAATGTTTGCAAAAGTCAACTTGGCCAACATTATTTCCAGGATAAAATCACAAGGCAATCTTTCCTAATCTGCCCATAATCTCAAGATTTTCAACTATCAAATAAAACAAACATAGATATAATAGTTGCATTAATGACACAAATATAATAGTTGTATTAATAGTATAATAGTATAGCCTTTGCAGATGTATGATATTTTAGATATAAATATCGGAGAATTTAGCAAGTAATCATTATATATATAAAAGAAAAATAGAAAACTGCCTATGTGGCACAATGTGGATGCAGAATTATGGTAATGTAAGCCTCTCATTCAATCTCGCAATTTTAGTTTTTTTAAACCAATCATGTTTAATCAAGATGTCCATCTTTCCACATCAGCAAACTAAAACAAACAAAAAACCGAAATTAATTGAGAACCACCTAATTAACCGTGTGTAATTAATATAATCGTGTTAATTAATATAGGTACCAATTTTCAAAACCTAATAAAAAATTGTTTTACTTTCTCAATGTTCTAGAAAATCTCAAGCAACATTGAGAACCATCCACCATAATCTTATAATTACAAAAACGTCATGGTCGGGTTTAATAATTATACTTAATTTCGGAATACCGTATTCCGTTTATTTAAGTTAAATAATTTAATTAAATTTCAGATTAAAGTTATTTGAAACCATTTTTTTAAAACGTATTTTGCTAAAAATTAATAATTTTCCATTCCTAATGTATAGATTACGCTTTCTCAAGTGATAAGTCAAACGTCTAATATTTAATCATTTTTTTAAAATAAATCACGTATTACTTAGTCGTATTACCGACTTTTTACTTCTGTTAAAAGAACTCAAAGTTCTATGACTACTTCACACTTAATTGACAATATTTTTATAAAACCTACCCATTTAATAACGCATAATATTGTATAATGCCGACGTGACACTATAATATTTCAGTATTTGCATAATGAAGACCTCTCATTCATTCTTAGAATGTTACATTATCCAATTTAACCAATAAAAGTAAGTCGACTTTAATACAATATAATAATAATATAATAATAATAAATAATAAATTATAATAATAATAATAATAATGATTGATTTTCCAATGCATATAATTATGATAGTATTAACTACAATAATTATAATACTATTAACTACAATTGTTGACACATTCCCAATAGTATTAATTATTGTAGTTAATAGTTTTAGGAATACTGACTATCAAAATGCAGGAGCACCACGCATCAAATAATAAAATCATTATATTATACTCTTTTGGTTTCCCACGCAATCAAATAATAAAACCGTTACTATTAATTACATAATGTAATTACCAACAAAATATTAATTATAGAGCTAACCATTATATTTTCAATAACCCTTTTGGTTTCTCTATGTCGCTCGAAAAGTGCAACGAGCCAACGACCAGCCTTCTCTTTTTCTTCTCCTCATTTGTCTTCTACAATATGTAAATAGTTAAAATACCAATTTGTCTTCTATAATTCTTCCTGTTCTGAAATTGTAAGTCTCTAAACAATACAATTTCTCTTCTAAAAAATCACAAAATCGGATTACCATCATGGCTATTGCACCGTTACTTGCTATTAACCAACTACGTTCTACGCAAAATTTTTATTCTATTACTAAAACCTCATTTTACTGGAAAGTTATAAGTTTCCTTTTTTAATTATATTTGACGCTTTTCAAGTTTTACGTCAAACTTTTAAATATCAACATGTTCTGATATATCTTATGTTATAGATATACCCTTTTATTTTTCTTTAAAGTATTTACATATACACCACATACATTATTAGTATATCTAACAACTTTAATTGATCATTTTTCGTCAAAATTAAAATTGAACAACCCGTGAATTTTCACGGGTGTTACGCTAGTCTAACTGATATAGTTTTCCTTCATTTTGGGATAAAATGATAGAAAATTTAAATATTATTAGCCTTATTTACGTAAATTTTAAACAATAATTAATGTTATAAAATTAATTAGGAGATAAATATTTATCAGTAGTCAACATTAATTAATTAATTAATTAAGAAACAAATAGTCTAGTAAAATATCACTTAGACGGAAAATTTAAGCGGAAAATTTTAGAGATATGTTAATCTTTTAGTATACCGGGAATTTTTATAATAAAATGATATGGAGTATATTAATTGATAATTCATAATGTACACTTTCAAAATATTATTTTGTATTTTGCAGCATTATTTGTTTGAGTCGAGTTTCGAGTTCATATTGTAGATTTTATACATTTGCAGGATATATGTAAGTTCGCTTAGCTGATAATTCAACCTTCAATGAGCTTGTGGTATCATTTTGAACCAATGACTTGTATTAGATTGAGCTAAATGCTCAATTAATAAGGTACCAAAAAATATGTACTGAAGATACTGCATTTTCTGGTCCTGTCTGCAGCAGGTTACTGTTTATTTGAAACCGTCTCATTCGATCACACCACTCTGTAGTTCTCCGTGCAAAGATGAGTTCTCTGAGCAAAGTTTGGTGGCGTGCCGCCTTTCAGTGGTATGACATTAGCAACCTGAAGGCATGAAAAGACGAGATAAGATATCTGGAGTCGAGACTGCGCAGTCTGTTTAAATGAATATGTTTATATGAATATGATTATATGAATGAATGAATGATTGCATCCTGTAAAAAGATTATACTTGGCTTAGTCAATCAGATAATGTACAGTGCATAGTATATCCCGATCTTAATAGGACACTTGACACACGGACATGGGCATGCCACTTAGACATTTCGTTTAAGCAACAGAAAAGAAAAACGCGAGGTTTGCTGAACAAAAAAAGCCAGGTCCGGTCCAACTTTGGGCGTAAGGCCTGGGTGACTGAGTGGTGATCAGAGAATGTGCATATGTATGTACCTTTAATCCACTGAATGTATCTACAGCAGTAAATTGCACCGTGATCGGGTAAAAGGCTGATGAGTCGACAGTTGGAACTGTGAACTCAACAGATCCACTGCCAGAACGTCGCGAGGGGAGGAATGTCAGTTCAGAATATAAGAACTGGATTAAACTCGAGTAAAATTTGTTTATTAGTTTGATTAAGATAATTACCTGCGATTAGAATTATCAATGAAGAGAATGGACCATTCCAAAACTGAGTTTCTTGGATCATACCTGTCCATGACAGCATTACTCTGTCAGTGCCGGACCTTGGAGAAAAAAAACCAACAAGGGGACAATAGAAATGAGATGTAGTACGAGAATGTAAAGAACAACAAGCAACAGGGGTCGATCCACGATCCCCTTTACAACAGAACAATTATCTGCTTGGCTCTTGCCAATGGCAGGGTAGGGGGATGAGGGATAGGATGTACAGAACATTATCCCGCGAGTTTGACAAAAAAACAGATATTAGCAAAGTCAGATCAACGCGCATAGCAGATTTGGCTGCTGTGGAATCGGACAAAGTTTCAGTACTGAAAGGGATTCACCTCCATTCACCATCAATATGCCTCACAGTCGGGGGTTCCCTGAGTGATGGAAGAGGCACCAATATGATGACATTTTTCATGTCAAACGTTGACGAAGCTTCATACTCAATGCTAACATCAGTTTCATTCCCAGACACACTAGGCCAGCAGTTGACTGTAAACGATGATCAAACAAGTAATTAATACAGAGATCAAGTAATGGTGGGAAGCTAGCATCTTTGCGAAAAAGATGTGACAGGAAGTTAAGCTCACTTGTTAATGGAACGACAGATTCATCCGTGCTCTGCATTCTCCACTTCAAAAGGCCAACACCGTCCCCAGATTGGCCTGTAGGAAAAGGTCTATTCGGGTCTTTAAGCCCTAATATATTCTCCGTTGAGAATAATTCTTTGTCGACATTGGGATGAGTTTTGAAGAGAACTCTCGGGTCATTTTTGGACTCAAGCTGAATGAGACGCCAGTACGAACATCGGATGAGAAAACCAGGCATTCATCAATAATTCACATTTTCCAATTTACTGAATTTTTATCATAGAAAAAGATTAAGAATTGGAGACCTGAACATGAAGATAGGCATCTTTTTCCTCCAGAATTTGAAGAGACAAGGTTCCTTGAACATCAAAGTTTGCTAGCCCACCGTCTCGTTTAAGAGTCACACTGAGCTTCTCATCGACATTTAGCATAACAGGAACGGTAACTGGTGAAACAGCTACGGCAGATTTTATAGAACTTGATCGTACATCCTCAGTAATTTCTTCACCTTCCGCTTTCAAGGACTGCAAGAATTGGTTTGTCTTCTGCGACTTCCCAAGCTGCATTCCACGACCCTTAGATGGACCAGTAGCAGCTGCAGAAGAACTAACTGATGGCATTTAAAGAATATTAGGAATATAGCATGAAAAATGAAATTATGCATGTATGATTTTGTTCTTCAGAAGGAATTCAAACAAGCTGATATAGATGACAGTGTACATACCCTTGGGCTTACTGATCAACGAGTCCATATCCGCGCCTGATCCAAACCCAGAAGAACCACCACCACTTCCTGATACACCATTGCTGCTAGAAAGGCCGAGGTCACTAAGGGTTCGTTCAATTGATCCACTGCCCATTGATTGTAGAGACAAAAGGACTTTACCACTTCTTGTCCGTTCAACCTGTGGCACAAATGCAATACTTAATAAGATACACGCGAGACAGACCCGTTAGCCAGCCATATAACTAAATGTTGGGTCTATGCCTTGAATCTGTTAGTCGCCGCTTCGAACGACTATGCGGGGTGGTCCCCGATGGGGTTCGGGGGCAACGCCCCCGAAACCTAAATGGTATCTGATTTCTGTATTGGGCTAGGGTTTCTGTCTGGGCCTTATTAGATTAAGTCTAATCTGTATTGTATTAGGTTAAGAGTACTATATAAACTCTTAACCTCTACCCTAGCAGTCATACAATATTCTATATCGTTCTGAATCTGTAATCTGGAAAACTCCTAACACACCGTTAGTGAACCACGTAAATCTGTGCGTACTGTTCTTTATTGTTTGTTTTAGTCTTTCTCTGTGCTTCCGTTATAACACTAAATGAGAAGTACATAAGTACATGAGTTGGTTTCATACGGGAAAATACCTTCTTCTTGCCAATCTCGCTAGCCTTGCGCTTCATGATGTCCTTTGTTTCATTTATCTTGTTCTGCATCATAATTTTGTGCAGTTTCTCCTCCTGACTTTCCATTTCACAGTACTGCTTAACCTGGGATACTGTGATGTTTTCTCGATGTCCAAGTGAAATGACTTCATCAAACGCAAAAATGAGTTCAAAAGCGTTGTGCGAGATCTCATCCTCATCTAAGTAAGGTGCATATTCAGGAACCTAGTACAGAAACAGAATAATTATGTCATTCTCTGTCAGAAACCGATTCTGCAATTAACTATGAAATGGTTATCAGCGAAAAGGATACCAGCTTAGAAAGTATCCTCAGAGTCTCCAGGTCCTCTAAAATGTTACTCTGCTTGCTCGTCAAAATAATTAAGAAAAGTGACTCTATCGTCTGATACACATAGCGAACATTCTCAGTCTCAACATAGGTATGCTGTTTTCCGGAACCAATCAGTTTAGGAAAAGCTGCAAGGTATCCTTCAACTCGTATGCGTGACATGGCCACAAACTGCCTTGAGACTAGGGCTGTGCCGGAGAGGGAAACAAAGTTATGATCGGACACAAGATTTTACAAATTCAAATCCAAATTCTCGGTCACTTATTTAAAACACATACCTTTCCCGGATTTACTTATTATAGAGACTGCAAGAATAACCTGCAACAGCAAAACTGAGAAGTTCAATGCAAAGAAAAGTTCTCATCGGACAAATAACAGACCGCGGAAACAGTACTGAATTGCAGGCTCAATGCGAAACAGCAAATAAGATGAACAGAAGATCCTAGCTGAAAGAATTGTTGTCCTCTAGACCAAAGTTGGAACAGACAATTTAAAAACTACTCACTGTCACTGTCACTGTCATAATCTAAACATGAATTTTCGGTTTCCTTACACATCCTTCCATCAATGCCAGAAAGAAATACATCTCGTTCAATCATTTATTTACATTTGATTAAAATCTCCTCACAATTCATAAGAACAACCCAATTAATCATTTCTATTAGTTATTATTTGAAATTGAAATCGATCACAGGAATGCAAAACACTTACCATTTTAACAATCTGACAGACTCCAATATCACAAACTGCAAAAGCAAACAAGTTCATCAACAAATCAGATGATGCATACAAACCCTGTTACATTCTTTCATTGTTATTCATCATGACGGACCAATATAACGTCAAAGAGGAAATGTACTTGTCACTCGTTATGTAGAGAGCATTATTTCAATAACTCAACATTTCCGAGTGATAACATACTCAAATTTTCATCAACAAATTTCATTATCGTACATAAATAATAAAAAAGATTACATCTTTAGAGACATAATCAAATACCCATCACAGCATTACAAGCTAATTAATGAAATAATAGTACCCTAAATGAAAAAATGACGCATACATATAAATATCGACTTATCAGACGACTACGATTCAACTATGAATTCGAACATGATCAGCAAAAAAAATGGAAACTTTGCCATTAAAAATTGCTACCTTGGAGAAATTAGAGAGAATAAACGCGTAAGTTGATGAAATTGTTGAAGAATTTATGTTTTTATTACAAGACAGAAGAGATTGATGAGAGTAACACTGCTATAGTTTAGGTTAACAAGTCATCATGCCACAAATATAACGGTTGAATAGGGACTTTTCTAACCACTTTGTCCCTGGCATGACATCTGGCAAACGGGTTAGTCGGCTCGGACGTGAGTGGGGTTAATCGGTTTGCTGTGAGTCGATCCGTTCGGGTTTGTAGGCATTCGGTTAAGTGTTTCTGAGTACGGGTCATTTCAAGTGCGTCTTTTTCAAGATATTTCGGGATAATGATCGTTACTGCATTATACGACAATATGTATGTACTCGGTATGAGGTAACATTTCTTAAAATGAATTACCGACTTTTTATTGAATTTTTCAATTAAATCATTATTATACAATAACCCATAGATTTATTGTACCGACCTTGCGGCTTTGTGCCTCCTTTCCCAAAAAAAAGTTACACTCATATAGTCCAATTGAACTATAAGGAATAATGGCGAAAGCCGAAAAGATGACAGATAACATAAGACAGATTACATAATTTGAACAAAGATGGATGAATTCAGAATCCAACTTGTAATCCTTCTAATGTAACCAGGTTGAGGACTCTCTTGCTTTCCGAAATTCCGGTGACAAGTTTGATCATATTGAAGCATCATCGGTGCAAAATACAAATCGTTTGTTATCCCCAAACATTATCCCATGAGCCGGTTGGGGCAGATTTGGCCCCCTCTAAGAACTTCTGATCCATCTGCGTATTGGGTCCTGGCAAAGGTAGCCCGTTTGGGTTTGAAGGATTAATTTTCCTGGATCGTCTCCTGGCCCCCAAAATTCTGAACACAAATCCGGCCAACTCACCGTATAGCATTCCTCCGTGATTGAATAGCTGTATCCAAAGCTATGCCTTGTCAGCGAAAATATTTGATAACAAAGACATATATTTCACTCTCTTTGTTTCTGAATCCCGATGTTTTTTATTTTACAATGACTCTAAAATGGGTAAACCCATGTTGTTCAAACTCGAGCACAGATGTTGGACACATACATATCCATGTGATGGACTTTGACTCGATTATTTTTGACAGAAAGACTCGGACCTAAATGGAGGAATATGGTTGCAGATACGTCGTCAGCATTTACAACTAATGCAACAAAATGAAGCTTTTTTTACAGATGTTAGGTGTGATCAAGTGACAATTTACATAATTTCAGATGACCACTTCTGAGATTTAAAAAAAGGGGTTCAGGATAGATTAAGCAATAGCAATGAATTGGGTACCTGTAGAAGAGCTGTCATGAAAAAGTGAACTGCTTGTGTATTTTGGTCGACAAGAAATGATATCCTTCCGAACACGTTTACCACTCCTTCCATCTGCCATCAAATGAATATGGACAAGCAGAAAGAGTCAATAACAGCTTGCTCGATATGAAGCATTTCAATTTAAAGATGTAGCAATCATCAATATTCAACACCGCCGCCATGATGTTACAGATTTATAGCAAATACAAGTATACAACCACCACCACAGCCGCAACAAGAAGAAAAGAGCCTTAGCTTCAAAACGATTCAGGTCAGTTATTGCATATACTACGTTTAAAATCAGTTGGATAATCATATAAAATTCAATGTTGTAAAATTTTAACATATACCATATTGAACAAAAACCAACATAATTATCACTTGAGACCAAAAATTTCAGTAACCTCGGACTTGTTTTTGTTTACATGGACTTCATCTAATACACTAAATAGATGAATGACTTACCGTATACAATCACATAAGTACATAATATGTTATGATAGCAAGTATGATTAGAGATTCGCTCATGCCCCAAAAACTAAGGATTCAATTACATGACAACAAGAGAATAAAAACTTATTTAAATTTTGCACTTACCACACGAAGGAATGAAATCCAAAATCCAGGCGGGGAGGCAGGAGGGTTATTTGGATCTTGAGGTGGAAAAGGACCACCCATCCCATAGCCGCCGCCCATGGGCCCTCCAATGCCGCTATTGTACATTCCTCCACCTCCATAACCGCCAGAACCATAGAGCCCACCACCGCCACCATATCCCCCTCTATACATGCTGCTACCATACATCCCGCCTACTCCACCGACTCCACCAACTCCTCCATAACCCCCGCCATATGAATTATACATGCTTGACCCCATTCCTGTTCCATATCCAGAATTGTAAGATAAACCAGAATTCAATCCCGAACCATATCCTGCATAGATAGTGGTGATGATCCTCAGTACCAAGAACACAATAGAACTATATAGTCACATCAACATTCCCAGTAAAACAAATCACAACTACCTCCATAACTGCTGTTTCCATAGTTACTTTCCCAAGGCCTTGCTGGGAGAGGCCTACCAGCAACGTTTGTGTTGACAGTATTATTATTTTGATTGGAAGTTGTAACAATTTCTCCAGGTTGTGCAGTCCCGGAAGCTTCCACAACATCACTTGTAGTACCAGCTGATGGGGGTCTGAATGGTGCTGGACCTGACGATGAACCTGCTCCTTCCCAAGGTTTTGGCGGAGGAACACTGCCTGTACTAGCAAACGAATTAGAGCAACAAACGATTGTCATTTTACTTGAAAGATATCCTCTCCACAACAACTAATCAATTATACATGAAAATTTTCCTATGCCATACAGAACAGAACCGTGAGAGAACCCATCTCCAAGGGAACAAAGCATTCAGAAGTACAACTTGCCTATATTCGGGACAAAACCTTGAATTTTGATGGCACAACTCAAATATTATTTCATCATTTCGCAACCAACCAACAGTACAGTCCCACCTCCCACTCTAGTCAATCTCGAAACTTTAAAGAGGGCAATAGTCAGTACCACCCTCTTCTCTCCCCCACCCCAAATAACGCTTTGATCATGAATATAGGTAATGAACTAATCCCACCACTTCTACGAAAAGCTAAATCGTTCCCATCTACAACAGCCCAAGCTCAAACGACTCGTCTCGTTCCTGATTTCTCTGATTCTCAATCATCATTCAACACCAACCCTCTTCCCAAACAACTTACCAACCTCATAACCCTTCTCCCAAATAATTAACATAATCAAGAAAGAAAACATATTTACATACAAGATACAACACCAAATTCAATCCAAAAAACAGCAAATTCACATGATACAACAACTACCCTTCAATGAAAAACACAAAACAACCCTACCCAACTCATTAAATCAACAATAAACAATCAAACACATACAATTCTACCCACAACATCATCAAAGATCAAACCTTTATTCACTTTAATCAAATTTCACCACCTAAATTTTCTTGTTTCACGAAAGGATATTGCATAATTGCAATAATCAATCACATAAATCCACAAAAACCCAGAAATATTAATCAAAATGGATATTAAAAGGGTAATTAAAACATTAAATTAAATTAAATTAAATTTCAAAAAAGTTGGTACCTTGCTGGGATGTGGTCGCCATAGGCGACACCTTTGACGTCGTTGACGAAGGAAGAAAGATAGAGATATATTAGAGAGAAAGGGCAACACAAAACTATACACAGTATGAATGTAAGAATGTATGATCCGTATTTTTATTTTTTAATTTTTTGTGCTACAAATTATTACTCGGATTTCTCCAAGATATTATGGGTAGCTACAGGTAATTGTCGACTGTCTAATACTCCTACAATCCTACAGTACTTTAGTAGGATTATTATATACCACTACTAGACTACCAAGTACCTACCACCTACCACCTACCACCGTCCGCGGAGGTTGAGATTAGTGTTTAAGCGGATGTATTGTAGGTATTAGGTTTCCGAATTGAAAGTCTTATAGGCTGTAGTCCTGTTTGGTAAATACTAGCAGAATTAGGTTGCACAAACACATTATTATAACCGATTATATTAGCGTGTGACCCGTGTGTGACCAAAATATATAATTAGCAGAATTTGTGTGATGGTGTTTGGTAATCAGCCTCTTAGATTAGCAGATTATTTAATTTTTTCTAAATCACTAATACGGACATTAATTAATTATTGGTACTTTGTAGCTATCCTAACATATTTTTTTAAGGATAAAAATGTCATTTTAAATATTTTCTAGTTTACTAATTGAATATGCTGGTATGACTTATGAGCAATATATTGTAAATAGTAGATTGCACCCAAATCGCCCAAATCTATTATTTCAGTATGCTGTCTACGAAACACCTCAAGCAGCATACTAATTTACTGATTACCAAACACCTAATACTTTTTCATTTGTTATTATGCAAGTTGAGTGAAAGGGTTAAAAAAAATTGCATGCAACGAGTGACTATATAATTACAAATTTAAAAAATCACCATATTGCGTTTGAGATTTATATATATTCTAATTTGTATTATATTCTAATAGTATTTATATGATTAGAACTTAAGAGTTAAAATATCAAAATATCATCAAATTGTATTAGTTAATCATGTTATGAGTTAACTAACAATTTTGACCATATTTTTTTAAATCAACATAAATTTGTCCTGATTTATCAATAACCAAGACGAGAGCCGGATTTTATGTGTTGAATAAGAGATTAGACCTAAATGTAATGGTTCACCCAAAATTATCTGACTATAGAAAACCAAATCCACCTACTACTACTTAAAATGATTTTTTTTATTATTACTCGAGATTGTCAACATAAATAATGCATAACTCAAGATGACTTGATTAAATGCGATTAGCGGACTTGCAAGAGTCACATCCACTAACTTTAAGATAAAATCGATTATATAAAAGAAAAATGAGGCACTAATCTCAAGCTTAAATCGAGAGTCGGTATCACCACTAAATAAATTATAACTCTAGTGAAAATACGTGGTTTTGCCCTCTTGTAATATGCATGCCTAAATAGATTTCGAGTCTGTCATCATCGGGTGACTTACCTGATATACATGGTTTGCAGACTATCACATATACCTGAGGGTTTACCCAGTGCGGACCGAAGGTAGCAGCTGCGAGTTCCCTCGTCATCCAAAAAAGAAAAAAAAAGGTATGGCCTGTATTAATTTCATTTTAAGTTACTAAATAAATAGAATCGAATCATAATTAGCAAAAAATTTTAAACTGCAATTTTCTATGTAATGCTATTTAGCTATACGCTTAAAGTTTTAGTCAAACGTTCTTAAACTACCCAACCTACTAAAAAATACGTATTTAATCAGTTAAATTTTGTAATGAAAATATGTTTACGATTGAGTAAAGCAGGTTTATGTTAATGGCACGCCAAATTGTTGTCGAAAATCAATAAAAATGTATATAAAAGAGGCAAATTAGGGAAATTTAAGTATTTTTAAGATGTTTTGAAAAACACAAAATAATATGTAGAATTTGAATGAGTACAAAGACACTACATAAACAAAATAATATGTAGAATTCGAATGAGTACAAAGACACTACATAAACAAAATAATATGTAGAATTCGAATGAGTACAAAGACACTACATAAACAAAATAATATCTAGAATTCAAATGAGTACAAAGACACTACATAAACAAAATCTTTAAAATTTTAGACCATTCCCAAGCAAGGTCGCCAACCGGGCCGTGATCTTATTGGGTCGCCTTAATTACCTAATTACGAGACCTTAGACGATAATTAGCTCGACCTTGAATAAGTCGGGGTCAATTGGTGACCTGAACGAGAAGAGGTCACCAAATACATGACAATACACGATTGGTTTACAAATATAACTTATGTTTAATATTTAGTACTTCCTCCATTTTTATATAATGTACCCATTTTATTAAAATACTCCACTCATATATTCACTAAATGAGTACATTAAATAAAAACGGAGGAAGTAAATAATACAAACAATTAAAAGAGTAAGAGAGAGGTTTTGTGGGGTAGAAAATGTAGAAAATGATTGAAAAGTTTGAAAAGTGAAAAATTGATTGGGTTGACCTTCTACTTGTGAGCGTAAAAATGGGTCGAGATAAATAAGGTGAGATTAAGGGTTAATATGTTGGTGACTCGATTGAGGCGACCTTTTGCTTGAGGATGGTGTTCGAATCATTTTACCAATTTACCATCCCAATAAAAAAGTGAATTTATTTACCTGAAAAACAAAAAGTGAAATATAAGCATAGAAGAAAGGCACATGTCTGAGAGGATGGTCGTTAACAGAAGACACCATAGAAGCTGAGCAAGCAATGAGGAACACTCACACAAACTCCATTAACGATCTTAAAGACCCTGTTTCTAATCTTGATTCTCGATTTAATCTCACCCTCAAAAGTGTTCAAGGGTACTTTTCTTCTCTCTTTTTTCCATTTTGCTTTTTATTTGGATCACCCTATTATGTTTAGACCACCCTCTAATTCTGATGTTTTTCTTCTAATTGTGCATGGATTCTTCATTTTTATGTTCTAATTGAATACCCATTTGAGAAAAGTTGTTAGATCTCTTGGGTTTTTATTTTTTGTTGTTGTTGAAGTTGGCTAATTAATCACCTTTTTGGGTACTTTGATTTATGTGATTATCAATGATTTTTGTTACTGTGTTGTTGTAATTTGTGATTTAATTTTGATTTTGTTCTTCAATTTAATCAATATTGAAGCTTGATTGGGTTACCATGGTGGGCATTTGATTCAGTTTGTGTGAGGACTGTAAAGATAAGACATTGTTGTGTGCATTGATCTTGAGTTTTGTGTTGTCATTTGTTAAGATGCAGTGTCGGTCCTATCATGCAGTTCTCGCTCCCAATTTTTATAGGGTCGTTCGGAAACAACCTCTTTGTCGGGTTTCGTGGAAAGCCATTAAGGCACAGGGTAATATTGTTACATTCATAAGTGAGCTCAGTCAAAAGATATTTGGGTTTTTGTGAGGTAAATCAATTTGTTACATTTCTCTGGGTCCCCTTGAAATTAGAGTCTCAGATGCTAGTATTTTAGCTCCTCGCAACGTAGAAACCGGACTGATGTAGGAACGAGTGTAGAATAGTAGAAGATCAAACATGCATAGCATGATGATCATTACAAGTTCAGGATTAGATATGCTTGGGTGTAACCTTTTCCATATTGAAATCTTATGATGAAGTTTGGGAAGATAGTTGGGGTTGAGGCAAGAATATGAACGAAATATTATTATCACGAGGTGTGAGTTTTCAGTTAATCCTTTTGGAAAAATTAAACTTCCTAATGCAGCTAGTTAAGGTGCATGACGTTTTCCTCGCTTTATTACAGTGTGCTCCCTGTGCTCCTTCTTGCTCAGCTTTCATCATATGTTGTTATGCTGTGACTCTGTGAGCAAAGCATGACAAAGTGAATAAAGTGATACTATGTTAAGGAGAATCGATTTGATGTAGTTGAAATGATCTTGAGATTGTAACCTTAAAGCCTTCATTTACTTTTGGTAAAGTGAGAAACTGCGATCTGTGCCTTTGTCCTTTGAGACATTGGGGTAATGTTGCTGTCCACACACAAACAGATTGGTAGGGTCTTGAAAGTTTAAGCTGATTTTTTTTTCTTCTAAAAATTACCTGTTTTGTTAATGATGTGCATTATGCCTTACATCCAGTATGCTACATGTAGGCTACTCAAAGGTCGCAGTTTTCCTGGTAAAGTGTTGTTGAGCCGCCGGTCTGATCCTTTGGATACTTCTGGGATTCATGGATCTCCGCGGGAGTTCACAAGGAGTTATTCCGAGAATGATGCTGGACCAAGTGAACAAGGGGATAACTCCCCCGAGGCAAGTAGAATGAAGTTCACCTATGCATTATTTACTAGTGACGAATACCTGTGAATTTTGATACTTCTTATTTGTCAGCTAGTTTTCAATTCTTTATTCATTTGAAGCAGGAACAATTTAAAATAAAAAAGGCTACTGATTCCAGCACTGGTACAAGTCAGTCAAAACCTCCAGTATCCCCAATGGACACATCAAGAGAGTCTCAAAAGACAGTAACAAGTGCAAGAGCTACAGATTCAGCAAGAATAATGAAATTCAAAAAGGAGCTTTCTGCACCAACTGTTACATTAGGTACTATAAACTGTGTCCTTGTGTGATTTTTTTTGGTTTTACATTTGCTAGGCGATAGTTATCATATAAGGACCGAGTTTGAGACTCCATAAATATATTTAGGTATTGTCTCATAAGTCATATGGGAGATAATCTGACAACTGATGTTTAAATTTGATCGCGAAGGGATTCAACGAAAGACTCGACGTCTTTTTGAATTCATTGCTGACTAAAAACCTGTCTGGTATTGATGGTCTGCTATGATTATCTTTGTTCGATGTCTTAATAATTAGGCTCCCTTGTTATACTGTTAAGCTACTTTTGGTTGTGAAATTGGTACGGGTAATGATTGCATGTATTAAATGTTAGGTTTTCATTTGCAGGCGTTGTTAGCTCCAAGTTGTTGTATCATTTTCCGGTTATTTTGACATATATTAATATTATTCGTGTTTGCTTAGTAAAGGGATGATCTAGCTTTACTTTTTCTCTGGATGTATATCAATCAAACACGTCAAATGTTAAGGTAAATAGCACGCTTATACAGTATTCACTCATAAATAAACCCTAATATCACACGTGTTATTTTACATGTGAGTGGTTGTGCTCATTGTACCTCGCTGACACTGCTGGTTGTCAGAATCCATTTGGCTGTATGTATTGTTAAATTATTTTAGGGAGGTGTTGTTTACTGCAGGATCTTGTCTGCACTGATTATTTTGATTTATATCTATATTATGGTATAGCTGTATTTTTTTTATGTGTTGGCCTCTAACTGTTAAGGTGCAGTTGACTATGAAATTTCCTAAGTTACACTATCTCTCAGGAGAAACTGCTGGATCTTGCTTATATATGATGATGCATATGATTTATATGTAATCTGCCTATAATTAGACGGTAGTGAATACTTTCTAGATCAACGTAAAGTACTTGCGCACGATGCGCTAATTGACCGACTACAATCAGCGATATGTACTCTAACTAATGGCAACTTATTGATATTGTAATATTCTGCTATTTTTCTCCTTTATGTAAATAGGTGTCATATTGTCTTTCAGACACTCACATCGGTTACATGTGTGATTTCAGCTACAATCTTGTATGTGTTAGCCCTGTTAGGTACCACCGTAACAGTATCCTGACTATGTTTGGTGGGGATTGAGTGTTGACCAGTGACTTGGAACAAAAATATACATTAATTTGCTTACTAAATGGCTCTGACTTATTCATTTAAATGACTTCCAAAGCACTCGATTATCTGAGTGAAATGTGTATAATTTCTGGTGTTGGCGTTCAATATGCTAGATGCAGCCTATACTAAATTAAAACATGTTCTTCACAGTAACTTGTATTACATAATGCAGATAAGTTGCGTCAGCTAGCATGGAGTGGTGTTCCATCTGATATGCGCCCTAATGTCTGGAGACTTCTTTTGGTAAGTATAATACTTTTAAAGCTGTCTAAGTTGTAAGATTTTAAAGTATCCCCAGTTTCTTTGGGAAGATTGCAGGACCCTGTTTTGTTTGTTTCCTTGGTTCCTTGCAATGTTAATGATTAGAATTATTTTGACTGCATATTAGATGACTCTAATGTCTGTGAGAGCGTTGATACATAGAAAACATGAATCTTTAGGTCCTGCTATTGCATATGTTTCCTATGTTCTGAATTATAGCTACATCTACACAACATTATTCAATGCTCGTGTGTAGTCAATCTGAAGGCCTTAAAAGCAGTGAGCAACCTGTTATTTTACAACAAATACAGTTCATGAAATTACCGGAACAATTTCTATAGTTCATTATAGATCCATCAAACTACTTGACCAATTCTGCCAGGTTTTGTAGCTATCCCAATTCATTAATTTGCGGCAGAAAGGACATTATGAATCAATAATCCAAGAGCGTATGAGTTCGTTAAAACATGAAATAATGACTCATGGTTTTGAGGTTCAAACCCTTGCAGGAGGAATTTGGCCTGAAATTATGTCTTGTTAGTCAGAACATGTCACCTTGGTAAAAGCTATGGCTAACTTCACGTAATTTGCAATATATCATGTATGCCCTTGGTTTACCCGCACCAGAGCTAGCGGTTGCAAGTTCCCACGTGATAAAAACAATGTCTGTTGGTGGGGCTATGAAGTTAACCATGTATTTGGTGTTTTATGCACTTAATATGAAGATGCATATTTTGGTAATTTTATTAGAGTTTTTTGTCAGATAACACCTAACATTTACATTGTCTGTAGAAATAGTACCTAAAGTTATTTTTTTTGCCTAACAACACCTAACATTTTCTGTTTTTTTGTCTAATAACACCAAAGTCGATTTTCCGTCAAAAAAAGTCGAGATTCCGTCTTGACTTACGGTGAAATTGGTTTGACCTTATTTCTTCATTCTTTCTTTTCCACTAACTGATGGGTTGTTAAAGTATTGACAATGATCTTATTCTTAAGTGACTTATTTTCATTCAATAAGTCAATCCGCCTAAAAAAACAACACCCACGCAAACCCGTCTCTACATTGTAAAACTTGCAGGCTATGAATCTCCTACCCGGATTTTGATGTCTCCATGATGTGTTTCTCAGCTAATGGAATGCCACAATTGCTTCTCACTCGCTTTGTTGAGTTTGAGGATGAGCTTGAAAAAGACATTGAGTTGAAAGGATGGTCGGAAAAAAGGAGAAAACTGGACAAAGTAAGCCCAATTTGAGGTTGTAATTTGGAAATTGAGGAATTAAATAACTAAGGACGAGGTTACATAAGAATTTAGTTGGAGGAAAATTAAGTTTAATTGAAGGAAAATTAGCAAAAGGGGAAATTGAGATTAGAAAATGATGATGAAGAGGGTAATGAAATGCATACGGGAAAAGAAAGAAGCGTCAAATCAATTTTACCGTTAGTCACGACGGAATCTTGACTTTTTTTGACGGAAAACTGATTTTGGTGTTATTAGACAAAAGACATAAGATGTTAGGTGTTGTTGGGCAAAAAAAATAACCTTAGGTACTATTTCTACAGATAGTGTAAATGTTAGGTGTTATCTGACAAAAAACTCATTTTATTACAACAAATTTGTTTACAGCGTATGGTTTTTATGTTTATTATGTGAGGATCAAATGGTGAGCTTTCTCATCTTTGAGTGCACTTTTTAGCCAAAACGCTCTCGCATATGATAAATTTCTTTTTGATCCCACGTGAGTTTACTGTCTTTGTTTATAAGTTTGAATATGAACTGACAACAGGGATATGCGCCACCTAATTCAGATAGAAGGGAAGGAGTTTTGAGGAGGAAGCGCCTTGAATATCTTGATTGTGTTGCACAGTATTATGATATTCCAGACACTGAACGTTCGGACGATGAAATCAACATGCTTCGCCAGGTATTTGAATGAATTATTAAATAATTCTGACTCTCTTTCTTACTGTAGCAGGTTTAACTTTTGATTGTGCGCTCTCTGTTAACTAGATTGCAGTTGACTGTCCCAGAACCGTGCCTGATGTTACATTTTTCCAGCAACCTGCTGTTCAGAAATCCCTTGAGCGTATACTCTACACATGGTCTGTAATATTTTCCAATTTTTTTTGTTGCTCTTTTTTGGTATAGGAAATCACTCTTTTAAGTGGCACCACTTCATTGGTGATAGGACATAACGCCTTTGTGTGATTTCAGTTTTCAACATTAGGGAAAGTTAAGGTTGTCTACATTTATACTCGTATCGCTTGAATCATCACAATTCGTGTTTTTGTCCTCGACTCTAGTGAAGTATTTTTAATGCTCAAATTAGTTCGTCATTTTGTGTTATCAGGGCGATTCGACATCCTGCCAGTGGTTATGTACAAGGAATAAATGACCTTGTTACTCCATTTCTGGTTGTATTCCTGTCAGAACACTTTGAAGGAAGCATTGATAATTGGTCGACCTTGGAATTGTCTGAAGAGAAACTAACCAACGTTGAGGCTGACTGCTATTGGTGCCTCTCAAAATTGCTCGACGGCATGCAAGATCATTACACTTTCGCTCAACCAGGGATCCAGAGGCTTGTTTTCAAACTGAAGGAGCTCGTTCGAAGGATCGATGGTGTGTCCCGTTTCTTGAATTGCCTTTTTGATATAGTGCTCATGTCCTTAATGAATTTACTGGTTCGTTTTTTCAAAAAGGTAGAAGTTTTGTCAGTGTTTTCTAGGTCAAGACGACTTCCTATAAACTAAATTAGCTGTTGAGCGTGTTTATAGCTTGCATTTTTCCGAACTGATCTCATACATTTTTCACTACTGAAACTTCAAACAGATCCTGTATCAAGACACATGGAAGAGCATGGACTTGAGTTCCTTCAATTTGCATTTCGGTGGTTTAATTGTCTTCTTATACGCGAGGTTTGTTTCAAAAGAAACTTTTACATTCTTCGTATTTTTCTCCTGTTTAATCATGTCCTGTATACATTGAAGAATGGCTTCTCCGAAAGGATTTAGAAAATCCCAGCCATAGTTTGGGTTTAACTGTTTAAGTGGGTTTCGGGATATTAAATCCCACATTCCGGTTCTAAGTGGGGTTTTAGTGGCATTACTTGTAATAGGATAATATTGACATTACCTCTACGTAAAATCAAAGAAAACGGCCTGCAAGGGGGGAGTCTAGTGGTTAAAACTTGGGTGAAATTCCCAGGAGACCCGGGTTCAAGCCTCCCCAATAGCAAAATCTTGTGGAGCATTCTTGGCCCGAGTCCACATATACCCGAGGGTTTACCCAATGCGCACCGAAGGTAGCGGCTGCGGGTTCCCTCGTCACCAAAAAAAAAAGAAAATGACCTAGAAAATCAGAGTTGCGGAAAAAAATGTTGAAAAGCGTTTCTTATGGAATTAACAAAACTACTGCCTCGTACAGATCCCTTTTCACCTTGTCAACCGCCTCTGGGATACATACCTTGCTGAAGGAGACGCGCTGCCAGATTTTCTCGTGTACATAGCTGCCAGTTTCCTTTTAACAGTAAGTTTTACGTTTCTGATCTTTCGCCTATATAACTAATCGGTATATTCCATTTCCTGAATGCCTCTAAATAAACTCATCTTATACCGTCTCAGTGGTCAGATAAACTACTGAAACTTGATTTCCAAGAGATGGTAATGTTTCTTCAACACATTCCAACATTCAATTGGGCAGATCAGGAGTTGGAAATGGTGCTTTCGAGAGCTTTCATGTGGCATTCTATGTTCAACAGTTCTCCTAGCCACTTAGCTACGTAATTAAAAAGCGGTGCTATTTAATCTACATCGAAAGTCTCCTGTAATGGTTTTCCAGTAGCTATTTTAGTTCAGAAAGATGGTCCTATAATTATTTTGCCTTGTAATATCCGCGCGTTCTTTCGTTCTTCACAACCGTTGATCATAGTTGAAGTCATTTGTGTATGAGAGAGTCCTTCAGATCTTCTGATCAATGCCATGTTTTGTATGTTGCTCAGTCGTTTGTCGGAAAAGTGTATAGGGACTCGATTAAACCGGCATGTTCGGGAATTACAGAGAAGAGAGTTCTGGTCTGTTTAACATACATCACTTGTTTTTGGGCATTCTTACATGGTTAGTACTTGTAATTTAGTGTTCCCATCATTTGATTTTACGCAGTTTTCAAGACGATACTTTGATAATGTTTGTTTATTTATAAACTACTTTGTAGATGGTACTGCTAATAGATCGGTAACACATCGTGATGTCGTGTCGTGCCTTGTGGAAGCCGATCAAAATCGATCAAAGCTAACGGTGTGATGAGCTAGCTAACTAGCTTCCTATAATCCAGGTTACATCACGGTTAAAGAAAAGAGTAGACCTATTTGAGATAATGCTTCTCCTACGTTGTGTCGCGTGTGTGTACGAAATGAGAGAGGCAAAATCGGAAATGTATCTAAACTCTCACCAAGAGTAGTTAACATATGGTTAACCGTTATTTATGTGATCCGTAGGTTATCACATATATTCAAAGATTTATTTAGTAAAATCAAAAGTAATTAATGTGATTTTCATTTTATTTGGCAGCCGTAAATAGATTATATTAACGCTAAACGAGCCACATTATGGGCTCTCTTATTAAGGTTACGAGGAATAAAACTAACACCCAGACAGTGAAAAGACGATGCGAAGGACCAAATATCTCCAATAATCCCTCTTGTATGATGATGTCCCCCTTCCAAGCCTTCTATCTGGTTAATAACCTGCAAACAGTCCGAAAGAACACTAAGGTGCAAGATGTCCGACCTCCTTATCCATTTCATAGCCTCCACAATACCCCGTGCCTCCGCTTGCATAGCAGATTCTCATAAAACACACTATATTCTTCAGCCATCACGCCTCCAGCACAATCATACAAGACCCAACCCACTGAAGCAGAATCCCTTCTTTTCCATGCCGCATCCACCTTAACCCTAAACAAACCATTATGATGCTGTTGACCTACCATAAAAAAAGGAACTGAGTTACTTAACACATTTACCTCCGAGATAGACCTTGCTCCCGCTCATTCCCCTTCCCCTTGACTGCATAGCTCCTAACCAAGTTCAAGTTCGTCTCGGGCACTATCGCATAGGGGTTTACCTTAAAACAATAAGTAAGCAATACGATTATTGAAAGAAAGAAACAAACAATATCAAGCTTAAAGAGAGAAGCGGTTTTGATTGACTAGCAACTCTCATAAAAACAAATTGAATATTTTCTGCCTCATAGCAGGATATATTGATGTGCACAATAGCGCTACCTTTTCTTAACATATACTCCGTAGAAACATAACTTAAACTAAAAACGAGATTCGCCAGACCTTGATAATCGTGACTAGCATTCCCGACACACACTCGAGACCCGAGATACGTATTAGTGGGCGTACCTTACTAGTTCGAGATCCTTGTTGTTTGCCTTCTTGCTTGGAGTCGGGCAAGGGTGCGCACCACGATCCGGCAAGAGTAGCGGACCATGACACCAAGCTCGGGTTCAGTTACTCGAGATCGGTTAGGCCGACCTCGGGCCGAGTTACCCTCTAAAATTCCCAACCATGCGATTTCTTCCCCCGACCCTCCATCTGCAAAATACACACACCAAAATCGTCTTGATCATGATTAAAATTGTCCTCTGAAAGCTAAGTTTCCTCTTAATTTATTAGCAATTTGGTTGATTTCATAATTACTTTGATTATATTTTCTATGGATTGTTCCTTTAAATGTCAATCTGTTGTTGATTGTTCATTCGATTTTAAACTCAGTATTGCTCACCAAGTGTTTGATGTTTTGTGTCAACGAGACTATGGTACAATTGCTGAAATTATATGGGCTAATGGCAATGGGAATGCTTCATGTTATAACGGATGCAATAAAGAATTAAATAATGCAAATAAGTAACATGCGAATTTACGTGATTCACTAACAATGTTTGAAAGGGTACGAATGTTTGAACTTTGAAGGTATAATTGAACACATCCCATTTCTCGTAAAGGTCATTAAGTAGAAGTTACTCCCTCTGTCCCGTTCATTTGTTGTCATATTTTATTTTTTGATGTCTGTTTCCTTCGTCTTGTCGGGACGAAGGGAGTAAAAACTATCCTTGGTCGCTGTAGAAGAAATGATGCTTATGTGCAGACCTTCGGGATAATGGGTGATGATGGTGACGATGATTATAATTATGATTTAAGCACCTTTCTTTCATCGGTTTCATGAAATTTGCGCTTTGGTACGTCAGGTTAGAAAGCTTGCTTATGATGCAGAAGACGTGATTGATACTGTCTCATGAAATTTGCGTGCTTGATGTACAAGTTTCCTCAAATATATGAAGTCCGGGAGCAGATCCGGATTGTTCAGACAAGCTTGAAACGAGTTAGCGAAAAATTAAATAATCATGGTGTGAGAAAAATTACCAACTTACAGAGAGGCCTTGTTTCTAGTGAACATGGTTACCGTAGGCGAAGCTACCCTTATGAGGATAGTGAGGGCGAGTTTGTAGTTGGCATGGAGGAAGACATTCGAAAGCTGGTTAATATGGTTATGGGCGAGGAGAGGACTCAGGTGGGAGTTGTTTCAATTGTGGGAATGGGTGGTTCCGGAAAAACTACTCTAGCTAGGAAGATATACAATCATCCATATGCAAAAGAATGCTTTGATTGTAGTGCTTAGATTTTCATCTCTCAAGAATGGAACGCCCAACATATCTTATCAGAGATCTTGAGGAAGGTTGGTGGGACCCAGCACATGACGACTAGGCGGCAAATTACATTGAGTGTGGAAGCGCTGGTGGATAAGCTTCGGCGCATCCTTCATAAGAAGTCGTATTTGGTGGTTCTTGATGACGTCTGGAGCAGGGAGGCGCTAGAGGAAATACTCCCAGCGCTACCCAGGGGAGGAAGTGTAAACAAGGGAAGCAAGATAATCATCACAACTCGTAATCGTGAGATTATTCAATTCCGAATAAGTCACCAGGAACACTTGTGTGTGCATGAGCCACAACCGTTAAATGAGGAGTCAAGTTGGGAGTTGTTCAGTAAAATTGCCCTTGGGCATCGACAAAACTATGATGAGGAAAGCTTTAAGAGTGTAGGCAAAGACATGCTAAAGAAATGTGATGGGCTTCCCTTGGCTATAGTTGCATTAGCTGGGATATTGAACACAAGAACTACCATCGGAGAATGGCATAGGGTAGGCGAAACAGTGAGGTCAAGAATTATGGATGGAAGATGCGGAAATGTGTATGGTAGAGTAGGGGAATTGCTGGCATTGAGCTATGATGATCTGCCTTATGATCTCAAGTCCTGCTTTCTTTATCTGGGTGTATTCCCTGAAGATTCCCAAATTTCGGTAGGAATGTTGACCAGGATGTGGATAGCAGAGGGCCTTGTCTCAACACAGTACAGAGAGATGTCCCTGGAAGATTTAGCATTGCAGCGCGTCGAGGAGTTGAGCCACCGATTCATGATTCAGGTTGTGAGGACCAACAATGAGGGAGTGATAAAAGCTATTAGGTTACATGATCTTCTGCGTGATCTCAGTGTCCAAAAGGCAAAAGAGCAGAGTTTTCTCCAGATCTTTAATCCTAACAATTCAGATAGCGGTGATGTGTCTATGCTGGCAATCCAACCCCGTCGTGCTGCTGTTCATGCAAGGTAATGGCAAAAATGAAAGTAACTCAATACTCTATGGTCCTTAACTCCTTATGTGCCAATCCAATATATGCTACAATCTGTTTCTCTTTTGAAAACAATACCTGTCCCTCATGTATCAGTACTTGTTGTGAAATTTTCTTTGCATACGAAACTCAGAACAGAAGGAATGGTACCAGACTATAAAACTTGGTGTCGCTAAAATTCTTGAACCCGTTGTGTTTGTTGCATCAGGCTGTTAGATAGTCATTCACACTCATTTCTACCTTTTTGCTTGTGTTTTTTTTCCAGCACTGCTTTGCCTACACATATTTCGTACCTGAGGTCGCTTATACTGCCACCTCGATCTAATACCTCACATTCTTCTTACAATTGCAAAGAGGAGTTAAACTTCTTATTCGTGTCTCAAAACTTCAAGTTGCTGCGGGTGTTGAGTGTCTGGGGTATTAAGACTGTCAGTGGCATCCTGCCTAAGCAAATTGGGTGCTTAGTTCACTTAAGGTACCTAGGAATACGTGTTACTAATATTATCGTTCTTCCTAGCACAATAGGAGACTTGAGGAACTTGCTAACTTTAGACTACAGGGACATTGATCTGGAAAAAGAAGTACGGAAAAAAAATGTAAAAATAGAACTGCCTGATATTTTTCAGGGGCTTGTGCTACTAAGGCATCTATTTTTGCCAATTGAATATCCCTGGAGTGTAAAAGAGTTGAAGCTGGGTTATATGAGAAAATTGCGGACTCTATGGGGGTTGAATATGGAGAACAATAGCGTTTATTTTTTGAGGGAAATGCCAAAACTAAGCAGTTCCTTAAAGAAGCTAAAGATTGTTGTGTCAAGAGAGGAAGAGTTGAAGGCTGCGTTCCGTTGCCCATCCCTCATGGTCGATGTACTCCAAACTTTCCATTGTGATCTGAGAAACAAGCTAAGATTTTGCGAAATAGAGCCTCTGCATATGCAGGAACACTTGCTCAAACTGACACTCATTGGGGAAATTCAAATGAGATTGGAACTCTTACTGCCAATCAACCTTGTTAGGTTAGAACTCAGGGATAGCATGATCAGGGATAACATGTTCATGGATAGTATGATCGAGGATTCTAGCCTCATGAAAGCTCTTGGCGCATTAGCCCACCTAAAACGAGTCAGCTTGTCAAATGCCTACGTGGGTGCCAAACTGTCCTGTTTGGCTGGGTCATTTCCTCAGCTGGAAGAGCTCAATGTCAAGAGTCTCCCTTTTCTGACCACATGGACTATTGAGGACTGTCTTAGGAAGCTACAGATTTCAAGATGTTGGTGTCTGAAAAACTTTCCGGAAGGGTTGCCTTTAGTCACAACACTTGAACAGCTCGAGTTCTTTGACATGCCAAATACATTTATCAGACAGGCCACTAAATATGGGTGGGCACCTCTAAATCTTAGGCTACCCCATAACTTTGCATCCATTGTCAAACACTCGGATTCACCTATTGACACTTCTTCCATCCAGAAGATCTATGAGCAGCTCATTATTGGCGTTTTCCTGGATAATAAAACCATGGTAAGCTCTTCAATTCCTTGAATTCGGTCCACTTTGCTAAGGTATCAGTTGTTTAATTAGCTTAATTTTTAAATGTAATTTTCGTTGTTGGTGACTTGACTTCATGAATGTTGATGCAATGCAGAAGTATTGGGTCACAGAGAACGATGGTAGCTACATTAACAGCTTTATGGTATATGTGCGAGGCTTTTACGTTTATTCAGGATATTTGTTGGATGTTAGACTTGGAACACGAGATATCCAGCAACAGTGGAAAATCACGGAAGAGTGTCCTTGCGTTGAAATAAAAGAAGGGATAGAGAGGTATTTTACATTTCTATTTTCGGAAACACCCTCTCGTCGGTAACTGAAGTTGCTCAATTATTTGACTTAATTTGTTTTTTTTGTTTCCGATGATAAGTTTGGAAGATGGGACAATGGTCACAGTCGTAAAAAAAAGTCGTTAATATCATCAAGATAATACTCATGTGATTGGAAAATTTGAGCTTGGAAATCTCTCATTGGAAGTGAAATATGAAATTGATTGGATAATCATGTTAGAAGAACCAGAACATTCTGAAAATTCTAAGAAGCCAGGGAGAATATTTTTGGATGAAGTCGACGGTGGTACTAGGATCAAAACACAACTTAATGGGAAAGAGATATACGACGAAGTGACATATGATAATCCTGGTAAGCTACTAAATGAATGGATACGCTTTCCAGGTGGAGAAATTGAGAGGCATGCTACAAGGGAGGGGGAGATTGAGCTTTCCTTGTCTTTTGAAGAGGGCAAGAATCCTTTGGACTTGGTCATTCAAGGTTTTATAGTCCGGCCAAAATTGTAAGCCAATGCATTAATTTTCCTTCTTTGGGATGGAAAATTTTCGCGATTCATGGCTGCATTTGAGGGTATTGGTCATATATGTCATATATATGGCGCAATGACTGAGTGACTGAGATGAAGCCTGATCAACATATTCCGAAATCAAGAATGCAACTGCGATCTATTGCTTTGAAGAATTTGTGATATTTAGTGATGCTACCAACATATACGGTTGATTATGCGCTATACAGGATCTTTTTTGTCTCTATTATTGGATTGTACAGAACTTATTGGATTTCGCTATATATACTAGTAAATTCAACGATCGTCATTTAAAAAACGTAAACGTTTTATAATCTCCTTCTTTTTAAAATACAATGTTTTTGTATTCTCGAATAGACATGTATCTCAACTTTGTTAAAACTAAGGATTTATGGTGTTAAACAACTTAGTATATAAAATACTTTAGTTATAGGGAAAACAATAATAGCAATTTACGATTAATATTATTAGGATTTATGATAAAATGGTAAACAACTTATTAGGGTAGTAAATAAAAAAAATGCAACTAATGAGGTTTAAACCCCTACCATCAAGCAAAAGCAAGCAGATTTACATATACTCTTACCAACTGAGACACACCACAGCACTGAATATTTTTAGATGTATATTATTTTTATTCTTGAAAAGAGGTTGGGCTGAAGCCCACCCAGCCCTGTGGGTGGATCCGCCCATGCCTGCAACTGCAATCACACCGTCACCGTCACCGTCATTAAATTATGGAAATATGACAAATTACTATCTAATAAGTTCAAAAAAATGTATATTACTACCTAATATAATTAATTTTGCAACTTACTACCTAAAATCACACAACATTAATCAGTTTGCTACCTTTTTGACGAAAACCGAACTTAAGTTAGTTTTAAAGGTTCGGGATAAGTTAAATGACGATTTTACCCTTTCTTAATAAAACATCTTCAACTCTCTCCCTCACACGATTAAACTCCACGATTGTGGTGTAACATTCAAATCAATCTCTTTATTCTCACTTTCTTCTATCATTCTCTCCATTATTCCAACAACTTTGTTTTTTCCGGAATTTCTCAATTTCACCGAAAAAAGCAACCAACTTTATTCTTCCCCCGATTAACCCTTGAAGACATGTTACCACCGAAAAAATTTGAAGATTTAGGGAGAAATCTGGGATTTATTGATGAAAATAGAACAAGATTGATGAAAATCTGGGGGAAACGGGTTCCATTGATGAAATAAAACGAGATTGATGAAAGGAGAAATGAGTTTTGTTGAAGTAGAAAGGTATTTTAATGGAGGAAGGAGAGGGGAAGGGTAATATGGGTATTAAATTAGGTTTTAAATTTAAATGGGACGAAATAAATTGATTTCCGTCATTTTTTAGCAATTTCCGTCATTTTTTAGCAATTTCCGTCATTTCGGTAGTAATCGTGTCAGTTTTTACACTTATTAGGTAGTTATTTGAATAATTAAACATATTAGGTAGTAAGATGCAAAAGTTTAGACTTACTAGGTAGTAATATGCTAAATAGCCTTAAATTATTATTCTCCTCTAGAAAGCTAAGTCTCCTCTAAATTACTTCATCTGTTTGAATAATTTACATTTGCTTTACTTTGTGAGTAAGAAATAAAACAAATGGAAACTATTGATGTTACGGAGGGAGTAGCAGCAACAATTGGTTGAATTCATAACGCATTTATTACTTTGATTATATTTCAATTGAATGCCTGTTTCCTTTTTGTTCTTTCAGTGGTACTTGATTGTTCGTATTAAAGTTAAATTGTTTTGCTCACCAAGTATTTGATGTTTTGCGTCAATGGGAAAATTGCTGATAGTATCTGGGCTAATAGCCTACTAGGCCATGACCATGTTATAACGGATTCAAGAAAGAACACTAATTCTTATTTCAGACCGTAATATCCGTTTGAAATAATAAGACGGATACCATTTCCTCTCACAAAATACCCATTTAGGGAGTGAGTCGGAAAGCAGATGGGGATGTTCACCACCCATGTGATTTCCACTTGTGAGAGGTCTTATTATTTCAGACGGAATTTGCGGTATGAAGCAAGACGGATTGAAGAAAGAAATAAAGAACCGTAAATAAATAACATGCAGATTTACGTGGTTTACTAAAAATGTGTTAGCTATGTCCATAGGCAGAAGCAGGGATGCTTTTATTATTTACAGATTTCTGAATGAATAATACCTCAGGCCTATTCAAACAGATGTTTTCTAATCCGATTTAGGAAACCATAGTAGATTTAGGTTACGAAAGGGTTCAAACCGATTCAAGGCATAATCTAATGCTTCCCATTTCACTTAAAGGTCACTTGTTGCTTTGTTAGTCACCAAAAAAAATATCAAAACGGGGCGAGTTGAAATAAGTTGTAAAAATGTGTCCATGTAGGCTCGGATTTTTAAGCAACTGAATCGTGAGCAGCTTTCTTTGAAAGTCACTGGTTCATTTATCAGCTTATGTAAAAACGGAAAAATGGTATTGTAGCAAATCGCTCATTATTTCAACGGCTTTGGTACAATACCATTGTTTAGTGAACTTTACACTGCAGAATTAAGCAAAGTTGCTGAATGATCCGGCAGCGTTGCTCCAAAGTCGGTTTTTCCCCTTGTGATCGACTCGAAGACAGAAAAAAAGGCCTACATGAACCCATTTGTTATAATTTGTTTTACCCCAACCCTATTTTGTTGATTTGTTTCCTTCTATGATGAATATGTGTGAATTATAAGTACTGGGAATTTGAAGAATTGTGTAAATAAGATAAGAGAGCTTTTAGCATTATAATCCTGTACATAACAAGAAGCTGTAAAGGAATGTTATTATACATTTGTTGTCACTTAGCAGCCATCTTGTTGGAATCTTAGGAACCTCTCACCCGTTCTGGAATACTTCTTTCGTTTCAATTATTTGTTTACCTTTTTTATTTTCCGTGAGTGGTATTTTGATCAAAAGTAAACGAATGATTAAGAGAGGGGGAGTATTTGGCAAAGTTTTGACTTATCTTTATTGATTATTTCATTTTGAGTGGAAGCTAATGTAAGGGGGCCTGATAAATGATAAGATAATGTAGTTGACTGCTGACTTATCATTCATTACATAAAGGAGTATCAAACACTCTGGCTGAACTATATATTTTTTGAGATAAACTTATAAAATTTTGAACCCAGACGCTTTTATGGCAGCATCAGTTGTGGCCTCAGCCGTCCAATTCATCGGTACTTTGCTCATCCAAGAAGCCAATTCTTTATATGGAGTGGAAACACAAATTCAGGGGATTCAAGAGGAGCTGGAGTTCATGCAGCAGTACCTCCAAGATGCTGATGCAAGGCAAGAAGATCGAGAAATTTGCGCTTTGGTAGGCCAAGTTAGAAATCTTGCCTACGATGCAGAAGACGTGATTGATACCTACATTATTAAGGTACGACAGAGCAACAGAAACTGGCTCGTGAAATTTGCGTACTTGATGTACAGGTTTCCTCAGATATATGAAGTTCGGGAGAAGATCCAGATTCTCCAAACGAGCTTGAAAGCAGTTCGCGAGAAGTTAAATAGTCATGGTGTGAGAAGAATTACCAACTTACAGAGAGGTCTTGTTTCTCGTGAAGATGGATATCGTAGGCAAAGACCACGAAGCTACCCTTATGAGGACAGTGAAGGCGAATTTGTAGTTGGCATGGAGGAAGACATTCAAAAGCTGGTTGATATGGTTATGGGCGAGGGGAGGACTCAAGTGGGAGTTGTCTCGATTGTGGGGATGGGTGGTTCCGGGAAAACTACTCTTGCTAGGAAGATATACAATCATCCATATGCAAAAGAATGCTTTGATTGTAGTGCTTGGGTTTTCATCTCTCAAGAATGGAGCACCCGCCATATCTTATCAGAGATCTTGAGGAAGGTTGGTGGGCCCGACCTGACGATCAACCTGCAAATAACATTGAGTGTGGATGAGCTTGTGGATAAGCTTCGCTGCATCCTTCAAAAGAAATCATATTTGGTCGTTCTTGATGATGTGTGGAGCAGGGAGGCGCTAGAGGAAATACTCCCAGCATTACCCACTGGACGAATTGCAAATAAAGGAAGCAAGATAATCATCACAACTCGAAACCGTGAAATCATTCAATTCCAAGTAAGCCACCAGAAATACCTGTATGTCCATGAGGCAAGACCTTTGACTGAAGAATCGAGTTGGGAGTTGTTCAGTAAGATTGCCCTCGGTCATCGAAAAAACTTCGATGAGGAAAACTTTAAGCGTGTAGGCAAGGACATGCTAAGTAAATGTGATGGGCTTCCCTTGGCAATAGTTGCATTAGCGGGGATATTGAACACGAGAAGCACCATCGGGGAATGGCAACAGGTGGGTGAAGCGGTGAGGTCAAGAATAATGGATGGAAGATGCGGAAACGTGTATGGTAGAGTAGGGGAATTGTTGGCATTGAGCTATGATGATTTGCCTTATGATTTAAAGGCTTGCTTTCTTTATCTTGGTGTATTCCCAGAAGATTACCAAATTCCTGTAGGAATATTAATGCGGATGTGGATAGCAGAGGGGCTTGTCTCTTCACAGTACAGAGATATGTCTCTGGAAGATGTGGCATTGCAGCGTGTAGAGGAGTTGAGCCACCGGTTCATGATTCAGGTTGTGAGGACCAACTATAAGGGAGTGATAAAGGTGATTAGGTTACACGATCTATTGCTTGATCTCAGTGTCCAAAAGGCCAAGGAGCAGAGTTTTCTCCAAATCTATAATCCTAACAATTCAGATAACGGCCATGTGTCTACGCTGGCAATCCAACCCCGTCGAGCTGCAGTTCATGCAAGGTAATGGCATAGA
Organism: Silene conica; assembly: GCA_029255685.2. Lineage (NCBI taxonomy): Eukaryota > Viridiplantae > Streptophyta > Magnoliopsida > Caryophyllales > Caryophyllaceae > Silene > Silene conica. Next base: position 83,341,220 of record CM055315.2, on the reverse strand, counting down.
CTCAATACTCTTGAGTGCTTAACTCCTTATGTGTCAATCCCATATATGCTACAATTTGTTTCTCTTTTGAAAGCAATACCTGTTGTGAACTTTTCTTTGCATATTGACCAAACTGAGAATAGAAGAGATGGGGTTAAACTATTAAACTTGGGGCTGCTAAAATTATTCTTAGTGCATCAGATATTCAGATTGTTAGCCAGCCATTTACAAACTCATTTTTTTTACCCTCTTGCTTGTGTGTAATGTTTTTTTTTGTCCAGCACTGCTTTGCCTACACATATTTCGCACCTGAGGTCGCTTATACTGCTGACACAATCAAGTATCTCACATTCTTCTTACAGTTGCAAAGAGGAATTAAACTTCGGATATGTGTCTCAAAACTTTAAGTTGCTCAGGGTGTTGAGTATCTGGGGTATTAAATTTGGCAGTGGCATCCTGCCTAAGCAAATTGGGTGTTTAGTTCACTTGAGGTACCTGGCAATACGTGGTACGAATATTATTGTTCTTCCTAGCACAATAGGAGGTTTGAGGAACTTGCTAACTTTAGACTACAGGGACATTGATCTGGAAGAAGATGTAAAAATAGAACTGCCTGATATTTTTCAGGGGCTTGTGCTACTTAGACATCTATTTTTGCCGATTGAATGTCCCTGGAGTGTGAAAGAGTTGAAGCTGGGTAATATGAGGAATTTGCGGACTCTATGGGGGTTGAATATGGAGAACGATAGCCTTTGTTTTCTGAGGGAGATGCCAAACCTAAGCAGTTCCTTAAAGAAGCTAAAGATTGTTGTGTCAAGAAAGGAAGAGTTGAAGGCTGCCTTCCGTTGCCCAAGCCTCATGGCCGACGTACTCCACACTTTCCATTGTGATCTGAGGGACGGCCTAGCATTTTGCAATGTAGAGCCTATACATACCCGGCAACACTTGCTCAAACTGACACTCATTGGGAAAGTTCAAATGAGACTGGAACTCTTACTGCCCATCAACCTTGTTAAGTTAGAACTCAGGGATAGCATGATTGAGGATGCTAGCCTCATGGAAGCTCTTGGCGCATTAGCTCACCTAAAGCGACTAAGTTTGTCAAATGCCTATGTGGGAGCCAAATTGTTCTGCATGGCTGGGTCATTTCCTCAGCTTGAAGAGCTCAATGTCGAGAGTTTCCCTATTCTGAACTCATGGACTATTGAGAAGGGAGCAATGGCCTGTCTTAAGAAGTTAGAGATTTCAAAATGTTGGTGTCTGAAAAACTTTCCTGAAGGTTTACCATTAGTCATAACACTTGAACAGCTGGAGTTCTTTGACATGCCAGGTGCATTTAACAGTCAGGCCACTAAATATGGATGGAAGCCTCTAACTCTTAGGCTACCTCATAAATTTGCATCCATTATTACACACTCGGATTCACATGTTGACTCTTCTTCCCTCCAAAAGCTCTATAAACAGCTCATCATTGGCATTTTCCTGGATGAAAAAACCATGGTAAACTCTTTAATTCCATGATTTTGGTCTACTTTTCTAAGGTATCAGCTGGTTAATTAGCTTAATTATTTTTTATGTGATTTTGGTAGTTGGTAGATTTGATTTTATGAATGTTAATGCAATGCAGAAGTATTGGGTCGCAGAGAAAGATGGTAACTACATTAACAGCTTTACGGTATATGCCCGAGGCCTTCACGTTTGTTCAGAAGAATTTCGACTTCACCCAGATTATTTCAATAGACTTAAATTAGGAGATATCATGCAACGGTGGTTAGACATGGAAGATTGTCCTTCTGTTGAAATAAAAGAAGTGATAGAGAGGTATTTACATTTCTATTTTCTGAAATACCCTTTCCTCGGCAACTGAAGTTGTTCGATTTTTTTACTATATTTGTTTTTTTTTTTTCCGATGAGAAGTTTGGAGGCTGGGATAATGATCAGAGTTGCCAAAATAAAATCGTTAATATCAACAAGACGCACTCATGTAATTGGAAAATTTGACCTTGAAAATCTCTCATTGGAAGTGAAATATGAAATTGATTGGATAATCATGTTCGAAAAACAAAAACGTTCTAACAAGCCTAAGAAGAAGATGAGATTATTTGTGGATGAAGTGGACTATGCTACTATAATCAAAACACACCTTAATGGTGAATTGATACACAGTGAAGACACATATGGTGATTATGATAAGCTACTAAATGGATGGATGCGCATACCAGGTGGAGTATTTGAGACACACCCTACAATGGGAGAACAGATTGAGCTTTCCTTGTCTTTTGATGGGAATATATTTCCTTTGGACTTGGTCATTCAATGTTTCATAATCCGACCAAAATAGTAAGCCGATGTTTTAGCCCTCCTATGGGATGGAATAGTACCGCGATTCATGACTGCATTTGAGGGTATCAATCGTACTTATGGCGCAATGACTGAGGTGAGCCTCAGCGACATATCCCGAAATCAAAAATGAAAAAGCGATCTATTGTTTTCAAAAACCAGCGCATGAGAAAATCAGGGATATTGATTTGAAGAATTCGTGATATTTGATTATTTGGTATTGCTACAAACATATACTGTCAATTCTGTGGCATTGTGGCATACAGGATTATGCAGAACTTGCTGTGGGCAGGACACTGAAAATATCTCCCTGGTAAATATCTAGCAATCAGAATGAACTGATGTTGCTTTTTTGTTTTATACTCCATATATTGTATGAACTGATTTTGCATTTTTGTTGTATGAACTGAGCAGGTTTTGTTTCAGGTTAAAATTCGCCCCCTTTGTTGAGCTTATTCTCTGTCAGGTCTTCGATTCCAGGGTTGAGTGATGGACTATGTATAATATCTGCTGAGTACGTTACGGGGAGGCATGTTTTTCAGAGGTTTCTATTCTATCAATCTCTCCTTGTCCTATTTCTGTTGAAGCAATACCTGCATTCCTGCATGACCCCAATCTTCCTCTCAAATGTTTTATAGACTCGTATTTTTTGCAGCAAACCTTACGCTATTCGCTAGCTACAATTAAATCCAAAGCTTGTCAAAATACAAGTCTCACTACAGAATATCTGGGATATCAACAAAATTGTGACGGACATATCCGTCGCAAGCTTGTGACGGGTCAAGTAATACCCATGTGACAAAATCTGAATGTTTAGGGAGTAACAAATTGTTTCGTCTTATTCACCCACATTGGTAGTACTTGCCCTGTCGCAAACTTATGACGGATATATCCGTCACAAGGGAGACCTGCTGCCTTATTAAAGAGCTTAAGTTCACGGTCGCACTCGAGTTTTACAAAATGTGCCGAGTGTCACGGTCCAGTACTTTTGCCGAATCGTGGTGCGCACCCTTGCCCGACTCTAGGGCAAGAATGCAAGCAACAAGGGTCTTGTACTAGTGAGGGATCGCCCACTAGCACGTATCTCGGGTCCTGGGGTGTGTGTCGGGAATCCTAGTCACGATTATTAACGTCCGGCACACGAATGCAATAAAAGTAAGTAATACGATTGTTGTAAGTAATAAGAAAGCATAAACAAGCTTAATGATGAGAATCGGTTTTTCATTGACTAGCACCTCTCATAAAGGCAAATTTGATATTTCTCATCTTGTAGTAGTGAACATTGAAATTGCAGAATAGGTATACGTTTTCTAAACTCCTAAAAACGAGACTCCAAGCTTTCAACACGCAGGAAGTAGACTTGGAGTACTAAATGATACAAAAAATTAGAAATGAAAATACAAAAGCGAAATAAGAAATCTACGGGTTTGAAGTGAAAGGACCGCGCGCGTAAATTATTAGTTATGAGACTAGATTTGCGGCTAAAATATGCGGATTCTTACACCGAGCTTGAGCTCGGTTACACCCTAATTATATCCAAGATTAGTTTGACCCAACTTAAGTGAACCCTGGCTTATTTTTTGTTTCAAATTCGGGTTCGCTTCAAATTTGATCAAGCTCGAGCTCAGTTTCACCGAACTCAAGTGGAGCTTCAGCCTGCTTTGATTGCTTAATTCTACATTTTACATTGCAGTACTGTGTTCATCATTCTTCTCCTCTAAAAGCTAAGTCTCTTATTTATGTGCTATTTTTGCTTGTGATAAAAAATACAGTGACATCTCCTGACTACCTTCCCGTTTAACATTATTTTAACCGGTTGTAAAGCGCTAAAAGCTGAGACATAAATGAGAATTTGTTCTTATTCATATTAAATTTAATATCTATTTTATTTTATTTTATTTGTCTTTTTGTTTTAGCTTTGTAATCTAATTGTTCCCTTGATTATTGGGTTCCTTCTTTATAATTGTATTTTCAATTGGCTATGCTGGCTAACATTATTATTTGATGTTTTGCAAAACCCGAAATCGACGGACATTATTATCACAAGCCGAAGACGGATAGCGCCACGTTCACAATATGAAAGTGACACTTTTCATGGAGTGCTCCGGTTCCCTACACTTGGGGCGCTTTTAAAAAATGGTACATACTCTTGCTGAACACTCTCCGATTCCCTACACTTGGGGCGCTTTTAAAAAATGGTACATACTCTTGCCGACCTAGTGTTCGATGTTTTGCGTCAATGAGATAATGATAACAATTTCTGTTAGTATATGGTAATGCCTAATGGGTATTCTTCCCATTTCATATGAAAGTGATGATTACGTGCGACCCTCTACCCTGTATAAAACAATCGCCTTCGAAGACAATGGTATAATGGTGACTAGTGGTGACCATGATTATAATTTGAGCGTATCCTGTGTGAGACCCTTTAACCATCGCCTTCGATGATAATGGGATATTGGTAGATAATGGTGAGTGGTGACCATGATTATGGTTTGAGCTTAGCGTCTTTGTTTTTATCTGGAAACCATAATCAGCTCTTGTTAGTCTCCACGTTCTAGCGTCTTTGTTTTTATCTCATTCTTAGTGGCTAAAGGGTCGGACATACACACATTTCTCCTACTTAAGGTGGAAATGGCCTGGCCAGTTGGCTAGGCTGACAAAGAGGCCAACCATGGCGTGCATGTCCAAATGGAAATATGGCCGTTGAGACCTGCTGGCCACCAACCAGCTTTGTCATGCCCATGCTGCTGTCGTGTTTTTCAAACTACTTATTTTTCATAACAATGGTCATGCCCGGTTTCCTGATAAAAAAAACTTAGGTTTCAGTACAGAGTATAAACTTGGCCTACTTCATATATGAAGTTATCAATTTTTGTAGAATTGCATCATTTGTAAATATATGAATTATAACAACTGGGAATCTATAATAGTGTAAATAAGATTCTAAGAATAAGAGTATGTGAGATTGAGATGGTAACTGGTAGGGAGAGAATAAATATTGAAGCAGTTACGAACTATAAACACCTAAGAGGGGAGGGGTGAATAAGATGACCATGATACTTCTTAGTGAAGAATAAGTTCACAAGAAAAAGCTATAGTTCTATGGCACAGAGCTCATGATACTTCTTAGTTCCTCCCTTCATATCCAAACTGTACATATTCCTTTTTAATTCATTTATATTCAAACTAACACATTCCTAATAAGTCAAAAGAAATGACAAAAGTGTCATATGGACAACCTTTATTTACATAAAATGCTATTAAATGACCCACCATTAAGCCACCAAAAAACATACTTCCTTAACCAAAAAACATCTTACATGCTTCCCTTTGTACCTTAAATATTTTTTTAATATCCTCTTAAACCTTGTGCAAAAAGCATAACTACACTTTGTATATGAATGAAGGAAGTATTAGATAAGAACGAGCTAACTTAGAGTACGTAAAAGTAAATGAACAAACAAACGATATTTAAAATATTGGTCTAGTCTCTACTCCGAGACCTACGTCCAACCGTTATTTTATTGCTTGTTTAGAAATTACTCAAACAACTAAACCCCACACTGAAAATAACTCGTCAATCTACTCCGATTGTACTCAAACTTAAAGTTACTCCGCTTTAAGAGTCTATTCAAACTTAAAGGCTTAAAGCTACTCCGCTTCAAGAGTTCATGAAGTTCTATCTTTTTGGTTTACACAATCAAAATCTTAAGGTTCACTTAGGAACATGGAGATTACAATTAAGATCTAAACACGAGAATCATGGAACAAACTCATTATGTCAAAATGCACCTTACTGATACATCGAGTTTTTACGGCTTTAAAAAACACGTGAAAACTTAAAAACTTAAAACGATTCTGCAAATAACTTAAAAGATGAACTTTAAATGCTTAGGTGTTTTGCAGAATTCTCAATAAATGTTTGGAAAGTCTTATTATTAAATAATAAGAGGTCTATTTATAGTGGAAGCATTGTGTAAAGGGTTTACCCTAAACAACTACTTTGCACAAATTCACTCTATTGTCCAAGAGTTACTAAATATTTCGTTTTACAATGTTGAGTGTGTACTCAGAGTTTGTAGCTAAATGCTGAAAAACTCTGTTTTTAAAGCAAAGTGTACATTGCACACTTTGCATGAGAACCCACCATCTTCCTATAAATAGAAAACGCAAAAAATCCATTTTTGGAAATAAGAACAACTTACAAGAATGGAATTAACATCTTATGTAGAAGCCTTGCAAGCATATTCCTTTTGTTCTTCTGATTTGTAAATTATATCCTTTTTTAAAACAAGAAAAAACATTTCTTATTTTTTCGAAATTACTTTTCACTTTGAGAAAAATACTCCATACGGTGTATCAGATGCAAGAGTCTATTAAGCAGTCACTTGATATTAATGAGAATGTTACACTTACCCTTACAACATTTCAACTAATGCTATGTATGTATTTTTGTTCTTGATTTGTGTTGACTTACATTGATCATGTTGAATCTTTTTAGAAGCCCATTTGATTGCCTCAATTACTAGCTCACCTGTTTGCTTCAATTACTATGGACTGGTAACTAAGAGCAGTCAAATAACAAGTGAACCTATCATCATCAACGTAAGTGTTCTAACACATATCACTATATAATTCTGTGAGAGGTATTACCAAAGATAAACATGCCGTGCCAATGGGCTTGTGCTGGCAGCCTAGCCGGTGAGGCGCACATCTAACAAATGAACTTGCCATCATCAACCTAAGTGTCCTAACACATATCACTATACAATTATGAGAGCCTGAGAGGTATTACCAAAGATAAACAAATGACTGAGGGAATACTATTCAAAGAAAAACATGTCGTGCCAATGGGCTGTGCTGGCAGCCTGGCTGGTGAGGCGCACGTCTAATACTCATCTCGTTATGCCATGTCTCCGTAGTTGTTAAAAATTCATGATCTAGTACTATTTTTAGCGTTTGTATAAACTCCCTAGGGAACAATTGACTTGTACTTTTTGACTCTTGAGATTTGATCATCCTGTGCACATCACCACATTAATTTTTTTTATTCACGGCACCCACCTTACCTGCAATGATACCAGTGACTAAATTTCAAGAACCTCTTCACACGTTCTGGAATATTTGTCAAAGTTCTCACTTTTCTTGGATTATTTCATCTATAGTGGAAGTTAATTTAAGGGACCTGATCAGATAATAGTTGACTGCTGACTTATAATCCATTACATAAGAGTATCAGCAACTCTTGCTGAACCATATATTTCCTTGAAATAAAATCATCAAACTTTGAGTTCAAAAGTATTAATGGCAGCATCAGATGTGGCATCAGCCATCCAACTGATCGGGTCTTTGCTCATCCAAGAAGCCAGATCGTTATACGGAGTGGAAGAAGAAGTTCAGGGGCTTCAAGAAGAGCTGGAGTTCATGCAGCAGTACCTCCAGGATGCTGATGCAAGGCAAGAAGATCGAGAAGTTTGCGCTTTGGTACGCCAAGTAAGAAAGCTTGCATACGATGCTGAAGACGTGATTGATATCTACCTTCGTAAGGTTCGACTGGACAAAGGAAACCCACTCATGAAATTTGCGTACTTGATGTACAAGTCTCCTCAGATATATAAAGTTCAGGAGCAGATCAAGATCATTCGGATAAACTTGAAACAAGTTAGCGAAAAATTAAATAGTCATGGTGTGAGAAGAATTGCCAACTTACAGAGTGGCCTCGTCCCTCGTGAAGATGGATATCATAGGCAAAAGCCACAAACCTACTCCTATGAGGATAGTGAGGGCGAGTTTGTAGTTGGCATGGAGGAAGACATTCAGAAGCTGGTTGATATGGTTATGGGTGAGGGGAGGACTCAAGTGGGTGTTATTTCGATTGTGGGAATGGGTGGTTCCGGGAAAACTACTCTTGCTAGGAAGATATACAATCATCCATATGCAAAAGAATGCTTTGATTGTAGTGCTTGGGTTTTCATCTCTCAAGAATGGAGCACCCAACATATCCTATCAGAGATCTTGAGGAAAGTTGGTGGGCCCGAGCGCACGAGGACGACGCTGGCAATTACATTGAGCGTGGAAGAGCTGGTGGATAAGCTTCGCTACATCCTTCAAAAGAAGTCGTATTTGGTGGTTCTTGATGATGTGTGGAGTAGAGAAGTGCTAGAGAAAATACTCCCAGCATTACCCACGGGAGGAAGTGTAAAAAAGGGGAGCAAGATAATCATTACAACTCGTAACCGCGAGATTGTTCAATTCCGAGCAAGCCACCAGAAAAACTTCTTCGTCCATGAGCCAAGACCTTTGACGGAGGAATCAAGTTGGGAGTTGTTCAGTAAGATTGCCCTGGGCCATCGAAAAAATTTCGATGAGGAAAGCTTTAAGAGTGTAGGCAAGGACATGCTAAGTAAATGTGATGGGCTTCCCTTGGCAATAGTTGCATTGGCGGGGATATTGAACACAAGAAGAACCATCGGGGAATGGCAACGGGTGGGCGAAGCGGTGAGGTCAAGAATTATGGATGGAAGATGCGAAAACGTGTATGGTAAAGTAGGGGAATTGTTGGCATTGAGCTATGATGATTTGCCTTATGATTTAAAGGCTTGCTTTCTTTATCTTGGTGTATTCCCAGAAGATTACCAAATTCCTATAGGAATATTGACGCGGATGTGGATAGCAGAGGGGCTTGTCTCGTCACAGTACAGAGATATGTCCCTGGAAGATGTAGCATTGCAGCGTGTAGAGGAGTTGAGCCACCGGTTCATGATTCAGGTTGTGAGGACCAACTATGAGGGAGTGATAAAGGCGATTAGGTTACACGATCTATTGCGCGATCTCAGTGTCCAAAAGGCAAAAGAGCAGAGTTTTCTCCAAATCTATAATCCTAACAGTTCAGATAACGGTCATGTGTCTACGCTGGCAATCCAACCCCGTCGAGCTGCAGTTCATGCAAGGTAATGTCAAGGACGCAAGTAAACTCTATGCTCTGTAGTTCTTAACTCCTTATGTACCAATCCCATATATGCTAGAACTGTCACTCTTTGAAAACAATACCTGTTGGAATTTTCTGTCGTATAAAAGTTGAGGTAGCTAGAATTATTGAATTCTTTCGTATAATGGTTTTAGTTTTTAACGAGGCAAATTGAACGGGCATGTAGTTTAAATATTATTATTCAAATAATTTTATTTGAAAAACATGATTAAGTTTTGTATTTAGTTATATTCAATTTATAATTGTAAATAGGAGTTTTTAAATGTCGAATTTAAAATAGAGTAAATTAATAATAACTCCCTTTTAAAATTCAATTTTTTAAAATTACTCTATTATATAATTTTTTTTCTAAAATTATTCCCTTATGTATTTTTATAAAAAAATTGCTTCAAAACTCTAATTCAAGTGATTTATTCTACAAGTTTATGAATTGATTCCGTTTGTAACATAGCTAATTTATACTTTGAAAGGTATAACAATGGAGAATAAGCTCAAAAACATATGGAATAGGTAATCTAAATTGTAGTTTTGAAGCAATTTTTAATAAAAGTGTATCTTAAAGGAGTAATTTTAGAAAAAAATTATATAAGGGAGTAATTTAAAAAACCCTATTCTAAAAGGGAGTTACTTTTAATTTACTCTTTAAAATATAAGTATTGTTAAGTTTAAGTGTTTGAGTATCCGTTGAGGTATGAATTGTTTTTCTGATAGATAAAGCGTGGGTTGCTCTTTGACATAGTAATCGAGAGGCTCAATAAAGAAATATGAGAAAAATAAAATGAAGTTAATTTTTGTAATGACCATTAATATTAATGTAAAATTTAATGCATTTACGGGTATCTTGTTATGACCCATATAATATGATCTAAGACGATAATTATACTGTTAAATTTAATAGGTTATTCAAGTATTTACAGGTATTTTTTGACACTCCTTTACTTGTAATTTGTGGACTCATATAATCTGATTTAAGATGATAATTATATGTTCATATGTAGACTTGACATATTAATTGACTGAAAATAAAGTTTAGAGGTACAACTAGTGATAATATTTAGAGGTACACAACTAGTGATAATAACGATAATTAGGGTACCATGTATATGCTTTAAAAAGTGTAGGATACCATGTAGAAAGTCAAAAAATTGAGGGATAACATGTAGAATATTCCATTTAGTTTTGTTAGACACCCATTTTTTCTACCCTCTTGCTTGTGCCTAATATTATCTTGTCTTTCTCCAGCACTTCTTTGCCCACACATATTTCGCACCTGAGGTCGCTTATACTGCTGAAAAGATCTACTATCTCACATTCTTCTTACAATTGTAAAGAGGAATTAAACTTCCTTTGTTTATCTCAAAACTTTAAGTTGCTCAGGGTGTTGAGTATATGTGGTGTTAAAACTGTCAGTGGCATCCTGCCTGAGCAAATTGGGCGCTTAGTTCACTTAAGGTACCTGGCAATACGTGCTACGAATATTGTTGTTCTTCCTAGCACAATAGGTAATTTGAGGAACTTGCTAACTTTGGACTACAGGGACATTGATCTGGAGAACGAAGTACAGAGAGAAAATGTAAAAATAAAACTGCCTGATATTTTTCAGGGGCTTGTGCTACTTAGGCATCTGTTTTTGCCAATTGAATGTTCCTGGAGTGTGAACGAACTAACTTTGGGTAATATGAAGAATTTGCGGGTTCTATGGGGGTTGAATATGGTGAACGACAGCCTTTGTTTTCTGAGGGAGATGCCAAAACTAAGCAGTTCCTTAAAGAAGCTAAAGATTATTGTGTCAAGAGAGAAAGAATTGAAGGCTGCCTTCTGCTGCCCAAGCCTCATGGCCGATGGACTTCACACTTTCCATTGTGATCTGAGAGACAGTCTTGCACTTTGTGATGTAGAGCCTCTGCATACGCGGCAACACTTGGTCAAACTGACACTTATCGGGGAAATGCAAATGAGATTAGCACTCGTACTGCCGATCAACCTTGTTAGGTTAGAACTCAAGGATAGCATGATCGAGGATGCTAGCCTCATGGAAGCTCTTGGCGCATTAGCCCACCTAAGGCGACTTAGTTTGTCAAATGCCTATGTGGGGGCCAAACTGTCCTGCAGGACTGGGTCATTTCCTCAGCTTGAAGAGCTCAATGTCGAGAGTTTCCCTATTCTGAACAATTGGACTATTAAGAAGGGAGCAATGGCCAGCCTTAAGAAGCTAGAGATTTCTAGATGTTGGTGTCTGAAAGATTTTCCGGAAGGTTTACATTCAGTCACAACACTTGAACAGCTCGAGTTCTTTGACATGCCAAATGCATTTAACAGAGAGGCCACTAAATACGGGTGGGCACCTCTAAAGCTTAGGCTACCTCATAACTTTGCATCCATTATCAAACACTCGGATTCACCTGTTGACTCTTCTTCCATCCATAAGCTCTATGAGCAACTCATTATTGGCATTTTCCTGAATAATAAAACCACGGTAAACTCTTCAATTCTATGAATTTGGTATTAGCTGATTAATTAGCTTAATGTTTTAAATTTAATTTTGGTGGTTGGTGGCTTGACTTCATGAATGTTGATGTAATGCAGAAGTATTGGATCACAAAGAAAGACGGTAGCTACATTAACAGCTTTATGAATTATGTGCGAGGCCTTTACGTATATTCAGGAGATTTGTGGAAAACACGAGATATCCAGGAACTATGGAAAATCAGGGATAATTGTCCTTGCGTTGAAATAAAAGAAGTGATAGAGAGGTATTTTACATATCTATTTTCGGAAACACCCTCTCCTCGGTAACTGAAGTTGCTCGATTTTTTGACTTAATATTTTTTTTTTAATCCGAAGTTTGGAAGATGGGACAATGGTCACAGTCGCCAAAATAAAACCGTTAAGATCATCAACATACAATCATGTGATTGGAAATTTTGACCTTGAAAATCTCTCATTGGAAGTGAAATATGAAATTGATTGGATAATCATGTTCGAAGAACCAGAACAATCGCAAAATTCTACGAAGCCAGGGAGAACATTTGTGGATGAAGTAGACGGTGCTTCTTGGATCAAGACACAACTTAATAAGAAAATGATATACCAAAAAGAGATCTATATTAATTCTGGTAAGCTACTAAATGAATGGATACACATTCCAGGTGGAGAAATTGAGAGACATCCTACAATGGAAGGACAGATTGAGCTTTCCTTGTCTTTTGAAGAGGGCAGGAATCCTTTGGACTTGGTCATTCAAGGTTTCATAATCCGACCAAAATTGTAAGCCGGCGTTTTCATCCTCCTTTTCTGGGATGGGATATTATCGTGATTCACAATTGCATTTGAGGGTATTGGTTGTATTTAGGGCGCAATGACTGAGATGTCATCTCAGTGACATATTCTGAAATCAGGAATGAAACCGCTATCTTCTATTGTTTTCAGAAACCAGCCCAGAAGAAAATCATGGGCACTGATTTGAAGATTTTGTTCTAACATATACGTCGACTTTGTGGTATATGGAATTGCTAGCAGTCAGAATGTACTGATGCTGTAATTTTGTTGTTTACAGAGTATATTGTATGAACTGATGTTGCATTTTTGTTGTATACTGTATATGTTGTGAACTGAGTAGATTATGTTTCTGATTGAAATTCGCGACTTTGTTAACTCAGTCAGTCCTTTGATTCCAGGTTGGAGTGATGGTTCCGTGTTCACAATGCGACTCTCCTGCATTTGTGCATCACCTCATTCTTCCTCTGAAATGTTCTACAGGAGACTCATATACTCATATTTCTGCAGCAACAATTATGTTAGAGTTCCGACTATCTATCTACATTTGCAAATAAGCGCGCTGCTCATAGAAAGTAAACCCTTGGGTGCGTGATTCGTTAGCTACAATTAAATCTAAAACTTGTCAAAATACGAGTCTCACAACAGAGTACTGTATAGCACACTGTTAGTAGGGTATCAACCCAAATACACATTTACAGCATTCCCCATTAATGTTTTTTCCATTGTTCTAGCATGAAAGATTTGTGCCGGGATCAACCCCAAGATCATCGCAATAGTTTTGATATAACTGGATCCGAGCATCTGCTTCATCCGGGTTTTGCCCGTTACATTCAAGGGCACCATTGATAGCTCTAATAGTGGCTCCAAATCCCTGGTTCGTCACTGAATGAACATTGTTCATCCAGAACCACAAGGCCGACTTAAATGAAGTAACAGCATCATTTGCTGAAATTTCCGGGTGGCCAATCAAATAGTGTTTGTCGCCATCCACGCAAGGGTATTCGTTGGTTGCTGCACCATCGTTCTCCTCTGTGCTACAACACCCTGAATATTACAATAATATGTTTAATTTACAAAAATGTGATATGATTGTAGAAATTTTGAACCCTCTATTGAATCAATTTCACTATATTTGGTAAAATAAATGAGGATAAATTTATCAGTTATTCACTTACGCCGAGTTTGATGAACAAGGTTAGCAAAGAAGGCCGCGATTTCTCTCAAACTTCGGCTAAGGAACGACCTATGGCGGGTCGTGTCTTGTTGGGTCATATCAATCCCGTATTGACGTGGATTTGCTCAAACTCGAGATCGGTTAGACCGAGCTTGAACTACTAATTTCAACCAGTCTCCCTTGCAATGGGCGTACAAGTTTACGACAGGTGACAAAACTAATTGTTATTCTAAGCATTCTACTTTTGTCTTATCTACGTGAGAATTTGTATATTGATTTACCCCCTATAAATAGCTAAGTCTCCTCTTAATTAGTAGCAACAGTTTGGTTGATTTCATAACACACTTATTATTTGTAAAAGATTGTCCGTATTAAGCTTAAATTGTCTTGCACACCAACTGTTTGATGTTTTGCGTTAATGAGATTATTACAGAATTGCTGATACTATATATATATATATATATATATATATGGGCATTCTTCATGGCTTCATGCTTTGACGGATGCAAGAAATAACTAAAGAGTGTAAGTAAATAACATGCATGTTTACGTGGTTCACTAAGAAGGTTAAACTAAACGCGACAAACCGATTCAAGGCATAATCTAACGCTTCGCATTTCTCTTGAAGGATGTTTATTATGGAGTAAACCAAAGTAATGTATTATGTAGAAAAGGGTCATTACTCATTACCCCCCTTGTCTATGAAGATGCTCTCATAGTCTCATTCCGAGTGGGTAAAGGGTCGTGCCTTTTTGGAATATAATTGAGGACTAATCTTCAGGAATCTCACACGGGTTTTGGAATACTTCCTTCATCGCAATTATTTATATGGAGTGGAAACACAAATTCAGGGGATTCAAGAGGAGCTGGAGTTCATGCAGCAGTATCTCCATGATGCTGATGCGAGGCAAGAAGACCGAGAAATTTGCGCTTTAGTACGCCAACTTAGAAAGCTTGCCTACGATGCAGAAGACGTGATCGACACTTATATTCTTACATACACATATTTTAATAAGCGGGTGATAAACCGGTGTATTCCCTCCACAAATTCCGAAACTAGCGAATTAAGTTGCCGGACCAGGTACAATGGCTATTTTGTGATCCTTTTACGGTGAAATCGAAACATATATAAGCTACACAAATTCTTGTTTTAGACTATTTTGTCTTTCAGATAGATATTTTGTGATCCTTTTACGGTGAAATGTAACCGCAGCTATCCAGCTAGCACATTTTTTTGCTGTAAACCGTAAAATGGTGTCAAAATCCCCTTTTGTTTGGAAAAGAACAAAATGACCGGCCTGAGGGAAGAGCAACTGAAAAAGCTAAGTTTCCTCTATAATTAGTTGATTTCATAATGCATTTATTACTCTGATTACATCTTCAATCGATTAATATGCTGTACTTGATTGTTGCTTTGATTTTTTGTTGATTATACTTTCAGAAGTATTCAGCTTAAATTGTCATGCCCACCAACTGTTTGATGTTTTGCGTCAATGAGATGATGACGCAATTGCTGATACTGTATGGGCTAATAGCCTTATAGTAGTCATTCTTCGTGTTATAACGGATGTAAGAAAGAACTAAAGAAACGCAAATAAATAACATGCAGATTTACGTGTTTCACTGACAATGTTTTAGCTACGTCCATAGGTAGAAATGCAGAATAGAGGAACTATTTTATTAATTGTGATGATTACGGATTTCTGAGTGAATAAAATATTTGTTACCATTGGGAAAACAATCTTTGTACCATAGGGGAAATGATGCGTGCGTTCGACCTTCTACCCTGCTTAAAACACTCGCCTTTGAAGGCAATGGAATAATGATAATGATAAATTGATAATGATAAGATGATGGTAACGGTGACTATGATTCTGATCTGAGCGTCTTTGTTTCATCTCCATATTCTAGCCTGACAATTAAAACTGCCATGGAAGTGTATTAATCAAAAGATATTTATTTTGTTGAAAGGGTCATTACCCCATCGTCTCTTAAGATGTTCTCATTCCGAGTGAGTAAAGGGTACGGACATGCGCAACATTTCCACTACTAAATGTGGAAATGGATTATGCCTTATATCCCGGCCCCAAAATGGCCCAGCCTAGGCTGACAAAGAGGCTGGCCATAGTGTGAAGTGTCCAAATAGAAATATGGCGTTGGGAGTTGGGACCTTCAGGCCAGTGACTAGCTGTGCCACGCCAGTGCCGCTGTTGACTCTTGTATCTTTTAAAGTACCTGACTTTCGTGTACGGCTTTTAGCATTATTATACACTCCCTGTAGTTGGAGTAGTTGACTTGTGCTCTTAAGTCTTGATAATCCTGTACATTTATTGTCACATAGCACCCACCTCCTTTTAATGTTATTGAGGACTAATCTTCAGGACCATATAACACGTTCTGAAATATTAGGCAAAGTGTTCACTTTTCTTCATTTGGTTATTTCATTTCTTGTGGAAGTTAATGTAAGGGGGCCTGACAAGGTAATTTAGTTGACTACTGACTTATTATCCATTACATAAAGGAGTATCAAAGACTCTGGCTGAAGTATGTAGTTTTTGAGATAAACTTACAAGTTTTTGAATCCTAAAGCTTTTATGGCAACATCAGATGTGGCATCAGCCGTCCAATTGATCGGAACTTTGCTTCTCCAAGAAGCCAACTCTTTATATGGAGTTGAAACACAAATCCAGGGGATTCAAGAGGAGCTGGAGTTCATGCAACAGTACCTCCAAGATGCTGATGCAAGGCAAGAAGATCGGGAAATTTGCGCTTTGGTACGCCAAGTTAGAAAGCTTGCCTACGATGCAGAAGACGTGATTGAAACTTATGTTCTTAAGGTTCGACAGAGCAACGGAAACTGGCTCGTGAAATTTGCGTACTTGATGTACAAGTTTCCTAAGATATATGAAGTTCGGGAGCAGATTCAGATACTCCAGACAAGCTTGAAACGAGTTGGCGATAAATTAAATAGTCATGGTGTGAGAAGAATTACCAACTTACAGAGAGGCCTCGTTCTTCGTGATGATGGATATCGTAGGCAAAGGCCACTAAGCTACCCCTATGAGGATAGTGAGGGAGAGCTTGTAGTTGGCATGGAGGAAGACATTCAAAAGCTGGTGGATATGGTTATGGGCGAGGGGAGGACTCAAGTGGGTGTTATTTCGATTGTGGGGATGGGTGGTTCCGGGAAATCAACTCTTGCTAGGAAGATATACAATCATCCATATGCAAAAGAATGTTTTGATTGTAGTGCATGGATTTTCATCTCTCAAGAATGGAGCACCCAACATATCTTATCAGAGATTTTAAGGAAGGTTGGTGTGCCGGAGCAGACAACGACCAAGCGGCAAATAACATTAAGTGTGGAAGAGCTGGTGGATAAGCTTCGATGCATCCTTCAAAAGAAATCATATTTGGTGGTTCTCGATGATGTATGGAGCAGGGAGGCGCTAGAGGAAATACTCCCAGCACTACCTAGGGGAGAAAGTGTCAACAAAGGAAGCAAGATCATCATTACAACTCGTAACCGTGAGATCATTCAATTCCGAGTAAGTCACCAGGAACACTTGTGTGTGCATGAGCCACAACCTTTGAGTGAAGAGTCAAGTTGGGAGTTGTTCAGTAAAATTGCCCTTGAGCATCGAAAAAACTATGATGAGGAAAGCTTTAAGAGTGTGGGCAAAGACATGCTAAAGAAATGTGATGGACTTCCCTTGGCTATAGTTGCATTAGCTGGGATATTGAACACAAGAACAACCATTGGAGAATGGCATAGGGTGGGTGAAGCAGTGAGGTCAAGAATTATGGATGGAAGATGCGGAAATGTGTATGGTAGAGTAGGGGAATTGCTGGCATTGAGCTATGATGATCTGCCTTATGATCTCAAGCCTTGCTTTCTTTATCTGGGTGTATTCCCTGAAGATTCCCAAATCTCGGTAGGAATGTTGACCAGGATGTGGATAGCAGAGGGCCTTGTCTCGACACAGCACAGTGAGATGTCCCTGGAAGATGTAGCATTGCAGCGGGTTGAGGAGTTGAGCCACCGGTTCATGATTCAGGTTGTGAGGACCAACTATGAGGGGGTGATAAAATCTATTAGGTTACACGATTTACTACGTGATCTCAGTGTCCAAAAGGCGAAAGAGCAAAGTTTTCTACAAATCTTTACTCCATTCAGCAATTCAGATAGCAGTCGTATGTCTACATTTGCGATCCAACCTCGCCGAGCTGCTGTTTATTCCAGGTAATATCTCCCTCCATCCTCAAAAACATTGATTACTTTTGATTTGATCTCACTTTCAAGGAAGCAAGGAAAATTCCCCTCAGTGCTTCTTTGTTAGCTTATGTACTCCACATACCAATTTTTTTTCCATGTGACCTCTTCTAATTTGCTTCTTTTGATGGAGGATATAGTGAAATTATTAACTGTCCACATCCTTTTGGTGGGTGGTAAGCCTCTGCAATGTAGCCTCCCGAGCCCATCAGTGGCACAATACATTTCTCCCTTGAAATCTGGATTCCGGGGTTGCTAAAGTTTTTGCAATTCCCGCCATAATTATATTAGTTTAGTGCATTGTTTTGTTAGATGGTCATTTGCTTGATGAAATGACGGGTCAATGCAAATTATTGACAGTTTTCATTATGGGCCATCTTTTTGGTATTGAACTATTGAAAAAACACGAGGGTAAAGATGCGTACCTCCAACTTCCTTATGTTAGAAATTGGGCCAAATACAATATGTTATTAATTGTCTTTGTTAGCTTCGTTAAGTTAAGCCTAAATAAAAGTGATCCTTAAAGTATTATTTACGCTGGTTTATTTACTTCTTAGAAAGTGTGGATCAGGATCACATAAGCATACATAAGCATACATAAGCATAGAGACCTATTACGATGTTTAGATGCATGATGGGCGTATCAGAAAAACACCTACCATAGGTTTACTCCCTTTTCCTATGAATAGCTAGGGCTATGGTCCCTAGGAGTACACATACTACACACCTTAAACTCTTGTACAAATTATAGTGCAAGATCATCATACGGTACGACCAGGTAAAAGGTAACCCTTTTCGGTAAATTCTTACACAAAACATCATCAGTAGAGAAAACCTTAAGGTGTGTCTAGACGATTCATAATCCTGAATATCTGTCCAGACTGTAGTACCACGGGTTCATCCCAACCTTTTGTCATGGATTCAAGTGTGCTTCCGCTCTATAGTTACTAAGTAATTTGATATAAAGTAGGGCTAACTCGGATACATACAACACTTTAACCATGCCACAGTTAGAGACTTAGAGCTTTGGAGGCACATAGGTAATATTATTGTATTGTTACATACGCTTCTTTGTTCTCTTGTTATCTTGTTTGTGCCTGATCATGTTTATTTTGTTCTCATGCTCATATAAAATCGTATTATTTTCACAGCACTTGTTTGCCTGAGCACATTCCGCACCTGAGGTCACTAATACTGCCGGCACAATCGAGTATCTCACATTCTTCTTTCAGTTGCAAGGAGGCACTAAACTTCAAGTTTGTGTCTCAAAACTTTAAGTTGCTCAGGGTGTTAAGTATTTGGGGTATTAAGACTGTCAGTGGCATCCTGCCTAAGCAAATTGGGTGTTTACTTCACTTACGGTACCTGGAAATTCGTGCTACAGATATTACCGTTCTTCCTAGCTCAATTGGAAGATTGAGCAACTTGATAACTTTAGACTACAGGGACATTGATCTGCAAAACAAAGATATAAAAAATGTAAAGATATTAATCCCCAATGTGTTTCAGGGGCTCGTGCTACTAAGGCATCTATTTTTGCCCACTGAATGTCCCTGGAGTGTGCAAGAGTTGAACCTAAGTAATATGAGGAATTTGCAGACTCTATGGGGGTTGAGGCTGGACAACAATAGTAGTAGTTTTTTGAGGGAATTACCAAAACTAAGCACTTCACTAAAGAAGCTAAACGTTATAATGTCAAGTGTGAACGATTTAAGGGCTGCCTTTCATTGCCCAAGCCTCTTGAACGATGTACTCCACAGCTTCCGCATTGAACTAAGAGACGGACTAGCACTTCGCAGTGTAAAGCCTCTCCATCTTCAGAAGCGCTTACTCAAATTGACTGTCATTGGGGAAATTCAAATGACTTTGAGGCTCATACTGCCAGTCAACCTTGTTAGGTTAGAATTCAAGGATAGCATGATCAAGGATGCCGACCCAATGGATGCTCTTGGTGCATTAGCCCACTTGAAGCAACTCTACCTTTCTAATGCCTATGTAGGGACCACACTGTCTTGCAGGTCTGGCTCATTTCCTCAGCTTGAAGAGCTCAATGTCGAGAACTTCCCTATTTTGAACACATGGATGATCGAGAAGGGAGCGATGCCCTGTCTCAAGAAGCTAGATATTTCAAGATGTTGGTGTCTAAGCAGTGTTCCTCAAGGTTTAGATTTAGTCACTACGCTTGAGCAGTTCGAGTTTTTTGACATGCCTCATGCATTCCGCGCACAGGCCATCAAATACGGGTGGGCACCTCAAAAGCTTATGCTACCTCAGAATTTTGCATCCATTGTTAAACATTCGGATTCACCTGTTGATGCTTCTTCCATCCGGAAGCTCTATGAGCAGCTTGCTCACGGCATTTTCCTGAATAACAAAACCAAGGCAAGCACTTCAGCTCTATCAATTTGGTTTACTCTTTTTTATGTATCAGCTGTTTAGTTAGATCATTTTTTAATATAATTCCGTTGTTGGTGGCTTGACTTCATGAATGTCGATGTAATGCAGAAGTATTGGGTCACAAAGAAGCATGGTAGGTACTTGAATAACTTTATGGTATATGCATCATGCCTTTGCGCAAGTTCCGAACATTTGTGTGGAGTTGGAAGACAAGATAACCGCCATAAGTGCGACGAGACGGGAGATTGTCCTAATGTTGAATACAAAGAAGTGGTAGAAAGGTATTTACCTTCCCTAACCGCCCTCTTCTCAGTAAATGTAGTGCTCTACTGCCTCTATTTCTCATTTTACGTTTTATTTTTGGATGGCCAGTTTGGCGGATGGAACATGCGTTACAGTGGCGAAACTAAAACCGTTGATATCATCAGCATTCTCTAAAGTGGTTGGAAAGTTTGATCTTAGCAATCTTTCGTTTGAAACGACCTATGAAATAAACTGGATATTCATGTTCGAAAAGCCAGAACGTTCTGATAAGAAGATAGAAGGAATGTATCCAGATTTAATGGATATGGGGATGCTCACCTACACAAAACTTGATGGAAGAGAATTTTACGATCAGTTGATTATTAATGTGCAGCCAAATAAATGGACACGCATTCCAGGGGGAGTCCTTGAGACGCAGCCAACTATGAAAGGAGAGGTTGAACTATCCTTGTCTTACAAAAAGGGCATTGGCCTTCCAGAATTGGTTATTAAAGGTTTCATGATCCAACCAATTAACCAAAATCTTAGAGCACCCGTCATAAGGGAACACGGTGGTCTGTCTTGACTCGCTTTGGTTAGCGTTGTGGCCAGAAGAACAGTCCACGCGAGGAACATGGGTGGGGATACGATTGTCGAGCACCGGACCGGGTCTAGTGGCTTGGGACAAACAGGGCATGGATGTTGGGTGTCTTGGTTTGTTCGAGTTTGTAGTGGATGTGTTTTGATAGACAATATTGGCATTAAGGGTGATTCATTTTGCATTTTGTGTTTTTTTTTTTTTTGGTGTGTTTGAGATTTTGTTCCATTAAGGCTATGACATATGTATAAATTCCCCCTAGCTTGTTGTAAATGGAAAATTTTACAACAAATTTTGATTAATTTGAGCGGTAAGGGTTCTGATTTTCGCAGTATACATTTACTCAATACACCGTTGATAATTTTATCCCTTTAATTTTTCTTTTCATTTTCTTTCTCTAACCTCTATCTCTAATGTTTTTTCTCTAACTTCAAAATGTATACTGCAAAACGTAATTTATTCTAGCAATACACTTTTTACTCAATATAGTAAAATGTTTACTGTGAAAATCAATAGTGATGTATTATTAATTTTATTTTATGTTTATTATTTTATTACTTTTTTTGTACCCTATTTTCATAATTTGACGAGTAATTTTATAAAAATAATATACGCGAAAATTAGCGTTAAGGTTATATTTTGAGAAATATATTTTAGTTATGTACTCCCTTAATAAATAATTTTATGAAACCCAAATTATTATTTTTACATACTGAATTAAACACACATGACGTAATACGTATAACATTAAATTTATGTATCCCTAAATAACCTATAATGACTAATTCGGAAAAAAACCTAAAATCGAATTAATCCGACACTATTCATTCTAACCCAAATTCTTTCAAATCCAAAAATAACTCGATCCGGACAGATTCGGCAAATCATACCCGATTGATCTGTTTGCACGACCTAGGGCCGTGCAATTACCAATTTCACAAATTATCATTAAAGACGGACACTATTCGTTATCGGTTGAAGACGGATACCGCCTCTGTCACATACTCACATTATACAAGTGACACTATCATTAAAACATATCCATACCTAATGCATGTTTTATTTTACGAATTAAAACTTTTCACAATTATTATCTAAAGGAAAAAATGTGTCATTCAAGTGTCAATTAGTGTAGCAAATTAAATCACAAGATGGGTTAATAATGACCGTTAATCAAGTTATGTTGACCCTATAATTGTTTTACAATTCTTTTTACACAATAAAGACCAAAAAACTCTTGAACATTTTACATATAGTCAATCATTTTAGAATCCGAACGCACGGGCAACCCACTAGCAACCTATAATAACTAAGCCGGAAAATAACCTAAAATAGAATTAATCGGACACTATTCATTCTAACCCAAATTCTTTCAAATCCAAAAATAACTCGATCCGGACAGATTCGACAAATCATACCCGATTGATCCCTTTGGCCGGTCTAAGGCCGAACAATTACAAATTTCACAAATTCTCATCAGAGAAGGACACTATTTGTCACCGGTTAAAGACGATACTACCTCTATCACATTATACAAGTGGCACTATCATGAGGGTAATCCATTTTCCCCAGTTGTCATCCCACTTGCTTTATTATGAGTAAAATGTACCCGTCTTCTGTTGTGACGGGTTATTATCCGTCCAAGCAATACTCTCCATACCAATTTATCCCCTCTACAATATCTCAAAACTTTTGATTTCTTACCTGGGGTTACTCTGCTTTGATTGCTTTCCCTCCACCTTCAAACACGTCAAATGTTTCACCATCATCATTGATAAGTCTCCCTTTTAAGTAGTAACAATTGTCGATTTGATTATATTTTCAATTGAATTATGCCTGTTTTACTTTTTGTACTTTCAGTAGTAGAGATTTGTTTGTGTTAAGGTTAAACTGCCATGCCCACCAACTGTTTGATGTTTTGCGTCAATGAGACTGTGACGCAATTGCTGATTCTTCATGTTGTAACGGATGCAAGAAAGAACTAAATAACGTAAATAAATAACATGCAGATTTACGTGTTTCACTAAAGCTGTACTGTGTTAGCTATGTCCATAGGACCTTCGTGCAAGGTTAAACGAAAGAGGACCAACCGATTCAAGGCATAATCTAATGGTTCCCGTTTCACTTAAGGTCATTTGTTAGAAGTTCAAAACTATCCTTTGTTAGTACCCTATTTAAAACAATCGCCTTCAACGACAACGGAACAATGATAATGAAAATAATTATAGTGACAGTGGTTATTTTATGTTTAGGATTTGAGCAGGGAAGTGTATTATACACAAAGAATTATTCTGCTGTCAAGGCCTGAAGGGTCATTACCATATTGTCTAGGCAGATGCTCTCATTCCGAGTGGGTAAAGGGTCGGACATACGCGACATTTTCCCTACTAAAGGTGGAAATGGGTTATGCCTTATATCCCGGCCTCCAAAATGGCCAGGCTTAGGCTGACAAAGAGGCTGGCCGTGATGTGGCGTGTCCAAGTAGAAATATGGAGCTGGGCCCGTGCTGCTGTTAACTCTTGTGTCTTTTAAAGTACCCGGCTTTCGTACAACGGCCATGCCTGGTTCGACCTATAACCGAAAACCTTACAACCATGTACTGCTTTTAGCAAAGTATTATACACTCCCTGTAGTTGGAAAAGTTGACTTGTGCTCTTGAGTCTTCATGACTTGCCTCTTGGGTCATGCCTTCTTGGCTTCTTGGAATATTATTGAGGACTAATCTTCAGGAATTTTGTAACGCGTTCTGGGAGATAAGATAATTTAGTTGACTGCTGACCTATCATCCATTACATAAGGAATGTAAAAGACTGGCTGAACTATATATTTTTTGAGATAAACTTACAAAATTTTGAATCCAAAAGCTTTTATGGCAGCATCAGATGTCGCCTCAGCCGTCCAATTGATCGGTACTTTGCTCATCCAAGAAGCCAGCTCTTTATATGAAGTTGAAACACAAATTCAGGGGCTTCAAGAAGAGCTGGAGTACATGCAGCAGTACCTCCATGATGCTGATGCAAGGCAAGAAGATCGAGAAATTGGCGCTTTGGTACGCCAAGTTAGAAAGCTTGCCTATGATGCAGAAGACGTGATAGACACTTATATTTTTAAGGTTCGACGGAGCAACGGAAACTGGCTTGTGAAATTTGCATACCTGATGTACAAGTTTCCTCAGATATCTGAAGTTCGGGAGCAGATAAAAAATGTTACGACAAGCTTGAAACGAGTTAGCGAAAAATTAAATAGTCATGGTGTGAGAAGAATTGCCAACTTACAAAGAGACCTTGTTTCTCGTGAAGATGGATACCGGAGGCAAAGGCCACGAAGCTACCCTTATGAGGATAGTGAGGGCGAGTTTGTAGTTGGCATGGAGGAAGACATTCAAAAGCTGGTTAATATAGTCATGGGCGAGGGCAGGACTCATGTGGGTATTGTTTCAATCGTGGGGATGGGTGGTTCCGGGAAAACTACTCTCGCTAGGAAGATATACAATCATCCGTATGCAAAAGAGTGTTTTGATTGTAGTGCATGGGTTTACATCTCTCAAGAATGGAGTACCCATCATATCTTATCAGAGATCTTGAGGAAGGTTGGTGGGGCCAAGCAGACGATGACCAAACTCAAGCTGCAAAATACATTGAGCGTGGAAGAGCTGGTGGATAAGCTCCGCTATATCCTTCAGAAGAAGTCATTTTTGGTGGTTCTTGATGATGTGTGGAGCGGAGAGGTGCTAAAGGAAATACATACTCCCAGCACTACCCAGGGGAGGAAGTGTAAACAAGGGAAGCAAGATAATCATCACAACTCGTAACCGGGAGATCATTCAATTCCAAGTAAGCCACCAGAAATACTTGTATGTCCATGAGCCAAGACCTTTGACTGAAGAATCGAGTTGGGAGTTGTTCAGTAAGATTGCCCTTGGCCATAGAGAAAATTTCGATGTGGAAAGCTTTAAGAGTGTAGGCATGGACATGCTAAGTAAATGTGATGGGCTTCCATTGGCAATAGTTGCATTGGCAGGGATATTGAACACGAGAAGCACCATTGGAGAATGACAATGGGTGGGAGAAGCGGTGAGGTCAAGAATTATGGATGGAAGATGCGGAAACATGTATGGTAGAGTAGGGGAATTATTGGCATTGAGCTATGATGATTTGCCTTATGATTTAAAGGCTTGCTTTCTTTATCTTGGTGTATTCCCAGAAGATTGCCAAATTCCGGTAGGAATATTGACACGGATGTGGATAGCAGAGGGGCTAATCTCGACACAGTACAGAGATATATCCCTAGAAGATGTAGCATTGCAGCGTGTCGAGGAGTTGAGCCACCGGTTCATGATTCAGGTTGTGAGGACCAACTATAAGGGAGTGGTAAAGGCGATTAGGTTACATGATCTATTATGTGATCTCAGTGTCCAAAAGGCGAAGGAGCAGAGTTTTCTCCAAATCTATACTCCTAACAATTCAGATAGCGGTCATATGTCTACACTGGCAATCCAACCCCGTCGAGCTGCTGTTCATGCAAGGTAATGTCAAAGATGCAAGTAAACTCAATACTCTGTAGTGGTTAACTCCTTTTGTGCCAATCCCATATATGCTAATCTTTGAAAATGATACCAAACTGAGAACAGAAGGGATGGAGTTAGACTATTAAACTTTGGGCTGCTAAAATTATTGAGTCCCGTCGTAATGATATTCTTTACTGCATCTGATTGTTAGCCAGCCATTTACAAACTCATTTTTTTTACACTCTTGTTTGTGTCATTATGTGTAATGTTATTTTCTTTTTTTCCAGCACTACTCTGCCTACACATATTTCGCACCTGAGGTCGCTTGTACTGCTGGCACGATCTAGTACCTCACCCTCATCTAACAATTGCAAAGAGGAATTAAACTTCCAATTTGTGTCTCAAAACTTTAAGTTGCTCCGGGTGTTGAGTATCTGGGGTATTAAGATTGTCAGTGGCATCCTGCCTAAGCAAATCGGGTGCTTAGTTCATTTAAGGTACCTGGCAATACGTGGTACGAATATTATTGTTCTTCCTAGCACAATAGGAGACTTGAGGAACTTGCTAACTTTAGACTACAGGGATATTAATCTGGGAAGCGAAGTACAGAACGAAAATGTACAAATAGAACTGCCCGATATTTTTCAGGGGCTTGTGCTGCTAAGGCATCTATTTTTGCCGACTGAATGTCCCTGGAGTGTGCAAGAGTTGAAGCTGGGTAATATGAGGGATTTGCAGACTCTGTGGGGGTTGAATATGAAGAACGATAGCCATTGTTTTTTAAGGGAGTTGCCCAAACTAAGCACTTCCCTAAAGAAGCTAAAGATTGTTGTGTCAAGAGAGAAAGAGTTGAACGCTGTGTTCCGATGCCCAAGTCTCATGGCCGATGTACTCCATACTTTCCATTGTGATCTAAGAGACAAGCTAGCACTTTGCAATGTAGAGCCTCTGCATACCCGGCAACACTTGCTCAAACTGACGCTCGTTGGGGAAATTCAAATGAGATTGGAACTCTTACTGCCAATCAATCTTATTCGGTTAGAACTCAGGGATAGCATGATCAAGGATGCTAACCCCATGGAAGTTCTAGGAGCATTAACCCACCTGAAGCGACTTAGCTTGTTAAATGCCTATTTGGGGACCAAACTACTGTGTAAGGCGGGATCATTTCCTCAGCTGGAAGAAATGTATGTCGAGAGTCTCCCTAATTTGGACACATGGGCCATCGAGATGGGAGCAATGCCCTATGTTAAGAAGCTAGAGATTACAAGATGTTGGTGTCTGAAGAATGTTCCTGATGGTCTGAATTTAGTTTCAACAGTTGAGGAGTTCGAGTTCTCTGACATGCCAGATGCTTTTAACAGGCAGGCCACTGAATATGGATGGGCACCTCAAAAGCTTAGGTTGCCTCATAACTTTGCATCCATTATCAAACACTCGGATTTGCCTGTTGACTCTTCTTCCATCCGAAAGCTCTATGAGCAGCTAACCAACGGCATTTTCCTGGATAATAAAACCAAGGCAAGTACTTCAACTCTATGATTTTGGTGTTATGTTGTACTTTGTTTTTAGGTATCATCTGGTTAGATAACTTGAGTTTTAATATCTGACTTCTGTAATTAGTGGTTTGATAATGACTTCTGATGCTATGCAGAAGTATTGGGTCATAAAGAAGCATGGTAGCTACATGAATAGCTTTATGGTATATGCTTCGTGCATTCACTTCAGTTCGAAACAGTCCCGGGAAGTTGGAAACCAAGATACCCAGCAACTACTATGTTACTCAAGCTCGGTTAGAAGTGTTCAACACGCATGCGTGTCCATGAAAGATTGTCCTATTATCAAATTCAAAGAAGTGAAAGAAAGGTATTCACCTATTCACCTCCTCTGTAAATGAGGTCACCCATTTTCTCAAACTTTTTATTTTTCTTTGGGCAGGCCGGAAGATGGGGCTATGGTCACGATTGCCAAACTAAAATCATCAATTTCATCAGGATACAATGAAGTGGTTGGAAAGTTTGACCTTGAAAATCTCTCTTCGGAAGCGACCTACGAAATAATATGGGAAATTACGTTTGAATATCCTAAACATCTTCAACATGGTTTTGAGTCGCAGCTTTGGAGAAAAGAAAGAAACAGAAGGAAAAGCAAAAGGAGGATCACAACTTATGCACAATATCTCGCTCATGCACAATATCACGATCAAGATAAAGGAAGCTTTGTTGTCGATGAACTTGAAGGTGTTGTGACGATCTACACGAAACTTGGTGGGAGAGAGATATGCAATAAAGTGAACATGTTTGATATGAGCTCTTGTGAATGGATACGCATTCCAGGCGGAGTATTTGAGACACACCCTGCAACTGAAGGAGAGGTTGAGTTTTCCTTGTTCTATAAACAGGCCCCTAATAAATTAGACTTGGTTATTAAAGGTTTCATTGTCCAGCCAAAATTGTAAGCCATTCTTTAAGCCATTATTCTACATGATGGATTGTATCTATGGTATTTGATCTGCGATCTGACACCGCTATAAAACTTTTTGAATGTTCCTGCACTGTATAATGAGTTTCAACTGCACAAAGCTGTAATGACCAATTCTGAGATATAGTTTGAAACTGACCATTAATACCATGTCTGTAACCTCGAAACTGAAGCATTGATCTGATTAATTGGCGCTGCCACGCCATATGAACCGTGGCTACTGTAAAATGCATTATTTTATTCTGTATCTCTGTGTATACTGTATTGTACAGAACTTGATTCTGGGTAGGCACTGTGAAACTGTCTCAACTGAACTGCGCCACTTAGGCACTGTGATTTTGTAGCATTTGTGAATGGCCTCATTGTTCCTTTTACTCCCAACCTTATTTTAGTGTCATTGTGTCGCAAACATAAAGATAAGGTTGTGTATATCTATCCCTCATTGCCGGAATTTGTGGGTGTCATTGAGGCTCTAGAGCCTTGTTTTCTTATCGGGTCCTCTGGACTCTTGGTACTGTGGTACGTATAAAAGGGTCAACTGGGTCAGATTTGGGACGGATTAAGTTTGGATTTGGTCGAATCGGGTTGAGCAGTGTCATTTCGGATTCACTATCACCAAATTATCTATGGATAATAATCAGTTTGCAAATAAAATCAGTCGGGACAAATTAACTCGGGTTCGGTTAAGCTCAGGTCTTGAATTCAGTGTCGGGACAGGGTTACTCGGGTCGGTCACTCAGGTGGATCAATTTTGTTAAATCTAAATTACTGTATATCCGTCTTGAACATGAATTTGTAGTTAAACATCTCATCACTATTCTATTTCCAAATATAATTTCTAAAAATTTAAATTGCAATTATAAAACTCTAATAACATACTCGGTATTATAAGTAGTTACTCCGTATAAAATACATTACAAATGTACTACATGTAATGAATAATAACGAGCTCAGACACCTTCGGAGTTTGGACCGAAGATATACCAAGGCATGGTTGTTTAGGTCAAAATTTACCTAATGTAGTTTTTATGAGGTTATAGTGATTTCAAGTCAAGAGTATGATTTAATGGATGAACTAAGTGTTTAGCAATATAAAGAGAAGAAGATTGGAAGAGAAGAAGATTGATGACGCAGAAACCCCTTAGGGAAAAACTGCGGGAGGAAGGTTTCCTCCAATTTCTACTAGAATTCTCCTTCAGGTCGTGTGTGCGATTACAAGAGTTGCTCAAGTGTTTCTAGTGTTTTGTGTGTGCTAAGTGCGTAATGAATGAATTTGCCTATGTACAAAGTTGTCTTATATATACAATACAATATGTATGGACCGTTGGATATGGCTCTTATCCAACGGATCTTTTTCTCTTCTCTTGTCCCATTTCGGCTTCCTTTTCCTATATGCTTTTTCTGACTCCTTTTGCTTGTGTGGCCATTTAAGGCAATTCTTGAGCCTTGCTCCTTTTAACCTTTTCTTCCTCCTCGTTTGTGTTGTTCCCCTCCTTCCTCTACACTCTTCCTCTTGTGCTGACTTCCTATTTCTCTTACCCCATTGACTTTGGTATCCAACGTACACTTTCCTTCCAATCACGTAGTGCCACGTGTTAGCTTATAAAATGGTATTTTTAGGGCATAACATTAGCCCCCAGTTCTTGCAGAAATATGTTTGTGCAAGAACTCCTGCAGATATCGGGTCCAGGACTTTGATGCAGACTTCCTGCAGAAACATCGGGTAGGGTTGGCAGTTGATGAGACATTGATGTGACGTGTTTCAGTCTTGGTGAATGCTTCCTTTAATGCGCGCTAACTGCTTGCCAACTGTCCCCCACCACTTTCAAATTTCGAATTTTACCTTTCTATTTAAACCCCCTTTACCCTTTTTTACCTTTATCATTCATCTTTTCATCTTCCCTCTTTTTACCCTTTCTCTTTCTTTCTCCGATTTCTTCAACTTCCGATCTTGTCAACCGTTTTCTGCCTTCTTTCTTCGTCGAGGTACGACCCTTTCGTGATTCTTCTTTCCGCATTATTAATGGCTTCGAACATATTTTCTGAACGCCCTTTGCTACACAGCAAATACCGCGTTGATTCCTGTTTTGCCCCGATAAATCCATCCGTGGCTAGGGGTTTCTTTCCCTTCGACGAAAAGGTCGAGATGATTGTTCCTCGCCCTGGGCAAGCGCCTGATGCGCACTGCCCGGGGTGTACCTGTACCCGTTCTCCTTGGGTCTATCCTTCCCGTTCCCCACACTTGTGCAAGAATTCCTTCGCCACTCGAAACTCCCCCTCTGGAAAATAAATCCCCATGCATGGAGGATCCTTCTTTCCCTTTCCATGTTAAGCAGCCGCCATTCCATCGATATTTCCTTAGGGGACTTGGCCCATTTTTATGCGGTCAGGGGCCTGGGTGATGCCCAGTATACCCTTCGGGCTCATTCCAAGATTGACCTTCCCATCATCCTTCCAAAAAAGGCCAAGGACGCTGGATGGTCCACACAATTCGTCTATGTACGAGTGGACTCAATTCCTGCGCCTGCTGATTATATCTTCCAGGACCCTATTACGGATAGCAAAGGTACTAGCAGTTTCTTCCTTCTGTCTTTCGTTCTCGTTACTGCTCACGCCCTTACACTTTTTCCTGCGCAGGTGTGAAAGACTTGGTCCCCTCAGCTGACATTAACGAGACCTATAACAAGTTATTTGGACTGGACGCCGACGCCCGTTGCTTCAACACCTTATTTGCCCAAGAGGAGCCCGAAGAGATGTCTACCAGCTCTACCCAGACAAAGAAGACGCCGACGGAGCTGCTTGCCGAGCGCAGGAAGATGATTATGGTTTCATCGGTGAAGCCCTTATCGAAGAGGTAGCTAGAGTCTGGGGAACCGCTGCCTGTTCCTAAGAAAGCCGCTCTGCATGCTCCTTCTGAGTCGTCTCCCTTTGTCAACCCCTTTTGCCCTCCTCCTCCTGCTGTTTCTTCCAGGACCCGCAACAAAGCTTCTACTTCTGTCGCCCTGGCCAAAAAGTCTGCTGCTCCCATTATAGAGGACCTGAGCGAGGACGTCATTCGCCTACCAGAGGGTTTCAGCTGTGCTCTGGAGGAGGACCCATGGCCTGCTATGGGCCGCCTTCTGACTCCTGGCTCTAAGGCGTTGTTGAAGGGTCAGCCTGTGATGCCGATGTGGCGCCAGGCTGCAGAGGACGTTTTCTCGGTGAGCTTTCCCTCTCCCTCTTTCCCTTGCGCTTATTTGTATCTTCGTTTTGGTCGACTGATATCGCCTCTGGATCCCTCTTTCAGGGTTTCCAGAAGATGCTGATGGGGTGCAGCGAGGTTGAGACTGCGTTTCAGGAGGCCCAGACCGGGTTGGACGCCGAGAGAGGGCTCAGGGCGAGAAAGTCGGAGGAGCTGGCCCGCTGCCAGGTAAGGGTGAAGGAGTTGGAGGATGCCCTTGCGGAGCAGGGCAGGAAGAAGGACGAGGCCCTTGCTGAGCTGTGCAGAGAGAAGGATGAGGCCCTAGCTGAGCAGCGCAGGGAGCAGGATGCACGGCTGAAGGCTGTGGTGATCAAGAAGAAGAACCTGTCCAAGTTGTTGTATGACATGGCTACTTTCTCCTCCCTGGAGACGAGGATAGCCTGTATGGAAGAATTCAGGGCGGGGGACCATACTAAGTGGAGCCTGGAGGATGAGAAGAAGCTTATGGAGCAGATGTTCCCTGTTCATCCCGTGCTTCCAGACTTTTCTGATCTTAATCCTGATGGATCTCTCCGCTCCCCGATTCCAGGCTCCCCTGAAGTACAGAGCGCTCCTCCAGGGTCTCCTGCTCCAGCTGGCATCTTCCAGGACCAGATCATTGATACTGTTGCTGAGGCGGGTTCCTCTTCCACTCGGCATTCTGGCGGCGAGCAGACTGTGGAGGAAGCTGTTGATGTTTAACTTTTGCGCCCTTAGTGGCATTCAGACTTAGTTGTTTTTCTGTTTGTTTTGTTGGCTGGGCTAGTGCCCTTGACATTTCTACGCCCTGGGCCCTGCGTGGCGGGCTTTTATCTTGTTTCTTTTTTTGTCGGTTTGTCTGAACTCCTACTGAGTGGTTCCCAGGAACTTTCAGCAGTTATTATGCTGTTTTAAGTACGCGTTTGTGGACGCTTTTTATACCTTGTGTGTTTTGTTTTTGTTTGCGCATGCTCGTGTATTTTTGGCCATGTGTGGGTGCTGGCTTCAGGGTATACCCATCTCAGTCAGAGGCTGTCAGGCTTTCGTGAGTGCTAAGTATCGTGGGCGACAGTGTCCCAGTTGCTTGTACTTCGTCATATTCACGCAATGTGGAGGGTTTGAGTGTGATTTGACTCACACTCACTTTTTATAGAGACGACGTATTGCAAGTACTTACGATACGAAATACCTCAAATAGATTTTCATTGATCACCAAATTAGTTTTTTCAAATAACTCCCTCAGGATAGCTGGATCCTGGGGGTGATACATTTGTGAGTAGGTAAGATATGAAATGTTTAAACATAGAATAAGCAAGTAAGTACCCTAGAATTAGGACGCAGATCCTGGGCGCAGATTCTGGAAGTATCCCGGCATGCTTCCTTATATGTGATACTTTTTTAGATGGAGGATATTCCAGGGTCTGGGCACCATGTTTCCTTTCATGTCCATCAGTCTGTAGGACCCGCTTCCTGTCGTGCTTTCCACCTGATAGGGTCCCTCCCAATTGTAGGCGAATTTTCCAGCACTTGCATTCTTCGTGTTCTGGAACACTTTCCTGAGGACTAGGTCCCCTACCTGGAGGGTTCTGATCTTCACGTTCTTGTTGTAACTCCGGGCCACCATTTGCTTATAAGCGGCCATTCTGATGGCGGCGCTGGTTCTGAGCTCATCTATCGTGTCCAGGCTGCTGGCCATTTCTGTCTGATTGCGTTCTTCCGTTAGGCAGCCGTATCTCTGGGTTGGTACCTTTACTTCTGCCGGAATGACAGCTTCTGCTCCAAACACCAGGCTGAAGAGGATTTGGCCTGTTGCTGTCTTTGGTGTGGTCCTGTCAGACCATATAACCAAAGGCAACTCGTCTGCCCACTTGCCCCCAGCTTCTTCCAGTCTTCTTTTCATGTTGTCCATGACTATCCTGTTGCTGGATTCTGCTTGACCATTCGTCTGTGGGTACCTGGGAGCAGCTTTTAGTAGGGTGATATTCCAACTAGCGCAAAATGCTTCGGTTTTGTTAGATATGAACTGTGAGCCGTTGTCGCACACTATTTCAGAAGGTATACCGAATCTGCAGATTATGTTTCGTTTAAGGAAGGATATCACCTGATTTTCTGTAACCTGGGGGAAGGCCTCTGCTTCTATCCACTTGGAGAAGTAGTCTGTTAGTGCGAGCATGTAGGTTCTGTTCCCGGGTGCTCTGGGCAGCGGTCCTACTATGTCCATCCCCCTTTTCATGAAGGGCCAGGGTGATATGATTGGATGCATGGGTTCGGCGGGTTGATGCGTGACAGGGGCGTGTTTCTGGCAGGCTTCACACTTCTTGGCCAGCTCTACTGCATCTCTTCGTATCGTCGGCCAGAAGTATCCCATTCTGATTGCTTTGTTGGATAAGCTCTTGCCCCCTGCATGATTTCCGCAGTCTCCGCTGTGGAGATCGTGCAAGACTGTCTGCGCCTCTCCGTCGCCCAGGCATCTCAGGTAGGGTCCTGCGAGCGATTTCCTGAACAACACACCGTCTATTAGTATGAATCTGGAAGCTTTCATTTTGAATCCCCTTACCTCTTTCTTGTCCGCTGGCAGGGTTCCGTCCTTTAGCCATCTTTGGTAAGGTGACCTCCAATCCTCTTGTTCTGGTTGCTCCGTGGTGTTGCTGAGGACGCCTACTCCGGCCTCCCACTGGGTGCTGGAGTTTTCAACTTCTCGGTCTTCCTGGGAAGTTGAGGGTTCCAGCACGTGGGTGATGGGGATTGAGGAGACGTCTCCTGGCTTGAATGTTGCCCCCAGGTTAGCCAGCGCGTCTGCTTCTGCGTTCTGCGCCCTGGGGATTTGCTCTATTTTGAAGGTGATGAATCTTGCCATCCTTTCTTTGACTACCTCTAGGTAGGCTGCCATTCTGGGGTCTTTAGCTTCATACTCACCGTTGATGTGATTTACTATGAGCTGCGAGTCGCTGAACGCCTGTAGGTATCTGACCTTGAGGTCCAGAGCCAGCTGGAGTCCCTGGATCAAGGCCTCATATTCCGCTACATTGTTGGTTGCTTGGAACTCGCACCGTACCGCCTGCACGATCATATCTCCCTGAGGGGATCTGAGTACCATTCCTACCCCTGCTCCTCGGCTGTTAGAGGCTCCATCCACGTACAGCGTCCAGCAGTTTCCTTCAGAGTCCATTTCTGGGGGTAGGATTTCTTTGGCTGCTTCTTTTTCCATTCCTGGACTAAAATCAGAGACAAAGTCTGCAAGGGCTTGCGATTTTATCGCGGTCCTTGTTTCAAATTTCAGATCGTAGCCACTTAGGTGGACTGACCATTTGGACATTCTCCCAGAAAGTTCTGGCTTACTTAATATGGGTCTTAAGGGGTAGCTAGTCAAGACTGATATGGAGTGAGACTCAAAGTAAGGTCTCAGTTTGTACGAGGCTGTAACTAAAGCAAGAACGAGTTTTTCAGGAGCAGTGTACCTGCTCTCTGCAGGTAGCAGAGACTTACTGATGTAGTAGACTGGATGCTGGGCTCCTTCGTGCTCCCGTACCAGCACTGCGCTTACCGCCACCTCGGTTACTGACAGGTATAAGTATAACGGCTCCCCCTGCTCCGGCTTGGACAGGAGCGGAGGGGTGCTGAGGTATTTCTTCAGTTCTGCGAA
This sequence comes from Silene conica, assembly GCA_029255685.2. NCBI lineage: Eukaryota > Viridiplantae > Streptophyta > Magnoliopsida > Caryophyllales > Caryophyllaceae > Silene > Silene conica. The sequence goes on along the minus strand of CM055315.2, from coordinate 83,306,116 downwards.
CGCTTTTTCGTGCTCTTCCGTCCACTCAAATCTCTTGCTTTTTCGTAGTATGTCATAAAACAGTCGGCACCTGTCGGAGGATCTGGAGATAAACCTATTCAGAGCTGCCACCCTGCCAGTCAGTTTCTGCACGTCTTTCGGCTTTTGGGGGGATTCCAGCTGTAGGAGCGCTTTGATCTGCTCGCTACTTGCCTCAATTCCTCTTTGCGTGACCATATACCCCAGGAATTTCCCACTGGAGACTCCGAACGTGCATTTGGAGGGGTTCAGCTTCATTTGGTATTTCCTCAAGATGCTGAAGGTTTCTTCCAGGTGCTGGGTGTGTTGGCTGGCTGCTTTGGACTTAACAACCACGTCGTCTATGTAGACTTCCATGGTTTTGCCAATCTGATCCTTGAACATCATGTTCACCAGCCTCTGATAGGTGGACCCTGCATTTTTTAAACCGAATGGCATAACGTTATAGCAGTAGATACCTCTTTCAGACCTGAATGCCGTTTTTTCCTGGTCCTCTGGATGCATTTTGATCTGGTTGTATCCGCTCCAGGCGTCCAGGAACGTGAGCATCTCATGGCCTGCTGTTGCGTCCACCATCGCATCTATGTGTGGCAGAGGGAATGGATCTTTAGGGCACGCCTTGTTGAGGTCGGTGAAGTCTACACACACCCTCCACTTCCCGTTCTTTTTGGGGACTACCACCACGTTGGATAGCCATTCTGGGTAGGTTACTTCTCTGATCTTCCCTGCGGCCAGGAGGTCGTCCACCTCCTGGTTTATCACCTGGTTTCTCTCCGCGGCAAATTTTCTTCTCTTTTGTTGGACCGGCTTGTAGCCGGGGCTTACGCTCAACCTGTGTGAAATTATGTTTGGGTCTATCCCCACCATGTCTTCGTGGGACCACGCAAAGCAGTCAATGTTAGCTTTTAACAAATTTAGCAGTTCTGAACGAACGGTACCTGTACACTCTGCTCCCACCAGTACCTTCCTCTCTGGGTGTAGCGGGTCTAGGGGAATTTCTTCTACCTCTACTTGGGGAGGTTCTTCATAGGTTCCCCTGACCTGCTTTGCTTGTGATTGCTATGCTGGAGGAGGGGTGGCTGTGGGTTTGAGTGCCACCTTGTAACAGCTCCTTGCTTCTTCCTGGTTTCCTTTTATAGTCTGGACTCCCCACGGCGTGGGGAACTTGAGGCACTGATGGTATGAAGACGGAATGGCTTTCATATCATGTATCCACGGCCTGCCCAGGATGACGTTGTAGGTGGAGGGACCGTCAATCACCAGGTACCTCACCTGCTTGTTGATTCCTCCGGCGTAGGTCGGGATCATGATTTCTCCGAGTGAATGCTTCGTTTCTCCGCTGAATCCCACCAGTGGAACCGCCTTTTTGGTTAGGTCTGCTTCTCCAAATCCCATGCTCTTCAGCGTTTCCAACATGATGATATTGACTGAGCTTCCCGTGTCTACCAGGATCTTCTTTACCCTGCAATTCCCTATGGATAGGGTGATGATCAGGGCGTAATCATGGTATTCGGCACCCTCTTCTACATCCGTCTCATCGAAGCTGACGACTGGTAGATCCTGGGCGCTGATCCTGCACGAGGACTCTGGCTTGTCTCCTTTAACTCGGGTAGCGTGCCTCTTGGCTGCGGAATAGGTGAGTTCGCACAGCTCCGAGCCCCCTGTTATCACGTTAATAGTTCTAGTGCAGAGAGGAGGGCTAGAGGGTGCTACCTGGCGGGTTGCGTTCACCTTGGTCCCTTTTGGCAAGATGTGATTCAGGTTGCCTTGCTCGTACTGATACCGGACCTCTTTTCTGAGGGTGATGCAGTCTTCGGTTGTGTGCCCGATGTCTTCGTTATGGAAGTCGCACCTTAGGTTGGTGTCTCTTCCGTCTTTACTTCTTTCTTCTGCCCGCTTCTTGGGCCACTTCACTTTTTTTCCCAACTCTTTCAGTGTTTTGATTAATCCTGCAAGATTGACAGTGAAACCATACTCCTGTACCTTTGGCGGCAGATTTGGATCATTCTTCCAGCTTTTTCCCCCAGAGACCTTATGCACCGGCCTGTTGTAGGGTTTTGATCTCTCCTGCCTGTCTGCTGCTTGTGCCTTCCTACTGGTGGAGGCAGAGCCACAACTGATCCTCCTAGGTCATGCGTCCTCTTCCAGTCGGATGGCGTCCAACGCCTTTTGCTGAACCTGAGCGTAAGCCGTGCATGGCCACTTGGTTAGCTCTTTGTATAGGTCGGAGGCCTGTGGTAGCCCCCAGCGAAAGGCGTGGATGTCTGCCTTCTCCTCGCAATGGGGTATGGATACCATCTCCTTGTTGAATCTGGCCAGGTAGTCTCTGGTGGATTCTCCATCACCTTGCTGGATCTCGTAGAGATCGCTGCTCTGCTTTTCTGGCCGCCTACTGCTGGCGAATTGCTGGTTGAACGCGTTCACCAGGTCTGCAAAGCTGGACATGCTGGAGTTGGGCAGAGTGACGAACCATTGAAGGGCGGCTCCTGATAGAGTGGACCCAAATCCTTTACACATACATGCCTCCTTCAGGGAGCCTGAGGCCGTGATCACCATCATCTTCTGCTTGTATTGGTTGATGTGGTCTATCGGATCGGCTGTTCCATCATAGCTGGTCATATTCGGGGGAGTGAATCCCTTAGGCACATCCACCGAGACGATGTTGTGGGTGAATGGCGAGTCTGCGTAGCTGTCTGGGGCCGCTTTCTCCAGGGGCCTTGGCATTCCTGGTATGCGGCTGACTAGGTCCCACAGCTCTTTGTACTGGTGTTCCCATGGATTCGGTCCTGCAAGAGGGTTAGCGAAATTCCAAGGGGTAGCATGAGTGAGAGGTGTATACCCTGGTGCTCCTGGGGTCTGACTGACCGTGGGCTGACCGAGCGCCTGATGACCCATCGGTACAGTGTGGACTATTGATGGCATCTGTTGAGCGGGGTATCCTGATGAGTCTGCCCCCAGCAGAAGGGGTTGCCTTGCCGACGATCCCTCTCCTTGCGTCCAGACCGAGGTTGGGGTGAAAAAAGGTCCTGCATTACTATGTTGGTTAGTGCTAATGGGTAACTTTACAGATCCGTTACCTGGGGACCCCGTTTGCGGTGGCGGTGAGTCTAGGTTGATGGAAAGGTAGCCCAATCCTGCCGGAGTGATTCTTTCTGGAGGAGCTAGCCCTGTGAGGTCCAGCCTGGTGACTATTTCGTTGGGAATGGCTCTGGCCTCGCTTCTGCTCCCTGGAGGCCTTGGGATTCCGGCGTCGATGGTTGGTCCTTCGCTGACCCGTGGGGGTTGATTTTGCGCGGTAGCCAGCTTTCTTAGCTCCTGGTTGTCCTTCCTTAGGCCGTCAACCGCCTGATGAAGGGTAAAGATTCCTTCCATCATGGTCTTCCACATGGCCGGATTAGGGGTGTCTCCACTGGTGTCGCCTGAGCTGGCCATCGTGCCGCCGCTGGTGATGCCTGACTGTATCTGAGGAGTGCTGGTGCTGAGGGGAGCCGCTGCTGGAGTTTCCTGAGCCCCTACAGAGGTGGAGGTGGCTCCTGCTACTGCGGGGATGGATTGTGAGGTTGTTTGACAGGTTGTGTTTGTCATTTTGAGAGGTTTTTCTAAGAGTTTTGGGATTTTTTGTTTTTTTTCGGGTTGAATAATCACTATAGCCCCACGGTGGGCGCCAAAATGTTTCAAAATTTACCTAATGTAGTTTTTATGAGGTTATAGTGATTTCAAGCCAAGAGTATGATTTAATGGATGAACTAAGTGTTTAGCAATATAAAGGGAAGAAGATTGGAAGAGAAGAAGATTGATGACGCAGAAACCCCTTAGGGAAAAACTGCGGGAGGAAGGTTTCCTCCAATTTCTACTAGAATTCTCCTTCAGGTCGTGTGTGCGATTACAAGAGTTGCTCAAGTGTTTCTAGTGTTTTGTGTGTGCTAAGTGCGTAATGAATGAATTTGCCTATGTACAAAGTTTTCTTATATATACAATACAATATGTATGGACCGTTGGATATGGCTCTTATCCAACGGATCTTTTTCTCTTCTCTTGTCCCATTTCGGCTTCCTTTTCCTATATGCTTTTTCTGACTCCTTTTGCTTGTGTGGCCATTTAAGGCAATTCTTGAGCCTTGCTCCTTTTAACCTTTTCTTCCTCCTCGTTTGTGTTGTTCCCCTCCTTCCTCTACACTCTTCCTCTTGTGCTGACTTCCTATTTCTCTTACCCCATTGACTTTGGTATCCAACGTACACTTTCCTTCCAATCACGTAGTGCCACGTGTTAGCTTATAAAATGGTATTTTTAGGGCATAACAATGGTCGGTATTTTTGTCGGATAGTGGTAGCAGAATAAACTGATGTTGTACAATAGCGTTATCTTTTCCGAAAATCTAGAAACATAACTTGAACTAAAAATGAGACTCGTATGCCGGACCATGATAATCATGACTAGGATTCCCAACATACACCCGAGACCCAAGATGTGTGCTAGTGGGAGATTCTCACGAGTACGAGAAACTTATTGGCTTATTGCTTGCATAGTTGCATTCTTATTTAACGTGCGCATCACGATCCGGCAAAAGTACCTGTACTGTGACACCAAACTCGGGTTCAGTTACCCGACTCGAGATCGGTTAGGCCGAGCTCGGGCCGAGTTACCCTCTAAAATTTCCCAACCATGCGATTTCTTTCCCTGACCCTCCATCTGCAAAATACACACACCAAAATCGTCTTGATCATGATTAAAATTGTCCTCTAAAAGCTAAGTTTCCTCTTAATTTAGTAGCAATTTGGTTGATTTCATAATTACTTTGATTATATTTTCTATGGATTGTTCCTTTCAATGTCAGTCTTTTGTTGATTGTTCCTTAGATGTTTCATTGATTAAACTTTCAGTATTGCTCACCAAGTGTTTGATGTTTTGCGTCAACAAGACTATGGCACAATTGCTGATAGTATATGGGCTAATGGGCACGTTTCATGTTTACGTGATTCACTAACAATGTTTGAAAGGGTACGAATGTTTGAACGTATAATTGAACACTTCCCATTTCCTCCCAAAGGTCATTATTATTAGTTGCTCACTCTATCCCGATCATTTGTTATACTATTTCAGTATGGGTGAACTTGATCAACAATTTGATCTTTCACACTCAATTTGGTCCACTTGTCATTTAGCAATTGACTTAGGTTCAGACCTTCGGGATAATGGGTGATGATGGTGACGATGGTCATGATTATGATTATGATTTAAGCGCCTTTCTTTCATCTCTAAACCATAACCCCGTCCTTGTTAGTCCCCACATTATGGTCATGATTATGATTATCCCATGACCCATTGTCAATGAAGATGCTCTCATTCCAAGTGGGTAATGGGTAAAGGGTCGGACATATGCGATAATTCCCCTAGTTGTGGTGGAAATGGGTTGTGCCTTATATCCGGACCCCCCAGCGGCCCAGCCTAGGCTGACAAAGATGCTGGCCATGGTGTGGCGTGTCCAAGTAGAAATATTGTGTTGGGAGATTGGGACCTGCAGGCCAGCGACTAGCTGCCATGCCCGTGTCCCTGTCGACTCTCGTGCCTTTCTAAGTACCCGACTTTGTAGTAACTGTGAATCCCCGTTTCATAGTTATAAACACTGTGCAGGTAAACAAATTCTTACAATGGTTTACGGTAAAGACTTCACGTCTTCACCTTCTTGAAAGATCAAACTATCAATTTTGTGTACAATTTAATGATAAGTTTTACTCTGTATTTATGTATATGTATGGATTATAATTACTAGGAATTTGAAAACTGTGTAAATAAGGTCAGAGGGGTAGTTTAAGTGAGACCCATAACCGTAAACTTTATGACCTTGTACGCCTTTTAGCATTATTATACACTCCCTGTACCTGGAAAAAGTTAATGTTAGGGGGCCTGATAAAAGATAATTAAGTTGACTGCTGACTTATCAAATACTACATTACATAAGGAATTAAGGAGTATCAAAGGCTCTGGCTGAACCATATATTTTTTGAGATAAACTTAAAAAATTTTAAATCTAAAAGCTTTAATGGCAGCATCAGATGTCGCCTCAGCCGTCCAGATGATCGGCACTTTGCTCATCCAAGAAACCAACTCTTTATATGGAGTTGAAACACAAATTCAGGGGCTTCAAGAGGAGCTGGAATTCATGCAGCAGTACCTCCATGATGCTGATGCTAGGCAAGAAGATCGAGAAATTTCTGCTTTGGTACACCAAGTTAGAAAGCTTGCCTATGATGCGGAAGACGTGATTGACACTTACATTCTGAAGGTTCGACAAAGCAACGGAAACCGGCTAATGAAATTTGCGTACTTGATGTACAAGTTTCCTCAGATATATGAAGTTCGGGAGAAGATGCAGATCATTCGGACAAGCTTGCAACGAGTTAGCGAAAAGTTAAATAGTCATGGTGTGAGAAGAATTACCAACTTACAGAGAGGCCTTTTTCCTAGTGAAGATGGATATCGTAAGCAAAGGCCACGAAGCTACCCCTATGAGGATAGTGAGGGCGAGTTTGTAGTTGGCATGGAGGAAGACATTCAAAAGCTGGTGGATATAGTCATGGGAGAGGGGAAGACTCAAGTGGGTATTGTTTCAATCGTGGGGATGGGTGGTTCAGGGAAAACTACTCTTGCTAGGAAGATATACAATCATCCATATGCAAAAGAATGTTTTGATTGTAGTGCATGGGTTTTCATCTCTCAAGAATGGAGCATCCAACATATCTTATCAGAGATCTTGAGGAAAGTTGAAGGGCCCGAACAGACGACGACCAGGCTGCAAATAGCATTGAGTGTGGAAGAGATTGTGGATAAGCTTCGTTGCATCCTTCAGAAGAAGTCGTATTTGGTGGTTCTTGATGATGTGTGGAGTAGAGAGGTGCTAGAGGAAATACTCCCAGCACTACCTAGGGTAGGAAGTGTAAACAAGGGAAGCAAGATCATCATCACAACTCGTAACCGTGAGATCATTCAATTTCGAGTAAGCCACCAGAAATTCTTGTATGTCCATGAGCCAAGACCTTTGACTGCGGAATCAAGTTGGGAGTTGTTCAGTAAGATTGCCCTCGGTCATCGAAAAAATTTCGATGAGGAAAGCTTTAAGAGTGTAGCCAAGGACATGCTAAGTAAATGTGATGGGCTTCCCTTGGCTATTGTTGCATTGGCTGGGATACTGAACACAAGAACAACCATAGGGGAATGGCATCAGGTGGGTGAAGCTGTGAAGTCAAGAATTATGAGTGGAAGATGCGAAAACGTGTATGGTAGAGTAGGGGAATTGTTGGCATTGAGCTATGATGATTTGCCTTATGATTTAAAGGCTTGCTTTCTTTATCTGGGTGTATTCCCAGAAGATTGCCAAATTCCAGTAGGAATATTGACACGGATGTGGATAGCAGAGGGACTTGTCTCGACACAGTACAGAGAGTTGTCCCTTGAAGATGTAGCATTGCAGCATGTCGAGGAGTTGAGCCACCGGTTCATGATTCAGGTTGTGAGGACCAACTATAAGGGAGTGATAAAGGCGATTAGGTTACACGATCTACTGCGTGATCTCAGTGTCCAAAAGGCGAAGGAGCAGAGTTTTCTCCAAATCTATAATCCTAACAATTCAGATAACGGCCATGTGTCTACGCTGGCAATCCAACCCCGTCGAGCTGCAGTTCATGCAAGGTAATAGCAAAAATGAAAGTAACTCAATACTCTATGGTCCTTAACTCCTGATGTGCCAATCCCATATATACTACAATCTGTTACTGTTTTGAAAACCGTACCTGTTGTGAAATTTTCTTTGCATGTTGGCCAAACTGAGACAGAAGGTGCCAGACTATAAATTTTGCAGCTGCTAAAACTATTAAACCCGTCGTAATGGTGTTATTTGTTGCATCAGATTGTTAGATAGTCATTCACAAACTCATTTCTTCCCTCTTGCTTGTGTTTTCTCTTTCCAGCACTGCTCTGCCTACACATATTTCGCACCTGAGGTCGCTTGTACTGCTGACACGATCTAGTATCTCACCCTCTTCTAACAATTGCGAAGAGGAATTAAACTTCCAATTTGTGTCTCAAAACTTTAAGCTCCTCCGGGTGTTGAGTATCTGGGGTATTAAGACTGTCAATGGCATCCTGCCTAAGCAAATTGGGTGCTTAGTTCACTTAAGGTACCTGGCAGTACGTGCTACGAATATAATTGCTCTTCCTAGCACAATAAGAGGTTTGAAGAACTTGCTAACTTTAGACTACAGGGACATCGACCTGGAAAACAAAGTACAGAAAGAAAATGTAAAAATAGAACTGCCCGATATTTTTTGGGGGCTTGTGCTACTAAGGCATCTATTTTTGCCGACTGAATGTCCCTGGAGTGTGCAAGAGTTGAAGCTGGGTAATATGACGAATTTGCGGACTCTATGGGGGTTGAATATGGAGAACGATAGCCTTTGTTTTCTGAGGGAGATGCCAAAACTAAGCAGTTCCTTAAAGAAGCTAAAGATTGTTGTGACAAGAGAGGAAGAGTTGAAGGCTGCCTTCTGTTGCCCAAGCCTCATGGCAGATGTACTCCACACTTTTCATTGTGATCTGAGAGACAGCCTATCACTTTGCAATGTAGAGCCTTTGCATACCCGGCAACATTTGCTCAAACTGACACTCATTGGGAGAATTCAAATGAAATTGGAACTCTTACTGCCAATCAACCTTGTTAAGTTAGAACTCAAGGATAGCATGATCGAGGATGCTAGCCTCATGGAAGCTCTTGGCGCATTAGCCCACCTAAGGCGACTCAGTTTGTCAAATGCCTACGTGGGGGACAAATTGTTCTGCATGGCTGGGTCATTTCCTCAGCTTGAAGAGCTCAATGTCGAGAGTTTCCCTATTTTGAACATTTGGACTATTAATAAGGGAGCAATGTCCAGCCTTAAGAAGCTAGAGATTTCCAGATGTTGGTGTCTGAAATTTTTTCCAGAAGGTTTACGTTCAGTCACAACACTTGAACAGCTCGAGTTCTTTGACATGCCAAATGCATTTAACAGACAGGCCAATAAATATGGGTGGGCACCTCTAAAGCTTAGGTTACCTCATAACTTTGCATCCATTATTACACACTCGGATTCTTTTGTTGACTCTTCATCCATCCGCAAGCTCTACGAGCAGCTCATTGACGGCATTTTCCTGGATAATAAAACCATGGTGAGGTCCTCAACTTTATGAATTTGGTTTACTTTACTTAGATATCAGTTGGTTACTTAGCTTAACTTCTTTTAATGTAATTTTCGTCGTGGCTTGATTCCCTGAATGTTTATGCAATGTAGAAGTATTGGGTCACGGAAAAGGATGGTAGCTACCTGAATAGCTTTATGGTATATGCGCCAGGCCTTTGCGTATCTTCAGAACATTTGGTGCCATCTGGAAGACTCGTAACACAAGAAATCCAGCAAAAGAACAAAGAGATAGAAGATTGTCCCCGTGTTGAATTCAAGAAAGTGAGAGAGAGGTATTTACAGTTTCTGAAACACCCTTTCGTCGATAACTGAATTTGCTCGATTTTTTAACTTTGTATTTTGCATTTTCTTTTCCATTGGGAAGTTGGGAAGATAGGACAATTATCACGGTGGCCAAACTAAACTCGTTAGTATCGTCTGACTTCACTCGAGTGATTGGAACGTTTGACCTTGGAAATCTCTCTTTGGAAGTGAACTATGAAATTGATTGGGTAATCATGTTCCAAGAACCAGAACATCCTGGAATTTTGTCTGAGAGGAGTTCGGACATTAGTGAAGTGCACGATATTATGACGACGATCAAAACACAACTCAATGGGTTCGAGATGCACGAAGAACTGATGACTGGTAAGCACCTTAATGAATGGATACGCATTCCAGGTGGAGAACTTGAGATAGACCCTACAATGGAAGGACAGATTGAGCTTTCCTTGTCTTATAGAGGGCGTATGAATTATTTGGACTTTGTTATTAAAGGTTTCATCATCCAACCAAAACTGTAAGCCAGTGTTTTAGTCATTCATCTATACGATCTATCGCTACTTGCAGAGTTGCAGACTGCATTTTGAGGGTATTGGTTGCATTTATGAGGCAATGACTGAGATGAAGCTTCAGTGATGGAACTGAGATCTAACATCATGTTTATTTTTCGAAACCAGCGTCCGAGAAAATCATAGGCTTTGATTTGAAGAATTTGTGATTTTTGTTGCTACCACAAACATATACTTGTATGAACTGATGTTGCATTATTGTTGTAAACATTGTATGAACTGAACATGTTTTGTTTGTAATTGAAATTGGCCACTTTGTTGAGCTTATTCTCAGTCAGGTGTCCGGTTGCAGGTTCGAGTGATGTTCATAATAGGACTCCAGCATCTATGCACGACCTCATTCTTCTCTGAAATGTTTTGTATTCACGCAGAGAATTCCCTCACATAATCTCGGATAGATTTGGTGTGCTTCACCTCCTTCAGCTTCTTCCGAGCAACAAACTCAGTGTTCTCAGGATAGAAGTGATCCTTCAAAATCCTCTTGAAGTCAGCCCACGATGTCACCGTGATCGTGCCCGCTTTCATTTCCTTGTATCTAGCCCTCCACCACATCTTGGCATCATTCTTCAAGTACATGCTGGCTGTGTCGACTTTCCATGCCTCATCGAGCCCACTTACTCAGAAGTATTGCTCCATGTCGAAAACGAAGTTGTCGATAGCTCTCGAATCCCTCGCCCCATCGTAGGTACGAGGTTGAGGCGCTTTCACCTTACGGGCTCCTGAGAATTTTCCGTCGTTGGCCACGGCTTTCATAAGCGTAGCACAAGTATTCTCGAGCTCCTCAATCTTTCGGTAGAGGTGAGTAATTTCTTCCCTCCGATCATCGGAAATTGCATTAGCGATCGTTAGGGTCCGGGTCTCCATCCCGACCATAGCCACTCAAGGCCACTAACCGTCTTTTCCAACTCCTCGAGGCTCTCTCCCATTCGGATCACGATGCCCTCGAGTTTCGGAAGTTTATTATCAAACGCATCTTCGAGGTAGGACATCCGCTCCTCCATTGTCTTGCCCATTTTCTTGATAACGATGAACAAATGCAGCAAGCAGAAACCCGTCCGAAGACCGGGCTCTGATACCAAATATCACGGTCCGGTTCTTTTGCCGAATCGTGGTGGGCACCCTTGCCCGACTCTAGGGCAAGAATGCAAGCAACAAGGGTCTCGTACTAGTGAGGGATCGCCCACTAGCACGTATCTCGGGTCTCAGGGTGTATGTCGGGAATCCTAGTCATGATTATCACTAGTATATCCGTCTTAAACATGAATTTGTAGTTAAACATCTCATTATTTCTATTTCCAAATATAGTTTTTAAAAATTTAAATTACAATTATAAAACTCTAATAACATACTCGGCATTATAATTTATAAGTAATGAATAATAACGAGCTCAGACACCTTAGGAGTTTGGACCGAAGCTATACCAAGTCACGGTCCGGTACTTTTGTCGGATCGTGGTAGCAGAATACATTGATGTTGCACAATAACGCTACCTTTTCCGAACATCTAGAAACGTAACTTAAACTACAAACGAGACACGTGTGCCGAACCATGATAATCGTGAATAGGATTCCCGAGATATGTGCTAGTGGAGATCCTATGAGACCCTTGTTGCTTGCATTCTTGTTTAAATCGGATAAGGGCGCGTACCACGATCCGGCAAAAGTACCTGGACTGTGACACCAAACTCGGGTTCAGTTACTCGACTCGAGATCAGTTAGGCCGAACTCGGGCCGAGTTACCCTCTAAAATTTCCCAACCATGCGATTTCTTTCCCTGACCCTCCATCTGCAAAATACACACACCAAAATCGTCTTGATCATGATTAAAATTGTCCTCTAAAAGCTAAGTTTCCTCTTAATTTATTAGCAATTTGGTTGATTTCATAATTACTTTGATTATATTTTTATGGATTGTTCCTTTCAATGTCAATCTGTTGCTGATTGTTCCTTTGATTTTTCATTGATTAAACTTTCAGTATTGCTCACCAAGTGTTTGATGTTTTGCGTCAACAAGACTATGGCACAATTGCTGATCGTATATGGGCTAATTGGCATGTTTCATGTTATAACGGTTGCAATAAAGAATTCAATAATGCAAATAAGTAACATGCGAATTTACGTGATTCACTAACAATGTTTGAAAGGGTACGCCATCCTCCCCCCCTCCCAAAGGTCATTAATTATAAGTTGCTCACTCTGTCCCGATCATTTGTTATCCTATTTCAGTTTGGGTGTCTTATCGGTTGTTGACCTTTCTATTTTAAGAATGAACTTATGAACAATTTGATCATTCACACACAATTTGGTCCATTTGTCATTAAGTAATTGACTTATGTTCAGACCTTCTGGATAATGGGTGACGATGGTAATGGGTAAAGGGTCGGACATATGCGATAATTCCCCTAGTTGTGGTGGAAATGGGTTGTGCCTTATATCCGAACCCCCCGGCCTAGGCTGACAAAGATGCTGGCCATGGTGTGGCGTGTCCAAGTAGAAATATTGTGTTGGGAGTTTGAGACCTGAAGGCCAGCGAATAGCTGCCATGCCCGTGTCCCTGTCGACTCTCATGCCTTTCCAAGTACGCGACTTTGTAGTAACTGTTGATCCCCGTTTCATAGTTATAAACACTGTGCAGGTATGATAAACAAATTCTTACATTGGTTTACAGTAAAGGCTTCACGTCTTCACCTGCTTGAAAGATCAAACTATCAATTTTGTGTACAATTTAATGAAAAGTTTTACTCTGTATTTATGTATATGTATGAATTATAATTACTGGGAATTTGAAAACTGTGTAAATAAGGTAAGAGGGGTGGTGTAAGTGAGACCCATAACCATAAACTTTACGACCTTGTAAGCCTTTTAGCATTATTATACACTCCCTTAGCTGGAAAAGTTAATGTTAGGGGGCCTGATAAAGATAATTAAGTTGACTGATGACTTCTCAAATACGGAGTACTCCATTAGATAAGAAATTAAGGAGTATCAAAGGGTCTGACTGAATCATATACTCCCTCCGATTTTCTGTGTTGTTCCTCTTTCCATTTTGGTCTAATAACAATGATGTTCCGTCTTTCCTCTTTTGGACAATATTGTGTGGTCCAAAATCAATTTCATGTGGGGTCATATGTATTGTGTGGTCCAAATTGATTCCTTTATTTCTTGTGTCAAAATGAAAAGGGAACAACACAAGAAATCAGAGGGAGTATTTTTTAAGATAACCTACAAAAATTTTAAATCTAAAAGCTTTTATGGCAGCCTCAGATGTGGCCTCAGCCGTCCAGATGATCGGCAATCTGCTCATCCAAGAAGCCAACACATTATATGGAGTGGAAACACAAATTCAGGGGCTTCAAGAGGAGCTGGAGTTCATGCAGCAGTACCTCCAAGATGCTGATGCAAGGCAAGAAGATCGAAAAATTTGCGCTTTGGTACGTCAGGTTAGAAAGCTTGCCTACGATGCAGAAGATGTGATTGATACTTATATTCTTAAGGTTCGACAGAGCAAACGAAACTGTCTCATGAAATTTGCGTGCTCGATGTACAAGTTTCCTCAAATATATGAAGTCCGGGAGCAGATCCGGATTGTTCAAGCTTGAAACGAGTTAGCGAAAAATTAAATAATCATGGTGTGAGAAAAATTACCAACTTACAGAGAGGCCTTGTTTCTAGTGAACATGGTTACCGTAGGCGAAGCTACCCTTATGAGGATAGTGAGGGCGAGTTTGTAGTTGGCATGGAGGAAGACATTCGAAAGCTGGTTAGTATGGTTATGGCCTATGGGCGAGGAGAGGACTCAAGTGGGAATTGTTTCAATTGTGGGAATGGGTGGTTCTGGAAAAACTACTCTAGCTAGGAAGATATACAATCATCCATATGCAAAAAAATGCTTTGATTGTAGTGCTTGGATTTTCATCTCTCAAGAATGGAACACCCAACATATCTTATCAGAGATCTTGAGGAAGGTTGGTGGGACCCAGCACATGACGACTAGGCGGCAAATTACATCGAGTGTGGAAGAGCTGGTGGATAAGCTACGGCGCATCCTTCATAAGAAGTCGTATTTGGTGGTTCTTGATGACGTCTGGAGCAGGGAGGCGCTAGAGGAAATACTCCCAGCGCTACCCAGGGGAGGAAGTGTAAACAAGGGAAGCAAGATAATCATCACAACTCGTAATCGTGAGATTATTCAATTCCGAATAAGTCACCAGGAACACTTGTGTGTGCATGAGCCACAACCGTTAAATGAGGAGTCAAGTTGGGAGTTGTTCTGTAAAATTGCCCTTGAGCATCGACAAAACTATGATGAGGAAAGCTTTAAGAGTGTAGGCAAAGACATGCTAAAGAAATGTGATGGACTTCCCTTGGCTATAGTTGCATTAGCTGGGATATTGAACACAAGAACTACCATCGGAGAATGGCATAGGGTGGGCGAAACAGTGAGGTCAAGAATTTTGGATGGAAGATGCGGAAATGTGTATGGTAGAGTAGGGGAATTGCTGGCATTGAGCTATGATGATCTGCCTTATGATCTCAAGCCTTGCTTTCTTTATCTGGGTGTATTCCCTGAAGATTCCCAAATTTCAGTCGGAATGTTGACCAGGATGTGGATAGCAGAGGGCCTTGTCTCAACACAGTATAGAGAGATGTCCCTGGAAGATTTAGCATTACAGCGCATCGAGGAGTCAAGCCACCGGTTCATGATTCAGGTTGTGAGGACCAACTATAAGGGTGTGATAAAAGCTATTAGGTTACACGATCTTCTGCGCGATCTCAGTGTCCAAAAGGCGAAAGAGCAGAGTTTTCTCCAGATCTTTAATCCTAATTCAGATAGCAGTGATGTGTCTATGCTGGCAATCCAACCCCGTCGTGCTGCTGTTCATGCAAGGTAATGTCAAAGATGCAAGTAAACTCAATACTCTGTACTGGTTAACTCCTTTTGTGCCGATCCCATACATGCTACAATCTGTTGCTCTTTTGAAAACAGTACCTGATACACGAGGGATGTCCCTCATGTATCAGTACCTGTTGTGAAATTTTCTTTGCATGTTGACCAAACTGAGAACCGAAGGAATGCTGCCAGACTATAAAACTTGGGGTCGCTAAAATTATTGAACCCGTCGTGATGGTGTTTTACTGTTATTTGTTGCATCAGGCTGTTAGATAGTCATTCACACTCATTTCTACGTTCTTGCTTGTGTTTTTTTTTCCTGCACTGCTTTGCCTACACATATTTCGTACCTGAGGTCGCTTATACTGCCACCTCAATCTAATACCTCACATTCTTCTTACAATTGCAAAGAGGAGTTAAACTTCTTATTCGTGTCTCAAAACTTCAAGTTGCTGAAGGTGTTGAGTATTTGGGGTATTATGACTGTCAGTGGCATCCTGCCTAAGCAAATTGGGTGCTTAGTTCACTTAAGGTACCTAGGAATACGTGCTACTAATATTATCGTTCTTCCTAGCACAATAGGAGACTTGAGGAACTTGCTAACTTTAGACTACAGGGACATTGATATGGAAAAAGAAGTACAACAACAAGTCAACAACAACATCAGAGCCTTAGTCCCACAATGTTTTGGGGTCGGCTGACATGAATCATCCTTTGGAACCGTCAAGGGTGAACTCTCATCTCGACAAAAAAAAAAAAAAAAAAAAAAAAAAAAAAAAAAAAAACGGGAGTGAAGTGAAACCGAAAGAGAAGGATAAAGGGGTTTTATAGATTTTAAACCGAATTTATCACATGTATAAAAACCTAAAAAATAATTAAAGTTTAAGGTGATTATGAAAAACGAAGTAAAATTTAATCTTGGAGTTTTGGGGAAAAAAGTGTAACAAATCCAAAAATAAAATTTTTAGAAGACTTAATAAAAACATCAAAAGCTAGAACTGCCAGGGGCTTGTGCTACTAAGGCATCTATTTTTGCCAATTGAATATCCCTGGGGTGTAAAAGAGTTGAAGCTGGGTCCTACAAGGGAGAATATTTTTAGATGAAGTAGATTGTGCTACTAGGATCAAAACACAACTTAATGGAAAAGATATAAACGAAGAAGTGACATGTGATAATTCTGGTAAGCTACTAAATGAATGGATACGCTTTCCAGGTGGAGAAATTGAGAGACATCCTACAAGGGAAGGGGAGATTGAGTTTTCCTTGTCTTTTGAAGAGGGCAAGAATCCTTTGGACTTGGTAATTCAAGGTTTTATAATCCGACCAAAATTGTAAGCCAATGTATTAGTCCTCCTTCTATGGGATGGAGATATCGTGATTCATGGTTGCATTTGAGGATATTGATCGTATCTATGTTGTATATATGATTATTTGGCGCAATGACCGAGTGACTGAGATGAAGCCTGATCGACATATCCCCAAATCAAGAAAGAAACTCTGATTACTGCTTTGAAGAATTTGTGATATTTGGTGGTGCTACAAACACATACTGTCGATTATGCAGTATACAGGATTTTCTTTGTCTCTATTATTGGATTGTACAGAACTTATTGTGGGTAGGACATTAAAAAGATCTCTCTGGTAGATATCTAGCAATCAGAATAAACTGATGTTGCATTTTTGTTGTATAAATTGTTTGAACTGAGCAGGTTTTGTTTCTGATTGAAATTCACCACTTTGTTGGTCATGCTCTAAGTCAGGCCTTCGATTCCAGATTCAAGTGATGGTTCGCACTGTGACTCTCCAGCATTTTGGTGGTTTAATTGTCTTCTTATACGCGAGGTTTGTTTCAAGAGCAACTTCCTGATAGGATGTATAAAGTCTTTCATCTGTTCTGATCAATGCCATGTTTTTTCTTATGCTGCTCAATACTTTGTCGGAAAAGTGTGTAGGGATTCAGTTAAACCGGCGTGTTCGGGAATTACAGAGAAGAGAATTCAGGCTTTGTTTAACATCACTTGTTTTTGGCCCCTTAGAAACCAAGCATTCTTACATGGTGAAACATTGATCAATCTAATACTTTTAACTTAATGTTCTCATCATTTGATTTTACGCAGTTTTCAAGATGACACTTTGATTATATATAAGCCTATTTTTTTACAGTTCATTAAAGCTGCTTAGTGATCCAACTACTTGTAACTCGAAGCCGGAAAAAAAAAAGCCTACATGAACCCATATGTTATAATTTGTTTTACCCCAACCCTATTTTGTTGATTTGTTTCCTTATATGATGCATATGTATGAATTATAAGTACTGGGAATTTGAAAAATTGTGTAAATAAGATAAGAGAGCTTTTAGCATTATAATCCTGTACATAACAAGAAGCTGTAAAGGAATGTTATTATACATTTGTTGTCACTTAGCAGCCATCTTGTTGGAATCTTAGGAACCTCTCACCCGTTCTGGAATACTTCTTTCGTTTCAATTATTTGTTTACCTTTTTTATTTTCCGTGAGTGGTATTTTGATCAAAAGTAAACGAATGATTAAGAGAGGGGGAGTATTTGGCAAAGTTTTGACTTATCTTTATTGATTATTTCATTTTGAGTGGAAGCTAATGTAAGGGGGCCTGATAAATGATAAGATAATGTAGTTGACTGCTGACTTATCATTCATTACATAAAGGAGTATCAAACACTCTGGCTGAACTATATATTTTTTGAGATAAACTTATAAAATTTTGAATCCAAACGCTTTTATGGCAGCATCAGTTGTGGCCTCAGCCGTCCAATTCATCGGTACTTTACTCATCCAAGAAGCCAATTCTTTATATGGAGTGGAAACACAAATTCAGGGAATTCAAGAGGAGCTGGAGTTCATGCAGCAGTACCTCCAAGATGCTGATGCAAGGCAAGAAGATCGAGAAATTGGCGCTTTGGTACGCCAAGTTAGAAAGCTTGCCTACGATGCAGAAGACGTGATTGATACCTACATTATTAAGGTACGACAGAGCAACGGAAACTGGCTCAAGAAATTTGCATACTTCATGTACAGGTTTCCTCAGATATATGAAGTTCAGGAGCAGATCCAGATTCTCCAAACGAGCTTGAAAGGAGTTGGCGATAAGTTAAATAGTCATGGTGTGAGAAGAATTACCAACTTACAGAGACGTCTTGTTTCTCGTGAAGATGGATATCGTAGGCAAAGACCACGAAGCTACCCTTATGAGGACAGTGAGAGCGAATTTGTAGTTGGCATGGAGGAAGACATTCAAAAGCTGGTTGATATGGTTATGGGCGAGGGGAGGACTCAAGTGGGAGTTGTCTCGATTGTGGGGATGGGTGGTTCTGGGAAAACTACTCTTGCTAGGAAGATATACAATCATCCATATGCAAAAGAATGCTTTGATTGTAGTGCTTGGGTTTTCATCTCTCAAGAATGGAGCACCGAACATATCTTATCAGAGATCTTGAGGAAGGTTGGTGGGCCCGAGCAGACGATGTCAAAGCTGCAAAATACAGTGAGCGTGGTAGAGCTTGTGGATAAGCTTCGCTGCATCCTTCAAAAGAAATCATATTTGGTCGTTCTTGATGATGTGTGGAGCAGGGAGGCACTAGAGGAAATACTCCCAGCATTACCCACTGGAGGAAGTGCAAATAAAGGAAGCAAGATAATCATCACAACTCGAAACCGTGAAATCATTCAATTCCAAGTAAGCCACCCGAAATACCTGTATGTCCATGAGGCAAGACCTTTGACTGAAGAATCGAGTTGGGAGTTGTTCAGTAAGATTGCCCTCGGTCATCGAAAAAACTTCGATGAGGAAAGCTTTAAGGGTGTAGGGAAGGACATGCTAAGTAAATGCGATGGGCTTCCCTTGGCAATAGTTGCATTAGCAGGGATATTGAACACGAGAAGCACCATCGGGGAATGGCAACAGGTGGGTGAAGCGGTGAGGTCAAGAATTATGGATGGAAGATGCGGAAACGTGTATGGTAGAGTAGGGGAATTGTTGGCATTGAGCTATGATGATTTGCCTTATGACTTAAAGGCTTGCTTTCTTTATCTTGGCGTATTCCCAGAAGATTACCAAATTCCTGTAGGAATATTGACACGGATGTGGATAGCAGAGGGGCTAATCTCGTCACAGTACACAGATATGTCCCTGGAGGATGTAGCATTGCAGCGTGTAGAGGAGTTGAGCCACCGGTTCATGATTCAGGTTGTGAAGACCAACTATAAGGGAGTGATAAAGGCGATTAGGTTACACGATCTATTGCGTGATCTCAGTGTCCAAAAGGCGAAGGAACAGAGTTTTCTCCAAATCTATACTCCTAATACTTCAGATAGCGCTCATATGTCAACACTGGCAATCCAACCGCGTCGAGCTGCTGTTCATTCAAGGTAATGGCATAGACTCAATACTCTGTAGTGCTTAACTCCTTATGTGTCAATCCCATATATGCTACCATTTGTTTCTCTTTTGAAAGCAATACCTGTTTGACTATTAAACTTGGAGCTGCTAAAATTATTCTTTTGTGCATCAGATATTCAGATTGTTAGCCAGCCATTTACAAACTCATTTTTTCTACCCTCTTGCTTGTGTGTAATGTTATTTTCTTTTTCTCCAGCACTGCTTTGCCTACACATATTTCACACCTGAGGTCGCTTATACTGCTGACACGATCAAGTATCTCACATTCTTCTTACAGTTGCAAAGAGGAATTATACTTCGGATATGTGTGTCAAAACTTTAAGTTGCTCAGGGTGTTGAGTATCTGGGGTATTAAATTTGTCAGTGGCATCCTGCCTAAGCAAATTGGGTGTTTAGTTCACTTGAGGTACCTGGCAATACGTGGTACGAATATTATTGTTCTTCCTAGCACAATAGGAGGTTTGAGGAACTTGCTAACTTTAGACTACAGGGACATTGATCTCAAAAACAAAGTACAGAAAAAAAATGTAAAAATAGAACTGCCTGATATTTTTCAGGGGCTTGTGCTACTTAGGCATCTATTTTTGCCGAGTGAATGTCCCTGGCGTGTGAAAAAATTGAATCTGGGTAATATGAAAAATTTGCGGACTCTATGGGGGTTGAATATGGAGAAGGATAGCCTTTGTTTTCTGAGGGAGATGCCAAAACTAAGCAGTTCCTTAAAGAAGCTAAAGATTGTTGTGTCAAGAGAGGAAGAGTTGAAGGCTGCCTTCCGCTGCCCAAGCCTCATGTCCGACGTACTCCACACTTTCCATTGTGATCTGAGAGACAGCCTAGCATTTTGCAATGTAGAGCCTCTACATACCCGGCGACACTTGCTCAAACTGACACTCATTGGGGAAGTTCAAATGAGACTGGAACTCTTACTGCCAATCAACCTTGTTAAGTTAGAACTCAGGGATAGCATGATTGGTAGCCTCATCGGAGCTCTTGGCGCATTAGCTCACCTAAAGCGACTCAGTTTGTCAAATGCCTATGTGGGAGCCAGATTGACCTTCTTGGCTGGGTCATTTCCTCAGCTTGAAGAGCTCAATGTCGAGAGTTTCCCTATTCTGAACAATTGGACTATTAAGAAGGGAGCAATGGCCAGCCTTAAGAAGCTAGAGATTTCTAGATGTTGGTGTCTGAAAAATTTTCCGGAAGGTTTACGTTCAATCACAACACTTGAACAGCTCGAGTTCTTTGACATGCCAAATGCATTTAACAGCGTGGCCACTTACTACGGGTGGGCACCTCTAAAGCTTAGGCTACCTCATAACTTTGCATCAATTATTACACACTCGGATTCCCCTGTTGACTCCTTTTCCATCCGCAAGCTCTATGAACAGCTCACTGACGGCATTTTCCTGGATAATAAAACCAAGGCAAGCTCTTCAACTCTACTTTGCCTAGGTTAATTTGCTTGACTTTTTTAAATGTGGCTTGACTTCACGAATGTTGATGTGATGCAGAAGTATTGGGTCACAGAGAAGGATGGTAGCTACATTAATAACTTTATGGTATATGCGACGGGCCTTTGCGTATGTTCAAAACATGTGAAGATTAGAAGACCTGGAACACAAGATATCCAGCAAAAGTGCGGAGAGAGGGAAGGTTGTCCTTATATTGAATTCAATGAAGTGACAGAGAGGTATTTACATTACTAAAATACCCTCTCCTCGGCAACTCATGTTTGCTTGACTTTTGACTTTGTATTTTGCTTTTTTTCCTGTGAGAAGTTTGGAAGATGGGACCATGATCAGAGTGGCCAAAGTAAAGTCGTCAATATCGTCAGGTTGCGCTAAAGTGATTGGAAATTTTGACGTTGAGAATCTCTCTTTGGAAGTGGACTATGAAATTGATTGGGTAATCATGTTTGAAGAACCAGAACATGCAGAAAGTTCTTCTGAGATGAGTCCTGACATTAGTGAAAGCTTAAAGCATGGGAAGAAAGAACGCCAGCATCCTCTACGAAGACGTAGAAACAAAGAGCAAAACAGAAGAAAGGTACCGGCAAAATTAGAATGCCACAATAAAGGTAAAATGTTTGCAGATGAAGTTGAAGGTGCTACAATGATCAACACACAACTTAATGGGAAAGAGATGCGCGAAGAACTGATATGTGGTAAGCGACTAAACGAATGGATATGCATTCCAGGTGGAAAATTTGAGACACACCGTTCAATCAAAGGACAGATTGAGCCTGCCTTGTCTTATCAAGAGGGCATGAATCATCTGGACTTGGTCATCAAAGGTTTCATTGTCCGACCAAAATTGTGAACCGGTGTTTTAGTCCTTCTATGGGATGGAATGTTACCGCGATTCAAGACTGCTTTTGTGGGTGTTGGTCTTATTTATGGCTCAATGACTGAGATGAACCCTCGCCTCCTCAGCAACATATTCCGAAACTAAGAATGACAACGATCTAATAATACCCTGTTTGTTTCTCGAAATCAGCGTCCAAGAAATCAAGGCAATTGATTTGAAGAATTCGTGATATATGGTTATGCTACGAACGTATACTGTTCATTCTGTGGTATACAGGATGGTGTTTTCTCTCTATTATCGGATTCTACAGAAATTATTGTGGGTCGATGGATAACATCTCTGCCACTCTGTACGCCAAGAATCCCGTCTTTCACTCCCGCATGAAACACATGGCCATCTCTTTCCACTATGTCAAACAACAACTTCAGGAACAACGCATTCGACTAGCTCATGTCTCCAGCAAAGATCAAATAGCCGACATACTCACAAAGCCTCTACACAAGCAACAATTCGGCACACTACGAGACAAGCTTGGCCTTATCACAAGAACGTCCAACTTGAGGGGGCGTATTAACCACACATAATCAAATAAGGAAATTAAGAACAAAATTATTCCACAAGCAAACTCAGAAGCACAAAATCAATCTCACCCTACAATTAAGGAGAATTGATTGTATGAATAATGTAAATAGAGGAAAGAATAATCTGTATTCAAGGCTAGTATTCTACCTACCATCTCCTCTGTATTTGTATATATATGTACTCACTTTCAGATTAATATACAATTCATTTTACACTCCTAAACCCAAGTCTTATAGATAGAACATTGAAATGATCTCCTGGTAAATTCTAGCAATATATCAGAATTAAGTGCTGCTGCATTCTGCTGTATTTATTGTATGAACTGAGCATGTTTTGTTTCAGATTTCCACCCTGGCAAATTGGATCCGGGCTGTTGAGCTTACTATCAGTCAGTCCTTCGGTTCCAGGTTCAAGTGATGGTTCAAAATGTGACTCCGGCCAGCATTTGTGCATTACCTCATCTTCCTCTGAAATGTCTTTTAGGAGATTCATATTATTGCATTTGCAGTAACTATCAGTAAATTCAACAGAATAGATCACACTTTTATTAGGGATATCAACAAAATTACAACATTTCCCATTAAGCTTTATTCCATTATTGTTCTAGCATGAAACATTTTGACCAGGATCGACCCCAAGATCATCGCAATAATTTTGATATAACTGGATCCGAGCATCTGCTTCATCCGGGTTTTGCCCGTTACATTCAAGGGCACCATTGATAGCTCTAATAGTAGCTCCAAATCCCTGGTTCGTCACTGAATGAACATTGTTCATCCAGAACCACAAGACCGACTTAAATGAAGTAACAGCATCATCTGCTGACATTTTCGGGTGGCCAATCAAATAGTGCTTGTCGCCATCCACGCAAGGGTATTCGTTGGTTGCTGCACCATCGTTCTCCTCTGTGCTACAACACCCTGAACAACACATTATATGTTTAATTTACATACAAAATTGTGATGATGGTAGAAATTTTGAACCCTCTGTTGAATCAATTTCACTATATTTGGTAAAATATACTCCGTATGAGGATAAATTTATCATTTATTCACTTACGCCGAGTTTGATGAACAAGGTTAGCAAAGAAGGCCGCGATTTCTCTCTTAGAATCATCGCTAGAACCCGTGGTACCAAAATGAGGGTAGCTAGAGACAGCACTAAGGAATGCATCTCTTGTGTATGAGTTCATCCAAGGACAAGACTCTCTTGAGGCTTGGCTAGTAATGATGCCATCAAAGAAGTCTTGGGTCACGATGTTTGACACCGACACACCTCTTACAAAGACCGGACTAGCACCCAACACCATAATTGTCATCGTTTCCACAACACGTCCCAACTTGGCCACGACATAGTCTTGAGTCACACCCGCGGTTTTGAGGAATGGATGATCAAGTGATGACAGTAAGATTGCTATGGCTACAGATAACGGGACCATGGCTTTCGGTAATGTGTTCACCATGGGCAATTGTGTATAAGGCTTAGCTGTTTGTATAAATGTATGATAATTGATCAAAGTTCATATCCTGAGAAGTATTTATAAGAGCATTGCGAGTTGCGACCATTTCCATTTTTTTCCGTCTTTTGACTTAGTCGGGCAATAATGGTCGAGTTCTAATTGGTTGGAAGGAAATGGCGGGGAGGGAAATGGAGAAATCCATTGTTTGAATTCTTGAATACAGTGACGGAATAAGGGGATTGGTAGAGGACGTCTCCCCTGCGTAATGAAAAGTTTGAATTTCTCTATTTTACTCGATTAGTTTACACCGCCCCTTATAGTTTTTGCTCTTATAAGTATAAATCCTGGTTACGACACTGCTTTAAGTTATATGCATACAATAATCTCATTCAACGATATACTTTATCTAATGATAGCAATATTGTTCAGTATGATGCCATATGTAACCTATGTTACTCTGACTCGACTTGAAGGGTCGGACACGGGTACGTATCCAAGTGTCAGACACGGCTATTTTATAGAGAATCTCTTCAAACAAAAAACATATTGATAAATTCAAATTGAATCGCCATGGACTTTCACAATTCACATCATTAATCAAGGTTGTCAAGAAACCATCTTAGCCAAAAGTTTAAGCTGATGGTTGGAATCCCAAGATCGGTTTTATAATCTAATAAAGGTGAGATGAACAAAAAACCAAGGATATATTAGAAAATAGAAGAAAAGTTCAATAACTTGAGTCATTACTCATTACCATAATACCATTGAAATGGCCTTGCACAAATGTCACCATTGATCTACTTGAGCACTCTAATGCTATAACCATCCAATAACGAGAGCCTGTCAGCACAATATAGACGTTAGCCATACGAATTACGGAATTCGTAATAAGTTAAAAAAACTCGAAAAAAAAAACAATGATAAAATGAACTTGGAGATAGAGCTTAGAAAATTTCTTCTTAGATGGCCAGGAAAAGTTTACCTTAGGTTGAAGGACCGTCGTTCAAGAAAATTTCAGTAATCACGGTTATTATCTCACACTTTATAATAATTTAGGTGGAAGAGTCACAAGATAACAATAACATCCTATGTTTTTATCTTTCTAAAATAATTTCAAGTTCGTTTTTTTTGGTTCAATTGTGCGCACTTACATCGCTGGTGAGAATCGAAACCCTTTGTGTTGTATTGTCTAGGGAGAACGAAATTTCACGTCTCAAAATAGTTACTGCAGAAATGTAAGAAAATCGCAAAGCTGGAATTCTGGATCGAATCAACTTCAATAAGAAAAAATCACGTTTGTTCGCCAAAAAGAAGAATTTATAATCGAAATTCAAGAGAGGGAAGCAAAATTCTACAACAATTAACATTTTCTTTCCTCCCAAAGTTCCAAACAGTGTCAAAAGGGATCCAAAACCCAATCATAAGCTCTCTCTAGAATGCTGAACAGACAAGCTATGGTGAAAAATCCTACACTAAGAGGACTTGGCAGACGAAGCCGTCTTTTTCTTTGAGCTCTGCGGTTTCTTGTCTAAGTCCGCGGCAGTCTTTTTCTTCTCTTTCCTTTCCCTTTTCTTTAATGATGTCATGCGAGCTTTCAGAATGGTTGCATATGAAGCTTGAAATCGCTGATGTTCCTTGGCACCCACCTTATACAAAATAAAAATTCAGAAAACCATGAGAGCATGCTACTAACTTTCAAGTCGGCATGTCTGCTACAGTAATCTAGGGCTCAAACAACAAGCAAGAGACAGTGGCGGAATCAGAAGTTTTTACTTGGAGTCCTCTTAAAAACTTGAAGCATATTATGATTGAAAAAAAAAAAAGTGCGCTGAATTTTTTTTCTTGTAGCATAAAAGTTGACAAAACGAACAAATGATCTATTTGCTTGGTGTTCAGGGACTGCAGATGCTACAGCATGCATCCGCCCCTGCTAACAATGATTTTAAGTTCAACCAACAACAGCATTACGGCACTACCCCGTGCTAGAGAATTCAACCAAGGGAAAAGAGATCAAGTTTTCACTACAGCATAAAATGTAAAAACCATGAAATTCAGTTGTCCCGTAAAAATTCAATAGGTGAATGCACCCTTGACCCCTTGTTCATGTAAGGGGTGGCCAAAAATGTTAATTCTCCCAGTGAGCGGAAATGTGTACCAAATTACCAATATTATTAAAACCATCACAAACCAAACTTTTCCTTCCTGATCAGTATCAGAATTCAGAATCATGTGGAAAAATACACTTATACCAGGAACGAATCTCAGTCAGAATCAAGTTCTAATACTGCAGTCCATTCCCACAGTTAAGACTCTATGTCGTGTTGCTCCAAATGGATAACTATAAATGTTCAAGCATGATAAAGTTTTCATTATGCCACTGCTATGGCTGGCAATTGGCATCCTCTGTAAAAGTAATACAACTCGTGCACAGGCACAACATACTGTCAAGTAATATAACCAGTTAACCACCAAATGCAATATAACCATTAACCATCAGCTAACGTAAGAATCGAAATAACCAAGTCAATCATCAGAATCATGGCAGAAAAGATAAAGAGAGACTGTCAAAACATGATATACTTCCATCCAACTTTGTTCTGATAAAAAACAAAACAATGTTCCACCAAATGAAAAGGTTCCTTCACTGTAGAATGAGCAAGGTCATGTCACATACTCAAGTACATTACAATGTACGCTAATAACTATTTGCCCGTCCTATATTTCAGTCATACGGGACCAACTACTCACAAATCAATATCTCTTACTTCTGAGTTCTAAGTTCTAAGTTCTGAGTTCTGAGATCTTGCGAGTGGGATAGTCATAAGCATTCTAGCACTAAGGAAATTCTCAGCAGCTTTTGTGATATAGAACATCAAAGACGCTTCGGCATGCTACACTACCTCAAATCACACAGAGTTCTTATATAGCTAGGCAGCCGGCAACATAAACATCTAGAACAGTCCATACCATTGTCGAGCCAAACAGCCAACCATGCAAGCTCCTACAGTATTCTAATCTCTAATTGCCACGATTACACGTAAAATTAACTTACCAAAACTATAACTTAACATGATCAGCAAAATAAATCTTTTCCGAATTCTACAATTGCAATTACACCTTCATGTGAGCTCGAACAATGCAAGCCAAAATCCCTAATCACAGCATTAATCACATAACTAGGCAGTAGGCACCATGAACATGTAGAACAGTCCATACCAATGTGGCAATGTTGAATCAAACAACAAACCATGTCAATGCCAATTCTACAATTGCAATTACAACTTCAAGCGAGCTCGAACATTGCAAGCCAAAATCACTAATCACAGCATTAATCACATAACTAGGCAGTACGCAGTAGGCACCATGAACATCTAGAACAGTCCATATCAATGTTAAATCAAACAACAAACCATGCTAACTCCTAACAATGTTCTAATCTCTAATCGCCGACATTAATTGAAAAATTAACTCACCAAAACTATAACTTAACATGATCAGCAAAGTTGTTTTTTTCCCAATTCTACAATCTCAATTCTCAATTACAAATCACAGCATTAATCACAAAGCAAGAAACATAATAAACATCAACAAAACTGAGAAAACATCAAATCAAGAATAATACCGAAGTAGAAATCGTCTTTTTGCCATCTGTAGCGCGAATCAAACAACGATGATCAATCGGTTGATCGGATGATTTCAACTTGTTTCGATGCACTTTCGCCATCAAAGACGCTGTAATCAAACATACGCAACACAAAAATCAACTCAATTAATCAATCAATCATTGTATAATAAGATCAATAATTTCGCAAAAAAACATGAAATTATGAATAAAATCGAATAGGTTAGAGTATGAATTTACATCGCTTCATAGTGACCCAAATTGAGCCTGTTTCGGTAGCGCGTTCGTACATCAACGTTAATTCATTGAGAAACGCGTCAGTGCTTAGTACTGGCATTGCGGCGGTGGCGGCGTTCACGGCGGAGATTTTGGAGGAGAAGAGTAAGGCGGAAGATCGATTGCGAAAGTATACCCGTCAAAATCGATTAATTAGATTGTCTACTGTAAAGTGCTACCCCATATTAGAACACAATTGGGAGCGTGTACGAGTGGTTATTAGACCTGGTAAAATTAATCCATCGAAAAAAGCTCATTCGTGATTCGAAATTAAACCGAACTATAACCCTGGTCCCTCGGATGTCACCCAAAATTCAAATTGCCCCGCCAAACCCGAGCTTAACCTGAGCTTTGTTAACTCATAACTAACCCAACTAAAAATAAATTCATTCGAAAACGCTCAACTCAAAAGATGACGCGAAAAAAAAATATTAACCTTAAAAACCGGAGCTTTAATTTTTGAGGATTCTTACTTAGCTTATGGCATCAGTAATTTTGGGGGATTCACGTGTATTCTACTTTTTAGGAAGCTCGTCTATGCACCTATCTTTCTAATTGGATTACGCGGTGTTTGATGTCTGAGGGTAATATTTGTGGCAAGTTTGTGATGAATCAAATAAAACTTACATGCAAGTAAGACAAGTCATTTGTAAGTTCATAGACACTTATTTTTGTCTTATTTATAGTTCTGGCTAATACTTGATTCGTCCCAAACTTGTGATAGATATACTTGTCATAACTCATAAGAGATATTTATTGTACGGAGTGAGCATGACCATAATGTTATACACCATCAATCAAGACAATAAGTGTTATGTGAATAGTAAAAAGAGTCCATAACTAAAATATTTGTCTTATTTCCAACCGAAAAAACATTTTTTTAAAATTAAATAATAATAATAATAATAATAATAATAATGCGGAATTTGTGCTCTCCTTGACTCGTCAGCAGCTAGCCATGTGGAAGTCTCAGCGGGTGACCACTCTTCTGATTGGCTTCATGCGGTCCCTATTTCTGGATTAGGGCAGACTATGAATGGGCGGATTTATCCTTGTGTGCTTGGCTATTGCCTTGGTGTTCCCCTGTTTTTTATTCTGGGGCCTTGTTCTGTTTGCTCGCGGGTTTTGAGGGAGATATCTATGGGGATCATGTTGTGTCCTGTGTTGGTACGGTTGGTATCAAACATTGACATAACCTGTTTCATGACACCCTCTTTGATATCTGCTTCCGTTGTGGTATCTCTGCTTGTAAAGAGGTTGATAATGGTTTGATCGATGGGCATGACAGGTCTCCTCGTCCCGCGGATTTGTTGTTGTATTATTGGCACAGAGGACGTGATGTGTGTGTAGAGCTCACCGGGTTGACCCAGTCTGGGATGTATGACATCAAATTCGGGTGTGTGGTTAGTGATGCAGCTCGGCGCAAATGCGCCAAGTATCGGGACTTGTGTGAGGGGAGGGTCTATGGATGTCATTTTCCTTCTCGTTTTTTTTTTTGAGGGGGGGGGGAGGCGGATGATATTGCCTTGCTCAAGCGGGTACAGAAATTTTCTATGGTTTAGGCTGCTGGAGCGCGCGCTGCTGCTTTTATTTCTAAGCATCTTAGCTTTTGCGAGTTCGTAATGATTTAATTTTAAATCGAGCCACATCGTTGATTGATAAAGCTAATTAGTTTCACATTATTTTTATTTATTTTTTATGACCAGAGAACTCATAGCCACTATTTTTGGTGTGCGGTGTACACTAAGTAAACCTTCATATATACGTAATAGCCTGCAAATCATATATAACAGGTAAGTCACATATATAACAGGTAAGCCACCCGAGTGGCTCTCGGAAAAGCTTGAATCTGAGCTCCTTGAAAGTTTTACCCAAGTTGATCACGTTATTTTTCACTGATATCTTGATTTTCTCGAAAATTGCCCTTTTTACCAGCACACTTGGTTACTCCCGCAGCCTCATGACTCATGAGCCATTCATCCTTATAAAAGGTTATCTATGGAATGTATACAGTATGTTTATAACATACTCCGTATACAATTGATCTCTCTAAGACCGACACACACGTCAGCTTTTTTTCAAAAAAAATGTGGTTATCGGCTTTTGCTTTAATAGTTTTAATGAATGATTAATGATATAATGTTGTTGTACAATAATAGTTCAACGCTGTAAACAGTTGAACTATGCAGAAATCAGTCTAGAACATCTATTTTACAGTGGTGAATATTTGAAACAATAACTTCAGTATAAGAATTACCCCAAAGCTTTATTGGCTTTAAAATCAACCACCGTTGCCGTTTGTTTCATTGTTCCTCAAGTTTCTTCCACAAGTCTTGGGCCCTTTTGATAGTAAAATCTGGTGAAAACCCTTCAGCATATGCACTTATTGCGTTCAACAAATTCGTGAACTTCACACCGTTGTCCTGTAATTACACGAATCAACATCAAGATTTACTGTTTAGTCAAATTGCACAATGTAAGGAGGAAGATCCCGTTCCGGCAAGTGCGCAACCAGCATGTATATAATTGCAATGTCATCATATAATTACAATTCTGGTCTTATACTCTTGATCTCTAGCAGTAGAGCATTACTACACATGTCTTGAGTTCTAGGTGTTTTACAAACTCTAAGGATGTGCTTGGGTTGAAGGATTTGGAGGAATGAGAAGTCCATTGTTTGGTTAGCAAAATGGAGGTCGAGGGATTTGGAGGGAGGGGAAATGGATTGCTCAATTTCCCTCCTCCAAGTCAAACTATTTTCTCTCCAACAAAGGCGAAATTTGGAGGGCAAATTTACGTCCTCCATTCTCCCTCCCCGCCCTTTCCCTTCCCTCCTTCCCATTTTTTTACTATCCAAACACACCCTAAATGGCTAAATGTAAACATCATTATCGACAATAAATCCTTTGTTTAAACATTATTTCAGGTACATGTAAACTAAACTGACAATTAACTACTGACAAAGATGCCCTTTCATCAAAACTTCTACTTAATACATACACTTCCTTCAAACTTCCAACTAAGGGCCAAATAGCACAAGAAAATCACAGTACAACAAATATCAATTGCAGATGATTTCCCTTTCACTAAAAGTCAGTTATATACTTGTAGGCAAATATAATGATCATTCGTGATTGATTTCTGCGGGAAAACATCCTATTTTTGCCAAAAAATGAATTTTAGTAGGAGATTTAGAGGAGATGTACTTCTAAGGTAGGAGATATGAACATAAAGTAAGGTGTGGGACATAAGTATTTCTTGTCAATTAACTCTTAAATATTTTTATTGCTTGTTAACAGGAGTAATCACATCAAATTTCATTTGAAGATGGTGAGGTACTGTACAATGATTTCATTCTTAGGTACATACCTTAGGTTTTCGAAATAAAAGATTTCTCGTGTCAAATGGCACAATGTAAGAAGGAAGATCTGTACGTAGCACGGCCTGCAAGGCTTGAGTGAGTCAGTACAAAAGAAAGGGAAAAAGCATATACATATACATCATTAATACATTGACATACTCAAACTATTTTTTGATTAATTGTCAGGAAAGGCAATACTCACTAAATACAAACTAGGAGATCATTAGAAAAAAGCATTGTTAAACGTCCTCGAGAAAAATAAATTGAAAGAATACAATCAGCAAAGAATGTTACTAGTATTTGATAAAAAAAAATAATAATGCACTGTTTACGGCATTACATTTGACTAATAACCCTTACGAGCCAAGGATGAGACCTATGAATAAGATTGGGCAAACCATTTAAGCCTAAATACTAGTACACAAATACATTTACATTCCAAAAACAAATGTTCTTTTTAAGAAAACTACTATAAAATATTTTGTTGCTTATAGTCAGCTGAGAAACAAACCGAGGCCATTTCCCAAAATAATGTTGAAGCAATAAAAAAAATAACTAGTTGAATAAGTTTAGACAAACAAGATTACCAGGTCTCTACTCAAGCGAGCCAGATGCCCATTTGCTATCAGTTCCTACAATCAAAAAATGAACATGGTGAATACTTAACAATGATGAATAATAACCAAAAAACAGACAGATACTAACTGCAAGCTACCTCCATGAAGAAGACACCAGACTAACATGCTTACTGATTTCTAAAACACCAGCCAGCTTAAAGATACACGACCAATGCACTGACTTCAAGATTGCTCATTATATTAGCTTTCATTAAACATCACACAGAAGATTTACACTCTCTGAGAACATGTTTAACTGCGTAGTTTTTGTAAGCTGTCCTAATTCTAACATGTACATGCCAACTAAAATAAAGGACAATGTCCGACTTCTAAATATTAACATATTCACCCCTAAAAACCAAGTCACTTCCCTTCCTCTGTAACTCCCTGATGAACACCACAACCCACGAAATTCATTCAATGGTAGATGCTTGTACGGCAAAGGATTTCAAACATTCATTTTTATTTTATTTTTTATTACAAAAACGGAAGATAAAAAAACACGTTATTTTATTTTTGCTATGCTAGAAAGTACATCGTTCACGTATAAGTGACTGCTATCATCAATATTAACAATTACAACAATAATTCACTAATTCGGAGTCGACAAACATCAATCGCTATAAGAAACTTTTATGAGGTAAAAACCAATACAGCGTAAATATGAAGAGTTTAACAAAAAAAAGTTCGAATTTGGCAACTTACTTTTTATTTTTGTAACAAAAAACTTGTCAAATGTCTATGGAGTAAGAGTTGATAGAAAGATTTCTCAAATTAGTAAACAGAAGTTGCGGAAAAGAATACCTCTCGTATTTGGTTGTTCTGAACTTTGTCAACATTTAACAACAAGTTTTCAAGAGAACCATACTCTGTTATCAACCGAACAGCATGGACCTCTCCTACTCCATACACTCCTACATAAGTTACATAAAATTTGAGCAACATGGTTGTGAAACAAGCCACAAGAAGCACATCGTCTTCATGGGAATTTTGAGAGGGAGATTGGAGAATGTTCAACCTGGAATGTTATCACTTTGGTCACCAATAAGTGCTACCATGTCAACAAACTGAGAAGGTTCTAGAGTTCCATATTTTGCGGCAAATTCTTCTAGACCAAATGAGGCCATTCTGCACAACTCAGACGAAAATGGTGGTGACTTTTAGTAATTCACAATACGCATCAAGCAGCCAATATATAATGCATTGAAATTTGGAAATACCATCATTCTAACAACATAAGAACATTTGAGCAGAAAATATGAAGAGAAAAGGAAACTTACTCATCTCCACGTGGAGCCTTTCGCAAAAGCCGCAAGGATGGGGACAGAATTTGGAAAAAATCTTTATCTGGTGAGACAACCCGGACCTGCAACAGTAGCAGTATAAGTTATTCAAAATGAAATAGGATTAAAAACAGTTTGGAATATTATACTTAACAGATAACACAATGATGTGGATGTATGACTTTCTATACATTTCAAAATGCTTCAGTTTTTAAATGTATGTAGATAAACCTGACCATTGTACCATTCACAACTTTACATATCAGGAAATGAGATCTGGGTAATTTGAAACTCAAAAATATGTTTCATATATGAAGCAGTAGCTAGGCAACATTGCAACCTTAAATCCGTCATTGACACTCCTCAAAGCAAGAGTTCCTATAACATCATCGGCTTCAACACCTGGCACCTGAATTTATTTTTACATTAACAACAGAACTGGGCATATCAAAACAATATTCAAAAATAATGTATTTAAAGCTTCAGCACAAGACTGATCACCTCAATTACTTCAATTGACATAGCCTTGATGGATGCCTTTAGATATTGAAGCCCTTGAACCACTGTATCAGGTGTAGGACCACGGTTGCTCTTATATGCCGGATACATGTTATGGCGAAAGGTCATGCCTACACAAGACATATGTAAACAGTATTAGTCTATAGCTTTCGCCATCATGTCAATTTGACTTTAACTGTATGGATTTTGACAAGACATAAAATCCAGAACAGCATAATGCAGATTTTGACTCCAATTTATGATTCCAACTTAACGATGTTTAGGAATGCGGAAAGTGCCTAACAAGCATGGTATTCAACGACACATCCTCTCAACTTAAAGCATGACTTCAAGAGAATTTTGTCCAAAGTGTTCGTCATATTTCCATAAACATTGCCTCTGCTCAATCATGTTTTATCTTCCCTAGTTTCTCACTAGACTAGTCACCAACAGGAATTCCAATAAACTTCAAATCAAATATATGTAGAAACTCTGTCAAATCAAATAGGGGGAGGGGGAATTCGATCTTGGGACCTATTGTCCACAATACCTCCGTCTTAACCACTAGACTAAGACATTTTCGGTTCCTTTTAAAGAGCATTATGGATAGAATAACACCATACTAAACGAGAACTTTCTCCTTCACCCATTTCAAAACCAACAAAATTAACTTGATTTTCCTGCTTGAGGAGATCAATTATATTTGCGAAAGATGAGATCAAATAAACTTGATTTCCTCCTCTAAGAGACCAATTATATCTGCGACAAAGGAGATGAAAATCAAAATCTCACATTTCATCTGACACTGACCCACACTGCTCTCACAAAATATTTATCATTCATAATTCTTGAAGTAAATCCTAGATATGTAGAATCTATAAATCAAGTTCTTGGGACTTTCAACTATGTGGCATATAATAGAAAATTAGAAACAACAATGCTCTTCCTTCCCAATACTTAAAAAATAGAAGGGACTTTCGACCATAAAAAGTAGTCCATAAATATCAAGCATGACAAATAGAAGGGTACGGAGAATTAGTTCCAGGTTTCAATCCAGCCTTCTTGTCGATCATCAAGTGGGAAATAAATCAACAAGCAGAAAAAACATGGATCGCTCTCTGAAGTAGGACATTTGTAAAATGTTTGTAGCTTACATTGTTATGCACTAACAGTACTCAGACAATCTGCCTCCCCGTTCCTGCCTCTAAATAAATACTCCCTCCTATTCACTAACATCTTCCACGTTTCCTAAACCGAAAAATTCACAAAGATCGTCCACTTTCCTTATTTGTCTATCATTTGTGGTTAATATTACATGTAACGCCACATACTCTCTCCTACTTTCATTTTCCTCCACAAATTACCACTCCACTATATATTGGTCCAAAACCAGTGTGGAAGATCATATATAATAGGAGGGAGTAGTATACACCAACTTTACCGTCCCCACATTTTGATTGTTAATTCGTGAGTTCAGACAGAAGAGCATGGAAAGCCAGATAATTACATACCTTTGAACATCATATCTTTTGATGTAACATAAAATGATTTTCCTGAAACGAGAAAGGTCTTCTATCAAGGAAAAAGGGAAAACAAGTTCATATCCAAAACCACCTTAAAGGTGAGAAAATACCTCACTCCTAACGGTACTCATAAAAGTGAAAATGAAATTTAAATATATAATGGACTGTGATTTAGACAACCAAGGCTGAGAAAAATGTAAAGCCAAAGCTTGCAGCTCAAGCTAGATACATGAAAGCTGGAGCTGCCTATCGGAGAATTGAACAAAACCCACAGAGAGTTGCGTTTTCTTTAG
The DNA here is from genome assembly GCA_029255685.2 of Silene conica. Lineage (NCBI taxonomy): Eukaryota > Viridiplantae > Streptophyta > Magnoliopsida > Caryophyllales > Caryophyllaceae > Silene > Silene conica. The sequence continues at coordinate 83,270,891 of CM055315.2, read as the reverse complement.
AGTCGTGTATCTTTTCTCGTAAAATTATTTTAAGGAAAAAATGCAGCTGTAGATTGCCATACAAAAAGCATTATTCCATCCAATAAGTTCCAAACAACGCCACTACGGGATACACATCCGTTAGAAGTTCATCCCCAGAAACTATTATATATATAGGTCTCCAGTACATCTCTGCTCGCCTGGGGCCTGACCAATCTTCCCTCTCTCTGGTTCGGCTTCCTCAAGCCCTCATATTTTTCCCTTCCTAATTTGTGTGACGGAAAAAGGAAACATGCACTTGTGATCTCACCTTTGGTGTCCGCATAAAAGCCCTTCAAAACGGCACAATTTATTACACCATCGTGCATCATACTAAAAGAAAGACTCAGACAAGCCCCACGCAAAAGGGATTTCAATGGTCATTCATATAAGAATAACAGTGCTCAGCCATATAAATTGTTATCGCTCAAGAACCGTATCCATAAGACGTAACATTGGGGTAAGGAAATAGAGTGGTCCAGGTGCTTGAAGATTGGGAAGCAATCCAACTGATTCTAAACAACTATGAAGGCAAACATAAAGTTCTATAAAACATGGAATGAGATGCATTAAATTCACTTAATTCTCATTATCCAAAAGCATCTTCAACGGAAGTGGACTGGCTTAATGAGATAAAATAAGTCAAAATGTCATGATTTAAGCCATCATAACATCCTCAACACAAGTTCATATACAGATAAGAAAACACATAAAAACACAACTAAGATAACATTGTTCATGCTTGTACAGGGACAGGAAACACAAAAAGGAAAAGAAAAGTGCAACTGAAACTCACCAATATGGTCAAACACCACCTGCAAAGGAAATGCAATGAATGAGAGCTGGTAATAGAGCAGATCCAGATATACATCATTAAAAGCTCACTCAACCAGCTAGTATTGCTAAGTCTTACGATAATATTCCTGAATACAAATCCGAATTCTCATTCTAGAAATGAACTTCCTTTCAAAAAAATTAGGTCAAGAGTGTCAACACTCAGAAGTCAGACCCATTGGCAGGGAGGACAAACTTTCTTCTATATTTGTATCATCATGTTTCACGAAGTTACCCATTTCATAGTATGAGACAAAAAGGCAAGCTCTTAGTGTACACATATCACCACAACCCAACAACTATGACAAGTGATGTTGATTATAGACCAAAAATGTAATGAAATGGGCAACCACTAAGAACTTCCTTGCCAAAAATTTGTCTCTTTGGCTGCTAATAAAGAATTTAGCTCAAAGAATACCGGTGATCCTTTATATCACAAAACCTCAAAACAAAATTTCAAATGAGAAAGAAAATAAGGCAGGTAACCACTTGAAAAGTAAATAAAACCGCAAATTATTACCGCAATGTGTGAAGGAATAAACTCCAGTACATCAATTATCTGCAGAGGAGATGGAATCCAGTCATGAAGATGGCTGAAAACTAGAAAGACCAATTTAAGTTTCAGATATAACTATATGTTTAAACACCTGCCTTTAATGACAGACTAGGATATCATAACAAAAAATATTCAGACTAACAATTACACTATTAAATAAGGTATTCTCAAAGAAAAAACGTAGGTGACGACACCAGTACTGACAGTTAAAAAATACCATTCTGAAGTAAAAGCATACGGGTTTCGGTCTTGCCCTTACCAAAGCCGGGCTATGTTATGTGCAAAATAAAATACCTATTGATGTCCACTCGCCAACTCCTTCTACTGATTAGAAATTACTGTCCAACCGAGCGGAAAGACACCCATGGAAGGTGTGCCGACTTACAAAGAATACGACGCCTATTTACAAAGAGAGCAACAAAGCATGGTAATTTTACTCCGTTTCAAAGCCATTTCAGACCCTGATTTGACGGAATAAGAGGTATTGCTTTACTTCTTATTCTTTATAGTCTTCTCTACACGCCCTATTTCTCTTGTATACGCGAGCCTTTTCATTGTTTAAGGGAGACCTCGTAATAGTGAAATGTGACAAATAAAAAGTGTTTTTCAGCCATGAAATATAAAAGAAAGAAGATAAAGAGCAGGCATGAGGCTTACAAGTGACAAAGACCCAAATATTGTCAGAACCCAGTCACCATTACCATCAGCGTTCCAAAGATTGCCATGATGCAATTTTGCTACAAGAAACATGAAATATAACTTATCTCACAATAGATGCACCTTTATGCAAGCAACTCAAACTACTTATAGTGGCCATCCAATATAAAGAACAACAAAGAGAAGTCAATTAATTTGACGATAAGGCACCATTTCAAAGAATTAGCAGTGAAAAAAGAATAATAACCATAACAGAAAACAAAATGGACCAACATATAGGCAAACCTCCTCCAAACCAGTTTCCAACGAAATTCTATAGAAATTAGCATAGAGACAGATATTCCGAAGAATTTGAAGCAGAAAGTAAGACATTTTTCTAGGCGGAAATTTTTGACTAAAACAAAGTAAATCTTGATGAGAAAGAGAAATTCTCTCAGCAAGAAAAATACAAGTGTTTCTAAATCATTTGAGGGAGAGACAAATATCAGATATTGAAGTGAACTGTTCAAGTCCTCTAGATACTGGGCATTTCAAGCAGCATTCAGCTTCCCCAAAGTTTAAATGACATATTATATGAAGTGATGTAACACAAAGATTACTAGCTTTAAATCAGCAATGCAAAAATGCCATGCAGATAAAGTTACATAAAATGTAAACAAAAGGAGTTCCTTGCACAGGGAAACAAATGTCCATGTACAAGATACCTAAAATCTTGAAATACGCTCTGTATATGACAGCTGTCCCATCAATGAGCATCACTCTACCATTTGAGGGAGCTTTACTTAATGCTGCGCTAGTGGAAATGGAAGGACTGGGAAATACATATTCTAGGTTTTGTGCACTTTCGAAGGAAATATCCGCATTAGCAGCAGAAGAGACACTGGGAAATGAGGAAACATATCGCTTTGAACTGTAAGATGACTTCAAAAACTCCTGAAAAAAATTATTCACATAGGAAATATCAACAGGCAGAAATTAAAGCTCCAAATATACTAAAGGACAAGGTACATTGCAAACTCAGGCCACAACCAAAGAAGACACAAGAATATTATTGACAAAAGGAAACAAGATTCACAAACGTTTCATATTCACTGATCACGGAAGCCAAGATGTGTAGATGACCGTGAATAGAAAACTAGGGTCTTCTTGAAAACAACAAAACAGCAAGACCTAAATCATCAACTTCTTTTAACGAAAACTCGAAAACAACTACACGGCCATCATTCAATCCAGGGAATGCCCTCGGGAAATAAGATACAAAGTACATTTGTCAGCAACAGAGGTAGATTGTGAGATCATCAATTTCATATCTCCGAATGTCAGAATTGCAGTTACGGCATGCATGACTCAGGATGAAAAGTTCTATTGAAATAATTCTCTCCATACCAGAACCCAGTAGCGGTGCAAGAAAATTTATTTTGGGAGCCCCAGAAAAATATAGAAGGATATTTTTACAAGAAAACAAAAATTACTTTACTTTTACCTATAAATTGAACAAATTACGCACAAAAACAATTGTTTCCAGTGTACCAGGCCCGTGCTTGCACCACTGGCAACACCCTACGACACTTCAGACATTTAGGAGTCAGGCTGCTAAGCTTAGGTTAACCCTTTGGATTCGGAAAACTTTGGGAGAAAATAGATGCATTTATTTCAAGGAACCTTAAAACACACTGGAGCAGCTCTAACTATATGATAGAAACACCTTTTCCCACAATCTAACGAAGTTTCATGACCACAGTGAAAAATGAAGTTAGCAAAACACAGCGTACTACCTTTACACGGAGACCAGAAGAAGAGCTGATAACATTACATCTTTGGACATTGCTCAAATTTCTGCATATCCCATGTGTAAGCAACTTCTTCCCTAAGCACCCAGTCCACAAAGAGCAGATTTGATTATGAGATAGCCTGTAGCATGCCATTAGGTCATGCTAATGGCACCTGTATGGCACAGTAATATTTACCTGAAGTGACAACAAAATGAAGAGATTCCAAGTCAATAACGCATATTCTATTACTTAGAGTTATCATGAACTATTACAGAACCATAGAAGACATACATCAAGCACGTGTAGCTCACCCACAAAAGGGATTGTTGCAGTCAAAAGATGCAACTTTATGAGTCGAACATAAAAGAGCTTAAGAGAAAAGGTCATATTAAGTTATGAGGCAAACATAGGACAGAGATACAATTGTGTTTTGCCCTCATCTTTCAACACTTGCAATCATGCACATAAAGGCTACTTCCTAGTCTACTCATCCCTTTTAGTACAGATTTCCAAGTGGAAAGGTGCATCAAACCTCCTTATTACAAAGGTAAATTCTATGCAGTCTAAGGTTGCTTCAAAGAAGATGGGATTTCTACTTTTACCTTGTTTCTTTCCGACATTGAGTTACAGTGCACAGTCGAAATCAATAATTAATTGGCATGAATCATCGATAACATCCATTGGATAGGTTAACCAAATTCAACTCTATATGAAGAACTACCAGCATTGATAAACATGAGGAACAAACGACAATTAGTATTCTTAATCGTGATAAGAAGATTTCATCACTGCATAATGCATACTCCATTTCTGGAAGTATGTCGCACATAGTACATAACTTATATAACATTTCATAGAATTGATTTCATGCACTAAAAATTTGCCAGCATTTTACCAGAACAATTTGGCAGTAGACGAGTCCACTAAATTAGAGTATCTAACCCAAATTCCACCACACCCCAAAACCCGAATTCTACAATCGACTCCATATATCTTTATTTTCAATCCCTAATTTGCATTATCGAACATAGCTAAAAGAAATCAGCATCTAAGCTAACCAACATTTTTTCAATGTAAATAAATCGTTCAAATGAAAACCCCATCATGGTTCTCCTTCCAATATCCAACTAGTCTCTCTTAAGGCAAGCATATCCGTATTCCACACAATCGATTTCATGCACTAAAAATTTGCCAGCATTTTACCAGAACAATTTGGCAGTAGACGAGTCCACTAAATTAGAGTATCTAACCCAATTTCCACCACACCCCAAAACCCGAATTCTACAATAATCAACTTCATATATCTTTATTTTCAAGCCCTAATTTGCATTATCATACATAGCTAAAAGAAATCAGCATTTAAGCTCACCAACATTTTTTCAATGTAAATAAATCATTCAAATGAAAACCCCGTCGTGTTTCTCCTTCTAATATCCAACTAATCTCTCTTAACACGAACATATCCGTTTTAAACTTAATCAAGTAGTTTAATTCGCTTTAAGTTTAAGACGGAAACTGAAACTTTTTATCAACATTTATCACATGAAAGCACAGATTAACGGAGCAAAACTACTCTGCTGCACATCAAATGACAAAAAAATCCCACAAATTCAGAAAATATTATTAACAGGCAATGATAATGAGTAATGAGAAATTACTTACAATGCACAGTAATGGACTGTAAATAAGGAAGAATCTGGATAAAATAATCTAGGGTTTAATGGAAGGGTTTACAGCGCGGTGAGAAAACTATAGCTCAGAAATTTGAAGATAAAGGAATTTGAGTTTGGTGGTGTAAGAAAGTTAACATCTTGAGCTACACATTGGCAAATGGGTTAGCTGGGTCCGGTTTGGGTCGGATAGGTCATTCGGGTTCATATTCATTTTAAACGATAAGGCTTTGTTCTTTCGACTGAAACGAGTTGATTTGAATTGATTTGAGCATGCTTAATTGAACTAAATTGAATGGTCCGAGTTTAAGTGAATTTAGTTGAATTAAAAGTTAATTGTGTGAAGAGATTAACTCAACATAATTGTTTGAACGTAAATAAAAGTTAATGAAATACAGTCAGGCAAAATTGGAAGAACTTAAAATTAAGTCAGAAGAACAGGGCATAAATCTCCTATATATGTCAAATTGTTGGACAATTGTGTGTATATATCTCTCCAGTCAATTTATAAAATCTAGCTAAAATAGTGACTAAAATATCAAATTTAAATGTGACATTCAAATTCAGGTGGGTCAGTGGGTCTGATTGGGTAGGAACGATCATTTCAACTTTTGGTTTCGTTTTAATTTTAAATTGTCGAGTTATTTTTTTGGGTATAAGATATTATTCAAAAAATACATACAAGTCAACCTATAACATTTCTATTTTACAAAATTAATTATTTATTATGAATCGTTTTATCATAAATCATTTATTTTAATATACGAAGTATAATATTAATGTAACTTAATACTAGTAATTAAGATTACTTCGTGTCAATTGGATTGGATTAATTATGGGTGGAGGTGATTTAGGTCGGGTCAACAATTGAGTCAACCAAAGTTTTGATCGAGTCCATCCGAGTTTGGGTTATAACATATCAGACAATTTCAAACCACTCTGAAGTCTCAAGTTAGTCTAAGATAAAAATCAAACAAATATCATTTAGGCCTCCAATGAACCCATCTTGTCTGGTACCCGACTCGATGGCTTTTTACCTAGCAAGTTTTTAGTCTTGGAAGTCCGAATCCATTAAATCCAAAATGAATGATCCTATTATGTTGTTGGATATATATAGGGAGCTTCAATAATCTTATTTGTTCTATATATGTTCTACAATATTACAATCAGATTATTTATTCTCATTGTTTTTGCATGGTTCTGCTCATAGATTCTTATATATTGTTGACAAATAAGTTTCCATGTTGATTCTTGTGTGGTCGTACCATTTTGGCTATTTCTTAAGCGCAAATACTAACATTGGACCTGAAATCTCCCGTTGATTTTTTCAACCTTTAAGTGTATTATCTCTTAGATCCATTTGCGGGGGAATGCGATGGGGTATGTCCACCGCCGAGAGTATGTGTAACTTTATTTGGATAAAGAGTCGTTGACGGAAAAGGGTTCGGACTGGAAGAATATAGATTAGGGTATCGACAAGGTTAGAGTTGGTGCTGGTGAGACTAAGCATACACGTTCGCAAAGGAGCACTGATAGTAAAAACCATTTATTAGTAAAAATTATATATGATATATTGACATATGCACATATTATGATCTACAAATTCCTAATGAAGTTAGTCTTAAATCTTTGATTTTTTTAATTTATTATTTTATTATACACATGCTATCCCCTAAATTTTACCATTTTGCACACGTTACTCAATATTCTAAATTTTACATTTTGCGCAAAGTATTACTCCCTCATATTCATAATAACCTTCCCTATTTCCTTTTTCGTCTATTCACAATATATTCCCTATTTCCTTATTTAGTAAAGTTTTTATACATATTTTATTCACCTCACCCCACCAAATACCCCACCATACTCATACTTTATACTTATTTTAATCACCTTACTCACAACAATTACCCCACAATACATATCCTCTCTCCAATTACCCAACCTCACACCAATACTTTCCAATATAATAATCCCCTCCTTATTCTCTGTGCCTTCCCCGAATAGGGAAGGTTATTACGAATAGGAGGGAGTACTTAATATTTGAAGTTTGTGTACAAGGCATCCTTCATGCTTAATTTTGTCTTGCTCAATCATGGACGAGTCTTGCTCAAGCATGGACGAGTTTTACTCAATCATGGACATGGTTGACCATTGTACTATCTTTTCACAACACTTACAATTTCTCTCACCTTCTCACTCAAATTGTCAATCCCTAAGAGCCATCGTGCAACTCCCTTCCTCACCGCCCCCTCCCCTACGCGCCTCCGACTGTATTTCCGATCAGACCAACCTCCCCTTCCCCATCTTCCCGACTGTGATTTCCGTTCAATAAATGGTACGTTACATTTCTCTCTTTTTCTCTTTACTTGATAGAGTTAGTGGAAACAATGGACTTATTTTTCTAGAAGTCAATTTAGCATTAAAAATTAGCAATTTACTAATTCTAATGGCGGCGCCCTCAACTCTTTTCAATTGAGCATTAGATGACGGCTGGACTCTGGTCTAGAAGTAAACTTATCGAATTTTCCATTATATACCATCAACGCACATTAGATTGTTAAATTGTCAAACCCCGTCATTAATCATTGAACGCCCTACAAATCTAGTACTATTTTGACAGGATTCAATCCAAATAACAATCGAAAAAAAGGAGAAGGAATAAAATGAACAAAACAGAAAACGATTTAAACAAACCCTAATATAATTAGTCTAAATCAATTTTTAAATTTCATATAGTATAATTCATAAACGTAGAGAGAATTATTACGTGATCAATACGAGAATTAGCATCCATAGTTGTGTGATTTTGACGGATGTGAAAAATTTGATTAATTTTGTGAGGGAGAGAATTGAAGAGAGTTTTTTTTGTTTTTTAAGCAAGGATATAGAATGGAAAAATAATAAAAAAAACTTATGAATGAGTAAAACTCGTACATAGCAATTATTGGAAGGTAATGAGTAGGGAAAACAACGGGTCAAATTTTGATAATAAGTAAGTGGATCGGGTTTGGATATTGCAAAACCCAATCCTCTCCGAGTAAGGGTAACATTATTGGTAAGACTCCCCAAAGTCTTAAGACTCTGCCACATCAGATTTCCACTAACTTTTATTATTTTTTTATTGTTCAGACTCACCTCAGACTTCACCCAAAACTTTATACATTATCCGTTAGACTCACCTCAGACTCTACTTTTCCATTTTACTTTTTCATTTCACATACTTATTAAATTACTTCTAGTGGGGTCAAGACCCACCAAAGTCTTAAGGAGAGTCTTGGATTTTCAAGACTCGACATAAGACTTCCTCAAGACCCGGGTAGATTATTGGTAAAATTGAGGGAGTCTTGTCAAACTCATGAAAGTCTTGTCTCAAGACCCTCAATAATGTTACCCTAATCCGACCCATGGATGGCAATGCGGAATATTGCAATTTTGCTACCTAATTGCAAACCCTTTACTGCCTTTTCATTCCCATAGTTATTCAAACTCCATTGATTCATTCTCTCAAATCCCTCTCCCTAAATCTTCAATCTTTGTCACCAATTGAAGAAGCAAGATTTTCGTGGTATGTGTTTTTTTTGGCAATCCTCTAAATTAAGTTCCAAGTAATTTGTTTTATAATTACAATTTTTTCAAATTTGATTTTTTTAATCGTAATTGCATTAATAATGTAAGTTGATTCGATGTTGTATTATACTAGTAATTGAACGATTTTGAGTGATAAACATTGAAGTGACCTAATTAAGTTGATAGTATGAATGTGCTTGTTGATATCTAGCAACTGCAAAACACCTTTAAATTGAGTGATAAACATTGCTATATTTCTTCATATTACAGGCAATTAGTAGGAGGTAGATTTTGAAGATCTAGTTAGTGCTCTGCATGCTATGTTGACAAACATTTTATGGGCTGGAAGCTACCTTTGTGATATGTGAGGTGTTCGTCCATGCATATTGACCTCATAACCTGTCATTCAGCTATAAAGTATTGGGGAAGATGATGTTCCAGATAGATGATGTGACTGTCTACTTCCCTTATGACAACATATACCCAGAGCAATATGCATACATGGAAGAGCTTAAACGAGCCCTTGATGCCAAGGGCCACTGCCTGTTGGAGATGCCCACTGGCACGGGGAAAACTATTGCGCTTTTATCTCTGATCACTAGTTATGCTCTCTCCAAACCCGCCACCCCAATCAAGCTCATTTACTGCACCCGTACTGTTCATGAGATGGAGAAGACCCTCGCAGAGCTCAAAGTACTCTATGATTACCAAGTTAGCCACCTGGGTCCCTCAGCCAGTCTCCTTGCAATCGGTCTCTCTTCTCGTAAGAATCTGTGCATTAATCCATCTGTTGTCTCTGCTGAAAATCGAGATTCCGTTGATGCTGGTTGTCGCAAGCTCACTGCTAGTTGGGTTCGATCTCTAGCAATTGAAAACCCAAATATACCCACTTGCCAATTCTTTGAAAATTTGGAGAAGATTGGGGAGGCAAATTTGGATGCAGGTGTTTATACTTTACAGGATTTGAGATCAGAAGGGAAGAAGAGAGGATGGTGCCCATATTTCTTAGCAAGGCGTATGGTACAACGTGCAAATGTTCTGGTTTATAGCTATCAATATCTTCTTGATCCTAAAGTTGCAGGAATTATATCAAAGGAGATGCAGAAGGAGTCAGTAGTTGTTTTCGATGAGGCTCATAACATTGATAATGTATGCATTGAGGCGCTTAGTGTCAGTGTAAGAAGTCAAACTCTTGAAGGCGCCACTAGAAATATCACAAAAATGTCGCAAGAAATCGAGAGGTACTTTTTTACTTTGTGCTGAGGCTAGTCTATGGAGTTAATTAATAGTTTATAGGATTCATTGAGCAGAAGTGAGTTTCGCTGTTTTTGACCTTACCTCCTTAAGTTGAGAGTTTTTGTTCATATTGTAGCTGCAAGCCTTTAAAAGCGTATGAGTTTTTAATGGTTTGCCACTTTGCCTTGTCGTAGCCCATCTAAATCAGTATTCCTTTTTGAATCTGTACAATTCTCTTGTAATTGTTGTAGATATTCCCTTGTCACTCCTTTTGGGTAATTGCTTTTAACTTTTATGTTATTGTTATTTTGTAATCAGAATTTTCCAACTACGAAAAATAATATTGCCCAATTATATGGCTGAAATTTGTGATTTATGATAAATATTAAACAGACTTTCTAAATAATTTCGTGTGTTAGGAAGGTTTAAGGCCGTTGATGAACGGAAACTGCGTGCAGAATACAATCGCCTTGTTGAAGGATTGGCCCAAAGAGGAGATTTATCTGGTATGTCATTGCTCAACTAAGAACTCCGTCAATCATACTTAACTCTGGTGATCTTAGTTTACTTCAATCAGTGATTTAATTTATGTTCCAGGTGGTGATACTTGGCTAGCTAATCCAGCCTTGCCTGATGATATTTTGAAAGAGGCAGTACCAGGAAATATTCGTCGTGCAGAGCATTTTCTATCTGTATTGCGTAGATTGGTGCAATATCTGAAAGGCCGTTTGCAAACAGACAACTTTGAAAAAGAATCACCGGTTTCTTTTGTAGCATCTCTAAATGACCAAGCTGGTCTTGACCAGAAAACTTTGAAATTTTGTTATGACCGTCTTCACTCTTTGATGCTGACCCTCGAGATAACGAATACAGATGACTTCTTATATATTCAAACAATATGCGATTTTGCAACCCTTGTGGGTACATATGCTAGGGGTTTTTCAATTATTATTGAACCCTATGACGAGAGAATGCCTCATATCCCTGATCCCATACTTCAGGTGTGTGTCGTCCTTATGATTATGTTAGTCAAACGTGTGATAGTTCTTTTTTATCATGCTTCCTTTCTGTATTTTTTTTGGCAATTGTCTCTTACGAAGCCTTCCTAATATTCTCCATTCTGTTTTCTTATTTGATATTGCTACTTCTACATTTTCTTTACTTGCCGAATACTAACCTTGCTCCTTTAAAATTGTTCAGCTGAGCTGTCACGATGCCTCACTTGCTATAAAGCCTGTCTTTGACCGTTTTCAGACAGTTGTAATTACCTCGGGAACTTTGAGCCCTATTGACCTGTACCCACGCCTTCTTAATTTCAATCCAGTTGTCAGTCGAAGTTTTACCATGTCCTTGACGAGGGACTGTATATGCCCAATGGTCCTAACTCGTGGAAGGTAACGACTTCACCCTTTATCTGCCATCTTATTTTCACTTTTGCATAAGATCCAAATTTTTTTGAAGTCAGAGACTCTTGGAACTTCAGGTACATTACTTTAGTTATTGAGTGGCACACATAAAAGTTCATCTCATTGCTTGGGTTGTCACTTGTTAATTTCAGTGATCAACTTCCAGTTAGCACCAAGTATGATATGAGAAGTGATCCTGGTGTCGCGAGGAACTATGGAAAACTTCTGCTAGAAATGGTTTCTGTTGTTCCGGATGGAGTAGTATGCTTCTTTGTCAGCTATTCATACATGGATGCTATTGTGAACACTTGGAATGAAACTGGAACTCTAAAGGTAGAGCTCTTAATTGATATCTGCCTTTAATTATCTTAGCTGAAAAAATTCTTTATATTTGCTTTTGTGGTTATTCTTATTATTAATTTGGCGATACCTGAACGGATTGTCCATAATTTCACAAAATAATTTTATTTATCAATGTGTCTTTTTGCTTGTTTCGTCTTGTGGTGGCATCTTTATTTACTCGACACAAAGGATAATCCAAAAAGCTACCTGCAGGAAATAATGCAGCATAAACTCGTATTCATTGAAACTCAGGATGTGGTCGAAACAACTTTGGCTTTGGACAACTACCGCCGGGCTTGTGATTGTGGGAGAGGTGCTGTTTTTTTCTCTGTTGCAAGGTAATTTTCCTGTTTATATTCTATCCGAGTCATTGGTGAATATTGCATACCCCTCCTTGCGACAAGAACTCTTTTGTAGTTGCAACAATCAACACTGTGGACTTATTTAAAAACAACAATGTACACTTTCCTCATTTGCTACATGTTTTTGGAGTTAGGAAATATTATATTCTCTTCTTACTTCATATGTTACTTAAACCTTCTCCTAATTTTGGGTGGTTTCAGCAAGTTGGATTTTGGCTATTATTAGTTTTGACATCACATTGTTTATTTCCTGCCATATATTATTTAAAATCCGTATTTATTGGCAATAATATGACATAACTACTCTGCACATCAGTTTGGGAGGATGCTTTTTTTTCTTACACATGATTTTGCTAGGGGGTTTATGACGTGGTTTGATATAAAAAATTTATGACAGAACTTTTGCTTCGCTAATTCTGCAGGGGGAAGGTGGCTGAAGGTATAGATTTTGATCGACATTATGGCCGGCTGGTGATTATGTTTGGTATTCCTTTCCAGTATACCTTGAGCAAGTGAGTTTGAACTGTCAAATGTGATCGTATTTGCTTTAATTTCTTTTCACCACAGGTCATAGATCATTCACTGCGTTTTTCTCTCTCTTAGATGTGTATAGAATAAATATGTTACCAATGGGACAGAGAGCTAAGCAAACTATCTGATTATTCAAACCAACCCTATATTCCATACGTATTCGATCTAAAAGATATGATATCCGATTTTGTAAATTTTTTGGATAGGGTATCCGTATCCAAAACTGTCGAACATTAGATTGGATTTGGATACATCAATTACAAAGTTTTCGGATTTTGAACCGAATTCATAATTATTATTTTTTTTTTCCCCAATTCAAAACCTTTTTTTAAGGTTTGTCAGGTATAAATAATAGTGTCTCCCCCAAATCGTCCCACTCTTCTATTGCCAGCCATCATATACCTCTGCACTTCTTTGTCTCCATCATCCCTCTTTCCTCGCAAATAAAGTACTAAGACCAATATGTTTTCTCCTTTTTTGATGGTTTGATCTTTAATTTCATCTTATTTTGCAAATTGATTTTTACACTGGAAAAGGAAGAAACTTCAGTGCATATTCGTTGCACAAGGACTCTTGGTTTAGCTCCAACTTTTTGTTGCCTCAATCCAAATCCGTTGTCGATTTTTGACATACTAGAAAACGGCGGAGGCGTATGTTGCAGATCTGAACATGCATATCTTGTTCCTAATGTACCTGATATTCCCCTTCAACAGATAGATCGTTATAGTTTAACCACTCATGTTGCCCGAGTTGTTTGTACACTGCACTATACTAACTCCTTCAGTATTTATTAAATACTACTCTGTAACATTATATGTAATCTTTGTTACTCATCCTCTGTGCTTTCATAACAGGATATTACTTGCTCGGTTGGAATATTTACGAGATACTTTTCAGATTAAAGAAGGCGACTTTTTGACTTTTGATGCTTTGGTAATACTTTGTTTCTAAAGTATATTGCCTGTCTATTTCTATATGTTCCCTTAACATATTGACTAACTTGATTTTGTGATCCAGAGACAAGCTGCTCAATGTGTAGGCAGAGTAATTCGGTCAAAGGCAGATTATGGGATGATGATTTTTGCAGACAAAAGGTGTGTTGGCATATTTATTGACTTTTTAATTTTGAGTTACAAGTTCTGCCATGTTAAAAGATTTTTCCTCTGTTTTAGTAGATGCAATGTTCTTCCCACTTGTCTTTTTGTGATGCCTTGCATTGTTGTTCTTTCCATCTTAAAATCTCAACCTAGTTTATTCAACCATGTAATCTTATCGACTTACCCAACTAGTCATCCAAAAAAATAATCTTACTCAACTTTAATCAACCTAATTAATAAGATCCCTCTCCGTCTCCCTCAGCATTTAGCCATCCCACTTTCGACCAACAACCTTTTCTCTCTTCCCCACCATCTACTACAAATTTCTTTATCCCCAACCCCACCTTTTAACTCCTCCCTATTAGTCACCACACCTTCCTCGGATTGGCTCCGACCAGCTGAGACCCCCACGACGAAGTTGATACCTTAACATTCTTTCACGTTGAATTCCGGTCGAGCATGCTCTCGAGCACCACCTCCCTCCCCCACCCCTCAATCTCCCCATCCACCACATCCCTGGATCCTGCTTCTCTCTTCCTCTACACCAAAACCACCAGATCACATATTCCCCGCCTTTGGATCATCCTCCGCTCCTTGACTTCCTCGCTTACCGAAGTCAACTCTTGATCTACTCCCCAATCCATCAACCCTGTTCTGGGCTCATGTGATCTCTAATCAGTGATCACTGTGTATGACGTGACCCCTCCATTGTCAACCCGAGCTCCGTCAAATTTTGGCGGGATAGTGGCGCTGGGTGTTCGAGGGGAGGTCAGGGTAGTGGGCTGGGTATTTGAGAGGAGTTGTGAGTGGTGGGCTGGGTGTTTGAGGAGAGCGTTAGGGAGTATGTTTATTTTAACAAGGCTTAGTTTTAACTGGTACCCCCTTTTTTCTGAAGTATAGTAATATAATTTCTGCATGAAAAGGAAATAATATAGCTTCCTTAGATCATAATATTAAGTGAGCAGTGTAACTAGCTAGTCAATTCTTACTCTATTTCATTTGACCTCTTTTCAACAAATTTGTGTGAGCTGTGTTTCTGAGTTGCTGCCCATCTACTTTATCATTTAACCTTTTTTCCACAAATTTGAACACTAGTTTCAAATGTACATGTCTCCCAATGCTTTGATCCCAAAAGTAACATTATAAATTGTCAAGAATATTATAGATTCTCTTGACTTGTGAATAGTGTCAAAAAGTAAATGTAAAGAATCTGTTGAGACGGAGGGAGTAATACAAAGGTAGCATTTTTAAACCATGAGTTGTCAGTGACCTGTATGAACGGTGTTTTTGCTAAGAATTATCAGATGGGCTAAAATAATGTCTTCATTATGTAGCTTGATTGGAGAAATCTTGCCTGGAGCTGTAAGATGCTTTCTATTGTTGCCTGTTTGTGCAGATATAGCCGGCATGATAAGCGCTCGAAGCTTCCAGCATGGATATTGTCTCACCTTCGTGATGCTCACCTTAATCTGAGCACTGATATGGCTCTACATATTGCAAGAGAGGTCTGCTATCATTACCGTTAATGGTTTATAACTTCATAGACATAGAAAACTGCTGCTTGACCCCCACTTAAACCTGAGAAATTTCTGTACTAAAGTAAGTTCTGCAGTAAGTTCGGTTGATAGTTATGCGGTTCCACAAATCATTGCATGAGACAACAGTAGTTATACCTTGATTTCAGTGCTTATTTTTTAGGCAAATTTAACAAATATAATCCCAACTATCACACTTCTTCTCAAAATAATCCCAACTATTAATATTCTCGCAATAATCCCAACTTTCATACCACCCTTCTCAAAATAGTTTACTGTGACTCATAAGTCTTAAAAAGGTTATGATTTTTGCGGAAATATTAATAGTTGAGATTATTTTGAGAAGCAGAATGATAGTTGGGATTATTTTGAGAATGGTGGTATGAAAGTTGAGATTATTGCGGGAATATTGATAGTTGAAATTATTTTGAGAGAAAGAGTGATAGTTGGGATTATATTTGTTAAATTTCCCTATTTTTTAATGGAATATTATTGACATACTGATATGGGCCAAGTCCCACATATATTAATATGAGACTTCTCAAGAGACTAATCCTTCGGATGGAGGATATGAAGTGAAGGGAAGGGATGAGAGGTAACAAATCTCTTGTAGTGTAGAATGTTGGATTGGATGGATTTGGAGGGGCGCAAAATCAGGGGATCCATTCTCCGCCTAGATGGTTAATTTATTATTTCCAACAATGAAATATTTGGGAGGAAAATGACATTGGTCTAGCGCTTTGCGCTTTACTTGTCTTGTTGTATCTTTGGGATAGTGCTTAGCCGTGTCTTATATTTATATCTAAAGTAACTTCATAAAAAAGAAATATTTATATCTAAACAAATGGTATATTCACAAGGTTCGAGTTGGACATAATTCATTTGTTAAGAGAATTGTTTTTATTGTATGGTACAGTTCTTGCGGAAGATGGCTCAACCCTATGATAAGACTGGGCCCGGAGGCAAGAGAACCCTCTTATCTCAGGAAGACCTAGAAAAGATGAATAATGGCAACGGAGATGAAATGATGCTCTGATCAGATTTCTGTATTCTCAAGCTATTGGTCTGCTTCGGTTTAACTGAAAATGTTTTGGCTATAAAAAACACGTTTGTTAGGTATCAGAGTCCTCGGAATGGCATATTGCTCTAGGAATTATTATATGTTTTTGTATGTGGAGATCGTATTCACATCTCTTTCTTTTGTGGAGATACTTTACTGGGGAGAACTGCCCAAATTTTGTAGTCGATGAGTAGATTGTTAATTTATTAGTTAATGCAAGTTTTAACCCTTGTAGTTGTATCTATGTACAATTGCTAAATTATTAAATGTTATACTCCACTGTCATTTTCGACGAGGTGGTAAAACAATGCTATTCATGTCATGGAGAGCACTTGAGTGTCTGGCAAGTGTAGGTTAGTCTTGTTTATGGCTATCATATATCAGCGAGTCTTGCTTAAGACGGAATATTACCAAGTGGGATAATAAAGACAAAAAATTGTGATGTTCTAGGTAGGGGTGTTAACGAGACGAGCCGAGCCCGAGTTTGGCCTTGCTCGGCTTGTGCTCGATTACAAAAACTCGAGCTCGAGCCGATCTTACCCGAGCTTGAAAAAAATGGGCTCGTTGCAAAGCTTGCGAGCTTTAACACGAGCTCGAGCCAAACTCGAGCCAAATCGAGCCTATATAAAATTGTTTATTTTTTTATTTTTTTCTTCCGATATTTTCAATAATAAGGTTCGAATATTTGTGTAAATGACCGAGCTTTGACCGAGCCGATCTCGAGTTGCTCGCGAGCTGTCTCGTCTCATTAACAGCCCTAGTTCTTGGTCACAAGTGGATTGATTTGATATGTATTTGACCCGTTTTAAGCATAAAACGGATAATAACGATCTGAAATAAGAATTTGTGATCTTATATTTGTACCTTGGTCATTTTTAAAGATTATTAAACTAGGAACAATTAATTTCCACATGATACCTCCTTGTTTAAAAAACACGATTTCAACTTGAACACGATTTCAACTTGAACGTTATTGAAAAAATATGAGAAACTTTATTAAAATATGTTCCTGATAGATTCTATTTTTGGTATTATATCTAATATAAAAAAGATCCATAGTTTTAAAATAATAAAAACGGACATAATATAAAAGAAAGGTATTATCGATTGGGCGAATGATTTGAAATAAAAGGGGAAATTGTAATAGGCATTCCTTTAGAAGGAATGGGAAGAGGATCCATGAGAATAGGCTCATCATCTTCAACTAATGACCAATTATAGTTGGTAACAACAAAATGGACAAAGATTAGGATGTTAAGCTTAGCCAACTGATTTCCTGCACAGGTTCTTGGTCCTCCTCCAAATGCTAGAAATGCATATGGTGGTATCGTCTCCGTCTCCTCGAATCGACTCGGATCAAATCTATGAGCTTCTTTGAAGTATTCTTCACTGTAATGTGTCCCATATACTGTCCATAGTACCTGTATATAATCAACACTAAATCTTCAATTTTCCTTATGTCTTCTTTTTGTAATTAACTGTTTTAGTTCGACTTCTAATTTTTATGATTTTTGAATAAATTATTTGATTTGACACGGTTTGAAATCTAAAAAGAGCAAATTTATGCGTTTAGAAATAGTGCATTAATCATGATACCACTCTATAAAATAGAGCTGATCAAATGGCTCAGCCCCCAAAAACCCGACCCGGTCCGAGTCTTTTTTTTCTGGGCATGGGCTAAACTATCGGCCTCAAAAAGCCCAAAGCCCGATCCATGCGGCCATGGGAAATTTTGGGCTGGATTTGGGCTAAACTCTCGGCCCCAAAAAAGCCCAAAGCCCGGCCCAATTTAAATAATTTGCGTAATATGTAGTTGTGTACATTGTATAAGTAAGCAAAAAGTCAAAAACCGTTGATTATAGATATAATACTGTCTGCGGCCAAGTTTATATTCATGTTTTCATATAAGTCTGGGTTCATTTTACTTTGAATTGTGGATTAGAATTTGCTAAAACCTTGTTTCAAGCCTTTTTTTAGTTGTATTGTAATCTTGAATGTTAGAATTCCGTTGTATTGTTTTTCGATGTGCGCTTTTTGCCTCTTCACATTTTGAACGTGCCACGAGTTGCAATGGGCCAAAAAAGCCCGATCTAGCCCGAGGGCTGGATTTGGGCTAAAGGAAAAGCCCATTGGCCCGGCCCGACCCGGCCCGACCCCAATAAATGGGCTGTTTTTAACATATCAGTCCGACCCATGATCAGCTCTAGTATAAAACCATAACCATAAATATTGAAAAAGAATGGAAATAAAGAAAATACCTTCCATCCTTGGGGTATGGTGAATCCATCAAACTCGAATTCCTTAATGGCTCTTCTGAAGGAGCCGAAAACAGGAGGACAAAGCCGCATGCTTTCACGAACTACTTGCCATGTATACTTCATTTCTTTCACGTCCTCCATTGTTAAACCCTCATTTATTCCTCGACTCTTATTACCTTTTATTTTCATATGCTCTGCGTAAAATAAATAGAAGACATACATATATATACATATAAGTGAATGTTATTCGCGATTTTTCATAACACAAATTGTTGTATAAGACCCTGAGACAACGTTGGTATGGTATTGAACGTAATTGAACATATAAAATGGCGAAAGTGGTGGTATAAAAACAGGCAGAAAATCGTGTAAAAGTGATTTATATTTGTTTTTTGGGTATAAAATGGAGTATGATACCTTATGATGTGTCATCGGACACGTGGCATGAAAACTGACAGGAAAAAATGGCTCGTTACGAAGACCCAAAACAGCTCGAATCGAAGTGTATAATACACGTTTTTTAGACTTCTGAGCTTCCGGAACAAAAATGTGCGAAAATCACACGGATGGCTAATCGAGTCAGATAATGCACGCATAAAAAATTTCAAAAATAACGGAAAACATCTGACGTTGCCGGTACACTATAAACCAGTTTCGGCCGAAAATCTTATAATCATGTAAAAGTGATTTATATTTGTTTTTTGGGTATAAAATCGAGTATGATATCATGTGTCTTCGGACACGTGGTATTAAAACCGTCAGGGGGAAAAAATGGCCCGTTACGATCACCCGAAACGGCTCCAATCGAAGTATATAATACACGTTGGTATGGTATTGAACGTAATTGAACGTATAAATTAGTGTGTACCTTGAAGCAAGGTGGTGTAGCAATTAGAATGTTGAGCTAACATTTTGAAAGTCATTGCAATGGCGAAAGAGGTGGTGTCATGAGCAGCAAAGATGAACAACACCATATTGTCAATAACTTCAACCTCTGTTATTTCTCCATTAATCAAAGCACCTACTAATCTTGATAACAATGACTTAAATCCATCTTTACTCCTAACTTCAACCTCCATTTCCTTCCTCTTTTTCCTCACTACCCTACTCAACTCTCTCTCGATTTCCTTCCTCGCTTTCTTCGCCCTCCAAAAACTCGTCCCTGGAACGTCCAAGGGCGGGGAGAAAACCCCCTCCAAAACCCTCTCAAAGCAATCAAACAACCCCTCTGTCGCCTCCATTTCCAACACACACTCACACATTATCGTAAAGATCAAGAATTTAGCCGATTTATAGAGGGTAATCTCCCTCACCCCTTTTTCATTTCCCCAATCCTTAACCAAATGAGCCTTGACCACCTTACAAATCTTAGGAACTAGAGCTTCTAGTCCCGTGCCACCAAGGCACGGGGCTAGAATCGTTCTAAGTGAACGATGACATTCCCCGGTCTTCTCCATAATAGACTCCTGACCCATCAGCTGGACTGATGAAGACGGCCATGAGCTGACAACGAGCTTGAACTCGTTGGCTAGGAAGAATCGATTGGCTTCAAGTCCGTTTACGATGACCGTGGGCGAACCCATCAGCTTTGTTTTGAAGGTATTCCCGTGTTTTTCGATTCTTGGAGTAATGAAATCCTCAAACAATCTGTTGTTCTGTTGGGCTCTATAGAATTCCATGGTTTCCCCAATAAAAGGGAGACCCATATTTCCTGGTGGAATTTTCTTCTTAATTTTTGATTTTTTGTGATGTTGTAATAACAAAATGCAGATTATTGATGAAGCAGCAACTAGATATGGTAATAACAACTTTATTAAAAGGGTTAAGCTGATGTAGGAAGCCATTAATGGATGCATTGATACTTAATTTACCTGAAGTCACAACAAAATGAAGAGATTTCAAGTCAATAATCTGCATTTTCAATCCCTAATCCCTAATCCCTAATCCCTAATCCCTAATCCCTAATTTGCATTATCATACATTGCAAATTCTCATTAAGACGGATCAATTCCGTCTCCTCAAGAAGACGGGCCAAAATGTCACCATTTGAAGAACAAATATGACCATGTAAAAAAAACAACGTGCTAACTTCGAAATTTATACTCGTTACATTTGAGGGGACGGAATGTCACCGTTTTCAACAAGACTTGCTGATCATACATAGCTAAAAGAAATCAGCATCTAAGCTAACCAACATTTTTTCAATGTAAATAAATCAATCAAATGAAAACCCAATCGTGTTTCTCCTTCTAATATCCACTAATCTCTCTTAACACGAACATATCCGTTTTAAACTTAATCAAGTAGTTTAACTCGCTTTAAGTTTAAGACGGAAACTGAAACTTTTTATCAAACATTTATTTATCACATGAAAGCACAAATTAACGGAACAAATTAACAAAACTACTCTGCTTCATATCAATTGACAAAAGAAATCCCACAAATTCAGAAAAAAGTTATTAACAGGCAATGATGATGAGTAATCATAGATAACTTACAATGCACAATAATGGACTGTAAATAAGGAAGAAAAAAAATGTAGGGTACTGTAGCCCAGAAATTTGAAAACTGTAGCTCATGGTATTATATTTATCGTTAGGGAAGTACGTTAAATAATCACTTTTTAAAGTTATCAACAGTAGTTGACCCGAAATTTGAGAAGAATTCAAGACACACGGAATTATGGAAATAATTTTAAATAAACTAGTTTTAAATCCGTAATAAGTCTCGCTTGTGATGTATATATCCGTTATCAGTAGTTCTCCGACGGTCTCATGATCTCATTCTTGTTTTTTTGCAAAATGTGACCATTTCGTGGTAAAAAGTGATCATTTTTTATAAACAAAAAAAGTGGTCACTATCTAATCAAAAGTGTACACTACTTATCAAAATGTGATCATTTTTCTCCTAGTCGCATGTTCGACCGTCGTAAAGTAGAATTTGTGATTCGTTATAAGTTTGTGACGAGTCAAATACTATCTAGGTGAATAGATAAGACAAAATAGATATATTTGCCTTGTCTACCCCACATGAGTAGTATTTGACCCGTTTGGCTTATCTACCCTACATGGGTAGTATTTGATTCGTTCTAAGCTTCCGTCGAATATGTCCGTCACAAATGAGAATTTGTGTTATACCCGTGCAAATTGCACGCATATGTTCATCCAAATTTGTTTTTATATAAAGTATGAATATTTAAGGTAAAATATTATATTGATCAATTTTCTCCCTTGTAAGTTGGTTACGTTTAGAGACAAATTTACAATTGCACTAATATGTTCTTTCAAATTTGTTCCTATATAAAGTATGAATATTTAAGGTAAAATATTATACTGATCAATTTTCTCCCTTGTAAATCGGTTATATTTACTGACAAATTTAGAATAAATCAATAAAAAAATTCCATTTTGTTAAACGATTATAAATTACAAATCTAATAGATGAATTATAAGGTCATATATTAAAAATTTGATTTGCAATTTCCAAAAAGTATGCACACGGTTGGATAATGTTACATATATGGTAAAAAATTGAAATAAGCTAGTCTTCACGAAATGTGTCTTTCATTGATGATTGATTTAGGGGTTGTTTGGTTGACACCTTAAAAACACATGAATTGCAAAATCACATTATTTACAAAAATATGTCTTGTTTGGTTGACATATTTTTTGGAAAATGGAGGAATTAGAAGTTCCTAGGAACTTCCCATGCCTACATGATGTAGGAATTGACTTACCTACCCCTCCCTTGGTCATTGGAAATTCTCATGGAATTTAATTCCTACATGGGCAACCAAACACCTTTGTCGAATTCCCCCGAATTGGATGCTGGAACTTAATTCCTATGAAATTGAAGTTCCTAGCCAAATTAAGTTCCTTGATCGACCAAACGACTCCTTAGTGTCAATTAGTTTTTCTTCTTTCTCCATGTTAAGAAACAATATAATAAATTCATGATTCATCAACCAATTTATCATTATTACTATAAAAGAAGAATGTATAACTGCATACGTGGCGCGCTAATATTCCACCGTTCACTCTTTCGCTCACTCACATTCACTCTCACAAAAATCAGTTTCGTAGACCAATGAGAACCCTCGATTTATGCCAAGTCATATATTTTTATGTATTATAATATTATAATATTATTATTATTATTATTATAATCATTCCAAGATTCCCTAAATATTATACCGAGATTTCCTAAATATTATAAATATTATAATATTATACTAATAACAACCAATCAGATTATACTAATAACAAATCCTAAATATTCCATATATATTCCCTGCCAATCACGATTGTTTACCATAATTCCCTACCTATCATCATTATTACTATAAGAGAATCTTGGAATTATGAATATATGGCACTATGTGGTAACTGGTAACAACATTAGGCCTTACACACCCTCACATTCACCCACACAAAACAAGTTTTCATCAGCCAATTAAATCCTTACAATTTTGACAAATCATTCTTGACAAGTCAGCCATTATTAAATATGGTTTTGCACCCATATTTTTAATTAATGGGTTGTAATGTAACGTTTTCATACCAAATTAAATTTGAAATTTCAAGAATCCGACTCACAAAATGATTCTCGAATTATTTAGAAAATATAATAAATAAAGTTGCCTTTAATGGTCTGAAAATATAAATTAAAAATATCATTGAACATAATTAGGGGTTAATTAGGTGAATATAAAGTTCGAGAATCATTGAAGATAATTACGTTGTGAACTAATAAAGTTGCCTTTAATGGTTTGCCACATAGTTTCAAATTCGTACAAAATATGACGGGTTAATTTAAGAATGTAACAATACCTTAATAAATTGGGTTAATTTAAATTTTATTAAAAATATGACGCCCTCACATTCACCCTTACAGAACAATTTTTCCGAAAAATATAATACAGTGAAATTTGACAAGTCAGATTTCCTAATTGATTTAAAAAACGTGTTGTATCTATCAAAAAAGACAACGTAAAACAAGTCAGATTTTCTAATTTGCCTTTTATATTCTCTAAACAATTATTTAGAGAATATTAATTATTTAGAGAATATATAGAAAGATTTCGTATGATACATAATCGTATTATTTAATGACGGGTACAAAATATGACAGATTTAATGACGGGTACACCAAATATGTCTATTATTTTTCTAGCTTATTAGATTTGAGTTAATATTTCAATTTTCAACTACAATTTTCAATTAGATTTACCAAATAGAACCGAAGGCATGTATAATACCACTGTCAAACTATCGTGAACCATGCATTGTAAAGAATTTTATTTTATTTAAGCGATATCAATTACTTTCTTAGTGATCCATGATGATTGACAAATATATTAATGTGGCATTACGAGGAATATAATATAGCTCCTATGGTATTTTGGAAAATGTGGTATATAATATGATATAATATATTCCATAGCTGAAACTGTAATTTTTGTCCTAATTATCGAATTTTAATACACCCATTTAATTTAGATTTCTACCTGATTAGTTATTTTATTCATCCTATTTGTCCGTCAACTTAAGTTCTGTCACCAATTCAGCAAATACAATAACTTTCCAAATTAATCATTATTAATTATTTAATCTTTTTTTTAATCGTTTTTTGTTTTTTCTTATATATCTTATTCATTCATGTTATCATAATTAATCTAAATATTTCCATCATTGGTAACAGATATTCTAAAATTAGTGTACCAGGAAATTCACCTTTTGACCGAACAACCCCGTTAAAAATCAATTTGTTCGAATAAATAGAATTGTTATATAATGAAATGAATTTGCCTTTGTCATCTTTAAAAGTAAGTGTACACAACCCCGTGATTTTTCACGGGTGTTACACTAGTATCACATTATTTTATGATTCATTCAAATTAATCTTAGTCATTTCAAATTCAATAAACACTGATAAATAGTTAAGGAATTTAACAAATTTAGGAGCAATCAATTAATGTAATATAAATTGGTCATCTAATAAGACAAAGACCAATGTAAACATAAAAAATGAAAAAAAATAGTATTAAATTTCAAATGAAACTTTTTATCAACATTTATCACATGAAAGCACAAATTAACGGAACAAAACTACTCTGCTGCATATCAAATGACAAAAAAATTATTAACAGGCAATGATAATAATCATAGATTACTTACAATGCACGACCTAATAAATTATATATGGACATAATTTTAAATAATTTATTTGGAAATAATTTTAAATAACTGAGATGACTTAGATAGTTAGATGGATGCATGAATGACGACAAAAAAGAACCTACATAGGATTTAATAGCTCTAATTTTTTAGTTTTTTAGCATATCTGCATATATGTATTTTTTTGAATTTATTACCTTAAATTTTATTTATTTTTGTGCAAATGTGTATTTTTTTGAGCAAATTAAAACTCACAAGTTAGATTTTAATTTTTTTGAGGATGTAATATTTTTGAGTTTTATTATGAGTTTTTAGAGTTTAATGTTTAAATAAATAAACCCAAAATTTTTATAGAAAAGTTCATAATTTCTAAAATAAAACTCAAAAATTTTACTAGAATGCTCAAAAATTATAGAATTAAAGGTACTATATCACCTACATGACATCTATAATGCAATTTGAAACGACATCCATTAAATGAGTTTGAAACTTTGCATTTATAGGAAAGTCTTAAAGTAATAGCGGTTTTTGTTTAAGATGGTTATATCCGTCTTAAGCTTAACATTGTGCAATAAAATTAGTCAATAATAATTTGATTAGAAATATGATTTAACATCAAGTAGGCTTATATTAAAGAAGTGTTAGATAAATAATATGTGGTTTTATACAAGACATAATCATTAGTTCTCTTGATAATAACAAAATTCAAAATAACAAAACCGTGCAATTTGCACGGATTTAAGACTAGTCGAATTTACAATTCACTTTAAAATGCATCATGCATGACTTAGTAAATTTTAATAAAAAAATGTTGTTAACTGAAAACTATGTGGAGATGATCGACACTTGTATATATATATTCCTTATATTGATGGAAACCCACTAATCCATTAACAGATTTCTATTATACATTTTGCATTTTGCATTATTTGTCTGTCTTACTAAGTAATATAATATAATATTGGTTATTCTAAAATATGTCCTTAGGGTACACGTTAAAAAAACCGAATCCCTTTACTATAAAAGGGGTAGAATTTAAAGAGTTCTCATTGGTCGATGGAAATTAAGAAAAGAAAAAAATTTAATCAATGTGGGGTCCGCTATGTTCATTTACATAATTAATTACTTCAATTTAATTTTCACACTACTTTCGTTAATTAAATAAGTTACCATCTATAATCACACATCGAATATGAAATCTTCCGAAATACTAACTATTCAATTTCAACCGTAAAAATTAAATCTTTAATGATCATTGATAATAAGTTAACTAATTTTACATAAATTAAAGATATAGATTAAATATAATAATTCAATTTCAACCGTAAAAATCAAATCTTTAATGATCATTGATAATAAGTTAACTAATTTTACATAAATGGAGTATTCAAAGATTAAAGAAATTGTTAATACTCCATTTAACATGCAGCTAATAAAAAGGATTAAAGTGAGTGACAATGAGTATAAAACATAAACAAAAAGTGAATATCAAATATAATAATATATAAATTGGCAAAAAATAATACATTCAAATACTGGAAATTAACAAATTAAAATTGTTGAGAATTGGAAATCAACGAAATTATGTAACTCCGTCTTAAATGTACATAAAATAGATAAGATTTATATTATATGGTCGGAGTTTTTTTGGTTAGTTAGAGAATAAGACTAATAGTAATAATTTGGGTTCATTAGGATGGTTATGAACTTAGAATTTAAACCTTAAGTATAATTTTAAAATCTATATATATTTTTAACGGCTATTATCCGTCTTAAATTTAAAACAGGTGAGTATCACTCCCCATGGTTTATAGGACAACTATTTTATTTTCGCCATGCATAATGATTTTTTTTTGTTTGATTCATATGCTACCTATGTATATTTGATCCGTCCTACACTTAAACCGATAATGTCGTCCTATATAAGAATTTGTATAATTTTATAATGTCAGCAAGTGCGTTGTTTTTACTTACGTCTAAGTTAAGCATATATATTATTTTTATTTTTTACATCGATATCTACAATACTAAAATTATATTTTTTTATTAAATATATTCACATTTTCATTTTTATTTTTTCGGTTTAATAAAACTAATCCCGTGCATTTTTTACACGGGAGTAAAACTAGTATGGAATAATTACAGGAAACTCTCACGATAAATACAAGTATAAATTTAGTTTTACGCATACTTGGTGAAAATCTCCTATAAATCTTTCCGTATTCGGTTTAAGGGTTAGGCCCTGTTCTTTTGGACTGAAACTTAAGTGAACTGAACTGAACTGAACTTATAGGATCTGAACTGAACTGAACTGAACTTATAGGAACTGAACTGAACTTATAGGAACTGAACTGAACTGAACTTATAGGAACTGAACTGAACTGAACTTATAGGAACTGAACTGAACTGAACTTATAGGAACTGAACTGAACTGAAGTGAACTTATAGGAACTGAACTGAACTTATAGGAACTGAACTGAACTGAACTGAACTGAACTGAACTGAACTGAACTTATAGGATCTGAACTGAACTAAACTTATAAAATCCGAACTTAATTAACTTTATTTTAATTTAAGTTAACTATTATTATTATTATTATTATTGTTGTTGTTGTTGTTGTTGTTGTTGTTGTTGTTGTTGTTGTTGTTGTTGTTATTGTTATTATTATTGTTATTATTATTATTATTATTATTATTATCCAATATATGGCATTGATAAAAAATTAGTCTAAAACACAAGGTAGTTTAAAATATTTTCAACTTTATATATAATGGCTTGTTAAATTAATAGCTCATACATTATACTACAATTATATTACGATAAAAATAATTCACTATTACAATTTTTTCTCTAACCATTTATTTTCTCTAACAATGTGATGAAGAAACTGATTAATGGGAGAGTGACAATTGGTGAGGGTGAGGGCGTCGTATGATGAGTTGTTTTTTGGCATTGATGAGGATGATAGTTTGTCATTAATTAGAGAGTAAAAGACGGGCAAAATATTAATGAATTGTTTTTTTTATTGATGACGTGTATCGACTAATTAAAGCGAAATGTTTGTATCGGTTGTTAAAAATAATACTCCGTATATAACTTTTCTTAATTGAGTTTATATGAACTGAACTTATAGGAACTGAACTGAACTGAACTGAACTTATAGGAACTGAACTGAACTGAACTGAACTTATAGGAACTGAACTGAACTGAACTGAACTTATAGGAACTGAACTGAACTTATAGGAACTGAACTGAACTGAACTGAACTTATAGGAACTGAACTGAACTGAACTGAACTTATAGGAACTGAACTGAACTTATAGGAACTGAACTGAACTGAACTTATAGGATCTGAACTGAACTGAACTTATAGGAACTGAACTGAACTTATAGGAACTGAACTGAACTGAACTGAACTGAACTTATAGGATCTGAAGTGAACTTAAATTAAGTGACTTGAAGTCCAAAAGAACAGGGCCTTACACATTAGAAAAATCGATATAATACCCTTAAATATGAGACGTATTGACTTTATTTGAAGGTATGAACGGTGTCGACATAGGTGAAGATTAGCGATCCCTTGAAACAATTGGGCAATTAAGAGGCCATGTGCTTAATTAATTAATAATCAGTGTGTGTTTCACTTAAGAATCCAGTAAAGAAGAAGAGGTTTCGTGTTGTCAACATCTTTTGGATTAATTTACAAGCAACCTTACTTTTAATCAAGAAACACACAAATTCTTATTTGCAACGACACTATCTGTCGCAAGTTTGTGACGGATACCGTTTTCTCTCATGTGGTCCGCTTTCTACACTGACTCATTTTATATCCATTTTATCTTACAAAATATCCGTCACAAATGGTAACCCGTCGCAAGCAAGACTTACTACAAAAAAAAAATAAGATCAACTCACAAAGCTTTGCAGCTTATTTGCGCCTGATTTGATTTTTGTCTGTCTGTTATTGCATCTGATTCTACAGCACAGATTATCCAAATGCACCCTTCCAAGACTTGCGCCTCGGGGGCCTAATGCTTCTCTGGGTTTTTATAATACAAAGTGTCTTGCTAAACCCTAAACCCTAATCATCACAGGCAGAAGAGCAATTGAGAAGGAAATGGAACACCTTTGAACAATGCAACTTGTATATTGTGGGAGTAACATTATCCGTCTTCGGCCTGTTGTGACGGACACGCGTTACACTTTTAAGATAGCCTGTTTGTGTTTCCTTTGTATTATTTATTATGTACTACTATAATGTAGCAATGTTACGTTGCTGAATATGATCGAGCTGTTATTGTTGCAAATTATGTGAGTTGGGTTCTAATTCTGTGGAACTCATTATGTTGTAGAAGTCTTGCTGGAAATAGAGATCACAATTAGGGATCCGACCCCAAAATACACTCACAAATTCTCATTTGTGACGGCGGTATCCGTCGCAAGCTTGTGACGGATACTGTTTCCTCTCACAAAATACCCACTTTTCTCTCTTTCTGACACTATTCATGTGGTCCCCTTTCTCCACTAATTCATTTTGTATCCATTTGATCTCACAAAATATCCGTCACAAATAATGACCCGTCACAAGCAAAACTTACTCCATAGCTTTAGGTAGATAAAAGGCTATGGTTTAATTTTAAGAACCGTAGCCGTTTTTTAATTAATTTTTTTTTGAGAAAAAAACTTAAAATGTGATTTTGATATGTAAATTCTTTAATTAAGAGATAATAATAATTATTTAAAAAATCAATCGTTAACATACAACTAACATTACAAACGAGTATCGATACTTAGCAAAAAAAAATAATAGTAAGTCTTGCTTGCGACGGGTCGTTATTTGTGACGGATATTTTGTGAGATAAAATGGATACAAAATGAGTTAGTGGAAAGAGGGGACTACAAAAATAGGGTTGGAGAGAGAGAAAAAAGTGGATATTTTGTGAGAGAAAACGGTATCCGTCACAAGTTTGCGACGGATAGTGCCGTTGCAAATAAGAAATTGTGAAAACATAAAAATATTCTCAAGCTATAAATTTTCTCTAAGCAAGTGGAACATTGTTAGCATGAGTAAGTTGTAATATAAGGCAACTTTGAGGGAGATGAGCACAATCGCAGCATCGAAACTCCATTATCAAAGGACAAATATCATACATAAATAATGGAGTTATTTTCCGAAATAGGCGATTTTCAACAATTAATTAACGAAATAGATAACTTTTCAAATTTATTGCCGAAAATGGGTCCACGTAGAACTGTATTTCCCGAACCTGATTCTAGTCGCCTACCCCCTTGACGACTTGATATTGAATCGGGCAAGAAATCAAGTCGCTGTAGGGGTGAGCGACTTGATCTCCCTCTGTTTTGCCCTGTTTTCAGTTTCCCCCAATTTCACATTTTTCACCCAAATTCACTCAAAACAAAATTCCATTGTTTATCTGTCATGTTCTTCAACTTATTAAGGATCAAGCAATTATTTCCATCTACTATCTTCTCTTATACAACTATCATTAAAAAAAACCCAAATGGCTATACACCATCTCCCAAAGCTATAATCTCACTTCCTCCTACCTTTTAAACTCTAAACCTCAACTTTCCTCCACCCTAATTCAAAACTTGTTCATTTTCCAATTTCATCTCTTTATTCCTCTCTATCCTCAACAATTAACACTCTCCAAAATCACTCCACAAGAAGATGAACGAGAACAAATACAACAACCCGTGTTGAAATTTCAATTCAAAAATGGTGACTTGGTGAGTTTATTAAGAGTAGTGTTAATACCGAGGTTTTGTACCTGACCGTCGTCCCTCACCGAACCGTAATACTTTCATCGACATTCCACCCTAGATTCTCTTGCTTTCAAACTTGAGTTTTTGCATTGATATAATTTCTTATTTTTTTATGAAGGATTTTTGATAAATAATTGTTCGAATTTGAGTTGAAATATCAAGGAAGAGAATAGTTGTAGTTGGATATATTTTCGACATCCCAGATTCTT